>CM053030.1:65868634-67068634 GCA_028564925.1 Lithobates sylvaticus
ATAGGGCCAGGCAGGTTTGAACAGTTTTTCCCTTAATAAATGAAATAGTAATTTAAAAACTGCATCTTGGATTTACTCTGGTTATCTTTGTGTAATATTAAAATTTCAAACAAAAAGTGTAGCGTTCCTAGCTTCCCACATTGCTTTTTATACTTTTTTGTGATCACTTTTATATATCCTTCATGAGTGTACGATATTTTTATCTTCAATAAACCAACCTTGGTTAATCTGCACCATGAGGAGCATCCATTTTTCTTTTTCCTTCCATGTTTGAGTTTTGATAATTATCATCAGACTAGCCCTTGGGTCTAAATCTGTGTCGGCTTTGAACCTGCGTTTACCTGCTGAAAAGTTTGGGAACCGCCATCTTGGTGCCATCTCAAATACTCCCATCCACGTCCGAGAGG
This sequence comes from Lithobates sylvaticus, assembly GCA_028564925.1. Lineage (NCBI taxonomy): Eukaryota > Metazoa > Chordata > Amphibia > Anura > Ranidae > Lithobates > Lithobates sylvaticus. Next base: position 65,869,042 of record CM053030.1, read on the forward strand.
AGTCGGGATTCCAAGTCGCTGTGTGACCACCCAGGCTGTTACCCTCAGAAGTCATCTGTTTAAGCCTTGTAGACGCACTGCCGTATGGTACATGCGTCCAGCAGGATCGGTAAGAGTACCCATTCTTTCCATCTGAATATCTCTTGTGTTTGCTGATTCATCTTTTGGTTATCTTGACCGTTCCTCCCTCACTTGAGCCTATGCTCCATACCTCAGTGAGTGAAGAGATCAATCCTTCCTTGATTGGACATTCCATGAAAATACCTTTTCGGACTGTTGTAGTTTACCATTCACTGGTTTATTCACAACTGATCATTTACTGTTATAGGCCATTTTTTATACACTTATCAGGTGTTGTTTAATTATTTTGTCACTTAGTTCACAGCGCTACACTTTTTGTTTGATATTTGCTTTTGACTCAGTTTGTTTTTGTGTTAGCTGCTATAAGTTACTTTTTCATTTGTTTTCACATACTTAGGTTTAGCGCAATATTTTTCCCCCTTTCCACACATAATATTAAAATTTGTTTGATCTGAATCATTTAAGTGTGAGAAACATGCAAAAAAAAATCATGAAGGAGGCAAATACTTTTTCACAGCACTGTATGTACAGGACACCTGTTTTTAAGGCTATCTGTGTCCCTGGCAGAAAGTATAGGTTCCCTGTATGCATTTTTTGATCAAAAAAGCTTTACTGAGCAATAAAACAAAGGAAAGTTTCCAGAGCAACTGATAACATAGGTTTAGTGAAATCAGACTTCAAAGCACAACAATATACATGGCATAGGTAGTAATCTGCTATAACAAACATCATGCATATAAGAATCACAGCAATGAACACAGTGCAAAAAAAACAATTGCCCTACATACCCAGCAGTCTTACAGGATATTACAGAAGTATATACATTACTAAGTCTAAGGGGCACACGCCCGGTGTATTCAGCCAATTCACCCCAATTTTTTTAAAATTTAGCTGGGCATCTTCTTCTTTGATAGATCAAATCTAACAGTATTACCAACCTGTCTGGTCCACTCCGCACATGATGATGATTTTTCCAGTACTGTAAAATCAATTTGCAGGTGTAGACTTCATTTTCAATGATAGGATTTGATAAAGCCTTGGTAGGTCGATTCATTATCTTGAATTTTAATCTTCACCTTGTGGGTTCTGATCATCCTTTTGAACTTTTTATGATTACCAATGTGGATTGTGTACCCTAAGGAAGATATTGAAGAGGGCTGTTTATTGGTGCGATGGTCAGACATTTACTTTCAATTGTGACTAGATTGCACCTATTAAGAAGTAAACAGAAATAACTTTGACATAAGCTTACTCTTCTCATAGTCTTACCTATTCTATATTTCCAATTTTCTTTCAACAATTGAGCAGAAAAAATTTAAGTCAGTAGTCTCACATGAATCATTTGTATAATGCAGTTTTGGGAATGTCAGAAGTCATTTGATTTCTTTAACTCGCTCTCTGATGATGTAATTATCAGGCTGTAGAGAAATGCCGCCATTCACTGGGTAGCTTGGATAGTAATGCAATGGAGTTGGAGACAGACAGTCTCAGTGAGAGAAAATTACAAGGTGATTAAAAGCCTTGGTGGTTTGTGCTGTGACACCTCTCTATGTAAGAGGAGGATTTTGTTGTAAACAAAGATACTGGATACAGAAGAACACACTGTGGAAATTCCCATCTATATCATTTAAAGCCTAACACCATGAAAACTATACATTTTTTCTTGCAGTGGGGCTGTGCTCGCACTTAAAAAGGATGAACTGCTTGTTTAATCTAGGGCACACAAGGCCAGGGGGGCGAATCCAACCTGCCAGGCCATTTCATGTGACCCCACTCTTTTGCTGCAGCTGTGGCGCCCCCCTTGTCTCCACCACCACCTTGTCTCAGCAGTTGACAGCAGAAAGGAGGACAGAACTCCAACAGAACCTGCGCCTCGTTCTGCAACTGCAGCACCCCCTTGTGCCACCTCCCCTATTCTCAGCATTTAGCAAATCATGGCAGCTGACCCCCACTCCTCATGCATGCTGTAAGATTTTCCTGCTTCTTTTTTGGCTTACATGCATATTTTTCTTCACTAACCTCCTCAGCATACCACCTGGGCCCATACACACCTAGCCTAGTAACTTAACAATCTTTTTTGTCAGCTACATTTTGGGGCTTATCCTAAACAGCCCCTAAAATGTGTACAAATGTTATTGTTCTCCTCAAATTCAGGCAGAGTGCAAGAGGCCATTTTTTTGTGTGACCCAAACTCATTTGGAACCCCCCAATACTCTATCTGCTGACTTTGCAAAACCCATACACACTATCCCTCTTTTGTGTTCATATTTCTGTATACTGTAAATTCCCCAAACCATATAGTGCAAGGGCCTACCTGATTCCCTAAAAATTGAAACTTCTTAATTTTTTGGCTCCTATTATATTGAAATTTTAAATCATAATGTCAAAATGTGCTGCAATTTGGACAGTGTGTATCCCGATTTTTAGATTATGACACTTCTTACCTGTCCACTGGGCTGCCAATAGTGTAAGTAAAGAGGGGCTGGCCAAAGTATCACTGATTATTTATGCAAACATCTCTCATGGAAGTGGAGCGGGTTTCCTGTCCAAAACATCTTCCCATTACCCCCCTAAAATTTGTCTAATGGCCACCGGGGGGGGGGGGTCAGATAAGTTGACCTTCCACTTTTGTCTTTAAATACTCATTTAAGTGTATCCTTATGTTGGCTAAGCATGTTTGTGTCAAATCTGCTTGCAATGTTATATGCAGAAGTAGTAATTTTTTCTTTTTTTTTAATCCACAGTTTCCTTTCAACCCAGAGCAATGGCATGATGTTGCAGCCCAGTTCCATCATCAGTGGGATTTTCCCAACTGTGATGGTGCTATTGATGGCAAGCATGTCCAGATGGTACCACCACCCAATTTTGGTTGCTATTATTTTAATTATAAGGGCATTTGCAGCATAGTTATGCTAGCTATAGTGTCTGCCAACTACGAGTCCCTGTATCTGGATGTTGGGAAGAACGACGGCAACTCTGACCGAGGAATGATTATGCAGATAGAGTTCTACAAGCGGCTCCAGAATGGCACCTGAAACTTGCCACCTGCTGAGGAGAATGTTGAGGGCCTCAGTTTTATTTTCGTGGCAGATGAGCCTTTGCTCTGTGGCAGATGAGCCTTTGCTCTGGGGGAACATCTGATGAAGCCGTTTACTATGAGGAACCTCACCCCAGAGAATAGAATCTTCAATTACAGGCTCTCTCGTGCCAGAAGGGAGGTTGAAAGTGCCTTTGTCATCCTATCGAGTCGTTTCAGGCTGTTTTTGACTCCTAACAACCTGGCACTCTACACTCTACACTCTACAAGATAAATCATGTGGTCCTGTGCTGCTGTATTCTCCATAATTTTTTTAAGGAGGAATGCTGCCAGCAGAAATACCTGGAATATTTTGTGGGTAGAGGGGCAGTGTCTTGGCAGTAAATTGTAGCTGATAATTTTTTTGGAAGATCATAAACTCCTATTTTATTTGAACTACTATTGTCTGTGTTTCTTATATGTCTAAGATGTTCCCAAATGGGCTTTATTTTGGTTACTCAAATGTAACCTTAATTGCACAAATAAATAAATAAAAAGGCTGGAGCCTTCTTTTTTGGTGCCTCCTTGTTGAAAGAAGAAAAAACAATAAGTTCCAAAAAAAAAGGAATGTCCAAACAAGAATGTTCATAGGCTTTATATTTACCTTCATCTTTGGAATCCCAAGTCATACAAAGATTTGAGAAAAGCTTATTCTCTAGAGCTACTTATTTAAAGAACATATACAGACAGCTAATTTACACACCTACATATTGTTTAGATACAAATATTGCTTACTTTTTTTATGATCTGATGTATGTACTCCATCTGGTCTTGTTCATGGTGTTTGAGACCATCGTTTTTGGATTTGGTCCTTTGATCGTTCCACTGAAAATTCGCACTGCAAAACTGCGATGACCTTCTCCAAAATGAGGTCCTTTCGGCTGTTGGGCCTTTCGTAAATTGCGCAGCTTGCAGTCGTAATCGTGCTTCTCTAGGATGCGCACCAACTCCACCATTTCATTCTTGCTCAGGGGGGTTGCTTTGTGCCTCCTATGAGCTCCACCACCACGGGGCTGACTGTAATCCTTCAAATCTGCCATGTTGTCCCTCCCGAATGTTCCGCTGCCTGTGTCGCATGCAGAAGAGAGATGGTTACGCCCCAGCGTCATGACGCACTGAGAGCGAACTTTGCCGCATTCGCAGTGTATATAAAGCCAGAACACACGGTCGATGGAACGGCCGTAGGAACGATCTTGGAGTGAAGGATGAACGATCACCAACACAAGAAAGGAGGCTTAAAACAAAGGTACAATTGGAAATTGGGGTATAGGTGGGTAGTGGCCTATACTGCTTAGATTAAGACCTATATTGGGACCAGCTTATGGGTTAAGCCAGACATTATGATTTGTCTTGTGTTCTGTCTTGCAGACATCCTATCATTTCTCATGACGGATAAATTTACTTCCCCTGAATTTCTACCCCAATTCATTGATCTGTACCGGGAGCTGCCCTATTTCTGGAAGGTCAAGAGTAGAGACTACTCCAATAAAATATGGAGGAAGGCAGCTTTGGAGAAATGGTCGAGTTGGTCAAACCAGTGTACCCCAGGGCCGACATCAACTATGTAAAGCAAAACATTTCTAACCTGAGAAGTACATTTAAAAGGGGGCTGAACAAGGTCCTGGAATCTGAGAGGTCAGGAGCAGCAGCGGATGACCTATATGTCCCCAGGCCATCGCTGTCTACACTCCCTTCGACATCTGCTGAGGCTACAGCTCCTGAGGACCGCAACATGTGGAGGAGCCCAGCTTGACCCAGGTATAGCATTGTTGAACATATTTGTATCCAAAAATACAATGATAACTAGACGTTATTGGTAAAACAAAGTGGTTTCCATATCAATGGACAGTAGTGACCAAAAATATGGCTAGTGAGCAAAGGAGCAGGTGTGAGGAACTCATCCTGCAGCTCCTCAACAATTGGGGGAGGGGCAAATTTCAGAAACAACCCACATTTCTGATTTTGTGGCCCCACCTCAACCACCTCCACAGCCACCCCACTCACCACAGCAGTATGACGGTCAGTGACAATACCAGCCACAAGACCCCCAACAACGCCGCTGGACTGGGGATTTTCACCCCTTTACCACTTACAAATTTCTATTTTTTTTTCTTTTTTATAATGGTTTTATTTGTTATATTTTCTATATTTTTGTATGCATAGAATACACTTTTTTGTTAAGTTATTTGGATGGCAGATAGCATCTCTAATTTAATTAGTTTTTCTGCACAATAAAAAAATTGTGTACAATAATACGTGTTTTATTTCAAATGACAGTTTGGGAGTAGGCAGATACATTTAAAAAAATGTCAAATTAACAAGGGACACCAACATAGTTGTATCTTAAAAACTATGGGATAATGGTGTTGTGGTAACTTGCCCAAAAAAAAAAAAAACAAGCATACCGTATATACTCGAGTATAAGCCGACCCGAATATAAGCCGAGGCACCTAATTTTACCACAAAAAACTGGGAAAACTTATTGACTCGTGTATAAGCCTAGGGTGAGAAATGCGCAGCTACTGTATGTGGAAAAGAGGGTCAACAATGCCCGTTTGCATGCGTCACTGTGCCCGTTTGCAGCCATAGGTCCCCCGAACTTCAAACTTGGTAGTTAATGGTTCCTAGATACCCCCTAGCTGCAGACAAAATTTGGTGTCTCTGGACCCAAAGGGTCCCCGAAATGAGATTGCTGCAGATGGACACAGTTGACCGACATTGGGGCCCCATAACTCGGGGCCACTTGGTGCTAGCACTACAACATATCCAAAGCTGGGGTTCCTAGCACCAAGTGGCCCCGAGATACAGGGCCCCAAAGTCGGTTTGGAAAAAGTCAAGCACTTTTCTGCAGCAGAGAATGACATTTTCCGAACCGACTTTGGGGCCTCTTGGAGCTGGATAGTGCTAGTTCCACTGTGTTTGCTCACCAAATTTGGGGTTCCTAGCACCAAGTGGCCCCAAGATACGGGGCCCCAAAGTCGGTTCGGAAAATTTCATTCTCTGCTGCAGAGAAGTGCTTGACTCGAGTATAAGCCGAGGGGGGCATTTTCAGCACACAAAAATGTGCTGAAAAACTCGGCTTATACTCGAGTATATACGATAATAAGAATATTCTTGACATCACTAAAAAACAAAAACCTTTTAAAATACATTTGGCATAACTCCATCATTAAGGGGTTGGGACTTTAAATGAAGCACAGCTAAGAGCGTATAGATATAAAAAACATGTGATCATGGATTCCAAGAGAATATACATTGATTCACAAAAATAACATGACGAGGTTAAAAAAGTATTGACAATTTATTATGCATGATAATGACATAATTCATAACCAATCTATAGGTAATAGATATATTGGTACATAATTGTGTGATGATACTGATTACAAAAACCAAGACCCTATGGACACCACCCACCATCCTTGGACGGACCATCTCCCCAAGCACCAAAGCCAAAAGTCTCAGAGTCATCTTTGACTCTGAGATGTTGATGGACGCACAAATAGGATCAGTAGTCAGCAGATCTCACCATCTTCTCTGCCTGCTACGTAGACTCATCCCCTTCATTCCAGAAGAGGAGAAAGCAGTAGTAATTGGAATAATCATCAATTCCTGACTCGACTGCGCAAACTCCATCTACTTAGGACTACCTAAATACCAGATTTCACCCCTCCAAGTCGTCCAAAACACGGCAGCAAGACTGGTAACGGGGGAAAAAAAACTGGGAATCCATCTCCCCATCCCTGAGGACCCTAAATTGGCTAACCGTAAAGTATTAGATGACATTCAAGACCCTCTGCCTCACCCACAAATGCACACAAGGAATCGCTCCTCAATACCTATGCTCCTCCTCATCCTCAAATCCCGCTACAAATCAAAGGGAGAATGAAGATTCGCAGTCCAAGGACCACGGCTATGAAACACTCTACCCACTAACATCCGCATGGAAGAAAACCATTGGGCCTTCAGGAAAAAACTCAAGACCCACCTCTTCTAAGAAGCAAGACAACACAGGACGGATCAAGCGCCTTAAGGCGATTCAGTTTGCATTTGTATCGCTATACAAGTCATTCATTCAAGAACAAATCAGTTCTGAGTGACGCTAGGCATCTGGTTTGTGGCGCCGCCCCTCCCTCCTCCTCATAACGCAGTGTGGCATTGGCGGCATACCGTGGCGATCTTTGGCCATTAGGATGCTGGTGGAGCCCACCTCTCACTTCACTCTTTAGATCCCTACACACTGTTTTCCATGATTTTTTCATGAGTTCCAAGGTAAACACCTTTCTACACCATTTTGCTAGTGTGATTTCCTCCACTGAGTTTCTTGTTTCTCACATCCTCACCAACCCGGGCTGGGTTGGTGGGTCATACTATTCAGTACAGCTCCTCACTTGGCTTGGGCAGCTTCTGCCCCAAGATTTGTTCATACACACTAACAAAACTACACATTTTATTTTACAGTACATTCCCCGGAATTGGCTTATATTCTGCATCAACATCCAATCACTACAGGGAACCACACACGTGTTCCTCACACTGCAGTGCTGGGTCTCGGTGTGGCCACGGTTTTGCGGCCTCAGCTCCCATGGGAGGTCTGTTATCCCTATGGCATCTTTAACTCCTAAAAATATCACCCTAGTATCTATTTTTACCTGTAGGTAAGAGCGTTCAGCAATATTCTTGCATCCTCGCTCTAAATTCATTTGTGTCCATGATCTGTTCATTCTGTAATCCTTTTCTTTTTCATTATAGACCGTTGCATATCCAATTGCTCCTGATGAGTGGGAATCTCCACAAAATGCGTAGAGACTCAAGCCCCATACACACGGTCGGATTTTCTGATGGATTCTGTCCTATCAGACAATGTTGTTGGAAATTCCGACCGTGTGTAGGCACCATCGGACAGTTTCCATCGGATTGTCTGACGGACAAAGTCCTATCTCCTGCTGGATAGATTTTTTGACAACAAAGTCCGATCACACCAAATCCGATCATGTGTAGCGAATTCCGACGGACAAAGTGCTACGCATGCTCAGATCACATTACAAGACCAAAGCTATTGGCTACTAGCCTCTATGTAGTCCCGTCGTAGGCAACAAACGTCACCACGTTCAGAATGATCGGATTTTCCAACAACTTTGTCCGACCGTGTGTACGCAAAACCAACATCGGACAAAGTACGACGGACATGATCCGACGGACCTGGTCCTCGGATAATCCGCGCGTGTGTATGGGGCTTCAGCCTTATGCTACACCACACAACCATGTGATTCTGTAATGATATCTATTTTACCATCAATGTGTACAATTTTATTATTATCTACATGACTGTGTTGTCTATGAACTAGCATAATTGCACTATCGTGTACCAATGCAGCTCTTACCCAGAGATTGGTTTTGAATTATGTCATTATCAACACAGTCATGTTGTTTTTGAATCAGCATCATCGCACAATTATGTACCAATATACAGTGGTGTGAAAAAGTGTTTGCCCCCTTCCTCATTTCCTGTTCCTTTGCATGTTTGTCACACTTAAGTGTTTCGGAACATCAAACCAATTTAAACAATAGTCAAGGACAACACAAGTAAACACAAAATGCAATTTGTAAATGAAGGTGTTTATTATTAAAGGTGAAAAAAAATCCAAACCATCATGGCCCTGTGTGAAAAAGTGATTGCCCCCTAAACCTAATAACTGGTTGGGCCACACTTAGCAGCAACAACTGCAACCAAGCGTTTGCGATAACGTGCAATGAGGCTTTTACAGCGTCCTGGAGGAATTTTGGCCCACTCATCTTTGCAGAATTGTCCTAATTCAGTTACATTAGAGGGTTTTCGAGCATGAACGGCCTTTTTAAGGTCATACCACAACATCTCAATAGGATTCAGGTCAGGACTTTGGCTAGGCCACTCCAAAGTCTTCATTTTGTTTTTCTTCAGCCATTCGGTGGTGGACTTGCTGGTGTGTTTAGGATCATTGTCCTGCTGCAGAACCCAAGTTCGTTTCAGCTTGAGTACACGAACAGATGGTCGGACATTCTCCTTCAGGATCTCTTGGTAGACAGCAGAATTCATAGTTCCTTTTATCACGGCAAGTCTTCCAGGTCCTGAAGCAGCAAAACAGCCCCAGACCATCACACTACCACCACCATATTTTACTGTTGGTATAATGTTCTTTTTCTGAAATGCAGTGTTCCTTCTACGCCAGATATACTTGGACACACACCTTCCAAAGAGTTCCACTTTTGTCTCATCGGTCCACAGAATGTTGTCCCAAAAGTCTTGGGGATCATCAAGATGTGTTGTGGAGAAATTGAGATGAGCTTTGATGTTCTTTTTGCTCAGCAGTGGTTTTCTCCTTGGAACTCTGCCATGCAGGGCATTTTTGCCCAGTCTTTTCCTGATGGTGGAGGCATGAACGCTGACCTTAACTGAGGCAAGTGAGGCCTGCAGTTCCTTGGATGTTGTTGTGGGGTCTTTTGTGACCTCTTGGATGAGTCGTCGCTGCGCTCTTGGGGTAATTTTGGGCGGCCGGCCACTCCTGGGAAGGTTCACCACTGTTCCATGTCTTCGCCATTTGTGGATAATGGCTCTCACTGTGGTTCGCTGGATTCCCAAAGCTTTGGAAATGGCTTTATAACCCTTTCCAGACTGATAGATCTCAATTACTTTCTTTCTCAATTGTTCCTGAATTTCTTTGGGTCTCGGCATGATGTGTAGCTTTTAAGGATCTTCTGGTGGACCTTACTGTGTCAAGCAGCTCCTATTTAAGTGATGCCTTGATTGTGAACAGGTGTGGCAATAATCAGGCCTGGGTGTGGCTAGAGAAATTGAACTCAGGTGTGGACAACCACAGTTATAGTATGTTTTAACAAGGGGGGCAATCACTTTTTCACACAGGGTCATGATGGTTTGGATTTTTTTCACCTTTAATAATAAACACCTTCATTTACAAATTGCATTTTGTGTTTACTTGTGTTGTCCTTGACTATTGTTTAAATTGGTTTGATGTTCCGAAACACTTAAGTGTGACAAACATGCAAAGGAACAGGAAATGAGGAAGGGGGCAAACACTTTTTCACACCACTGTATCTATTACCTAATTGGTTATTAATTATGTCATTATCATGCATAATAAATTGTCAATACTTTTTTAACCTCATCATGTATTTTTGTGAATCAATGTATATTCTCTTGGAATCCATGATCACATGTTTTTTATAAATATACGCTCTTAGCTGTGCTTTATTTAAAGTCCCAACCCCTTTCTTTTTGATGCTTTTGTATACAACAGGGATGGAGGCAGATGAATCTACCCATTCATTGCCTCATTCAAAGTCCCCAAAAAAAAAAAACCTCCCCTTTTTTGCAGTCATAACTCCATAAGTATCACCAGCAAATCAACTTCATTATTATCCCATTTAAAGCGGTTCGGCACACATTTCATTAAGTAAATCTCTTTGCCTTCCAAATTTTTTTTTACTTACCTTGTAATTGATGACTTCCGGTCCTCAGTCTCGTCGGGGGTGGGCGGGGTCTGTGCGGGGATCCTCGTCACGCCGCACTGTCTTCTGGGATCTGGTGTCATTGATCCCAGGAGACAGTGCGGGCATCTTCCGAAATCTCGCGAGATTTCGGTCACATCTTCCGAAATCTCGCGAGATTTCGGACACATTTTCCGAAATCTCGTGAGATGTCGGCAGATGTGCCGTTACTGCGCATGCGCGAGTAACGGCGGTGCATGCTGGGCCATCTAAAGTGCCTGTGGGGTTTCCCATGCCCACAGGCAAGATGGCCCCCAGCAGAGAAGAAGAATATAAAGAATCGTATCGGAGGAAAACGGAGGGCGATCGAGATGGAAGATGGAACAGGTGAGTCCCCCAATTAAGGTAAGCATCCTTTGTATACCCCCCCCCCCCCCAAAAAAAAAAAAAATATACAGAGTGCAGAACCGCTTTAAGAAGAAGAGAATTGTGCGTTACATTTTGACAGTTCATAATTTGCCACGTCACGAATGTTAATTCTCCATTACTAACGCAAGTTTAAAAGACCAACCAATTCTGTCTCGTTCCTTGCTTCCGATCATGCGTGTTTGTACTTTCAACTTTTGTGTGACGGACTTGTGTACTGACCATACGAAAATCCGACTGTTGTCCGCTGAAAATTTACAAGCCTGCCATCCAACATTTTTGGCCAAAAGTTGGACAACTTTTATAAAAATTATATATTATATATTTTTTTTTTTTCCTTCTATTGTTTGAATTAGATGGTCTTTTTACCAGCTCGGAAGGCTTAAATACATGAACACCCGGGCAGCAGCTGGAGAGGAGAGGACAGTGTGCAGCCATGCCGCCCGGGTGGAGAGCAGATCGTGACAGGCCTGGGCAGCAGGCCTGGAGTTAGAGACCGAGAGGAGGAGGAGAACATAGAGGAGGTGTGTCCCAGGTGAAGAAAAAAATACTGGGGAGTCAGGGCTTTCGTCACCCTCGGGATGGTGTCACCCCTGTAGCGGGTGGCACCCCTCCAGGGACGCCACTGCCTAGGCACACATGTAGTCATAGCCTTATAGCTGTATGCCTGCAGTGTGAGATATCAGGCCTAGCTGCCTCTAACTGCTAGTCTCAGAAATTTGATGATATCATTACTGTGCTGCTTGTGGAGGCACTGACATGAGGAGGCAGATCCTGTATTTACCAAGATGGTTGCCTTCCTCCATGCAGAGAAATTCAGTGCAGAACAAGGCATGAAAAGTCAGTTATGGGGGAATGATCAGGCGCTGGGAGACCACAGGCAATGTTGTTGACTAGTCCTTTGCTCACCCCCTTCCTTTATTTAAACCATTTGAGATATGTCAGTGTTCTAGGTTCCAGGTCAGAGTGGGTCATCACATGAGCAGAAGGGACCTAGTACAATATATCTGCTCCTTTGGGGATGAGTGCCACAATAAGTCTTATGCCGCGTACACACGACCAGACTTTGACAGCAAAGGTCCGACGGAATGAATCCGCCGGACAATTCGATCGTGCATGGGCTTCATTGGACCTTTGCTGTCGAAAAATCAGACGGACTCTAGAAATAGAACATGTTTCAAATTTTCCAGGTTCTATCGAGAAATCCGTTTGTCTGTATGCTAGTCCGACGGACGAAAACGGACGCTAGGGCAGCTATTGGTAATGGCTACTGGCTATGAACTTCCTTATTCTAGTCCGGTTGTACGTCATCACATTCTAATCCATCGGACGTTGGTGTGATTGTGTGTGTCCAAGTCCGTTCGTTCAGAAAGTCCTTTGGAAGTCCGCCACAAGTCCGTCGGAAAAAACGTCGGACCTAGTCTGCCGGAAAGTCCGGTCATGTGTACACGGCATTAGGGTTAAGTGTTAAAGTACTCCCTGTCATGTTTACTTCCGATGCTGGGCATACTTTTGCCCTCACCAATCCACATCATGCTCATAAGCCCTGCCGCTAGTGCAGCAAGATCATAATTTTTTGCATTTTCCCCCACAAAGTTGTCACACCATAAATGTACTTAATGCCTTCATTTTAAATCTTTAATTTTACCTTCTCACTCTGATCCCCTTGCGTGGGTGAACAGTTCATCTGCTTGTGAATATCTTACAAAGAAAATTGATGCACCTGAAACATGGGCTCCCCCTCCAGGCCTTCAGACTTAGGCAACCTATATGGACCTTTAGCTTATCCCATTAGGTCACTCAGTGGACATTTTGCACTCTTAAAATAGCAAGTTGAACATGCCTTTGCCCATGTCTTTATGCCATGCACTATGTAATGTGCCCCCTGTGTGGGTGATCGGTTGTTATGTTGATTTGCTTACAATAAAAACTATTGTGGATTTTTAGTACCTCATAATAAATGGGATTTTTAAGGCAATGTAGTCAACGACTAAACAATATATAAAAAATAGAAAATTTATTCATATATCAAAACAAATGAAAAGACAGAAAAAATATCTCAACAGGTATCTACAAATAGTGGAGGTGTGTTTACACAATAGCTGCATACATATCATACATCATATGTGAGTGGCCATTTCATGCTACAGTAAAGATACAAAACAGAGACATGAGCGAACATTAGCTCTGGATGTACAGTAGTCTGAAAATCCAACGCGTTTCGAAATGTGCATATGTATGTAATTTCTTCCTCAGGGAAGCCACTCTTTCTACAAATAGAATATGACATTAGTGCACTGCAGCAGAAAAGAAAAAATAGATATAAAATTATTGAAAATATAGAAGATAACAGTATACCTATGTATCCGCTCAAAAGTTCCAAGGGTTGATGTGTATATTCTTTCGCCACCAGACACCACCAATGGAGATCGAACTTGTTATCATCGCATAAGGAGCACTAAAGAACCAAAGCTTAATATTGATGCACCACATGCTCCGCCCATTGCATCCTATTATTACCCCAAAAGGATCTGGGAATAGTAGGAAAAAGGACCTATGAAAAATAGTAAAAAATAAAAAATAAATAAATAGCTAAATGATTACGTATGGGGGCCCATTTTCTAAAGATAGGCCATATTCCCAAATTTGTGGTATATATACTTACGGGAATTTTGGTGCCTAAATGGCTAAAGTTCAATCCTCAGCTTAACCAAAAAAGAAAATCGAATCTTGGAAAGCCGAAGTGGAGATAATCTCATAGGTCCTGCAGGTAGGTAGGGAGCGTGCATACTAAGAGCTCCTGGTGTTTGTCTTTTTATATAGCCCTCTGTGTTTAAAAACGGCGCCAAATGGGAGTAATAGGGGATTTAAAGCAGCTGGGAAAAGGCTGACATGAATGTGTATTGGTGGGTGGACCTTTGTATCAACAAAGGGGGGAGTGGATTGAAAAAAGAAAGAAACCAATCAGAGGAGATTTCCTCTCTCTGCGTGTTCTAGCGTGGAAAGGTGCGTCTCCGCTGTCATGACAACGACGTCTCTGCAGCGGCGTCACCACTGCCCTCTGAACGGTATAATATTGGGAATTTGCGCGCCGACGTGATCATAGCGGCGGCGCTCCTGCTATTGGCTCAGGTGGGCAGCGCCTCCATCCATCTGGAAGCTACAGCTGCCTACACTGTGCGTGGAGCGAGAGGGGGGCGCCGCAAACAGAAAGGCGGCGTCCTCATCTCCAAGGTAACCATCTCAGGAGACGGCGCCCCCGCCCACCCAGAGGCCGCGCCTCCAGTGATGTAAGTGAGCAATGGGGGAACGCCGATACTGTAGAGGAGGTGTCCTGATCACCAAGGCAACAGCAGAAACAAAAGCCTAAAAGGGAGAATGCTAGCAAGCCGTTAAACCGGCAAATCATATGTATAAAGTTAGCTGTTATTCCGGAGGTGCCTTTGTCAAGGAAAAGGCGTAACATTTAAGTAATGATCATATTGGTATCCCATAATAGTACAAAAATTGTATTTATAATATGCCCTTGTAAAGGGAAAACAGATGGAGCCGTCGGAGAACTACCCAGAGGGGAGGGGGTTAGATGGAAACCTCCAAATTAGCTACACTTCACATAAAGGACCCAAAATATGCCAGTCTAATGGCAAGCCCTGCAATATGCAGGGCGAACATGGGGGAGTATGAGGGGAATGATTTCTCATCTGCAGGTTGCTATTGGTGAATGCAGCAGGCTAGCAACAGCGCCTGATTGGTGGATGGCGGCGGGAGCGCTAAAGCCCGCGAAACGGGGCCCTTTAAGAGCGGATCGTCCGGCCTTACCTGTCTCTCTGAAGCAAGACCGGGACCCCCTACCCCTGCAGAGCTGACAGAAGAAGATGGAGGCTTCCAGAGACCGCGAGGCGCTGCTGCGCCGCCTAATAGAGAAGGCGGAGGGAGCTGGAGGAGAGGAGTGGCTACAGAGATGCCTGGAGGACAGCCCCAACATGGCTCCGCATGGTCCGCCCCTCAGCATGGCCGAGGATGTCACTGGGGAAAAGATGGTGGAGCCTACAGCCAGCATGCGCAGTCCGCGCCTACAGCCAGCAAGGAGGAAGAAGAAAGCAAAGTCCTCTGCTTCTCCTGTCCCGCGGAAGAAGGGGAGAGCCAGCAGCATGCCTCTCAAGGACGCTGCCTCTACTGAGAAAGAATGCAGTCAGCCAGCAGCTTCCAGCCTAAAGGAGGGGAGTTCGCCCAGTGGTGAGACATGTTACAACATCCCTGTTAATGACATGTGTTTGTTAATGACTTCCTTATCTAGCCTTGTAAATGATCTTAAAGGGGTACACACAGGTGGTACTGAGGTAAAAAAGTTTGAGGAGGATTTATATAATTTTCATGGGTTACACACAGATGGTGCTGGTGTGGTTAATGATACAGGTGCACAAAAGTTTGGTGCTTTTTCTATCACTAAAAATGACGTTAAAGGGGCACAGCGGTCTGGTGCATGTTTGCAGAACTCTGCTTATGGTGGTATTAAAGAAACTAATGGCGCACAGTATCATGGTGCTTTTCAGGATAATAGGAATGACACGGTTTTTGGAGGGGCACACTTTAGTGGTGCTATACAGCAGCCTAATGATGGCGTGCGGGTGGATGTAGTAAGCCCAGTATGGCGCAGTTTATCAGGTGTGCACGCAGATGCTTCTGAGTTATCAGCAGGTGGGGTGCTGCCGCAGACAGGCAGGCGCATAAATCAAGCAGCCACTTCTCCACGGGCAGCTGAGTCATCATTTAGGCTGCCTATGCCATGCGACATTTCCCCGCTGGGTTTTCACTTAACAGATACTGTAAAGGATAAAATTTGGAAAGGTGAATTTATTGATCTAATGTCTTTATTGCCAGCTTCCAAAGAATTTATGGCTAGAGTTGATAAACGCTCTGATGACAGAGCAGAGGAGGATCGTAAGAAGTCCATACCAAAAACTTTTCAGAATTGGTTGCAGGCCTTTTGCATTTATGCGGCCGTGCTAGGGGAGCGTTTTCCTGGGAAATGTTCAGGGCTTTTTCAGCATGTGGATATAATAGCGGAGGCTTTTCGCCATTTTGGGGGTATAGCATGGTTCACTTATGATGAGAACTTTAGGCAAAAACTGGCCGTTCACCCAATGTTGCAATGGGGTTGCAAGGATGTGGGTCTATGGCTAAACCTCATGCTGCCACAGAAGCCGCAGTTTGCTCCCCGGGTAGTGCCCCCACAGAATAGTTTTCGCAAGGGATGCTGTTTCGCCTTCAACGAAGGGCATTGTAAATTCTTGGCTAATTGCAGATATAGGCATGAATGCTCTTTCTGCAGTGGTGCCCATCCTGCAAACAGGTGTTTTCGTAAATCGGCCGCATCCTCCTCTACAGCAGTACCCAGGGAGACAGGAGGGAAGGGCCAGGACGCCAGTGAAATTATCAAACATGCAGCCTTGGCTAGAACAATACCCAGACCGCACGATGGCTCGGCTGCTGTTTGAGGGTTTTGCTAATGGTTTTTTGGTCCCTTCATATTCAGGTTCTGGGTGCGTCCGGGTTGAGAATCTACGCTCAGTCAGGATGCACCCTGACATTGTACAGGAAAAAATCAATAAAGAGATCGCTGAGGGTAGAGTAGCGGGGCCTTTTAAGCTTCCACCTTTTGAGAATTTCCGCCTCTCCCCCTTGGGAATTGTTCCCAAGAAGGAGAAGGGGAGTTTTCGACTCATACACCACTTGTCTTATCCAGCAGGTTGTTCACTAAATGATGAGGTCTCTGGGGTCCTGGCCCCGGTGTCCTATGCATCATTTGATGAAGCACTGATGCTGTTACGTCAATTTGGGCAGGGGGCTTTGTTGGCTAAGGCAGATATCAAGTCTGCCTTCCGGCTGCTGCCCGTGCATCCGCAGGGATTTAATTCCCTGGGGTTTAATTTTAAGGATCAATTTTATTTTGACAAATGTCTACCAATGGGTTTTGCCTTGTCATGTTTTTATTTTGAAGCCTTTTCTACCTTCTTGCACTGGGTTGTAGCACAGTGCCTCCCGGAGGGGGGCCTGTTACACTACCTAGATGATTTTTTGTTCATTGGTCCAGTGGACTCACAATTGTGTTCTAAATCGCTGGACACTTTTTTGAGGACGTGTACCCTTTTTGGGATTCCTATCGCCCATGAGAAAACGGTCCTCCCGGCCACGACGATTGAATTTTTTTTGAGGACATCACAATCGACTCGACTCAATGCGAATGGAGTTTCGGCTACCGGAAGAAAAGCTGTGCCGGTTGAGATTATTAATTTCATTGTTTTTGTCCAAAAGGAAAGTATTGTTGAAAGAGGCGCAATCCCTATTGGGGCTTTTTGCATTCGCAGCCAGGGTGATCCCGATGGCCAGGATATTTTCAAGGCGTTTCGCCTTGGCCACAAGTGGTTTGCTGTCCCCATATTCACATATTCACCTGTCAACAAATGTGAAAGAGGACTTGAAGGTGTGGGATGCTTTCCTTTCTAATTTTAATGGCTCAACAGTACGGCAACAATCTATTATGGATGATTTTCAATTAAATTTCTTCACCGACGCAGCTGGTTCATCAGGTTTTGGGGCTTTTCTGAACGGCAGTTGGTGTGCTTCTGAATGGCACCCCAGCTGGCTACAGGGGGAAGTTATACGGAATATAGTCCTGTTGGAACTTTTTCCTGTCGTAGTTTCATTAATAATATGGAAGGAGTTCTTTAAGAATCGGAGGGTGCTAGTACATACAGATAACAAAGGCGTTCTATTTGCCATAAACACGCTGTCATCAAAATCTGAAATGGTGATTAAGCTACTGCGTTTTGTAGTATTACATTGTTTTCGTTGTAACATTTGGTTGAAGGCTCAGTACTTACCTGGTTTACAGAATGATATAGCTGACGCTTTATCTCGTTCACAGTTCCAACGTTTTCGGGATTTGGCGCCTGCGGCGGACCAAACGGGCACCCCCTGCCCAGATTTCCTCTGGGGCTTGATTTGGGACTGATGGCTACTCACCTCCGGGGCTCACTGGCGCCGAAGACATGGCAGGAATATGGTTTGGCATGGTCCAGATGGTGTTCTTTCTGCTCTCAGCACGGTACAGGGGTTCTGGAGGTGAATGGTTATGTCGCTCTGGCTTTCATATCTTCGTTAATAAATGCAGGTATGAGTCCGGGTTCAATTAACAAGATTGTGGCTGGTGTTTCCTTTTTTCTCAAATTTTCCGACCGCCAAGCGCTTACTTCATTTTTTCAAGTCAGGCAAATTTTGAAGGGCTTTCGGAAATCGGCTCCTTCTAAGGATGGCCGTCGGCCTATTTCTGTGGAGTTATTAATCAACCTGTTATCGGTCCTGGAGGTTGTTTGTACATCTATGTTTGAAGTTTTTCTTTTCAGGGCAGCATTCTCGGTCACTTTCTTCGGTGCTTTAAGGATCGGTGAATTTACGGCTAGGAATAGGTCTTCCTCTTCTTTTCTTTTGTTCAGGCATGTAGTCTTGGGGCCGGATAATCTTCGTGTCTTTATTTGCAGGTCAAAAACTTTTGGATTGGGTAAAGGTCAATGGGTGCCTCTGGCTAGTTCCCCGGATCCGAGAGTATGCCCAGTAGTGTTGGTATCAAATTTTTTGGCTGTGCGCCCCTCATGCGAGGGTTCCTTTTTTATCCACCAGAACAGTTCCCCGCTTACCAGATTTCAGTTTTCAGCTGTTCTTGCTTCTTGCCTTAGACGGCTCAATCTTTCAGGTTTTAAATTTTCATCTCATTCATTTAGGGTTGGGGCCGCCACAGCGGCCAATCTATTGGGTTTCCCTATAGAAAGTCAAAAGAGGGTCGGTAGGTGGGCTAGTGATAGGTACAAAATTTATGTTCGCCCAGATCTATTAACGCTATGATTTTGTTTCAGATCCAGCTACTGAGGCAATTTGGATCGTAGGCCACTCCTACATTTTCTGGGCTGGTAAGCAAGCTTCTTCTAGGATCTACTCAAGTAATTTG
This sequence comes from Lithobates sylvaticus, assembly GCA_028564925.1. Lineage (NCBI taxonomy): Eukaryota > Metazoa > Chordata > Amphibia > Anura > Ranidae > Lithobates > Lithobates sylvaticus. The sequence continues at coordinate 65,888,115 of CM053030.1, forward strand.
GGTCTGGACGATTCTTTATACACAGTTTTTTGGTCAGGCATTAGGGGTCTGAGATGGCGTAATCTCAGATGCCATTTACTTTACTTAGCATCTATTTGGCCGCCTCCGAGTATCCTGGTTATTCATTTAGGGGCAAACGATATTGGCAAGGTTAGGACTTGGGATCTTCTGTGCGAGATCAAGAAGGATCTGTGCGACTTTAGGCTACTGTTCCCAAGTACTACCCTGGCCTTTTCAGAAATGATCCCACGGCTCCTGTGGGCCCCGGGCGGTGACTTAAGCTACATGGATAGGATCAGGAGGCGGCTGAATAGAACCATACACAATATGTTAGTTTCACTGGGTGGTGTATCATTCCGCCATTTTGAGCTGGAAGGTTTTTTCTTAGGTCTGTTCAGGCAGGACCAGGTCCATTTGTCTGCAATTGGCCTGGATATTTTTAACATGGGCCTGCAGGCCTTGATTGAGAGTGCCTTGGTGTTGGGGGGACCTCAGCCAGGAGCGTCACTCCCGGCTTAGGTTGGTGGGGGATTAGTCGTCCAGCTTCGTCTGGATGGACACTGTGAACTAGAACAATAATTTAATTTTGTTTATAGCCGAGGTGGCTAAATTATGATTTAAGTTTAAGGTTACCTCTTGACCAACACCAGGGCCAGAAAAAAATTCCAACAATAAAGTATGGTTACAAAGAATTACTTGGTGTTTGTATTTTGTACGTTTAATGACTCCTTAATGCTAGCCCATGGCAAGCCCTGCAATATGCAGGGCGAACATGGGGGAGTATGAGGGGAATGATTTCTCATCTGCAGGTTGCTATTGGTGAATGCAGCAGGCTAGCAACAGCGCCTGATTGGTGGATGGCGGCGGGAGCGCTAAAGCCCGCGAAACGGGGCCCTTTAAGAGCGGATCGTCCGGCCTTACCTGTCTCTCTGAAGCAAGACCGGGACCCCCGCCCACCCTTCCCCTTTTTTCTTTTCTTCTCTAAAAATATTCTTTTGCAAGTCATGGTGTTGGTTAGTGGGGGATTAGTCGTCCAGCTTCGTCTGGATGGACACTGTGAACTAGAACAATAATTTAATTTTGTTTATAGCCGAGGTGGCTAAATTATGATTTAAGTTTAAGGTTACCTCTTGACCAACACCAGGGCCAGAAAAAAATTCCAACAATAAAGTATGGTTACAAAGAATTACTTGGTGTTTGTATTTTGTACGTTTAATGACTCCTTAATGCTAGCCCATGTGATGAGTGTCATAAGACAGAAAACTAAAAACCACCCGACACAGTATATAACCCTGCTGTGCAACTTATTGGAAAAATGGGGATCACTGTTGGAAAACCCCCATTCTGATCCAAAGCTGCAGAGAACAGGGATGCCCAATCATATATATATAGAGTGGGCTTACGTGTGCCAGGAATGCGATGAAAGTTGGTCAACCATTGTGGTGTATCTGGAGGTTTAAGAGAGCCACTCAACCTGTAAGAAAAAATGAACGGAAAAAGGATATATAAATCATATATAAGCCATACAAATATAAATAAACAAGAACAAACAATGGAAAATAAAATAAAACCCCTTATATAATTTGGAGACACCAGGACGGATGCTCCCCGCCCAGTCGGATCCAAGACCCAGGGAGGGGTGAGAAAGAGGGAAAAGGAACTGAGTAGGTGACCGATGTAATGGTCCCAATGAACTCATGAATGGAAACTACTGTTAGATGTAGTTTATGTAGTTTTTGTGGTCAAGTTGATGTATTTAGTCAGTTTTGCCAGAACTGAAGCCATCAAGAAATGGTCTGAAACTTTCAGTTTCATTCAGTCCTGGAGGAGTCGTGGCATCTAAATGTCTGATCCAGCGCATTTCGCGCTGTAAGAGCATTTTGTTCCAGTCTCCTCCTCGCATTGGTATATGTATCAGGTCAATTACAGTAAAATTGATAGAGGGCATTCTGTAGTCATGTCGTTTGGCCACATGTCTCCCTAATGGGAGATAAAGGTTACAAATCTTCATGCTGAAGAGATGTTTGCTAACCCGCTGGCCCAGTTCTTGTCTGGTCTTCCCTATGTAGAAGGCTCCACATTCGCATTGGAGTAAATAGACCACTCCTTTCGTCTTACAATTTGCGAAATGTTGAAGTTGGAAGTCTTCCCCATTGGGTAGCTTGAAAGATGTACGTTTGCCTATTACCCCACAAAAAGAGCATGAGCCACACGGGTATGTACCCCAGATTTTACAGGGGTCTACACGTGAACTGCCTTTATATTCACTTTGAGTCAAAAGCCCCCCAATGGAGCCAGCTTTTCTAAAGGTAATTTGTGGGGTGGTAGTGATTAAATCAGACAGTGATGGATCATTCATTAATATTGGCCAATGTTTGGCAAGAATTTGCCTTATTTTTTTATGTTCGTTGGAATAACGTACAATAATTCTGGGAGTATCATCGGTCTTCTTTGTTTTCTTCCTGAAAAGTAATTCATGTCTATCTTGATTTTTTACCCGGTTGAATGCCTTCCTGAGGCATGATTTTGTATAACCTCTACTGAGTAATCTTGTACTTAGTTTATCCGCCTCTAATTGGAAAGCTTCGTCTGTTGTGCAGTTCCGTTTAATTCGGAGCAGTTGACTATAGGGAATAGATCTTTTCAGGGATTCAGGATGGAAACTTCCAGCATGCAGCAACGTGTTGCCGGCGGTTTCCTTCCTGTATAGCTGGGTGGTTAATCTACCAGAAATGTCCTTAATGATAGAAACATCAAGGAAATCAATTTTACGATGATCATAGGCCATGGTGAAAAAAAGATTATAAGTATTTTTGTTCATTGTTGCCAAACATTGTTTCAACATTGTTTCTGGACCATTCCATACTAGAAACACATCGTCGATGTAGCGTTGCCACAAGACGATGTGTTCGGTAAAGCTTGTTAGTTGGTCATTGGATAGAAAATTCGTCTCCCACTCCCCCAGGTACAAGTTGGCATATGAGGGTGCGCAGCACGTCCCCATAGCCACACCTTGCACCTGGAGGTAGTGGGATCCTTTGAACAGAAAAACATTGTGTTTGAGTATGAAGCTCAACATTTCTAGTACGAAATTGTTGAACTTCCACTCCGTGGTTGATCTTTGTTGGAGAATTCGTCCAACCACAGCCACTCCTAGGTCGTGTGGAATACTGTTGTACAGTGACTCGACATCCACTGTCACCAGTATTGCCGAGTCTGGAATTTCTAAATTCTCCAGCATCTGAAGCAAATGAATCGTATCCTTGGTGTAGGATGCTAATTCAAGTACATGTGGTCTAAGATAATCATCAATGACTTGACTAATTGCCTCAGATATGCTCCCATTTCCCGAAATGATCGGTCTTCCAGGAGGGTTTTTTAGGTCTTTGTGCACCTTCGGTAGAGCATACAATGTAGGGGTACGTGGATGTCTTGTACGTATAAAATCCAACATTTCTATCGTGATTGCTCCCGATCTATGGGCTTCATCGACCAAATCATAAAATTCCTGATTGAATTTTTCGGCTAAAGAGGCAGAAATTTTTGATAGCAGTTTTTATTGCTTAGGATTTTCATACACATGGATTCATACATATGGTTATCCATTAGGACAATATTCCCGCCTTTATCTGATGCCTTGATGGTAATTTCAACATTGCTCTTCAGAGATTTTAATGCCTTCTTTTGTTCTACATTGAGATTCTGGGATAATGTTCTATTCTTGCCTAGCATTTGAATCTCTTTAGAAACCAATTGGACAAAGAGAGATAAAGCTGGGTTTTGATTCAGTGGTGGAAATTTGTTAGATTTCCTTTTGAACACCTTTTTCTTCTGACTAGGGTCATCTTGAGGAGTTTCCTCCAAGTTGTCCTCACTATCCCCTTCTTCCTCCCATATATCCATACAAGATTGATTTTCTGATAGGAGCTGATTCAGGTCTCTCAAGGCCCTGAAATCAGCTGCCGTCAGATTTGGTGCCACCGATTGTTGCTGAGTGGATTGTTTTTTATACATACTTTTGAATAAAAGATTTCTTGCAAATAGGTTAATATCTTTGATAGTTTCAAAGTTATCAGTGGTTTTGTTGGGACAGAAAGAAAGACCAAGGGAGAGAACTTGATTCTCTATAGGTGTAAGTACATGTGAGGACAAATTGATGATGTTTAAGTCTCCTTCTCCGTTTCTTTTGTCGTCGTTGCAGACGACATTGGATCCAGTATGGGAGGTATGATCGACAGCTGCGTTGGAATCAACTTGTCTAAAAAATCATCCAACTGTCTTTGAGTTTTGGGAATTGCTCCCTGATCTTTTGAGCTTTTGATACCTTTCCCTTTCACAATGTTGGTATTAGTGTTTCTGATCGTATCGGTGTTTGCGATGTTGGTGTTAGTGTTTCTAGTCGTGTCAGTGTTTGAATTTCTAGAGGTGCCCCCATTTTTTCCTCCGCGTGCATTGGCCCAAGGTTGGGTTTCAAATGGACGTTTTTTCATGGCTTGTTGGACTTCTCCATCTTGTTCTAATTGTTTGGAGAAAGGTCCCTTTCTCTTTCTCAGGGATCCCTCAGGAAGAGAGGAAGCTGAGGAAGAGGAAGCATTTGATGGTGTATCGGAGTTATAGTCCCTTTTCTTTTCTTGATTTTTTGAAAAACTTTTGTTGGAGGGGTTACTATTGTTTTTATGCCATTTGTAGGCTCTGTTCTCACTGAAGGCATTTTTGTCGCGCCAATATTTTTTTTCCTTCTTTTGTAGAATTAATTTCCCATAATCCTGTAGATGAACTTTTAATTTCTCTTCAAGGATAGCATATCCTTCATTAATTTTTAAAGGAACTAGACGGGCATAGAGGGCATTAATTTCTCTATCGAGTATGTTGAGTTGTTGTCTATACTCATCTTGTAGTAGAATCATAAGATGTTTTGAACAATTATTCAAATGCATTTCCCATTGGTTTTTCAGATCGTTGGAAATGTGATTCAAAATCGGGAAGATCTGAATCCTTAACCCAATTGGGTTAATATTTTCCCGAATGTATCTCTCTAGAGAAAATATGTGCCAATGTAATGCAGACTTTTTCTCTAGAACCTTAGTAAGACTAAAAAACAATGCATTAAGATCAGATACAACTTGTTCCTTAGCCTGATAATTATTCTGAATGGTGGACATGAGTTCCTCCCAGTTACTGCCCAAAAGATCACCCATTCCCGCGGTAAAGGAAAGGGCCAGACAAACGGAACATACAAAATAGAGAATCCAAATTATTGCTTAGGAAATCCTTACCATATAAGGATTAATCAGGAATATACCGTCTCCTTCTCTGAGAAGAACAGAAAAAATATTCCTTAAATTAATAATGATTTTTAAAGTTTGCAAAAAAGGGGTCCATGCCAAAACTTCATGAGTCAAAAATGAGGATTTGGGGTGTATTATCCACCCTTGGAATATGTGAAAATAGAGTTGGACTCATGAAGAAGGGCATGTCATTGCCATCATCCCTGATAAATGTGGATTTTTAGTACCTCATAATAAATGGGATTTTTAAGGCAATGTAGTCAACGACTAAACAATATATAAAAAATAGAAAATTTATTCATATATCAAAACAAATGAAAAGACAGAAAAAATATCTCAACAGGTATCTACAAATAGTGGAGGTGTGTTTACACAATAGCTGCATACATATCATACATCATATGTGAGTGGCCATTTCATGCTACAGTAAAGATACAAAACAGAGACATGAGCGAACATTAGCTCTGGATGTACAGTAGTCTGAAAATCCAACGCGTTTCGAAATGTGCATATGTATGTAATTTCTTCCTCAGGGAAGCCACTCTTTCTACAAATAGAATATGACATTAGTGCACTGCAGCAGAAAAGAAAAAATAGATATAAAATTATTGAAAATATAGAAGATAACAGTATACCTATGTATCCGCTCAAAAGTTCCAAGGGTTGATGTGTATATTCTTTCGCCACCAGACACCACCAATGGAGATCGAACTTGTTATCATCGCATAAGGAGCACTAAAGAACCAAAGCTTAATATTGATGCACCACATGCTCCGCCCATTGCATCCTATTATTACCCCAAAAGGATCTGGGAATAGTAGGAAAAAGGACCTATGAAAAATAGTAAAAAATAAAAAATAAATAAATAGCTAAATGATTACGTATGGGGGCCCATTTTCTAAAGATAGGCCATATTCCCAAATTTGTGGTATATATACTTACGGGAATTTTGGTGCCTAAATGGCTAAAGTTCAATCCTCAGCTTAACCAAAAAAGAAAATCGAATCTTGGAAAGCCGAAGTGGAGATAATCTCATAGGTCCTGCAGGTAGGTAGGGAGCGTGCATACTAAGTGCTCCTGGTGTTTGTCTTTTTATATAGCCCTCTGTGTTTAAAAACGGCGCCAAATGGGAGTAATAGGGGATTTAAAGCAGCTGGGAAAAGGCTGACATGAATGTGTATTGGTGGGTGGACCTTTGTATCAACAAAGGGGGGAGTGGATTGAAAAAAGAAAGAAACCAATCAGAGGAGATTTCCTCTCTCTGCGTGTTCTAGCGTGGAAAGGTGCGTCTCCGCTGTCATGACAACGACGTCTCTGCAGCGGCGTCACCACTGCCCTCTGAACGGTATAATATTGGGAATTTGCGCGCCGACGTGATCATAGCGGCGGCGCTCCTGCTATTGGCTCAGGTGGGCAGCGCCTCCATCCATCTGGAAGCTACAGCTGCCTACACTGTGCGTGGAGCGAGAGGGGGGCGCCGCAAACAGAAAGGCGGCGTCCTCATCTCCAAGGTAACCATCTCAGGAGACGGCGCCCCCGCCCACCCAGAGGCCGCGCCTCCAGTGATGTAAGTGAGCAATGGGGGAACGCCGATACTGTAGAGGAGGTGTCCTGATCACCAAGGCAACAGCAGAAACAAAAGCCTAAAAGGGAGAATGCTAGCAAGCCGTTAAACCGGCAAATCATATGTATAAAGTTAGCTGTTATTCCGGAGGTGCCTTTGTCAAGGAAAAGGCGTAACATTTAAGTAATGATCATATTGGTATCCCATAATAGTACAAAAATTGTATTTATAATATGCCCTTGTAAAGGGAAAACAGATGGAGCCGTCGGAGAACTACCCAGAGGGGAGGGGGTTAGATGGAAACCTCCAAATTAGCTACACTTCACATAAAGGACCCAAAATATGCCAGTCTAATGTGATGAGTGTCATAAGACAGAAAACTAAAAACCACCCGACACAGTATATAACCCTGCTGTGCAACTTATTGGAAAAATGGGGATCACTGTTGGAAAACCCCCATTCTGATCCAAAGCTGCAGAGAACAGGGATGCCCAATCATATATATATAGAGTGGGCTTACGTGTGCCAGGAATGCGATGAAAGTTGGTCAACCATTGTGGTGTATCTGGAGGTTTAAGAGAGCCACTCAACCTGTAAGAAAAAATGAACGGAAAAAGGATATATAAATCATATATAAGCCATACAAATATAAATAAACAAGAACAAACAATGGAAAATAAAATAAAACCCCTTATATAATTTGGAGACACCAGGACGGATGCTCCCCGCCCAGTCGGATCCAAGACCCAGGGAGGGGTGAGAAAGAGGGAAAAGGAACTGAGTAGGTGACCGATGTAATGGTCCCAATGAACTCATGAATGGAAACTACTGTTAGATGTAGTTTATGTAGTTTTTGTGGTCAAGTTGATGTATTTAGTCAGTTTTGCCAGAACTGAAGCCATCAAGAAATGGTCTGAAACTTTCAGTTTCATTCAGTCCTGGAGGAGTCGTGGCATCTAAATGTCTGATCCAGCGCATTTCGCGCTGTAAGAGCATTTTGTTCCAGTCTCCTCCTCGCATTGGTATATGTATCAGGTCAATTACAGTAAAATTGATAGAGGGCATTCTGTAGTCATGTCGTTTGGCCACATGTCTTCTCTGCAGCTTTGGATCAGAATGGGGGTTTTCCAACAGTGATCCCCATTTTTCCAATAAGTTGCACAGCAGGGTTATATACTGTGTCGGGTGGTTTTTAGTTTTCTGTCTTATGACACTCATCACATTAGACTGGCATATTTTGGGTCCTTTATGTGAAGTGTAGCTAATTTGGAGGTTTCCATCTAACCCCCTCCCCTCTGGGTAGTTCTCCGACGGCTCCATCTGTTTTCCCTTTACAAGGGCATATTATAAATACAATTTTTGTACTATTATGGGATACCAATATGATCATTACTTAAATGTTACGCCTTTTCCTTGACAAAGGCACCTCCGGAATAACAGCTAACTTTATACATATGATTTGCCGGTTTAACGGCTTGCTAGCATTCTCCCTTTTAGGCTTTTGTTTCTGCTGTTGCCTTGGTGATCAGGACACCTCCTCTACAGTATCGGCGTTCCCCCATTGCTCACTTACATCACTGGAGGCGCGGCCTCTGGGTGGGCGGGGGCGCCGTCTCCTGAGATGGTTACCTTGGAGATGAGGACGCCGCCTTTCTGTTTGCGGCGCCCCCCTCTCGCTCCACGCACAGTGTAGGCAGCTGTAGCTTCCAGATGGATGGAGGCGCTGCCCACCTGAGCCAATAGCAGGAGCGCCGCCGCTATGATCACGTCGGCGCGCAAATTCCCAATATTATACCGTTCAGAGGGCAGTGGTGACGCCGCTGCAGAGACGTCGTTGTCATGACAGCGGAGACGCACCTTTCCACGCTAGAACACGCAGAGAGAGGAAATCTCCTCTGATTGGTTTCTTTCTTTTTTCAATCCACTCCCCCCTTTGTTGATACAAAGGTCCACCCACCAATACACATTCATGTCAGCCTTTTCCCAGCTGCTTTAAATCCCCTATTACTCCCATTTGGCGCCGTTTTTAAACACAGAGGGCTATATAAAAAGACAAACACCAGGAGCACTTAGTATGCACGCTCCCTACCTACCTGCAGGACCTATGAGATTATCTCCACTTCGGCTTTCCAAGATTCGATTTTCTTTTTTGGTTAAGCTGAGGATTGAACTTTAGCCATTTAGGCACCAAAATTCCCGTAAGTATATATACCACAAATTTGGGAATATGGCCTATCTTTAGAAAATGGGCCCCCATACGTAATCATTTAGCTATTTATTTATTTTTTATTTTTTACTATTTTTCATAGGTCCTTTTTCCTACTATTCCCAGATCCTTTTGGGGTAATAATAGGATGCAATGGGCGGAGCATGTGGTGCATCAATATTAAGCTTTGGTTCTTTAGTGCTCCTTATGCGATGATAACAAGTTCGATCTCCATTGGTGGTGTCTGGTGGCGAAAGAATATACACATCAACCCTTGGAACTTTTGAGCGGATACATAGGTATACTGTTATCTTCTATATTTTCAATAATTTTATATCTATTTTTTCTTTTCTGCTGCAGTGCACTAATGTCATATTCTATTTGTAGAAAGAGTGGCTTCCCTGAGGAAGAAATTACATACATATGCACATTTCGAAACGCGTTGGATTTTCAGACTACTGTACATCCAGAGCTAATGTTCGCTCATGTCTCTGTTTTGTATCTTTACTGTAGCATGAAATGGCCACTCACATATGATGTATGATATGTATGCAGCTATTGTGTAAACACACCTCCACTATTTGTAGATACCTGTTGAGATATTTTTTCTGTCTTTTCATTTGTTTTGATATATGAATAAATTTTCTATTTTTTATATATTGTTTAGTCGTTGACTACATTGCCTTAAAAATCCCATTTATTATGAGGTACTAAAAATCCACATTTATCAGGGATGATGGCAATGACATGCCCTTCTTCATGAGTCCAACTCTATTTTCACATATTCCAAGGGTGGATAATACACCCCAAATCCTCATTTTTGACTCATGAAGTTTTGGCATGGACCCCTTTTTTGCAAACTTTAAAAATCATTATTAATTTAAGGAATATTTTTTCTGTTCTTCTCAGAGAAGGAGACGGTATATTCCTGATTAATCCTTATATGGTAAGGATTTCCTAAGCAATAATTTGGATTCTCTATTTTGTATGTTCCGTTTGTCTGGCCCTTTCCTTTACCGCGGGAATGGGTGATCTTTTGGGCAGTAACTGGGAGGAACTCATGTCCACCATTCAGAATAATTATCAGGCTAAGGAACAAGTTGTATCTGATCTTAATGCATTGTTTTTTAGTCTTACTAAGGTTCTAGAGAAAAAGTCTGCATTACATTGGCACATATTTTCTCTAGAGAGATACATTCGGGAAAATATTAACCCAATTGGGTTAAGGATTCAGATCTTCCCGATTTTGAATCACATTTCCAACGATCTGAAAAACCAATGGGAAATGCATTTGAATAATTGTTCAAAACATCTTATGATCCTACTACAAGATGAGTATAGACAACAACTCAACATACTCGATAGAGAAATTAATGCCCTCTATGCCCGTCTAGTTCCTTTAAAAATTAATGAAGGATATGCTATCCTTGAAGAGAAATTAAAAGTTCATCTACAGGATTATGGGAAATTAATTCTACAAAAGAAGGGAAAAAAAATATTGGCGCGACAAAAATGCCTTCAGTGAGAACAGAGCCTACAAATGGCATAAAAACAATAGTAACCCCTCCAACAAAAGTTTTTCAAAAAATCAAGAAAAGAAAAGGGACTATAACTCCGATACACCATCAAATGCTTCCTCTTCCTCAGCTTCCTCTCTTCCTGAGGGATCCCTGAGAAAGAGAAAGGGACCTTTCTCCAAACAATTAGAACAAGATGGAGAAGTCCAACAAGCCATGAAAAAACGTCCATTTGAAACCCAACCTTGGGCCAATGCACGCGGAGGAAAAAATGGGGGCACCTCTAGAAATTCAAACACTGACACGACTAGAAACACTAACACCAACATCGCAAACACCGATACGATCAGAAACACTAATACCAACATTGTGAAAGGGAAAGGTATCAAAAGCTCAAAAGATCAGGGAGCAATTCCCAAAACTCAAAGACAGTTGGATGATTTTTTAGACAAGTTGATTCCAACGCAGTTGTCGATCATACCTCCCACACTGGATCCAATGTCGTCTGCAACGACGACAAAAGAAACGGAGAAGGAGACTTAAACATCATCAATTTGTCCTCACATGTACTTACACCTATAGAGAATCAAGTTCTCTCCCTTGGTCTTTCTTTCTGTCCTAACAAAACCACTGATAACTTTGAAACTATCAAAGATATTAACCTATTTGCAAGAAATCTTTTATCCAAAAGTATGTATAAAAAACAATCCACTCAGCAACAATCGGTGGCACCAAATCTGACGGCAGCTGATTTCAGGGCCTTGAGAGACCTGAATCAGCTCCTGTCAGAAAATCAATCTTGTATGGATATATGGGAGGAAGAAGGGGATAGTGAGGATAACTTGGAGGAAACTCCTCAAGATGACCCTAGTCAGAAGAAAAAGGTGTTCAAAAGGAAATCTAACAAATTTCCCCCACTGAATCAAAACCCGGCTTTATCTCTCTTTGTCCAATTGGTTTCTAAAGAGATTCAAATGCTAGGCAAGAATAGAACATTATCCCAGAATCTCAATGTAGAACAAAAGAAGGCATTAAAATCTCTGAAGAGCAATGTTGAAATTACCATCAAGGCATCAGATAAAGGCGGGAATATTGTCCTAATGGATAACCATATGTATGAATCCATGTGTATGAAAATCCTAAGCAATAAAAACTGCTATCAAAAAATTTCTGCCTCTTTAGCCGAAAAATTCAATCAGGAATTTTATGATTTGGTCGATGAAGCCCATAGATCGGGAGCAATCACGATAGAAATGTTGGATTTTATACGTACAAGACATCCACGTACCCCTACATTGTATGCTCTACCGAAGGTGCACAAAGACCTAAAAAACCCTCCTGGAAGACCGATCATTTCGGGAAATGGGAGCATATCTGAGGCAATTAGTCAAGTCATTGATGATTATCTTAGACCACATGTACTTGAATTAGCATCCTACACCAAGGATACGATTCATTTGCTTCAGATGCTGGAGAATTTAGAAATTCCAGACTCGGCAATACTGGTGACAGTGGATGTCGAGTCACTGTACAACAGTATTCCACACGACCTAGGAGTGGCTGTGGTTGGACGAATTCTCCAACAAAGATCAACCACGGAGTGGAAGTTCAACAATTTCGTACTAGAAATGTTGAGCTTCATACTCAAACACAATGTTTTTCTGTTCAAAGGATCCCACTACCTCCAGGTGCAAGGTGTGGCTATGGGGACGTGCTGCGCACCCTCATATGCCAACTTGTACCTGGGGGAGTGGGAGACGAATTTTCTATCCAATGACCAACTAACAAGCTTTACCGAACACATCGTCTTGTGGCAACGCTACATCGACGATGTGTTTCTAGTATGGAATGGTCCAGAAACAATGTTGAAACAATGTTTGGCAACAATGAACAAAAATACTTATAATCTTTTTTTCACCATGGCCTATGATCATCGTAAAATTGATTTCCTTGATGTTTCTATCATTAAGGACATTTCTGGTAGATTAACTACCCAGCTATACAGGAAGGAAACCGCCGGCAACACGTTGCTGCATGCTGGAAGTTTCCATCCTGAATCCCTGAAAAGATCTATTCCCTATAGTCAACTGCTCCGAATTAAACGGAACTGCACAACAGACGAAGCTTTCCAATTAGAGGCGGATAAACTAAGTACAAGATTACTCAGTAGAGGTTATACAAAATCATGCCTCAGGAAGGCATTCAACCGGGTAAAAAATCAAGATAGACATGAATTACTTTTCAGGAAGAAAACAAAGAAGACCGATGATACTCCCAGAATTATTGTACGTTATTCCAACGAACATAAAAAAATAAGGCAAATTCTTGCCAAACATTGGCCAATATTAATGAATGATCCATCACTGTCTGATTTAATCACTACCACCCCACAAATTACCTTTAGAAAAGCTGGCTCCATTGGGGGGCTTTTGACTCAAAGTGAATATAAAGGCAGTTCACGTGTAGACCCCTGTAAAATCTGGGGTACATACCCGTGTGGCTCATGCTCTTTTTGTGGGGTAATAGGCAAACGTACATCTTTCAAGCTACCCAATGGGGAAGACTTCCAACTTCAACATTTCGCAAATTGTAAGACGAAAGGAGTGGTCTATTTACTCCAATGCGAATGTGGAGCCTTCTACATAGGGAAGACCAGACAAGAACTGGGCCAGCGGGTTAGCAAACATCTCTTCAGCATGAAGATTTGTAACCTTTATCTCCCATTAGGGAGACATGTGGCCAAACGACATGACTACAGAATGCCCTCTATCAATTTTACTGTAATTGACCTGATACATATACCAATGCGAGGAGGAGACTGGAACAAAATGCTCTTACAGCGCGAAATGCGCTGGATCAGACATTTAGATGCCACGACTCCTCCAGGACTGAATGAAACTGAAAGTTTCAGACCATTTCTTGATGGCTTCAGTTCTGGCAAAACTGACTAAATACATCAACTTGACCACAAAAACTACATAAACTACATCTAACAGTAGTTTCCATTCATGAGTTCATTGGGACCATTACATCGGTCACCTACTCAGTTCCTTTTCCCTCTTTCTCACCCCTCCCTGGGTCTTGGATCCGACTGGGCGGGGAGCATCCGTCCTGGTGTCTCCAAATTATATAAGGGGTTTTATTTTATTTTCCATTGTTTGTTCTTGTTTATTTATATTTGTATGGCTTATATATGATTTATATATCCTTTTTCCGTTCATTTTTTCTTACAGGTTGAGTGGCTCTCTTAAACCTCCAGATACACCACAATGGTTGACCAACTTTCATCGCATTCCTGGCACACGTAAGCCCACTCTATATATATATGATTGGGCATCCCTGTTCTCTGCAGCTTTGGATCAGAATGGGGGTTTTCCAACAGTGATCCCCATTTTTCCAACAAGTTGCACAGCAGGGTTATATACTGTGTCGGGTGGTTTTTAGTTTTCTGTCTTATGACACTCATCACATTAGACTGGCATATTTTGGGTCCTTTATGTGAAGTGTAGCTAATTTGGAGGTTTCCATCTAACCCCCTCCCCTCTGGGTAGTTCTCCGACGGCTCCATCTGTTTTCCCTTTACAAGGGCATATTATAAATACAATTTTTGTACTATTATGGGATACCAATATGATCATTACTTAAATGTTACGCCTTTTCCTTGACAAAGGCACCTCCGGAATAACAGCTAACTTTATACATATGATTTGCCGGTTTAACGGCTTGCTAGCATTCTCCCTTTTAGGCTTTTGTTTCTGCTGTTGCCTTGGTGATCAGGACACCTCCTCTACAGTATCGGCGTTCCCCCATTGCTCACTTACATCACTGGAGGCGCGGCCTCTGGGTGGGCGGGGGCGCCGTCTCCTGAGATGGTTACCTTGGAGATGAGGACGCCGCCTTTCTGTTTGCGGCGCCCCCCTCTCGCTCCACGCACAGTGTAGGCAGCTGTAGCTTCCAGATGGATGGAGGCGCTGCCCACCTGAGCCAATAGCAGGTGCGCCGCCGCTATGATCACGTCGGCGCGCAAATTCCCAATATTATACCGTTCAGAGGGCAGTGGTGACGCCGCTGCAGAGACGTCGTTGTCATGACAGCGGAGACGCACCTTTCCACGCTAGAACACGCAGAGAGAGGAAATCTCCTCTGATTGGTTTCTTTCTTTTTTCAATCCACTCCCCCCTTTGTTGATACAAAGGTCCACCCACCAATACACATTCATGTCAGCCTTTTCCCAGCTGCTTTAAATCCCCTATTACTCCCATTTGGCGCCGTTTTTAAACACAGAGGGCTATATAAAAAGACAAACACCAGGAGCACTTAGTATGCACGCTCCCTACCTACCTGCAGGACCTATGAGATTATCTCCACTTCGGCTTTCCAAGATTCGATTTTCTTTTTTGGTTAAGCTGAGGATTGAACTTTAGCCATTTAGGCACCAAAATTCCCGTAAGTATATATACCACAAATTTGGGAATATGGCCTATCTTTAGAAAATGGGCCCCCATACGTAATCATTTAGCTATTTATTTATTTTTTATTTTTTACTATTTTTCATAGGTCCTTTTTCCTACTATTCCCAGATCCTTTTGGGGTAATAATAGGATGCAATGGGCGGAGCATGTGGTGCATCAATATTAAGCTTTGGTTCTTTAGTGCTCCTTATGCGATGATAACAAGTTTGATCTCCATTGGTGGTGTCTGGTGGCGAAAGAATATACACATCAACCCTTGGAACTTTTGAGCGGATACATAGGTATACTGTTATCTTCTATATTTTCAATAATTTTATATCTATTTTTTCTTTTCTGCTGCAGTGCACTAATGTCATATTCTATTTGTAGAAAGAGTGGCTTCCCTGAGGAAGAAATTACATACATATGCACATTTCGAAACGCGTTGGATTTTCAGACTACTGTACATCCAGAGCTAATGTTCGCTCATGTCTCTGTTTTGTATCTTTACTGTAGCATGAAATGGCCACTCACATATGATGTATGATATGTATGCAGCTATTGTGTAAACACACCTCCACTATTTGTAAATACCTGTTGAGATATTTTTTCTGTTTTTTCATTTGTTTTGATATATGAATAAATTTTCTATTTTTTATATATTGTTTAGTCGTTGACTACATTGCCTTAAAAATCCCATTTATTATGAGGTACTAAAAATCCACATTTATCAGGGATGATGGCAATGACATGCCCTTCTTCATGAGTCCAACTCTATTTTCACAATAAAAACTATTGTACCAGAAAGTACTCCCTGTCATGTGAGAAACATAGGTCTGACATTGCTAACCTTCTTCCAGAAATGCTACCTGCCTGGCAGTATATAACTTCAATATTGTGTGCGTCACTAGCCTTAAACATGTTTATAGCAACTAAATCTCAGAGAAAAGTCAGAATTCCTCATATCTGTCCCTGAACAGTGGCTCAGAACTCCTTTCCAAAAGAAGAGATCAGTAATGGCAGCCTACATATTTCTAATGACAGGTTTTCTTCAAATCCTAGTTCCAGGTTGGGTCCAAAATTTACACCTGGAAGCTTATTAGTTCTGGGGAGTTATGCAAGTAAGGGAGGCTGTCATTTGTGGGTGTTTTGCACTTAGTATGGGTGTGAGAGGAGTAATGAGAGGTGCTAACCCATCAGATGGACTGTTTAGGACACTGATTCTTATCAGTTCTGGGCAGATGTGTGACTAACTTGCCAATGCTTGCCTCTTAGCAGGTGCAAGCAGATGAGGCAGGTAGTTGTGAGATCTCTGGGCGTTTGATGTGTGGCTGGACAGTGACCCATGGAGAGGTTTTGGGGATGGTAGAACATTGTCATGTGGTGTGTAGGAGGTTGCTGTGGGTGGTTGTGAGCTCTGGGAGGAGGCTCAGTGGGCAGAGGTACCTGTGAGTTCATGCGGTGCGTGGGTGGGCATTTGAGGAGGCTAATTGAGGATACAGAGTAGAGGAAACCTGCCCAGGGATGAGTAAATGCACTGACATCCTCAGATAAGTGGAAGAGAAATGATTTCACTAAATCGCGACAACCATGAAATGTAGCTGTATTATTAGATGAATACAAAGCTAAACAGGCGAAAATTGGTTTGTAAAAAATAGATCATTAATAATATGAATCATACAGTAAAAGCGATCACACATGTGAAAATTCAATTCAGCCGGATAAATTTAACCTAAAATTGTAATATAAAAAGTTTTACTTTTTTTTGGTCTTCCTTCTAATTAGTTGTATTACAGTGTTTGAAGCTCCAACACATTCTTCTTCCCCCCGCGGAAAGTGTAAATTGTGAATCTGACCTTGCAATCTGCTAAATGTGTTGCTATGGAATCCTTTATTTGCAGAGACTGCAGTGACACTGAAATTTCACAGCTTTTAAATTATCTCAAACAATGAAAATTAAGCTCTATCTGCACCCGTAATGAACTCTGCTATTATCACCAGGGCATATCAAAGGTGGGTCTCTGTGTTTTTAAATTATTTCTCAGTGTAATTTACTTATAAGAAACCTTATAATTAACAGTAAGTTGTGTGTGGTGGATGAGGAGGTTATTCTAAATGCATAACATGGAAATGTTAATCCACCCAAAACAGAAAGTACATTTTTGAGTGGATGCTTATGCTTAGAATTACAATTTTGGCTAAGATCAAGTCTAGCATTTGTTCTTATCAGTGTCCAGTAGGGGTGCTCCACCCTCATTCTGGCCTTTTCAGCTGAGGTGGCTGGCTGTATAGTACCTCTGCTGGTATGATGAGGGTGCTGAAGATCTTCCCCATGTGAACAGAAACCAGAGTGCCCACTGGGAGAGGTGGGAGTCAGGGGTAATTCTCTGGTGTGGAGTATTCTAAGAGGCCCAGAGCTTCTAATTTGAGCAGTTCTGCCTTGTCTGGCCAGGAGCAGGGAAGGCAGAGGGCCCACGGTGTCAAGCACCTCCTGGTGTGGTGTCCTGGGGTTGCCAGAGTAGCACTATAGGTTTGGGACACAACTATGTGAAACTGCACTAAGCCACCACACATTTGCCTTTTTCTGCACAAGGCCTCATTGGCTAGGCCTTTTGGCTGAGACCAGAGCGATTTTTGTTACCTAGCAAATGCACCTGCACTGGCAGATTTTACTTATTTTCTCTCCACATATGTCACCTGCACATATATATGTGTTTTCCTTGTTCACTTGGATGGTAGGGTGTGGGTCTAGGGGAAGATGTGTGGCCATTATGTTACTTTCTCCCTGCCTTGGAAGGTCCCTCTTCAGGAGTGGCCTCCACCTAGTACTCGTTGGTCGGCTTTTGCTAATCATGAGGAGGGGTGTCCGCTGGGCCTTTTGCTATGTGGACCTGAGTGTGCCTTACCCCATTCAGGAGTCTTGCACCCTGGGGTGGTCAGGGAAGGGTTCTTCCTCTTTGGAAGTGGACTACAGGCACACACCCTATGTGCACATTTTTGTGTGTGCTCACATGCACTTTATTGTTTACTTTTGTTGATTTTGGTAGCTTTTGTGCACAGCACCACTGGTTTAAGAAAAAAAAATATGCTTTGATTTATACATATTTTTTTATATCTGAGATGGCAAGCTCTTCCTATACCTTTGCCACAGCCACTTTGAAGTCCTGCCCTTTTACACAGGTATGGCTGCAAGAGAGACTGCAACTACAGAGCATAGAGCAGCCAGTGTTAGGCCTGCCCTCCAGCCTCTAGGGAGTGCACTGAGGTTATGGACTGCTAGAGACTCTGGAGAGAAGTGTGGAGGATTGTGGGAGATGTCGTTTCTATAGACTGAGTTGACTTCAGACTCTTGGTTCCAAGAGGCACTGGGGTGGAGAGGAGAAGGAGAGCTGTAACTTTCCTGGGCTGAGGACAGGTAGGGGGGTGATTAGCAGAGGAACGGAGACTGCGCTCCTGAGAGAAGGAGAGACACAGTGGCAGCCATTCCAGATTATCAGTGGGCATCATGGATGCTGGTTGAACCTGCTGTCTAATTAGAAAGCCAGACGCTGAAGAAACTGACCAGGGAATACTTTGCCCAGTAGGCCAAAGAAGATTCCCTGATGACACAGAGTTGGTCAGAGGCCACTGCATTACACCTGGATAAAAGAGAGAGACAGTTGTCTAAAAGTAAATACAGCGGCAGTGGCAGTGCCTGCATTAATTCTTAAAAGTGTCATAAACCATGAAATCAGACCGAGACAGAAGTACAGTTAAATCACACTTGTTTAATAATAAAAGTAAAAAGAACAAACGTAGTCAAAACATAGCCAAAGTTCAGTAACCGTAACGGATAGTCAGCCAAGCCAGAAGTCAGGGATCCAAGTAGTGGAACAGCAAGCAGGATCTGGAGCCAGAAGGGATGTCAGCAAAGCCAGTCTTTAAACAGGAACACAGGTGATAGTTTCTTGTGATGTGATCAAGGTGAAGGCAGAGCTCCTCTGGATTGGACGGCTTAAGTAGGCAGGACTGACGAGCAGGATCATCAACAGCTGAGTAACTGTGGAGAGAGATGGGGGCTGGCAATTCGCCAACAGCTGAGTGGCCAGCTGAGATAAGGAAGGGCAGAGCCCAGCCCTGACAAAAAGAACACTACCCTGAGCGCTTCACTATATCACATGGGCCCCAACAAGCTAATCAGCAAAAGAAATAGATTAGTATATTACTGACTGCTGAACTGTTATTGTGGTATACTGTGTATGTATATCTATCAGGGCCGGTGCTACCACTAGGCAAACTAGGCAGCCGCCTAGGGCGCCCGGCCACTGGTTTTCCTACTCTCTTCTCTCTGCAGCAAGTAACTAAGTCCCAGCATCAGCAGGCAGCCACAGCTCCATTCGCACATAGTGTCAGAGGCGCAGCAGTGGTGGAGGACTGTGCCTGTGTCCCAACTCATGCAGCAAGCCAACATTCATTGATGGACACTAATAGGCTGCATTGAAGGGCGCTGGTAGCTTGCATTTGATGGGTGCTGGTGAGGCTACATTTGATGGGCGCTGGTGAGGCTGCATTTGATGGGTGCTGGTGAGGCTACATTTGATGGGCCGCTGGTGAGGTTACATTTGATGGGCGCTGGTGAGGCTACATTTGATGGGCGCTGATGAGGCTACATTTGATGGGCGCTGGTGAGGCTACATTTGATGGGCGCTGGTGAGGTTGCATTTGATGGGGCGCTGTTGAGGCTGCATTTGATGGGTACTGGTGAGGTTGCATTTGATGGGCGCTGGTGAGGCTGAATTTGATGGGTGCTGGTGAGGTTGCATTTGATGGGGCGCTGTTGAGGCTGCATTTGATGGGTGCTGGTGAGGTTGCATTTGATGGACGCTGGTGAGGCTGCATTTGATGGGTGCTGGTGAGGCTGCATTTGATGGGCGCTGGTGAGGTTGCATTTGATGGGGCGCTGTTGAGGCTGCATTTGATGGGTGCTGGTGAGGTTGCATTTGATGGGCGCTGGTGAGGCTGCATTTGATGGGTGCTGGTGAGGCTAAATTTGATGGGCGCTTTATTAAAAAGGTGGGATTTACATGGGCAGGGAAAAGGGGGCGGAGTCAGCCAATGGAGGGGGGGGCGGCGGCAAAATGAGGTTTCGCCTAGGTTGTCAAAAATCCTTGCACCAGCCCTGATATCTATCTCCTCCTAGTTCAGGTTGCCCAGTATAGGGTTCAGAAGAGGTTTGTGCTTTAAATCAGTTATTGTTTCTGCAGCATATTTATTTTACTGTTTCACCATTGCAGAACACTCCTCCTACTGTTTATTCATTACAATATATTTCTTCTTTTCTTTACCTTATCGTAATATTGTATTGTAATATACTTCTTGCTATTATTACTACTGTGTCATCCTTGTGTCTATAGTCATTGAACCTTTGAGGTGTATATACTATACAGATATCTACAGATATCTACAATAAACATTCCCTGCTCAACCAGGCATGTCAGGTTCTTCCCAAAAGATCAGTGCCGACTATAGCCAGCAACACTGATTAATATTTTCTGACAGCGGAGAAGTCTCCTTGTTGTCAGGACACAATAGTACAGTGGGAGGGATTCCCCCATCAACCTTGAATGTGTGGATGGGAAATCTGGGAACTTTTTTTGTTCAATTCGCTGATTGAATAAAAAAAAAAAGATTAATGTATGGCCTTAGGATGGGGTACTAGATACATTGACCCGCATGCTTATTTAATATCTGTTTTTACTGTATATACTCGAGTATAGCTCGACCCAAATATAAGCCGAGGCCCCTAAGCTCCGCCGTATGCTTTTAGGACATGCTGGCCGCCGTCTGTCTGCATGACACACTGATCATGTAGACAGAAGGTGGTGACTCGAGTATAAGCCGAGGGGGGCCCTTTCAGCCTAAAAAAAAGGGCTGAAAATCTCGGCTTATACTCGAGTATATACGGTATATGAGATTTTAGAGATTGGATTGACATACACTTTAATTAACATTCTCACAGCAGGGGATGTGAGAAATAAAAAAGGCAGATTAGTCAAATGGTTATATTGTAATAGAAGCTGCATTGCTATTTTATATGGTTTGAATGGGACTTGAGGCTGATAACTAAATTGCTGAATACACACAAATAAAAAAGCAACAGCAGATTATAAAACTGGGAGTCATTCACTAAAGGAAAAGAGATTGTTCTCTTTGCAAAGTGAAGGCTAAGCTTAAGACTCGTACACACTATAAGAAAATTGGGCGAACATTTTCGTCCGAGGCACGCTCATACGATTTTTGTGTACACAACTTTCCACAGCTGATTCCGACCTTCCGAACGAAAATTTCCGAATGGATAAACTCCATTTTTTTTCCGTGCAGGAACCAAACTATTTTCGTTTAACCGCTTAAGCCCTGGACCATTTGGCTGGCCAAAGAAGACCAGACCATTTTTTGCGATTCGCACTGCGTTGCTTTAACTGACAATTGTGCGGTCGTGCGACGTGATTCTCAAACAAAATCGTCGTCCTTTTTTTCCCACAAATAAAGCTTTCTTTTGGTGGTATTTGATCAGCTCTGCGGTTTTTATTTTTTGTGCTATAAACAAAAAAAGAGCGACAATTTTGAAAAAAAACCACATTATTTTTAACTTTTTGCTATAATAAATATCCCCCAAAAATATATAAAAAAATTATTTTTTCCTCAGTTTAGGCCGATACATATTCTTCTACATATTTTTGGTAATAAAAGCGTATATTGATTGGTTTGCACAAAAGTTATAGCATCTACAAAATAGGGGATAGTTTTATGGCATTTTTTTTATTAATATTTTTTATTTTTACTAGTAATGGCGGCATTCAGTGATTTTTTTTATCGTGACTGCGACATTATGGGGGACACGTCGGACAATTTTAACACATTTTTGGGACCATTGGCATTTAATACAGCGATCAGTGCGATTAAAATTGCATTGATTACTGTAAAAATGTCACTGGCAGTGAAGGGGTTAAAACTAGGGGGCAGTGAAGGGGTTAATATGTGTCCTAGTACGTGTTCTAACTTTAGGGGCATGGGACTGGGCAGGGAAACTAACAGATCGCAGTTCATACTCTGTATGAACAGACGTAACAGACATAACGGCGATTTGCGCAGCCGAGCCATGTTACAACTGCGGCGGCTGGTCGGCAAGCGGTTAATGTGTACTGTTTTCGTACAATTTTCAGATGACAAAAAACAGAACTAAAAGACTGCGCATGATTGGAAACAATATTCACATTTCATCTACCTGTGAATTAAATAGTAAATACAAAGAAAGAATAAATGTTTACTTTGTATTTATTTAATGACACTTGCAGAATTAGTGCAATTGTCATTTTACACAGGAGGGGCTGCTTTTTAACGGCTGCTCGAGCTGTGTAATGCAAATCAATTCCTGGCTGTCACTTCCCGGTTCCCTACTGCGCATGCGCAAGTCGCGCAGCGCAATCTGAAAGGTCCCTGCTATTTCTGGGACCCGTGTGTGTCCCAGCAGACAGCGCGGTGGGACAGGAAGAGGCATAGACTCCCGTGGGAGTCTATGCCCGGAAGTGGGTGAAAATACCTGTCAGACAGGTATCTGCACCCCCTCCCCCCTGAAGGGTGCCAAATGTGACACCGGAGGGGGGAGGGTTCTGAAAAGTGGAGGTTCAATTTTTGTGTGAGCCTCCACTTTAATTCTTCTTCTGCCGCCTTTCTCTATTTATTGGCTTCAAGTTTTGGCAGTTTTTGTATTTCTTCCCGGGATGTTGCCTTTACCGTATATACTCGAGTATAAGCCGAGTTTTTCAGCACATTTTTTTTTGTGCTGAAAGTGCCCCCCTCGGCTTGTACTCGAGTCAAGCACTTTTCTGCAGCAAAAAAAAAATATTTCTGACCCTACTTTGGGGCCCCGTATTTCAGGGCCACTTGGTACTAAGAACCCCACATTTGGTATGCCAACCCAATGGACCTAGCACTACAACATATCCAAAGATGGGATTCCTACCGAGAACGGGGCCCCAAATTCGGTTAGGAAAATGTCATTCTCTGGTGCAGAAGTGCTTGACATTTTCCGACCCGACTTTGGGGCCCCATATCTCGGGGACACTTGGTGCTAGGAACCTCAAATTTGGTATTCAAACCCAGTGGAACTAGCACTACAACATATCCTAGCATCAAGTGACCCTGAGATACAGGGCCCCAAAGTCGGCCAACTGTGTCCATCTGCAGCAATGTCATTTCAGGACGCTTGGGGTCCAGAGACCCCAAATTTTGGCTGCAGCTAGTGGGCATTTAGGAACCCTTAACTACCAAGTTTGAAGTTTGGGGGACCTATTGCTGCACTTGGGCACAGTGAGGCATGCAAATGGGCACAGTGAGGCTGCAAATGGGCATTGTTGACCCTCTTTGCCACTTACAGTAGCTGCGCATTTCTCACCCTAGGCTTATACTCGAGTCAATACGTTTTCCCAGTTTGTGGTAAAATTAGGTGCCTCGGCTTATATTCGAGATGGCTTATACTTGAGTATATACGGTAAGTATGCTGTGTGTTTTGACAGTGTATGACATCTTCTAACTTCACGCAGTTCAGCAGGATCTGGTAGGGAACTTGATTTAGGCAATGTGAGTTCCACCTCTTGTTCTGACTCCTGCACAGTAGGGATGAGCTCAGGCGCGTTCGCATGCTCCATGTGCAGAGCCCGACAGGAAGTCGGCGCAGCGCTGCGCTAATCACAGGCAGTGAGACATTGCCCGATCTCTGCAGCCGCACATCGGGGCAATGTCTCAATGCCTGTGATTAGCGCTGCGCCGACTTCCTGGTAGGTAGGTTGCAGTCATGAATGCTTCTCCCCAGTACTTGTGAGGTAGGTTGGCATCCAACAACATGTATCTGGCCATTTCTATGAGAGTGCATTTTTTCCTTTCTGCTACATCATTTTGTTCAGGAGTGTATGGTGTTGTTGTCTGGTGTACTATTCATTGTATCTTCAGGTATGAGGCCACTTGTTTGCTTGTGTATTCTCTCCCATTGTCGGTGTGTATTATTCCTGGTTTGCAATGGAATTTGTTGCTAGACATGGCAGCGAACTCCTTGAAGTTTCTCTGATGTTTAATTCTTGTGTTTCATCAAATAAGTGGTTGTGTACCTTGAATAAGCATCAATGAAAGTCAGTAGATATCTGTTCCCGTCTGACGTGGGAGTTTTCATTGGACCGCATATGTCACTGTGTATGAGGATGTCGGGGGTGGATAGTTTTGAGATGCCTGAGGAAGGGGAGCACGTGTGGCTTTTGCTTCAATACAGCATTTGCATTTCATGAGCACTTTGCAAGGCGCTATTCTCAAATCTTCTGATAAGCCTCTCTTTATAATGTCCTGTATAGCTTCTGGACTTCTGTGCCTCAGCCACCTATGCCATAAGTCAATACATTTGTTGTATAAGTCATTAGAGACTATATTGACTTGCTGGTCTGTGGTGAAAAGCTTGTATAGGTGATCATCCAGTTTTTCTTTTGAAAGGAATCGCTTATTATTGTGAATTCATCACTCTGGAACTTAACTGTGAGATGGTTGTTTGTAAGACTTTTCACTGATAGAAGGCTGCCTTTTGGTTCTGGAACATACAGCACTTTCTTTACAAGGATACTTTGCTCACCTTGTGGTGTAATGCAGTTCAGGAAGCCCTGGCCTTTACCTTCTAAAGTGATGTTTTTCCCGTTTGCTAGGAAAACTTTGTCTTTTGCACTGTAATCAATGTTTGTGAAGAAGGTCTCATCGCTAGTCATGTGGCTTGTCGCTCCTGAGTCTATGCACCAGCCGCGTGGCTTGCCGCTTTCTGTTACTTTAAAGGTGTCACTCCATGATGTGTCTGCAGCTTCCTTTTGTGAGTGCTTTGACTTTAGCTCTAGCTTTCGCTGCTCAGCTTGCCAGATAGAACAGTCCTTTTTTAAGTGACCAGTCTTTTTTTGCTTTATGCATTCGTACATCTTAAGAGCTTAGTCATCATGGTGTATATTTTCTTTCCTTCTGTCATATTCATAAATTAATTTCCCTTTGACATATTCCAATGTCAGTTCCTGAATGAATGAGTTCCTGCTCAGGTCTGGTTTCTAAAGCGTTAATAAGAGCAGCATAAGTCTTTGGAAGGATACAGAGGAGCAGAGCAACAATATGGTTATCTTTGATGTCCTCTCCGATGGTGCGCAGTTGCTCTATGATTTCTAGCATAGCATTCACGTGGTCACACATTTTGCTGACCTTCTTGTAGTTTCATCTTGTACAACTTTCTTAGCAAAAACAGTTTTCTGTTTAGACTTGAATGCTCATGCAGCTTTTGTAATGAAGTCCACATACCTTTGCCCATTTTCTCTGTTCTTATGTGGATAAGCTGGTCATCTTCCACTAGTAAGCTTATAATTGATTTTGCATGTCTGTCCTTCCTATCCCAGTTATCTGTCTCTCCCTCTGTGGGTCTGTCTGTATTCAGCACTTGCCACAAGTCATCCTTGGTGAGAAACGCATTCAGTTTGAACTTCCAAAGCTGGTAATTGGCATTGTTCAGCTTTGCAATTGCAAACTTCACATCTGAACTGCTTGCCATGTTTCAGCTGCTTGTATTCAGTACTCACTGACTTGCTGTACTCACTGAGTATTCTTTCCAGTGCCTCTGGGTTTTGCTGGGTGCCTGGGATATACTCTCCAATGCCTGGGTGCCTGGGCCCATAACCTATTAGCAGGTTATTGATTCATGCGCTTGGAAGCTTGTTGAATGCAAAGAATACTTTACTTTCATGGAGGATTAGCAATGCATATCTTACAGCATTAGGAAAAATGACACAGGAAACAGGAATATACAAGTGCATACCTCCCAACTGTCCCTTATTTCGAGGGACTGTCCCTGTTTTGGAGAAATGTCCCTCTGTCCCTCATTCCTCCTCATTTGTCCCTCATTTTGGTCTGATCTATATAGTTGTATATAAAATGCACTTTTTATCTTTCAAAGAGTGTTTCTCAGTGCTAAAACTTTCATCCATTTTCTAGATTGCTGCATTTGTACATTTTAAAAGCCAATATAAAGGAATAGTAGTGGTAGAAAAAAAGCACTTGTGGATTTAATTAACCTTTTTTTGGGGTTCATTCTCCTTTAAGGGGGTGTGACAGGGGTGTGTCATATGCCTACATACATTTGCTAGTAGGTGTCCCTCATTCCCATCTCAAAATGTTGGGAGGTATGCAAGTCAATGCCCTTAACATAGACAGAACATCCTGTTATTACTTTACCATAGAATAACCCACTATAATACTGCACCGCCACCTGCTGGATAGATAGGTATAATGCATACAGTAAATGTTAGTTTTTATATAAGCAACTATACATTACATGTTTTGGTTCTTCCAACAGGGACTGTGTATAAAAATGGTTGCAGTTCCTAAAATTTGTACTTGATATTTATGTTCAACCCCTTGAATTAAAGCTGAAAGTCTGCACTTCATTTAAATTTAATTCTGGTGGCATACAGAGCTAAAAGTATGTCAAATGTGATAGACTTAATGTGCAAAATAAGAAACAAAAAGAAAATATCCAAGTGACAAAAATTGGTGTAGACTTAATATTCAAATATATAGAACAAAACACAATGTCCAAGTAACAAAAGGTCCAGTCCAGAGGTGACTGCGACTGACATCAACCGTGAAAATGGTGACTTTCCAAAGTGGTATCCAACAGATAAAGTGACCAGTGCTCAGTGTTCCCACCACCAGACGAAATGCAGGCTTACCAGATGGAGATGGGACAAACGCATGTGGCTATAGCCCAGCCCAGGCCTTTTCCTCTGGGGTGTCGTGGTTCCACCTCTGTCTCAGGAATGGATGGTGATGTATACCTCAGGTGGTGATGGATCAGGGGATCTCCAGCAGTGGGGGAGTATCTCTATGGTCTCAAGAGCGGTTCGCCCAAACGAAGGGACGGGAAAAGAGAAGAACACACCATGGGTGGGATCCAACGGGTTTATTTAATCCAAAAGCGCCATAAAGCGCAAGTATAAAACAGATAAAAAAAGGGGAATTTTAAAATTTCGCGGCCGGCCGGCTGCAATACACGCCCGTGCTAGGACGTAGAACGCGGTGACGTCAGCACGTCGCTCCTCCCTACGCGTTTCGTCAGAGAGTGACGTAGTCATGGGACACGGGCGGCGTACTGACGCACCGCTTAAATACACAGCAAAGAGCCTCGATCTGGATGGAAGGATAACAAACCTGTGGTCTCCATCTTGAAAGCTGGCAAACCGAGGGCGGTATACCCTGACTGGACAGGGCTTTATTAATTAATTATATGTTATAAAGCATACATATAGCATTGTCCAGTGTGGAGAATTGCTAGAAATTTTCTTAAAAATTGTAAATAAACAAGGGATCCTTGAGTAAGTTACAACGTGTGCACGTAATTGGATGTGGAGAAAAAAACTACATTACCCATCATGCTACCTGGCGTCACCGAGATACGCCTACGTGAGGCGTATCTCGGTGACGCCAGGTAGCATGATGGGTAATGTAGTTTTTTTCTCCACATCCAATTACGTGCACACGTTGTAACTTACTCAAGGATCCCTTGTTTATTTACAATTTTTAAGAAAATTTCTAGCAATTCTCCACACTGGACAATGCTATATGTATGCTGTATAACATATAAGTAATTAATAAAGCCCTGTCCAGTCAGGGTATTCCGCCCTCGGTTTGCCAGCTTTCAAGATGGAGACCACAGGTTTGTTATCCTTCCATCCAGATCGAGGCTCTTTGCTGTGTATTTAAGCGGTGCGTCAGTACGCCGCCCGTGTCCCATGACTACGTCACTCTCTGACGAAACGCGTAGGGAGGAGCGACGTGCTGACGTCACCGAGTTCTACGTCCTAGCACGGGCGTGTATTGCAGCCGGCCGGCCGCGAAATTTTAAAATTCCCCTTTTTTTATCTGTTTTATACTTGCGCTTTATGGCGCTTTTGGATTAAATAAACCCGTTGGATCCCACCCATGGTGTGTTCTTCTCTTTTCCCGTCCCTTCGTTTGGGCGAACCGCTCTTGAGACCATAGAGATACTCCCCCACTGCTGGAGATCCCCTGATCCATCACCACCTGAGGTATACATCACCATCCATTCCTGAGACAGAGGTGGAACCACGACACCCCAGAGGAAAAGGCCTGGGCTGGGCTATAGCCACATGCGTTTGTCCCATCTCCATCTGGTAAGCCTGCATTTCGTCTGGTGGTGGGAACACTGAGCACTGGTCACTTTATCTGTTGGATACCACTTTGGAAAGTCACCATTTTCACGGTTGATGTCAGTCGCAGTCACCTCTGGACTGGACCTTTTGTTACTTGGACATTGTGTTTTGTTCTATATATTTGAATATTAAGTCTACACCAATTTTTGTCACTTGGATATTTTCTTTTTGTTTCTTATTTTGCACATTAAGTCTATCACATTTGACATACACTGTATATAGATATACATTGAGCCTTCATTGGTTTATTGCCAAGCCTGTTGTGATCAATAGATTTATACTAACCTTTTGGTTGTTACCACGTATATATTGTTTGATGTCCACATTAGGGCTGTTTTGTCCATCACTAGTAGCAATACTTTGGTTGATTTATTTATCACCACTTTCCACTTAGCATAGTTGTTCCTATATTCATTTGTTTTTTTCATTATTTGCACGTACATTTTTTAATTTAATATTTAGCGCAACCTCTCCCGTTTCAATTTTTCTACTTTGCTTATCACAATCTGGTTGCTGCTTTTATATAGGTATTTATTTTTGTCCAGCGCAATTTTCTTTTTGTAGAGCTAAAAGTATGACAATTGTGCCTGTGTCCAAAAATATGAACAGCCTGTATTCTTTTAGTATATCAGCCCCAGTACATAGACATCCAGCGAAAAACTTGAATATAAATACAATCTCTCCTAAAATATTCTGTTTTAGAGAGAAACATTGCTTATTAAAATGCTCACAACTTACATTTCAGCTTTTTTTGCACCAGCTGTGTATAATAATTGGCCAGGCTGGATCTTCGCCTTAGCGCTGTATACTTTAAGATTGGTCTACTGCAGTAAATTGTAAAAAACAATAAACCGAGTTGGGTCATGGATGCTAATCTTGATATTTTTTATATCCACTAAGTGGCCATTTAAAGCAGAGTTCTAGTCCCCCAATTATTACTACTTTTTAAATACTCTGCCGTAATTGTGTTCAGTTCAAGTGCAACATTTTAATACTGTCATTAATGTTACATTTTTAAAGCCCTCTTGTCTTAATTTCCGGGATTTGGCGCAGCTGGCTACCCAGCATGCACCTCCTGATCTCGCGCCTGCGCAGTAATGCCGTTACATGGCGCTCTTTCTTCTTGACAGGTTGCCATAGCAATGGCGGCATCGGCAGAAGTTCCCGCCCCTTTGCTATAGCAACCTGTTCTTCGAAAATGGCGTCTAACTCGTCACCATTTGCGTAATTTCCAGTCTGTAAATAATATGAGATTTTGTCACTAGGCGATTCCCATGGACTCCTGGGATAGATGATGATATCCCAGGAGTCCAATGTGAATCGCCTAGTGATGAAATCGCCTAGGTGGCCGTACCTGGAAGTTCTGCAGAAAATGTTGCAGTAAAAAAAAAAGAAGGTATTATCACCATCTGTCAAAAAAGTCATCCAAAAAGTGATCCACTGTGTATCATTCTTCAGGGGTGAAACTTGTTTAAATGAGCCCTTAACCTAGGTTCATACTAGTGCTGCTACATAATCATGCATTTTTGTAGCATATTTTTGTGCATTTTTACACATATTTTTCATGCTTCGTGCATTTTTTTTAAAGGAGGAGGAGGAGGATGGATTTTATACACAAAACTCTGCCAAAAACACACTAAGTCTAGGTTTACATCTATGCGGTTGATGCATTTTTCAGGCATGTTTTGGGGTGTGTTTTGCGTTTTTAAACCTGCGTTTTTGCGTGCATTTTTCATGCATTTTGCGTGGCTTTTTTTATGTCCCTTTAACCACTTCAATACCAGGCACTTCCTGCCCAGGACAATTTTCAGCGCTGTCACACTTTGAATGATAATTGTGCGGTCATCCAACGCTAATGTTTTTATCATTTTCTTTCAACAAATAGTGCTTTCTTTTGGTGGTATTTGATCACCACTGGGGTTTTTATTTTTTGCTAAACAAACCAAAAAAGTCCGACATTTTTGAAAAAAAAAAGCTTTTCTTTGTTTCTGTTATAAATGTTGTTTTCTCCTTCACTGACAGGCACTGATGAGGCTGCACTAATGGGCACAGATGGGCACTGATGAGGTGGCACTGATGAGGAGGCACTGAAATGTAGAATCGATGGTTATTGATAGACGGCACTGATATGAAGCACTGATTGATACCGATAGGCTACATTGATAGGCGGCACTGATGGGCACTGAAAGGCGGCACTGATAGGCGGCACTGATGGGCACTGATAGATGGCACTGGATAGGCAGCAGTGATAAAGATCTAAATACGGACAGGCATTACTGGTTGGCATCTGAAGGGCACTGATAGGCATTACTGATGGCACGCTGATTGGCACATTTATGGGCACTAATTGGCACAGTTGTGGGCACTGATTGCCACTTTGATTGGCACTGACAGGTGTTTTTGATGGGGCATAGACTGGCAGCTTATGGGCACTGATTGGCAGTTGATGGACACATCTGATGGGGGCTGCGCTGATAATCAATTTGCTGATTACAGTGCCTTGAAAAAGTATTCACCCCCCTTGGCATTTTCCGTGTTTTGTTGCCTTACAATTTGGAATTAACATGGATTGTTTGAGGATTTGCATTCTTTAATTTACAGAACATGCCCACAAATTTTGAAGATGTTTTTTTTTTTATTGTGAATCAAACAACAAATAGGACAAAATAACAGAAAAAGTCAACGTGCATAACTATTCACCCCCCTAAAGTCAATACTTTGTAGAGCCACCTTTTGCGGCTATCACAGCTCCAAGTCGCTTTGGATAAGTCTCTATGAGCTTGCCACATCTTACCACCGGGATTTATGCCCATTCCTCCTTGCAAAACTGCTCCAGCTCCTTCAAGTTGGATGGTTTGCGCTTGTGAACAGCAATCTTTAAGTCTGGTCATGTATATTCCTGGGTGCGCGCCCCAGGGGGCGCTTGGGAGCGCAATTCTGTGAGGACATCCCATGGACGTCCACCCAGAATAAGCCGACAAAGCTGTAGCCGTCTTTCGGCTATGGCCCGATCGGCATGTGGTTAAAAAAACATTGAACTAAAGGCTGTAATGTAACAAAATAGGTAAAAAGCCAAGGGGGGTGAATAATTTTGCAAGGCACTGTATCAGCACAAACCCCCCCTCTGACACGGAGAGCCGCCGATCGCTCTCCCTGTAAGCGTTAACCGAGGAAAGCCGTTTACCAGCACTTCCTGGTTCATGCGTTGATCAGCTGTGATTGGTCACAGCTGATCACGTGGTAAGGAGCCTCAATCAGAGGCTTCTAACTCTGATCGGAGATGCATGTTATCCCGCTGGACATCATATGACGCCCAGTCAGGGTAACGGAACCACCGCCCGGCCATCCTTCTGCTATAGGCCGGGGGGGAGTGGTTAAAAATACTGTATGTAGCTGGATGCTAAGGAGTAGGCCGCGTCCTTAACAACCGATGAGTCATCAGCTGTCAGATAAATGTAAAAAAAAAAACAATTGCCAGCTAAAAAATTAGAAAAAAAAACGGCATGCCCCCCCCCCCCCCCCCCCAATGCATACCAGGCCCTTTGGGGAAAAAAAAAAATAAAATTGCGTGCCACCCCCCCCCAAATCCATTCCAGACCCTTACCCGAGCAGGCAACCCGGAAGGTCAAGGAAAAGGAGGGGACGAGCGAGGGACCCCCTCCCCCTCCTGAATCATACCAGGCCGCATTCCGTTAACATGGGGCTCTGCTCCCGTCACGCACCTTTTCCCCATGTTGATGGGGACATGGGCCTCTTTCCCACAATCCTGACCGGTGGTTGCGGGGGTCTGCGGGCAGGGGGCTTATTGGAATCTGGAAGCCCCCTTTAGGAAACGAATCCCGCCCCCCCATGTGAATGTGTATGGGGGTACATTGTACCCCTACCCATTCACCAAAAACAAAGCAGTGTAGTGTTACAAAATACAAGATGCGGTTTTTGATAAGCCCTTTATTAAAAATGAAGAATGTCGCCTGCCGTAGTTCTAACGTCAGTCACGATGTCTTCTTTCACCGCTTCCTCCGCCAAAGTCTTCTTTCTCCGCGAGGGTTAAAGTGCATTTTACATGCATTTTACATGAAGTTTACATGCGCTTTCCATGCACTCCTATTGAAGTCTTCGGGGCAAAAAACATCTGGTATCATAAGAGAATAATTTTCCTGCTTGTCCGATCTTATAATATCGGATGATCTGTGGCGATCGGCTCTCGAAAAAAGCTCTGTACTAACGATCCGATTATCGTACGATCGCTTTTCAAGCGGTATTTTTCGGATGATTTTCGGTTCGTGTGTACGGGCCATAAGGCTTCATTCAAACTCCTAATAAGGGTTATATTGCAGTAGTAATTAATGTAAATCTGTATTGGAAATCAAAGATGTTTACAATCAGCCTCAGCCAGGAAGCTTTTACAAATCATCGACAGGCTAATAGACACTGCGGCTGTTTGCCTATAACCACACATCGAGTACTTAGATGTGACTATGGACAGATGAGTGGCTCTGGGCTCAGACAGTTTGCAGCCATGGCAGCTCATCTGTCCCTAATTGCATGAAACCGATCGATGTTCAGTTACATGCGGGCACCTGCTATTAATTTGTACAGGATTCCATACTGCGGCTGATTGCACGCACCTGCAACCTCGCCGTAGATTAATACTAATTCTTGCCGCACTGCAGCCTTCATTTCCTGTCTGAATGAGACATAATAGTGTTTCTGCTTCTAAAATCTCAGACTGTAACTTTTTGTTCTGTTTTTCTGACGTGCCCTTGAAGCACACTGTAATGGCAAGCCTGCAGATTTCCATCTTCTCTAATTGTGTAGTGTGCATTTTACCTGCATTGCTTTCTTTATCAGCAGAGCTAATGATGAGGGTACTCTGCCAAATCACCAGTGGAGCCAATTTTCCATTATTTGTGCATCTCTTGTCTACAGCACTGATGTTTGTCAATCAGGAATAATTTCTAGCTGAAGGCACAGAAATAAATATGCAGTTAGATAGAACTTCTACTAACAACCTGCATTTTCGGTCTTCCCTCCATTTACCTACAGCAGTTGTATAGGGTGTTTAAATATAACTGTGCAGTCCAATAGTAACCAGTTAGACGCAGTGCTATTAATCAGCAGCACTCAGTAACAAAACAAAGATTTGACAAACCCCTATTTTCTTCTGAAATAAAAGTCTGTGATGGGGGGGTCTGGCTGTTACTTATCTATGCCAGCACAGAGCACTGGATTAGGAAAGAAAGAAGACGTGTTTTAAAAAGGTTTAACCAGTTCGGCTCTAGAGCAAATATTTAACCATTTTGCATACATGTAAAAATCTTCACTTTTGCCAATACATTTTTTTAACCCCCAGAATATTATAAATTTTCTGAAGCCGAGGCCCTGTAGAATAAAAAAGTTGATAGTTGCAAATTTTTTTGATATTTGCAAGATATTTGCGCGCGCATTTTCAGGAAAAAATATAATAAAATTAATTTTAGTGCAAACACACACAATATAATACCCATGTTTTGGTAAAATGTAAAAAATGAGTAAATAGATACCAAACATGCCATAATATATCCAAAAAGCTGACTTAGTTAAAGCTGAACTCCAACCTTAGGCAGGTCATACACCGTGCAAACTCAGTGTTGCCAACCTACCAGATTGAAATTTACTGACACGACACCCAAAATTTACTGGCACTGTCAAGTTTTTACTGGCATATCTAAAAGTTACAAAATGTCAGTTCTAAGTGCAAATTTCAGTATTTAGGTTACAAACAAGTACAATGTGCAATTAGCAAAGTGATTTAAGATAGATATTAACCACTTGCCGACCGGCGCACGACGATATACGTCGACAGAATGGCACGGACAGGCAGGAGGGCGTATATATAAGTCCCTCCTTTAGCCTGTCCATGTCATCGGGAGCGCGCCGGGAGCGGCGCGCTCCCGCGCCGGTCGGGACCCCCGTGAGTCCGATCGCGGTCCCCGCGGACCCGATCGTCTCACGGGGCGGCTGAACGGGGAGATGCCGAGATAAACAGCATCTCCCCGTTCTGCCTAGCAACTAGTGACGCCGATCTCTGCTCCCTGTGATTGAAGCAGAGATCAGCATTCACTAGCTGACAGCCACGCCCCCCCACAGTAAAAAACACACCCCTAGGCATACTTAACTCTTACACTGCCCCCTTGTGGTTAACCCCTTCACTGCCAGTGTCATTTATACAGAAATCAATGCATTTAAATGCATTAATTGCTGTAAAAATGACAATGGTCCACAAAAAAAATCGCAGATCTCCGCCATTACTAATAAAAAAAAAATTATTAATAAAAATGCTATAAAACTATCCCCTATCTTGTAAACGCTATAACTTCTGCGCAAACCGATCAATAATCGCTTATTG
This sequence comes from Lithobates sylvaticus, assembly GCA_028564925.1. NCBI lineage: Eukaryota > Metazoa > Chordata > Amphibia > Anura > Ranidae > Lithobates > Lithobates sylvaticus. The sequence goes on from CM053030.1 coordinate 65,922,803, forward strand.
CGATTTTTTTTACTAAAAATATGTAGAAGAATACGTATCAGCCTAAACTGAGGAAAAAAAATGTTTTTTAATATATTTTTTTGGGGATATTTATTATAGCAAAAAATAAAAAATAATGCATTTTTTTCAAAATTGTCGCTCTATTTTTGTTTATAGCGCAAAAAATAAAAACCGCAGGGGCGATCAAATACCACCAAAAGAAAGCTCTATTTGTGGGAAAAAAAGGACGTCAATTTTGTTTGGGAGCCACGTCGCACGACCGCGCAATTGTCAGTTAAAGCGACGCAGTGCCGAATCGCAAAAAGGGGCCTGGTCCTTTGGCTGCAAATTGGTCCGGTCTGAAAGTGGTTAATGCGAAAACATATTTCTTATTTTATTTTCGATATAATAAATAAGCTCAAGGACAGGAATCGAGGGGGCAAGTAATTAGAATGGGCAGCACACACACAGGAAATTGACTCTCACAGTGACACTGACAGCAGTGTGCAGTAGCACAGATGATGATGGCACCTCACCAAATGACACGTCCCCTCCTGGCATGGAGAGTCACAGTGACCCTCTCTCTCCATACCAGGTGGTCCCTTCAGTCCACTCCCAGCTTGCCTTCCTCCTTTTCCGCAGACCTGCACATGAGGCTCCGGATGCTTCCGTTCCCTTGTATCTTGACTTCATGTGACATACTGCCAGCACAGTCCGACCACACTGTAGACAGCACTCGGATGGTTTTGGCCAAGTGTCACAGCCATATTTTTTACTGGCAATTTTTTTCTTTCACTGGCATTTACTGGCAGGAGAAAAGTGTCCATTTTTTACTGGCTGCCAGGCGGTTGGCAACACTGCGCGAACTGCAGGAAAGAAATTCACATGATTCCCCCCTCAACACAGACAGTGCTGACTGGGGAATCAGCCATAGTCTTCTACTGATGGGGGAGCAGCTGCTAGTGATAATTGCAAGAGGATCCGACTGGCTGGTTGGACCCAAGTTGATTGATCGATTTATGGGTACATTCAGCCTGCCCATTAACAGTTTGAATTTTGACCTGCTCCTGCTGAACAGGCCAAGATTTGAACTGGCCGTACTTTCATTCTTTTTAGTTGTACAAGCTCTGTATGCAAATTAAGTCTGCCTTGGATTACCCACTCCTCCAGACTAATGTTTCTCAACTCCAGTCCTCAAAGCACCCCAACAGGTCATGTTTTCATGATTTCCTACAGATGAAACAGCTGTGGTGATTACTAAGGGAGTGAAACTGATCAAATCACCTGTGCAAAATAATGTAAAGCCTGAAAACATGACCTGTTGGGGCGCCTTGAGGACTGGAGTTGAGAAACACTGCTCCAAACTGACATCCACTCATCAAGGCATTGTGACATCTGCATAACTCAAGCAGTCCAATTGCCTGCATCAGGGCATGTTTTCAGGAAGCCATGTACTGCACTCAGCCAGCCCCTTTCACCAGCCAGGATCTGTCTGTGTCCTGTCAGAAAGTGTCAGGGATCTGGTCCGCCGCGCGCCCCAGTGGGTCCGGCGCTGCGGCGCACAGTAGGAGCCAGAGGAACGATGTGGCGGCGCACGAACGTGCGCGGCCCAGCTGAACGGCGCGCGCGCATGCGCGCTAGTGCACGTCCCATGTGACCTCCAGCCGGCCTATAAAAGAGAGGCCCCTGGACCCAAACAGACGCTGGTTCGTCTCTCAGCTGTTCCCTTGTTCCTTGTACCTGTGCCTGCTGTATCTACTTGCCTACCCGTTGCCGACCCGGATTGTCTTGACCTCGTTACCTTCTCCAACCTTGACCCTTGGCTTGTTTACCCGGATCACCACCTCTCTCCTGTGTTTGACCCTCGGCCTGCATACTGGACTTCCACTCCTGCTTATGCAGTACTTGACCCTCAGCCTGCCTTGACCTCTTGCTTATACCTGACCATTCTATCTGGACTTGCCCTTCTGTGTTGACCTTCTGCTTGTGCCTGATTAACCTTGTGTTTGATCCTCAGCCTGCTGCCTGTTTACCCATCAGTGTTGGAGCCTCCGCCAGTCTTCCAGTATACCCCAACTATACCTGGACCCACGCCTAGCCACCACCCAACAGGTGGCTTGTGCCTCTTGGTGCCAACTGTCCCCTGTACCATCTTCAGGGGCGGTAGGCGCTGAGTCGCAAGGGCAACCGCTCTCGGCATCTTGGCCTCGGTGAGTACTTAGTTCCTGATAGTACGAACCAGCCATGACAGAGGCCAACAGAGCGGGATCTCCTCTGGAGATGCTATGCCAACAGGTATCTGCCCTCATGGAAGCTGTACAAAAGCTGCAAGAAGGCTATGTACAAGTGGACAGCCGTCTTCAACAGTTGGCAACGGCCTCTCTTCCGTCAAGCCCAGCTCCTGGATCAGCCAGTGGAAGTTCTGCACCGCAGGCCCAAGCGCCACCTGCCATGATGATGGCTGTACCCGAACCCAAGGTCCCAGTACCTGAGCGATTTTCAGGCGATCGCAGGAAGTTCAGGTCTTTCAAGAATGCCTGCACCCTGTACCTTGCCTTACAGCCCCGAACTTTCTCTTCAGAGATTGTAAAAGTGGGATTTGTCATGTCACTGCTATCAGAGGAACCCCAGACCTGGGCCCACGGTCTCATGGAGCAGAGGAACCCCCTGCTTAACACTGTGGACTCTTTCTTTGAAGCAATGGGCCAACTTTATGATGACCCTCAGCGTTCTGCCACTGCCGAAGCCACACTACATACTCTCTCCCAGGGCAAAAGGCTAGTGGAAGACTACACGGCAGAGTTTCGCAAATGGTCAGCCGACACTACCTGGAACGAGGCAGCCCTCCGTTATCAATATCGATTGGGGCTGAACGAAACCCTGAAGGATGAGTTAGCTCGGGTGGAGACCCCCACAACCCTGGAGGAGTTAATCCAACTGGCCACCAAGTTGGACCGACGCATGCGGGAACGGCGTTCCGAGCGCCTACAGAATCCCCGACCAGTATGGGTACCCCCTAGGGCGCCGCCTACATATCCTGCCTCCTCCTTTTCTCCAGGTACGCCGGCTCCGGAGGGGGAGCCCATGCAACTTGGCCTAGTTCGCCCTCGGCTTTCTCAGGAAGAAAGGCAACGCAGACGCAGGTCTAACCTGTGCCTCTACTGCGGGGGTTCCGGGCACTACCTACTGAACTGCCCCATCCGGCCCAGTAAGTTGCCATCTCAAACCACTATCAACTGTCAAACCATTAACCTTGTCCAGGCTTACGTGACTCTTTCTGTCTCCCTACAGCTGGCGGGAAAGAAGATTCGGCTCCCGGCTGTAGTTGATTCAGGCGCCTGCAGTTGTTTTCTGGACATTTCCATCGCCAACAAATGGCACATCCCTTGTCTAAATAAAGAAAGACCCTTACTGGTCCACTTGGCTGACGGGTCCCTTCCACACTCAGGACCAGTAGTCCAGGAGACCCCACCTATCCTCACCACTACAGACTCCGGCCACCAGGAACTGCTACGTTTTGATTTGATTTCTTCCCCGATGTTTCCCATCATCCTGGGACTCCCTTGGTTACAGGCCCATGATCCCCAGATCCATTGGGACCGAAAAGAGGTCTCCTTCTCTTCTCCCTACTGTCATCAACATTGCATCTCCCCGGCTCCGAGCTGTCATCTGGCAGTCATCTCGGCACCAGAAAACCTCCAGCACATTCCGCCTGCCTATCAAGACTTCAGGGATGTGTTTGACAAAAAGAAGGCCGACCATCTACCACCTCACCGGGCTTATGACTGCCCCATTGAGCTTTTGTCTGGCTCCGAGATTCCTTTCGGGCGCATATTCCCGTTATCTGAAACTGAGTTAAAATCGTTGAAAGCCTACATTGACGAAAACCTTGAAAAGGGCTTCATTCGGCCCTCTACCTCCCCGGCTGGGGCTGGCATTTTTTTTGTGGGGAAAAAAGATGGGTCACTCCGACCTTGCATCGACTATAGGGAGCTTAATAAAATCACGGTGAAGAACCGGTACCCACTACCTCTAATTCCCGAGCTCCTCCAACGTTTCCGATCGGCCAAAGTTTTTTTCCAAGCTTGATTTAAGGGGCGCTTATAATCTTGTCAGGATCCGCGCAGGTGACGAGTGGAAAACAGCCTTCAGGTCCAGGTTTGGCCATTATGAGTATTTGGTGATGCCCTTTGGCCTGTGTAATGCTCCAGCTACCTTCCAACATCTGGTGAATGACATCTTTAGGGAGCACCTGGACGACTTCTTGGTTGTATACCTGGACGATATCCTTATTTTTTCAGCCACCTTGGAGATGCATCGGAGTCACGTTAGGAGAGTACTTGCCATCCTTAGAGCCCATCAACTATATCTTAAGGCCGAAAAATGTGAATTTGAGAAAACTTCTGTACAGTTCTTGGGGTTCATCATCTCTACCGAAGGCACTGCAATGGATCCCCAAAAGGTCAAGGCGGTGATAGAATGGTCAGCTCCCAAGGACAAAAAGGCCGTCCAACGTTTCATTGGGTTTGCTAATTTTTATCGGAGGTTTATCATCGGGTTCTCCTCTATCGTCGCTCCCATCACCCGCCTAACCCAACAACATGGCCGTTTCCAATGGTCCCAGGAAGCCCAGGATGCCTTCACCAAACTAAAGACCCTCTTCACCTCTGCTCCTATTCTACGACACCAGGATCCTCTACTTCCCTTTGTACTGGAGGTTGACGCCTCGGAATCTGCCACAGGTGCCATCCTGTCACAACGCCACGGGCCAAAAGCCCTCCTTCACCCAGTGGCCTTTGCCTCCCGGAAATTGAGCCCATCCGAAAGAAATTATGATGTTGGTGATCGCGAGTTATTAGCCATTAAGGCCGCCTTGGAAGAATGGAGGTACCTTCTGGAGGGGGCAACTCATCCAATTACTATTTTTACTGATCATAAGAACCTCGAATATTTACGTACCGCCAAACGGTTGAGGCCTCGGCAAGCTCGCTGGGCACTTTTTTTTTTCTAGATTTACCTTTCATATTTCCTATCGGCCGGGGTCAAAGAATGGCAAAGCAGATGCCCTCTCCCGAATCTCTCCGGAATCTTCTCAAATGTCGGAACCAAGTACCATTTTGGCCCCCCAAAATTTTCTGCTTCTTACTCCGGCAGATCTGTCTACCTCTCTCCTCACTGCCTCAGCTCATTGTCAGGACCCCATTGTGCCTACTCTAGAGAAACGTGAAGACCTATTCTGGTCTCGGAATAAAATTTTTGTACCCCTAGAAGTAAGACCTTTGGTCTTGAAGACTCTCCATGACCACAAACTGGCAGGTCACTTCGGGAACCGGAAGACGGCCAAACTCATCTCTCGCACCTTTTGGTGGCCAGGCTGGAGGCAGGACTGCCGTACTTACATCTCTTCCTGTGTCCCGTGCCAACGAAACAAGGGTCAAAAAACCAAGCCCTGGGGGTTATTGAGGCCATTACCCATCCCGGAACGTCCATGGGCAGACATTTCAATGGATTTTATTGTGGAACTACCCCCCTCAGAAGGATTTTCTACCATACTGGTAGTGGTTGATCGACTGTCCAAAATGGCCCACTTCTTGCCCATGGTTGGTACTCCCTCTGCTCTCGAGACTGCCAACATCTTTACCAAAGAGGTCGTCAGACTCCATGGGGTCCCCAGGAGCATTGTCTCTGACAGAGGTTCCCAATTCACCTCAAAGTTTTGGAAGGCACTCTGCAAGACCTTAGGAATCAAGATCTGTCTTTCTTCAGCCTACTACCCACAAAGTAATGGCCAAACAGAGCGTACCAACCAAACGCTCGAGCAGTATTTACGATGCTTCTGCTCCTCTGCTCAAGATGATTGGTCCTCCTTGCTGGCGTACGCGGAGTTCGCATACAATAATTCTTCCCACTCAGCTACCAACCAAACTCCTTTCTGGGCAAACTGTGGCTTCCACCCATCATTTCTGCCAAACTCGATTCCTGAATCACCAGTTCCTGCGGTACAAGAGCGTCTGGAGGCCATTCAAACCAACTTCCGAAAACTCCAGGAGACCATGCAACAGGCTCAAGAAGGGTACGAAAGATACCACAATAGAGGAAGGAGGGAGAACCCCCATTTCAAAATTGGAGAAAAAGTGTGGTTGTCGACGGCTCATCTCAGGCTCTCTTGCCCCTCACGGAAACTGGGCCCCAAATTCATTGGGCCATTTGAGGTCAAAAAGGCAGTGAATCCTGTGGCCTTTGAGCTTTTGCTACCAAAAACATACAAGATACATCCTGTTTTCCATGCATCTTTACTGAGACCTTTGGTTCCAAGTCCCTTCCCAAACAGAGAGGAACCTCCGCCACCACCTGTCACAATCGATGGTATGGAAGAATTCGAGGCGGCCCAGCTGAACGGCGCGCGCGCATGCGCGCTCGTGCACGTCCCATGTGACCTCCAGCCGGCCTATAAAAGAGAGGCCCCTGGACCCAAACAGACGCTGGTTCGTCTCTCAGCTGTTCCCTTGTTCCTTGTACCTGTGCCTGCTGTATCTACTTGCCTACCCGTTGCCGACCCGGATTGTCTTGACCTCGTTACCTTCTCCAACCTTGACCCTTGGCTTGTTTACCCGGATCACCACCTCTCTCCTGTGTTTGACCCTCGGCCTGCATACCGGACTTCCACTCCTGCTTATGCAGTACTTGACCCTCAGCCTGCCTTGACCTCTTGCTTATACCTGACCATTCTATCTGGACTTGCCCTTCTGTGTTGACCTTCTGCTTGTGCCTGATTAACCTTGTGTTTGATCCTCAGCCTGCTGCCTGTTTACCCATCAGTGTTGGAGCCTCTGCCAGTCTTCCAGTATACCCCAACTATACCTGGACCCACGCCTAGCCACCACCCAACAGGTGGCTTGTGCCTCTTGGTGCCAACTGTCCCCTGTACCATCTTCAGGGGCGGTAGGCGCTGAGTCGCAAGGGCAACCGCTCTCGGCATCTTGGCCTCGGTGAGTACTTAGTTCCTGATAGAAAGCCGCTACCTATCAGAATATGTAACGGAAGTGACGTTCTGGCACGGCCATCTTGGCACACCCGCACTTGTCTGCAGTAAGCCTACAGTCAGAAGGCAGCAAGCAGACATCTTTTTACACCCACTGAAGTCTTGCATTTCACACTTAGTTTTACCAGTAACCTGAGCTTATATAGTCAAATAAAGTATCTGGAAGTCCGTGTCACTGTTTTGATGTTGAATTTTAAAAGCATTGGCAAGCCTGCTGATCTCACAGGTTTGCTAATCAACATCCAAACAGTTTGACAGATTTATAAATCCTGTATTTCACTATATAAGCTCAGTTTACTGGTAAAAATAAGTGTGAAATGCAAGAATTTGGTGGGTGTAAAAAGATGTCCTCTTGGCGACTTCAGACTGTAGGCTTACTGTGGACAAGTGCGGAGTGTAGCAAGATGGCCGCGACGGAACGCCACTAAGGTTGGATTTTCTGATGGGTAGCGGCTTTCTGATAGAACACCTGCAATGAATACAAAGGCACGGACACTCCTTAATGACATCTGGGTCTAAAACAAGGTAGGCAAAGAAAGGTTTTATTTGAAGGAAGGAAATGATCCATGCATGTTTGCTGAACCCTCGATTTCGGATATTTTTGGAAGAGCTAATTTCTCTGCACTTTTTTCTTTAGAGCGGGCCCACCAGGTTCCCACCCATCCACTCCCTGTGGGTAGTGCCCCTAGATCCTTTCTTATCTGTTTTTTAAACTTCAGAGATAAGGAAAATATGTTACGTAGGGCTAGAGCTATGAAGGGAATTAGTTACAACGGCTCTAAAATTATGTGTTTCCCAGATCTCTCACCTGCTCTCCAAAAACAATGTCTCTCCTTTCAGGAAATAAAAAAAAAAAACAAGCAGAAACTGTACCTTCGCTATTCTATGATGTATCCAGCTTGTTTACCTGTGGTTCACGATGATCAAGTAACATTTGTTGACTCTCCTCGAGCTGCCCAGGATTGGCTTTACCAACATTTTTCGACTGTATGACAGAATTAGATTGAGTGAAAGGAAATTATCTTCTCCTCTTTAGGGTCCTTTCCTTTTTTTTTTTTCATCTCCTACAAATGGGCCGGCCGGGTCGCCTTTCACCTACCTCGATCACTGCTAATTTAGGAACCTCCAATGGCATGGGGTTTTTTTTTGTTCTTTTTGTTTGTTTTGCTTCCCCCTTTTTCCACTATTTTGGGATTGTTTCACTCCTTTATTCATTGCTGGGACTGTTTATCATGTTTATTGAGCAATATAGTAAAGGTTTGTTTTTTTAATCAAATCCTTTCTATTATTTTATATATAAATAACATTAAAACAATACACACAAAACCACAGAAACAAAATCACACCAAACAAAACCCAAGAGAACAAAAAAATAAATAAAAAAAAAAAGACCCCACAAACCACCCCCCTTCAACCAACCCTGCCATCACACCTCCCCCCAGTCAGAGTATATATGACACACAAAAAGAAGAAGAAAAGGCATAACAATATCCAGTATTACAAAATACACAGTACCCATTGGTTGACATAATACCTAAGTCAGGGATTGAAGCCATCTAGACCAGGTAGCATCAAACTTATTCATAGAGTTCCTCAGGGAGTATGAATGTTTTTCAAAGAGAATAATCCTATTGAGACCTACAATCCAATCAGATACAGTCAGTGGATGTGGAGAGGTCTAAGAGTAATCTGTCTATGGGCAACAAAAAGTGCACACCTTATCATATTGCCGGTAGGGGAGGTGTAAATAGATGTATCACAATGACCCAGTAAACATATAAGCGGTTCAACCGAGATGTTAGAATCCAATATCCCTTTCAAGGTACCAATCACCTCCACCCAGTATCTTTGAAGTTTCGCCCACAAAAGATGTATTAGAGCAGTAGTCATCAACCCTGTCCTCAGGGCCCACTAACAGGCCAGGTTTGCAAGATAACTGAAATACATCACAGGTGATATCATTTGCTGCTCAGTGATTGCAGTATTCTAGTCTGCATCTCCCCAAGTTAATACATAAAATTTGGCCTGTTAGTGGGCCCTGAGGACAGGGTTGATGATCACTGTATTAGAGTACCTGTGATACCACATTTAGCACAGGCTGGCTCAGACTTCAGTCCAATTGCACAGAGAAACTGCAGAGTTCTATAGACTCTATGCAAAATAAAAATCTGGGTCAGTCTGTGTGATGGAGAAAGAGACACCCTGGACGGGGACCGGAGAACATCGTCCCAAATCTTCTCAGAGATGGGACCAATAGCTTTCTCCCAGCCAGCCCGAGAGCGGATAGGAAAGTATAATAAAAACTCTTCTAACAATACCCTATAGGGCAACTGAGGCAAGATGCTTTGTTGACCTTGCCTGTACTATTTTGTTTAAAACAGGAATGGAAGAAAAAAATATGTTAGCAGAAGGGAACTGGGCGTGTAGAGCATGTCTCAATTTAAGAAATTGGTAAAACCAATTGGTTTCTACAGAGAACTCTCCCCTCAAATCCTCAAAGGATTTAAGTATACCTTTCTGATATAGCTGAGCTAAAGTAGTTATTCCTAATTTACCCCATCTCTGAAAGGCTCTGAGAGCCGAGATTTGAGAAAGTCTATTATTTTCCCATATTGGAGTGTATCTGGTAGGATATGAGACACCCAGCATTTTTTAAACTGTATCCCATACTTTACAAATTAACGTACAAGTGGGCATGCCAGCAAGCGAGACCCCCCCCCCCCCCCTGCACCACGAGAACTTAGAGTGGAAGCCGACCCTTAAATGCAAAAGAGAATAATCGTCCAGCAGGAAGGAGTATCTGTACAGACTCCCATCCAGCAAAATGCTGCAATTGGGAAGCAAAAAAAATATAGCCTTGGATTAGGAACTGCCAGCCCACCAGCATTTATGGGATGTTGTAGAGTCTCCAGTTTGATACGAGGGGTTTTGTTCTGCCATGTTAACCACCTAAATATGGTGTTAATCTTAGTAAAAGGTTTGGTTAATATTTCTTTTTCTTTTTTTTTAACTGAATATGGCTAGGCAGTATTTTTGTTTTTCTTGGAATGTTTGTAGCATGACTTCCTCTTTAAAGGGAGAGGCTGTTTTTGATTATATAACCCTATTCCATCCATCGGTTGTCGGTTTGCAGGAGACTCATGCCACCGGTAATACCATTAGATGGTTTCAGTGAAGGGGGTTTATGGAGGGATATCATTCTGTTCTGTCATCTTACTCTCGGGGGGTTTCTATACTAATTTATAATGATATATTATTCTCCTGCACCAGAATGCTAGTGGACATGAATGGTAGGTTTATTCAGGGCTCAAGTCCTGCAGGAACGCATGGGAACGGAGTTCCTGTACTTTTTCCACAACAGGAACTCAGTTCCCGTTAGCAGCCGTGTCCTGCAAGACTTTGAAGTATGCGAGCTGTGTGGCAGGTGCTACACCAGCAGCTGCCGACAAAGCTTGCAATAGTAAGTGCCGCACACCTGACCATTCAGGCATTGCCAGTAGGGGGCCCCATGACAGCTTCCGCTTCGATCTACCTGTCAATCACAGCTAGCTGACAGGTAGATCAGGTCCCTGCTGCTAAGAAATTGTATTTAGTCAGACCTCTCATGATGCACTCCTTCCCGCTGGCCCCTCCTTATTTTCTGTCTCCTCATCTCCCCCCCAGTCTCCTGCATACTTGCTCTGCGTGTCCCGCTGAATCCCCCCCTCCTCTATCTTCAGTGCCATATGATGAGAGAACCCAGAGGAGGAGCACAGCTATTCTGCTCACAGGACATGCAGGGAGAGAGGTGAGCTGAGGGAGGAACATCAGTTTGGGGTGGTAAGCTGAGCACAATACCTGACAAAGTTTAATGCCAGGAGGGAAGTTTATGTGGAAATATGTGAAGGGTTGGAATAGCAGCGAGTGTGTGTTGGAGCCCTGCAGAGTTTGCAGCCCCCCAAGCTAACATACATCTCCTAAGCAGGAACACATCACTATCTCCCCAAACATTCTGTCCACATAATGTGCAGCTAATTTATGACCTTTCCGTTTAACCCTGTGTTATCCAAACTCTGTTCAATGAAAAGTGTAAACTCACCACATAAACACTCTATATACAAAATAACATTCCCCAATACAGATCAGAACATGATGTTCACATTTGCATGGAAGCACAATTGAATGAATGCTGATTATTCAGAGAAAAAACGTATTTATGTTTATTGAGGATTGTTTTTTTATGTACTAACAGTTAAGCTTCATACACACAATACGAAAATTGGATGAAAAATACCACTTTTGAAGCGTTCGTGCATATGAGCGTATCATTTCTTTTTTTTAGTGGGGGAGTGGATCTTGGGTGGGAGTTCCCACACTTTTTTCCCCAGGACTTGAGCCCTGGGTTTATTTTTCTTCAGTGTCACATATGTAATTTTGAATTGATTATTCCTGCAATTTATATTCCTCCTCCATATAACCCTGAGGTCCTTCTTCAACTTATGTCATTTGTAAATGCCTCTCCTTCACTTCCAATATTGGTGACTGGTGATTTTAATAATGTAACCAACCCAGAACAGAATAGCTTTCCCTCTCCTCGCTCTTTACCTATAAATGTCCTCTCTTCTTTAGGGAGGCTCTGTAGGGAATTAGGGTTTCATGATATGTGGCGGATTTTACATTCTACTGACAATTCATATACTTGTCATTCTAAAACATTTGGTTTGCTCTCAAGAATTGATCTGGTGTTGTGCTCCGCAGACCTTGTAATGGCTTTTAAGGATGTGGTAATAGAGCCAAGAGGTATCTCTGACCATTCCCCTGTAATACTTACTATCTCTTTTGGGTGTTCAAGGTCTAATTTACCTTGGCGTCTAAATTCCTTCTGGTTAGATTTATTTCCTGAGGATGGAGTCTGGTTGGACTACCTGGGGATGTTTATCACTCAGAATACAGGATCAGCACCTCCTAGAATAGTATGGGAGGCTCTTCATGCCTATTTGAGAGGACTTTAGATTAAACAAGTTAATAGCATTAAAAAATCCTCGCATAGAGAGCTTGAACAGGTAAAGAGAGAGGCGCTAGCGGCCGAAGCCAGATTCATTTTAGATCCCAGCTCCATCAATAAAATAGCCTGGGCAACATTGCAGACTAAGTTAAGCTCGCTGTTGGTGGATAGGGCCAGAAATAAACAGTTTTATGGATTTCTAAAATCCTGTATTTCACTATAAACGCTCAGTTTACTGGTACAAATAAGTGTGAAATGCAAGACTTTGGTGGGTGTAAAAACAAGTCCACTTGGCGACTTCAGACTGTAGGCTTACTGCAGACGAGTGCGGGGTGTAACAAGATGGCTTAGACAGAATGCCACTAAAGTTGCATTTTCTGATGGGTAGCGGCTTTGTGATAGAACACCTGCAATGAATACAAACACACGGACACTCCACAATGACATCTGGGTCTAAAATAAAGTATGCAAAGAAAGATTTTATTAAAAAATCTCTTTAGCATGTTAATTAAGGGAAAGATGGAGGAACCAGGGAAGGCAAATAGAAGCATAGAATATACTTCATCTTTAAAGCTAAATGCTTAGCTTAAAAAAGCTTTATTTGCATCACTTTCTCTGTGATGAAGTAAGGCCCACGTTGTACAGGCAGCTGGATCCTGAAGAAATCTTCACTCCTGGGATGTTTGTCTTTTTCATGCCTTTGTACTTCCAGAACTGCAATGGTTTACATCTTAAGGCAGAATGGCAGTACACATGGTCTTATAGGGACATGTCCCCTCCTTTCTCTTCCTCCATTAAGTAAAGTTCTTTCTATTAATACACTGCTTGTAGCCTTATCTGTGAATTTGAAAGAATCTGACCAGTCACAGGAAGAGGACAGGCATCCCAGCAGTGAAGATTTCTCCAGGATTCAGCTACCTGCACAATATGGTACATACTTTGATTTGGGTAAGTCACTTGACTTAAGCTATAGGGATTTTTTTTTTTTGTTGCTAAACTTTAGTTAACAGCTGACAATCTCCTACAGCATGTTCACAGTGTCTAACTATATCTTGTATTTTGTCAGTACTCTCTGATAATCTCCTGTAGTATGTCCACAGTCTCTAACCTTCACCTGTAGTATGGCTGTAGTTGGGGAAAGCTTAAAATGACAAGCAGAAACATTGTAAGGATGCAGCTTTCTTCTATCATATCCTATCCTAACTTATCTTCCACGATTGGGTAAATGGCACGGATGCACCTGTGGGAACAAGATCTGGACCAGGCATACCTGAACACTCAGTGGCAGCAGGTTATGCTTTGGCCCTGTCAAGTCTTAAGACGTCTAACTAATTGGGAGTCTTCTAACCAGTGGCAGCTGGTGCTAAATATTTCGGGGGGGGGGGGGGGGGGGACAGACAGGAAGGCGGCGGTCGGGGACCCAGATGAAAGGCAAAGCTCCTCTGTCACTAGCACAGATTACTAATTACACAGGGCATTGGGCAGCAGCACTTACACGGATTCCCTCTCCAGCAGCCCTCAGTGTACCCAGCGATGTCCCCGGCGAAGAGGGCTGATCACCAGCTGCATGCACTAACCTCGATCTGCTGCCGGTGACTGTTCCTCCTCCAGCTACAGTCTGAACACCAGCCAGTAAGAGCAGCGGCCGGAGGCTCTGGGTAAGTCCATGAGTAGCCCGGGAGCCGAATGGCCTCTGATCAGTCAGCACTCCCTCTCCTCTCCTCCCCTCCACCTATCCTCCTCAATGGGGTGACGGGTCACCAGACCGGCTTCCTGATTGGCCGGGAGGAGAATCAGGAAGACGATATTAATTTGCTATTGTCACACAACTTAGTGGACTCAGGGCGCAGTGCTCTGCGCCCCGAGCCCACCCTTTTTTGAAGCCAATTAGAGCCTTAGGGTCTAATCACGTGCATCTAAAAAAAATAAAACAAAAAACCCCATTGAAATTTCAATGCGTCCAGCGTCCTGCATGTAGATTATGGGCCAGGGGCATGGATTAAGGGGGCAGCGCCCTTGTGCCCCGTATGGATGAGCTGCCACTGCTTCTAACATACTACTGTTGATATTACACTCCACAAAGACTAGCAAAGATCTTCCCAGACAAACACCCATTCACATATGGTGGTCATGTATTAAAGTCAGCCCGTTCTGGAGCGACATCTTCATCGTTGCTGCAGCTTGTAAAAAAAAAGGGCATGTTCCCTAAGGCTTCTGGATGAACAAACACAATTTGAATTAATGTTCACAATATGGAAATGGGTGGCGTTCTGGCAACCGTGGAATGGATGGTTTGCTTTGCGCACCATAGTTGCACAGCTTATAGTTGGTTATCATCACATTTGACTCTCATTAAGGTTTGGTGACTCTTAAGTCGCGTACACACGGCCGGACTTTCCGGCAGACTAGGTCTGACGGAATCAGTCCGTCGGACAATCCGACCGTGTGTGGGCTAATCCGATAGTTTTTCATTTAAAAAATCAGACGGACCTAGAAATAGAACATTTTTCAAATCTGTCCGACGGACTTAATCCCGATCAGGAAAACCGTTCGTCTGTATGCTGGTCCGACGGACCAAATACGACACAAGGGAAGCTATTGGCTACTGGCTATTAAACTTCCTTTTTTAGTCCCGTTTACATCATCACGTTCAAAACAAACGGACTTTCGAACGGACTTAAAGCCCCATACACACGGTCGGACTTTTTCATGGATTCTGTCCGATCGGACAAGGTTGTTGAAAAATCAGACCGTGTGTATGCACCATCGGACAGTGTTCGTCGGTTTGGCCGACGGACAAAGTCTTATCTCCTGCTGGAAAACTTTGCCGTCAACACGGTCCGATCACACCAAATCCGATCGTGTGTACGGTTGTCCGACGGACAAAGTGCTACGCATGCTCAGAAGAAATTCTGTGACGGAAGCGCTCGGTCAGGTAAAACTACCTTTCCTAATCGACACAGCACATTCGTCACGCTGCAATGTTAAAATGTCTTTAATGCAGCGCATTCTCTTTTTCTTTACAATGCAACAAGAATGACATCTTTTAGCTGCTCCTATTCACCCTCACTTCTCACAAACTTACTTCTTTATTACTTTGCAGCATTTATACACTACATGTTTATTTTTACTCAGATCGTAAAAGAATCTTTGTTATATTTTTAGCATGTTTTTTTTTTTATTGTTTTTTTGGGGAATACATATTTGAAGGAGAATTTTTTTGTTTTTTTGGAGGGGGGTTGTATGTTGTATGTCTCAACTTAGCAAAACCACATTATTAACATTTGTATTTCTTGCTTAAATTTACTAGGAGTTTGTTGGTTGTTGGTGCCCCTTGTTAATTCTACTTTAGGATTAGTGAAATGTACCTGCCTACTCAAAGAAAAACTGTCATTGTAGAAAAGTAAAACACAATAGTCAATGATTATTTCAAATCCAAAAAACATTTATTTAGGTCTCAGCAACAAACCAAAGAGGAACGCAGCCATGGTGAAACTTGGGGAATTTGCAAAGCCTTGGACACCCATGGCAACCATCATTTTACAGGCTTAAACAATTGGGGGCATGAAGAGTACCTATCTAAATAATAAGGGAGCGCAATCTGGTCCTGAAGTCCAAAACATCCGGAACTGCAGCAGGTGCCATCTAGGTCCCCAGGCTCTGGTCCTACGAGAGGCTCCATCTTCTCTCAGACCAGACTGAATCAAGGTCGTCACTCTCAGGTCTTCCTTGTACGCTTCCTTCCACGCCGTGGTGCTGGTGCTTGTGGGGTGGCAGAAGGAGGAGGCGGAGCAAGGTCACTCTCGCAAACATGTGTGAGGGGAGTCATCTCCCCAGCCATCCCCTCATTTAGTATTTTGAGGATGACCTCCTCACACATGCTGCGTTGCCCCGCCTCCATACCCGTAAATTTACTGCCAACCAAGGAGGCAAAGGCCTCCTCGTAGGTGGGTGTGGCATAGAGGGAGGCTGAGGCATCTCTGATCAGCTGGAGCGCTGACTCTCCCACCTCCCCCATGTTTTTCGCCCTTCTGTAGGGAGGCGGAGGGGAGAGACTTGGGAGACAGTCAGGCTCCTACGCCTACCCCCCTCTTGGCTGCCACTACCCCCTGCCTCCTCCTGACTGCCACCTTCCACAGCCACCTCCTGGCTGAGGTCTTCCTGTGTATGAAAAAGGGACATAGTTTCAGTTATTTGTTCATCAAACACACACAATTCTCATCTAGTGACTGTTGCAAAATGTTTACAAATAGAAAAACATACAATTCTCAGCCCTGCAGTTTAGATTCTTCACAAAAATGTCTCCAACACCACTGTCTGTTGATATGTCAAACACGTTAGGAACTAAGCAATTGGGGATCCTGAATTAACTGAACATCATTCATTATTCCCCAAACTGGTTACAAAACTACTATACCTGGAACAAGCTGGGCACCTGCACATATTCCTGACTGGAAGGCCCAGGTTGGTCCTCGGAAGCCTCATCAGGGGTGGCGTGCGTGGAAGGACGCGTGCGAGGAAGAGTCGAGAGTGACTTCCTGACAGTAGCCTGGTCTTTGAGAAAGTGGAGCCTCTCATAGTACCAGAGCGTGGGGACATGTACATCAGCTGCTGCAGCTCCAGATGCTAGGGACTTCCGGACCTTATTGCGCTCCGGAAATAGGTACTCTTCATGTTGTTGATCCTCACTTTTAAGTTTGCCACGGTTGCCATGGGCAGGTTAGGCTTTACAAATGCCACAAGTTTCAGCAGGGCTGCGTACCTCTTTGGTCTGTTGCTGTAGTCCCGATGTTTAGGTTGCCATAAGAGGGGGAATTGGCGGTATTTATCAATGAAGAGGGGGAGAAAGCTGACGTCGTAGAAGGCCTCCATCACCTCTGCAAGACACAACGCCACACAAAACAATATAAATAATGTCAGCCTAAACTCTTCTAATCTTCTCCATAAAGAAGCCTCAAGTTCTAATCAGTCTAGGCTAGTTATGTACCAACGTCAAATTGTACCTTCGTTTGTAGCGATCGTCTCGTGCGTGAGCTTTCTCTCCCCTCGTCTCCCAGATCGTGGCTATGACACAGGCGTGTGACGTTTTATATACAGTGCGCATGCGTCAAACTCCGCCCGCCCCTGACGATCTTTCTCGTCTATTCCCCACCCCTTCTCTTTACGGCGCAGTGGGGAGAGCACATGGCGTGGACACAGCAGGTGCGCCCCAAATATCCCCCCAACGAGGAGGAGGACGAGGAAAGTCCGGAGGCAGAAACATCCCGATCCCGGAGCCTGAAATTCAAGGCCTCCAATATGTCATTTGGAGAAATGTTGGAGATGGTGGACATATTAAAGAGGAGCGACTATGATGGGAAGTATGGGCCTTACCTCAACCCCAATGTCCGCAAGGCCAAGATCATGTCTAAAGTTGTGAGAAGGCTGTACAATCATTTTGGGGTACAACGATCCAAGGAGCAACTGAGGAAACGCTGGTCAGACCTGAAACTGAGGGAGGCCGATCAGTACAGAAAGATCAAGCGAATTCTTCAAAAAAGTAAGTAGTTGTGTTTTGTGTTTGATTTCTTGCTTGCATACTGCTCCATGTGGTTTGTTTTTTACAAAGTTGTACATTACAAAATGGCCACTTTCAGGTTCGTCTGTGCATTCGATCGTACTCAGCCTCGATCTTTCTGCCACTGTCATGGTCGTGTGTGTGTCCATTCGATCGTACGCAACCTCGAACGTTCGGCCACTTATAATACGTGGTTTGGTGTTTTTTTTTGGGGAAAGGAAGTTTGGTCTCACTAGAAATGTCATCAAGAATGTAAAGCCAATTTATTCAATGTAAAGGAGAGGTCACCCAGTAGCTGTTTACCCATCTGGACTCTAGAGCACTAGTGCTGGGACACCCAAACTCCCTTTTTATTAGGCTTTTCCACACATGTGCTCCAGTGGATACTAGAGGGGTGTCTCCATCACACAAACTTCTACCAAAAAGCTAGTCAGTTTAGCACCTTTACAAAGTGACTACATTCATGTTGTTGGCATTTGTAACTGGCCAAACTAAAATAGTGTCCGTCACTTTCAAGCAATGTTTGTCATTTCCTATTTCTGCCCTCAATAGATAGTGTTGCTAAATCATCCTTTTGTACATTCTCATAGGGGAGCGAAAACTTGGGCCTTCTGAGGAAACCCCCAAACCCAAACCAACACCTCCCAAAAAAGGGGAAAGAGCAGAAGCAGAGGAGGAGGAGGAGGAAGGAGAGATCATCGAACTTGGAGAAATTGTCACCACAACAGGTGAGTGTGTGAGAACACAGCTACTGGTAAGCTAATCCATGTATGGCTGCCTCATTTCCAACACCCCATTTTTGTTTGTTTGTGGTTTTTAGGTGACGTGGATGTTGTGGAAGAAAAATCGCACTTTACCACAGAGAGTGCCCACGTACTCATCGGAGAGATAATGGTCTGCAATAGTGATCTAGATTACATAAAGCAAAACATCAATGATGTTCAACAAAAATTGAAGAACATCATTGATGTTTTAGGAAAAATATGAAAACGCACCAAGTAATTAACACACATTTGTGCCAGCTTCTGAACACATTTGCAACTTAAAAACTGTGTGAAATTTGGAACATGCACACATTGTGTCCACATGTGCTAGCTCCCATCATGGTGGATGAATGCCAACGTTTTTTTGGGGGTGCAAACACTTTACGAACTACGAAAGTGGTTGTGGTGAAGGGGTTGCACCCCCAAAAAACGTCCATTCATCCCCATGATGGAAAATGGCACTTTTGAAGCTTCTAGGCATGTGTTTTACCATCTAATGACCATTTTCAGACCCAAATTGTGTGCATGTTCCAAATTTCCACTTTTCGGGGGTGGCCCCCCCATGTGATGAAGGCAAGATCAAACACACTTTGAACATATAGTCATGTCTGATCTTGTCTTCACTTTACAAAGTAGAACTTTCCTAGTTCATAGGTTCTGTTTAGCTCCATGCCTGGTTTTACCAATTGCGGAATGTTTGTAAACAATGTTGTAAATAACCAAGATGTTGTCAGTTTTGGCGTGAAGATTGTAAACGCACTTGTGAATGTTTTCCAAGTAAACTTTTTTATTTTTCTAAATGTGTGGCTTCCTTATTTAAAAAACACAATGCATTATGTATGTAAAATGTAAAGGATATGGGGGGCAATGGGTGTTATTTACTAAAGGCAAATCCACTTTGCACTGCAATTTCCTTTCCCAGGGAACTTTTTCAATGCACTTGTAGAGCATAGTGGATTTGACTTATGTAAATGACACCCACAGTGCTTTGTACGAAAACACGGAGCACAGCATTTTTGAGAATACACACATGTCAGACCTGGTGATGAAAAGGAGTATTTTGGGTGTCAGTTATGCAGGACAAACCTTCTCTAGACCAAAGATTAGGTAGCAAACACACAACATGAGAATAATCTTTTTGGGAAGAAGAGACTGTTACCTCCTTTTGCCCAGAAAGTGCATTCCCACTGTCGAAGGCAAAGGGAAAAAATGTCAAGGTAAAATAAGCTAAAAAGAAGACTGAAATGACAAGAAATCCGAGGTTGGTTAAAATATCAGATTTATTAAAAAATGCCTCTCACACATCGTCAGGCAGAGCAATGGCCCCCCTACCCACAAAGTACTCCATATATTGCTCGCGGACCACGCGGGCATTTAGAGGGGGCAAGCCTGGACGTGCCACTTGAAGGGCTGTGAGGTCCGCATTTGGAGGGCCCTCCACATCTGGGCCAACGGGCACCACATAGTTCCTGTTATGTCTTTTGAGGAAGTTGTGCAATATGCAACAGGCAAGAACTATGTGGTTCAGTTTGTATTCCGCCAAGTTAAATGCCGTCAGGAACAGGCGGAAGCGGCTGGCCAGGATGCCAAAAGTGTTCTCCACAACTCTTCTGGCTCTGGACAGCCTGTAGTTGAAGACCCTCTGGTCCGGGGTGAGGGTCCTCATCGGGAACGGCCTCATCACATGGGGAGTCAACGCAAACGCTTCATCTGCGACAAAGACAAAGGGGAGTCCTTCGGCATTCTCCTCTGGAGGTGGCAAGCACAGACTGCCACTTTGGAGACGCCAGTAGAACTCCGTGTGCGTAATGGCACCACCATCCGAGATCCGGCCGTTCATCCCCACGTCCACATACATAAACTCGTATGTTGCCGACACCACCGCCAACATCACTACACTATTAAACCCTTTATAATTATAATAGTAGGACCCCGAGTTGGGCGGTGGGACGATGCGGACGTGTTTCCCATCAATTGCCCCTCCGCAGTTAGGAAAGTCCCAACGGCTGGCAAAGTGGGAGGCCACAGTCTGCCATTCCTGTGGCGTGGAAGGGAACTGTGGAGTGAAACAAGAAAAATAAATTAGTCACTTTGCACTTAAACATTGCAAGCAGATTAGACAATCAACATCTTGGAACAAGAGCATTGTATAAAATTGGAGGCTGGAAAGTATTTGCACAGAAAAGTAGAGGCTCCCCTTCACAGATTACTCACCCCCCCCTCAATCCCCACACTTCTGATGGGCCATTGGCAATAACTAGGGTTTGGGGGGGGGGGGGGTGGTGGACAGGTAACCCTCTGCACTTCATTGATTGGCAAATGGCTCAATAATGTGTGCTAGTTTGGCCAGACCCTCTGTACTTAACACTATTGGCAGCCCCCAGGAAAGATAAAATAACATTTCACCCCCCCCCCCCCCCAAAAAAAAAGGCAGGCACATTGTGACATTCTGAAATTACCAAGCAAGCTAATAGGAGGGAAAGAAGACAAAAAATTAGGAAATGGAATGTATGGAGGCAGCCCCTTGCACTACATGCTTTGCTGAATTCATCCCTAAAGATGCCCACTATAAAGAGGTAGGTATATAGTGTGTATGGACCTTGGGAAAGCCAGCAGATAAAGGATTGGTACCATCTGACAGAGCAGTTGGGGGAGGGGGTTCCTAATGAGTTTGCCACCCCCCCCCCCCCCACCAAAAAAAATTAAATCTAATGGGGCTCTGCATGAAGTAAACCACACAGCAAACATTTGTGCATATTTTAGGGGGTGTTTGGGGGCAAACAATACTATGCAGCAGACAAAAGACATTGCTTAAGTGACTAGGCCATAGGTGTCTATTGGGGCAGAAGAGCATGCTGGGGAGGTAAGTGAAGGGAAAAATGCATGAAGGAGAAAAGGGGCACAGCATATTAGAGCATATTGCAATCATGGTAATTAGAGAAGGAGGTCAAAAATAGAAGACATTAGCAAACAGAGCATACATAGAAGGGAATAGTCAAGTAGAAATGTTACCTTAATATAGTCCTCCTGCAGGACCTGAATGATGGCAGAACAGGTCTCTGGAATAATGATTCCCAGGGCCTGGGGAGAGATACCTGAAGAGAACTTCAAATCCTGAAGACTTCTCCCTGTCGCCAAGTACCTCAACGTGGCAACAAGCCTCTGCTCTGGAGTAATGGCTTGTCTCATGCAGGTATCCTGCCGGCTGATAAAGGGGGTCAGCAAAGCCAAAAGACGGTGAAAATCGGGGTCCGTCATCCTGAGAAAGTTCCTGAAATCATCAGGATTATTCTCCCGGATCTCACGAAGCAAAGGCATGTGCGAGAACTGGTCACGCTGAAGCAACCAATTCTTGGTCCACATACTCCTCGTCACTCTGTTCATGGACGGGTCTTGGCTCAAAGCTAAAAGCCCGACACCAATTCCGCGTACAGCACGAACTCGGCGACGAGTACGCACGGGAAACATCGCTCACAAGGTCACAAAAGGTCGGCTGGTCAGAACGGACAAACAGAAAGCACCGATAAACAGCAAGGCCTGAAAGAACGAACTGAATAGCAGAAACGAGCAGACAATAAGCAGTGCAAATCAAAGCGTCCTATATCAAGATATAGGCCGCAATGACCAACAAATGCGAACTGACTACACGCACTAATAAACAGATACGCACGACAAGCACAAACTGAAGAGCAGTAACGATCTGAGTCAGAAAACTGAGAAGCGCGAATCTTAAGTCACCAAACTTCGACTAACTCTCGATAAACACGGGATCAGCAGAAGGAGCCCAACGGGTACCTGACGTGGTGCTGAACTTGCCTTTTCTAGTCTCGTGGACGACGACTTACGTCACGACGTTCTTGCAGACCGGATATTCCGACAACGTAGTCCGACCGTGTGTACGCAACACCAACATCGGACAAAGTACGACGGACAAAATCCGACCGACCTGGTCCGCGGATTGTCCGACCGTGTGTATGGGGCTTAAGTCCGTTTGTGTGTGGCCAAGTCCGTTCGTTCGGAAAGTCCATTGGAACTCCGCCAAAAGTCCGTCGGGAAGACCGTCAGACCTAGTCTGCCGGAAAGTCCGGTCGTGTGTACGTGGCATTACTGTAGCAAATGTATTGGTATCATAGGAAGCCACAGGCCAATATCACCAAAAAGAGACAGGCATAAGCTGAACCTAAACCTTGCATTGAGTGTTCTTTTATTTTTATTTTATTTTTATGTAGAATTTAATAAGTGGTTGTACTTACACACTGATGTTGAACGAGCTACACTGTATTATGCGTCTACTATGGCAGCAAGGCTCAATTTTATATTTCCGTACTCTATAGATTGTGACTTGCCTGCTGTATCAAAATGTGTTAATACTTGTGAAAAATGCAAAATAATAAAATGCTTCACTCAGAAAAAAAAGTTTTGTTTTTCAGTGCCCATTATCAAAGAACTATCAAAGAATTTGTTGGAAGTGAAGTGAGTGCTGGTTGAAGGATAGCTTTAACCAAGCAGTCAAACAAAAGTGTCAAAGGTGGCCATAGATGGATCGAAATTGGCTAATTTAGCAGGGGATGAATTACAATCCATGTGTGACCACTGCCGCTTTTTTTTTATAATCACCTTTTCCTTTATTAAGGCAGATTCATCATACAACATAATACAAAAAATGTTTATATAAATCTTTCCACTTACTCTTCTAAGTTACACATAACAAAAAAAATTATCTTAGGGCAAGAACACCATAAATTAAGAAATTAACCCCTTTGATTGCCTCCTCTCCAGCAGTTAGCATCTGCCGTTGGATACATCTGTGCCAACCGGCCCGGTGTATGGTACCATCTTTTCAAAAATGTATAAGACATTTCCTGTGTATGAGAGCTTATTGAAGTATGGTGTGTTGCCCTGATCAACCTTTGAATTTGTACAGATTTAAAAATATGACCTATCTCTCTTTCCCATTATCTAATAAAATAGGGAGTTGTTGTACACTGAGCACCAATTTATACATTCAGGACAACATGTGACCCCGACTTTGGGATATTAGCACACCATACTTCAAAAGTGGTAAGATGATTCACTGGCCTTATATGATGCTTCCACTTATTAAACAAGTCCACCATTTGACGATATCTCCATGTGGCCATTGGTATCTCCCCTAAAATCGAAATTAACTATGTTAAAGGTAACAATTTGCCCTGTGGAGCCACTTTAGCACAATTAACCTATCCATCCATTCCCCATCGATCTAAACCTCCCTTCTCTTCCGCCGGGGAAAACCAAGGGAATCCTTCCAGTGCTGTCATGGGGGATATTGGAGGGGCAAGCTTTCCAGTATTATTCAATCTATCCCATATGGATAGTGTTGTTCTTGTTAAAGGTGATACCCATTCCGATAAGCCCCTAAAAGTGTCCGGGATCCATGGGGCTCCTGCCAAGTTCCTACCTGCTAATGTCTTCTCCAAGGGCACCCAAAGTTTACTGACATGGCACCAGTTCATAATGCGTACCAGGGCCATGGCTTTATAATACATCGCCATGTCCGGAAGCCCTACTCCCCCTTCCTGTTTAGGTCTCCTCAAAATCTCATATGCCAACCTGGGGTGTTTATCTCCCCACACAAACGTCATAAATGCCTTTCCTATCTGTTTAAAGAATATCTGTGGGAGTGCTATGGGTACTGTATGTAAAACGTAAATGATTCTAGGAATTATACTTATTTTGAGAGTGTTTACCCTGCCAAACTATGTCAGAGTATGACTTCTCCATCTCTGCAATCCTTTAGTATAGATACCACCAGGGGGGCATAATTAAGATCATATAGGCGCTTTAGATCCGGCGAAATATGAATCCCCAAATAAGGTATAGAATCCAAACGCCAAACAAAAGGAAAGGAATGTTGCAGAGTGGCTAGCATCCCTGAAGGAACATGGCTCGGCATCAGTACTGACTTCTCAATGTTTATTTTAAAATTAGATAGGAGACCAAATGTACTTATTTCTAACATCAATTTGGTCAGGGATTCTTGAGGGGAGGAAAGATATAACAATAAATCATCTACATAGGCTGAGATCTTATGATCCATTGATCCAATACAAATCCCTCTAATCTTCCTATTTCTTCTAATCGTACGCAGAAAGGACTCTAGCACCATAGCAAATAATAATGGAGACAATGGACACCCCTGCCTAGTCCTATTCCATATCTCAAAATAGTCTGATAGTCTGCCATTAACTTTAACCTTTGCTCTGGAATCCGCATGTAGTGCCATCACCCAACCCATCATCCAATCTCTCAGGCCCATCTCCCTCTAAACTCCGGCCATAAACTCCCACCCCACCCTATCGAATGCTTTTTCCGCATCCATTAAAAGGACTACACTTGGGGTCCGATTCGGTCCATTATGTATCCAGTGCAATACACGCAGGGCCCGGATAGTATTATCTCTAGCCTCTTGGCCCTTCATAAAGACTGTTTGATCTGGGTGAATCAGTTTTATTATATGATCCTGTAATCTAAGGGCCAGAATCTTAGCCAGGAGCTTAGTGTCAGAGTTAAGGAGGGAGATGGGTCTATAACTGGCACAACACTGAGGGTCTTTCCCTGGCTTCGGAAGAACCGTCATATAAGCCAACAATGCCTCTGGTGGCAATGAGTTAGAGACTGAGATGGAATTAAGATACCTACAAAAAGGGGCTAATAAAATTGAGGAAAACTTTTTATAGTACATATTTGTAAAACCATCTGGTCCCAGGCTTTTACCCATTGGCAAGGCAGCAATCACTCCACCCAACTCTTCAATAGAAATAGCTTTTTCCATTTCTTCCAGGGCCGCAGATGGGATGGCCTGCAGATCTGAGGCCTTAAGATATTCCTGAATTCTATCTGCAGGCCCACCCCCTGCAGCTCCTGTAGAAACTGGATCTAAGTTATATAGGGACCTATAAAATCTGTGAAATTCAGCTGCTATTGCTTGGGTATCCACTATCTGTTTATCATGAGCCTTTAGAGCAGGGGTGCCCAACCAGTGGCCCGGGGGCCACATGTGGCCCGCGGAGCCCTCTGATATGGCCCTCGACCTCCTGCTCTAAGATGGCAGGTTGGCAAGCCCAGATCACGGGTTGCCGACCCGCCATCCCAGAGCAGCAGTTTTGTGAATGAAGCCGCTGGTAGTGGAAGCAAGTGGCTGCGGAGCAGAGCCACATAAGCCAATGCTTCCTGTATAGCGCCCACTTCTGTCACAGGCGGAGTGATAACAAATGCACTCTGCCTAGGACAGCAACAGCCAGCGATACCAGAATGGAAGACGGTTATTAAAGGTAAGTTTACTACTAAATTCACAGTATATATGGATATATCTGTTTTGCAATGGTTACTGGGCTGCTTTCAAACTGATCCGCAGGTGCAGTGCAGCTGCGGGTTACCTGCATTGAGCCATAGACCTGTTATTACCTGTGGGTTTATTGCGCCTTAAGAAAGTGCGCCACACCTGCAGGATATAATAAAAGTTTACGGCAAAGTGCAGCTAACCCGCAGAAAATCCACAGGTTCACTGCTCTGCACCCGCGGTTTGGGCAAATTGCACATGATTGGTCCGACCCAATCGGACTATTCACCTCTATGGAGCAGCAGATGTAAACAGACTTGTGTCTGTTTACACCCGCCTACCTAAAAAAAATAGAAAGGGATCTGGCCCTTCTGGGGGAATCGGATTGGATCAGTGGGCCCATAGAGTAGAGTTGGCTGTGTCCGTGGACACAGACCTGTTATCCTCCCGCTCCGCTCGTTGTGGCCCGCGACCAGTTACCAATTCGCTTAAGTGGCCCTCGCTCTTCATAAGGTTGGGCACCCCTGCTTTACTGCATATACAGACTAATTGTACTGTTGTGGTTATAGTAACACTTTAACTTATCTGTGAGTACTCAAATAAATAAGAGCTTCCAGATATATAATGTGGGGTTTCCAAACTTGTTAACTCAAATATTCATCAATAGAAAACTTGCCACTGTGGCATTTCCAGTGCTTCCATGCAACACCACCAAACAGATTTTACAAGGCAACCTCTATGAAGAAATTGCTGTCATTGGGAGGAATTGTGCCCCATAATTGATGTCAGTGGGAGGAATAGTGCGCCATCATTGATGTCAGTGGGAGGAAAAGTGCCCCATCATTGATGTCAGTGGGAGGAAAAGTGCCCCATAATTGATGTCAGTGGGAGGAATAGTGCGCCATCATTGATGTCAGTGGGAGAAAAAGTGCCCCATCATTGATGTCAGTGGGAGGAAAAGTGCCCCATAATTGATGTCAGTGGGAGGAATAGTGCGCCATCATTGATGTCAGTGGGAGAAAAAGTGCCCCATCATTGATGTCAGTGGAAGGAATAGTGCGCCATCATTGATGTCAGTGGGAGGAATAGTGCCCCATCATTGATGTCAGTGGGAGGAATAGTGCGCCATCATTGATGTCAGTGGGAGGAATAGTGCCCCGCTATTGATGTCAGTGGGAGGAATAGTGTTCAATCATTGATGTCAGTGGGAGGAATAGTGCCCCATCATTGATGTCAGTGGGAGGAATAGTGCGCCATCATTGATGTCAGTGGGAGGAATAGTGCCCCGTTATTGATGTCAGTGGGAGGAATAGTGTTCAATCATTGATGTCAGTGGGAGGAATAGTGCCCCGTTATTGATGTCAGTGGGAGGAATAGTGTTCAATCATTGATGTCAGTGGGAGGAATAGTGCCCCATCATTGGTGTCAGTGGGAGAAATAGTGTCCCATCATTGATGTCAGTGGGAGAAAAAGTGCCCCATCATTGGTGCCAGTGAGGGGGGGGGGGATTATGCCCTATCGGTTTCAGTCGATAAAATAATGCCCCAAGGGCCAGATAGAAGCAAGTGAAGGGCCACAGTTAGGAGACCACTGATTTATACAGTAAGATTTATGGTGATGATTATTTCAGTCCATGTCCAAATAGAGGCTTATTGGTAAGTAGCTCCTGGAATGATGACATTTGTAGTCATCAAGGTAAATTATAACAGAGTGCATGTGAAGTTCTATATGACAAAACCTACCGTAGGTGCTGAAAATGTGGATGTCGGATCATTTCCCTGGTTTGTGGAGATCTATATTTATGTTTATAAACCTGAGTATATAAGGAAGAATAAAAAAAAAAAATCTGATTTAATGTATAGACAACACGCTTATTACATTTTTACACCAAATACCCTTGTTTAATTACATTTAGATACCTATCTGAATTTAATTCAGACTTCACCTGCAAAATTTATATTTACTTAGTGTAGTGCCCTCTACCATAAGTAGGTGTTAGAGGTGAGGATTTTTTTTTATGGTAGCTGCCAGGCAGGTAAATTTAGGCAGGCCTATGCTGCATGCTATTGCTAGGCCTGTTTGTTTTGATCGGGGGACAGGGAGTGGTTAGTGTAGCAGTGGGTGTGACTACCTGTACTTCTGTTCTTGGGCTCCTCCACTGCTTCCAGGGAGAATGTTCTGGAAGAGGGGCAGGGCTGGGAATTGGAGTGACAGGGAGCTCATGTTAGGAACCCTGACCTATCCCCAATTGGAATTGGCAGGGGGCAGGCCTCCTACTTAAGCTCAGGTCCAGCCCACTTGAGGGGAGTTGTCGGCAGGGTGAAGTGAAGAATGGAGTGTAATTCCCCGTACACACGGTCGGATTTACCGACGGAAAATGTCCTATCGGACAATGTTGTCGGAAATTCCGACCGTGTGTAGACTCCATTGGAGTTTTTCCGTCGGATTTTCCGACAGACAAAGTTTTATCTCCTGCTCTCAAATTTTCCCGACAACAAAGTCCTATCGGACTTTTTCCGATCGTGTGTAGCGAATTCCGACGGACAAAGTGCCACGCATGCTCAGATCACATTACAAGACCAAAGCTATTGGCTACTAGCCTCTACGTATTCCTGTCGTAGGCAACAAACGTCACCACGTTCAGAATGATCGGATTTTCCGACAACTTTGTCCGACCGTGTGTATGCAACAGCAGTGTCGGACAAAATCCGTGTGTACGGGGCATTAGACTGCAGCAGGAGGCCCATCCCCATCTGGGGGAGGGGCGCCTCTGCGGAGAAGCTTGGGAGCTGGGAGGAAGCCTCTCTCCTTACACGGTCATGGAGGAGGTGTTCTGGAACAGAGGAGCTGGAGAAGCAGTTGGTACGCATGTCCGGGTAAATTCTTCATCAAGGACTCAGAGCAGGAGAAGTTTGGTGAGTGAGGCACAGTGGATATCTGGAAGAGGCATGCCAGGGGAGCTGGGTGGGAGGCCAGAGGAGAGACTGTGGGGTTTTGTGTCAAATCGATTTGGCCTGCGGGCACAGGATTTGCAAATCGGGCTAGCTGGGTTCAGTAGTCCACCAACTATCCAATGCTGTTAAACAACTAGGCCGCCAAGAGGGGGTACTGCAGGCCCATGGCCTAACAGACATCAGCAAAGTTCAACAACCATCAGGGATTATTCAGAGAGATCCCTGGTGCAGTGTAAAGATGATGGGGTGGAGAGACTGACATAGTGACGTTTGTGCAGGAGAAGAGGAGTCCTGGGAGTAACAGTCTGCAGGAGTTTGTGCAGAGGAGACTGTAAATGTTAGAGTCCATCATTTCTTTTCTAAGCGCTCTATCTGAAATGTGCAAAGCGCAACCATTATAGCACATAACTATGGCAAAAGTGATCTGTTCTATGGGCATCCCATACCCCTTCCCCAACCAAGTTATATCCAACAAATAAACAAAAACAAAACAAAAGCAAATGACTGTTCATTGTCTACGTGAGAGAGATGTATGGAGGTCTGGCAGCGGGGTGAACATGGTGGATGTTAGTAACTAATAGCAACCATCCGCTACATTTGGAGGTCCCACCGAGATCCGCCTTCTCGGTTAACCTGCTGGCCGTTGCCCCTAACAACTGTCAGGAAAAAGGGGGGAATTTGCCTGTTTTGCCATGTTGGGGACTTAACAAGGGAAAGGACTGTATGTTTGCCTTTAAAAATTACTTTTTGCCAATGCTGTTGCACATAGCAACCAAAAATTAAAGCTTGTTACCATTGCCGTTGTCCGTAGCAACCGTACAGGATTAGCGTTGCCATCACATCCTGCACCCAGTTGCCTCAACCGGACACTCACATGTAATAAGCCCTGCAACCAGTTACTGTTAACATGTGCCATCACCCGTGGCAACCACCGCGAGCGATCGCGCTCACAGATTACAAATATGTCCAGCGCTCTGCATGGCATGGACATTGCACACGCTGCAATGCAGACATCTGAAAATGACTTTTAAAATCCTGCCTGACACAGTAGGGAGTTGTAATGTCTGCCCCTATTAACGGAATGCAACCAGGGGGTGTCTATGACGAGATGCTGCACGGTCAGTCCCACACAGTGAGATATTGGAGGAGAGACTTTATTGTTGTCAAAGGTGATTACTGTACAGTTTGCCTGCCTTCAGTTTCCAGCCTCTGTGATGCAGTTTCTATACTACATGCCTGGATAGAGCCTGCAATTCTCAGCGCCTACCACCAAGTGTCACTACAGCGCACACTGTCTGGAGCCTGCTCTACAGTTCCTCGCACGCTGAACAAACGGAGAGCGGAGGGGTGGAGTCATGCCCCGGCGGAGGAAGCAAAAAGACACCAGCGTTCTGCGCATACCGAGGTTGCTGATGATGGCGGATGGTGGCTGGAGGATGCCGGCTGTCCAGTGGTTGCCTGAACTGCAGAATCGGATGCTGGGCGATACCAGCAACTGGCTGGAACTCTGTGGAGGACTCGCCTTGGGGGTGATCGGAGGAGTGGAGCGGCTGTGTCTACTCTGTCCCAGGTGCAACATCCCACCAGCAGGAGTCACCGCCTGGGCCGGTGCGGCCATTGTGGGGAGCCACTAACATGACTGGGGCCTGTGCAGCAGGAATCCAGGTACTATATGACCAACCTGCTCTCAAGACTATGTGCACCACAGCCGCAGGAGACTCGGAGGGCCAGAGAGGGCCAAGGATCACCAGCCAGAGATGGGGAGGTGTTACTATGAGGTGTGTCAGCCACAGAAGTTCTGGACATATAGGAAGTAGAGGATGCTGCAGAGACCCGTGGCCTGGCCAGGGGCCTGGTGACTGCAGGTGCCAGTGTGCAGCCACCGGATGATATCCCTGAAGAGCAGGCCTGCTCTAAGTCCCTTGCTGTGCCCGTCCAGAAGGAGCCCATGCTAGAGGATGGAGTGCCTCCAGGTGAGCTGGACGAGGTGAGCGAGGGCTGAGTCATAGATTGGGGTTCACCCAGAATACTGGAGAAGTTTGGGTCCGTTGAGAATCTATTCTCTTGGTCGTCCCCAGAGGAAAGCTCCAGTGAGGAGTGAGAGACAGGATGTTCCCCTTCAACAGAGACTCACTCTGAGGTAATGGAAGAATCACAGCCCCCAGTATGGACCCCAGTTTCAACCAGCAGACTCTTCGTACGTCGACCCTCTACTACCCAGACCAGAGCACCCACCTACAAGCAGTGGATAATCAATGCCCAGGATCCCTGTGTTATGCCTGGTAAAGAAAGGAACTGCCCAGGGTCTCTTGCTTCCAAAGAGAGGTCCAATGCAAGGTTGCTTTGGAGTGGGGTCTTGACTACCCTCATGTCCCCTAGCAGGTCATGGACGTCATTGAGAACTCATGGGGAGAGTGGGAGGATGACATGATCTGGGAATATCTGCACGTCCCAAAACCTTTGAGGGTGCCAGAGAGTGGTGCTTGGGCCCAGTTCAAGGACATTCGGGAGGAATGGAAGTTGGGACGTGCAATCTAGGGTTCTGGTTGTAAAGGCGGGTCGGCCTACCAGGAGCCTCTCGGTCTCTGGTCAGTGCCTGTATTACACACAGCAGGCATCCCCCCGCTGTGTTTCGGAATTCAGTGTGAAAAATTTGGCCGCACTGCCTGTGACAAAAATCCCGTCGTACTCCTAGACCAGCTCGTGTGATAGACGCAGTGTTCTGTATCGCACGAGATGGTCTAGGAGGAGGGCGGGACTTTTGTCACAGGCATCGCGGCCAAAGTTTTCACAGGCTGTGTGTGACATGTAGTGGAGGAGGAGGGAGGGCTAAAGGCAGCCACAGCTTAGCCCAAAGCCCTGCCTGTGTATCCCCTGAGGCCAGTCACTTCACTGGGTATATGTTAGAATTTACAATCAATTTAAGCCCTCGTTCACACTGAACGCTAGCTTGTGATAAGTTGCCACTTTTTCATATTGAAAATGAACTTCAATGCCCTTTGAGGGTGGGTTCACACCATTGTGAATTGGATGTAGGGAACACGCATCCAATTCGCAATAGCAGGAGATTTTGACCGTCTCTCTATGGAGCCAGTTCACATATCTCCGCAGCGCGTCTGGTGCGTTTTGCACAAAAATGCTGTGCGTCTTTTAGTTTCGGGTCTGAATTCAACCCAAAATTCGGGCTGAAATCGGATTTGAAATGGTGAACCAGACGCACTGGACCCCTGCTGTGAGACTGATGTGGCAACGGTGCGAACCCAGCCTCAGGGAGACAGGGATTCTTTAGGCTACATGTGCGCTTTGATGCAAACTGCATTTAATCCCAGCATTTTTGGGCGCCTGGGAGGCGCAGGTTTAGTGTCCAGCCCCACTGCCAGCAGTCAAATACTAGGACAGACTGATTTATGCCTGGCTGCTGTACCTGCGTCTGGGGCACATGTCCCTGAACACATATGACCCTTGGCCATTTCTAACCTGGTGACCAAGATTGATTTTTGCTGCACCACTTTCTTTTTTTTTTCTTCTGAGTGATTTCACTCAGGACTACCTTTTGTGCTGCTGCATAGCAACTATCTGGATCAACAGTTGCTCAGCAGTAGCTTTGGAGTCTGCTGGAGAAATGTGAGGCTAGTCTGAAATTTTACATTTGGGCTTTGAACTCTGTGATTGGCACTGTCCAGACCTTATGCCGCGTACACACGAAGGGACTATCCCGCGGGATTATCCGCTGGACCGAAGTCCAGCGGATAATCCCCTCGTGTGTAGGCGCCGGCGGACTTTTTTTGGCCAAAGTACGGCGGACTAAAGTTTCAGGTTTTGTTCTCAAATTATCCGCTGGACTTGGCAGTCCAGCGGATAATCCGGTCGTGTGTAGTATGGTCCGGCGTACCAAAAAGGACGCATGCTCAGTAGCTATTATGTCACGGACTCGCTCGGTCTGGTAAAACTAGCCTTCGTTTTGAAGCTCGCACAATCGTCACGCTGTTGAAAATTTTTTTTTTTGTTTTTCTGACAGCGGGATTTGTATGGTATCGTACTTGAAGAATGATTTTGCCTTGCTGCTTGTATATTCACGCAGAGTACTCCCGAACGTTTTTTCTTCAGCATTCTTTAGTGAAGTTATATATTTGTATATATATATATATATTATATATATATATATATATATATATATATATATATATATATATATATAGATATAGATATAGATATAGATATAGATATAGATATCCAAATCACCAAATGAAAAATATATCTATATTTCTCAATAAGCGCAAAAAAATATATATCGATATCTACATATATATATATATATATATATATATAAATATATATAGATATATAGATCTATACGTGTATAAAAATAAAATTATATATATATATATATATATATATCTATATATTATATATGTACATATATCTCTATATAGATATTTTTTATTATTTGTTGGTTATCAAAAGGATTAGTTATTACACATGATACAATTGTGGAGTCAGCAGAGCTTGCCCTTAATTCCGATCTTAAACCTCACCTTTCCAGCGACTGCACTTGCAGTTCCATTGAACTTGCACTTTACACTTGTATTGTCAAATGAATGTTTAGACATGTACCTGCCTACTCCTAAAGAAACTATGTTTTTGAATAACAAGCACGTATATCATTATTTGATGAAAATTAAATGACCATTTATTCTGGTTAAAACAAACAAGGCAAAACAAAATAGGAAGGCAACACTGGAGCCACTTGTAGATTTTGGGAAGACTTTTTGCCCCAACGGCAGACACCAAGTTTGTGAAGCCAAAAATTAAGCTTGGGCACATTTCATACAATATAGGGAGCACAAGAAGATTGACCAGGAATCAGACAGACCAGGAACAGCAGCAGATGACATCTATGTCCCCAAGCTGTGGCACTACAACAGCCTGTGTCTTCTGTGAGACCAGACTGAAGCCAGGCAATCACTTCCGACTCTTCGCACCACGCTTCCCTGCACTCTTCCCTGCAGTCTTCCCTGCACGCTTCCTTGGAGGCTGACTTGTGGTAGGAGGAGGAGTAGGAGGAGGGAGGAGGAGGAGGAGGAGGAGAAGGAAGACGAGGAGGAGGAGGAGGAGAAGTTGGTGTCGGGCCTTCATGGGTCAGGCGGGTGGATTCTCGTAATTCACCCCTCAAAACCCCCCTAATTGCCTCAGAAATTAGGCCCTCACACAGGTGCCGTTGGCCCCTCTCCATTTGCAGCAACCTGCTGGCCAAGTAGGTGGCATAGCCCTCTTCTGGAAGGGGGGGTTTGTCGAGAATCGCACTCGCCTTCCGAATCAGTTCCAGTGATTCCTCCTCCACAATGGTCATCCTCCTGGGCCTTCTTGGGGGTAAGGGCAGGGGTCGAGGTAGACTTCTTAATTGGGTCTGGCTGTCACTCTGGCTCGTGCTGGGCCCAGCCACCTCCTGGCTCTCGCTGGGCATGTCCTCCTCCTCCTCCATACCACTTGTCCCGGCATCATCCTGGGTCAGCTCATCCTGTGTGCAAATAAAAACAAAAATCAAACACCTGTTTTGTGGTTTCTGGCCTACTCAATCATCCAATTGTAAACTTAGGAACGAGCATCTAAATTTTCCAAAAGATCCAAAAGGCTATCATTTGGACCCCTGCATTTTCCAAGCAGATCACCAATGTTGTCTAACGCTTTTTTTGCCACTACTGGATGTATGTATACACTATATATGTATCGATATGTTGCACCAACACTTTTTAGAAGTGTGCATAATTTTTGTCAGTTTTTTTCACAATTCTGAGTTCAGGGTGTTAATTGTTTCACATTTTAACGTTGACAGCATTAATATTCACACAATCACAATTTAGGCTACTAAATATATACCTGGCTCCAGCTGGGCGCATCAGCCTGCTCCAAGGTGGAGGGGTCTTCTCCTTCCGTGGAAGCCTCAGCTGGGGTGGAGGGAAGAGTGGAGGGAAGAGTGGAGGGAAGGGTGGAGGGAAGAGTCGACAGTGATTCCCTGGGTTCCATCTGGTCACCTATAAAAGTCAGTTGGTTGTAGTACCACAGCTTGGGTACATAAACATTCTCTGCTGCTGCTCCTGATCTGACTGATTCCTCAATCTTCTTGCGCTCCCGCTTGTACATGTGCCTTAAACTTGCAATTCTGGCTTCCACAAACTTGGTGTTTGCGTTGGGGACTTTAGTCTTCACAAAAGCCACAAGTGGCCCCAGTGTTGCCTTCCGGACATCCCTATTGCCATACAAAGGGTTCTTGAGCTGCCACAGGTTGGTATTTTTTCTGTACAGGGCAATGAATTCGGACATGAACTGCTGGTCCTTGAATGGATTCAACTGGGGTGATGACATGTTTGTTTCTGTTTTGTTAGTAATGGCAATACAAAAGACCAAAAACACAAATGTTACTTAAAACGCACAACCAGTTTTTCTTAACAAACATTACACAACACACCCACACACAGGCAGCAACACATCCACACAGGCAGCAACCCCTACACACAGGCAGCAACCCCTACACACAGGCAGCAACACATCCACACAGGCAGCAACCCCTACACACAGGCAGCAACACATCCACACAGGCAGCAACCCCTACACACAGGCAGCAACCCCTACACACAGGCAGCAACACATCCACACAGGCAGCAACCCCTACACACAGGCAGCAACACATCCACACAGGCAGCAACCCCTACACACAGGCAGCAACCCCTACACACAGGCAGCAACACATCCACACAGGCAGCAACCCCTACACACAGGCAGCAACACATCCACACAGGCAGCAACCCCTACACACAGGCAGCAACACATCCACACAGGCAGCAACCCCTACACACAGGCAGCAACCCCTACACACAGGCAGCAACCCCTACACACAGGCAGCAACCCCTACACACAGGCAGCAACCCCTACACACAGGCAGCAACACATCCACACAGGCAGCAACCCCTACACACAGGCAGCAACACATCCACACAGGCAGCAACCCCTACACACAGGCAGCAACCCCTACACACAGGCAGCAACCCCTACACACAGGCAGCAACACACACATATCCTTAAAAAATGCTGGCCCAAAACCCAAAAAAAAAAAAAAAACACAGTAATGCATCCTAGAAAACACTTACCTTCGTACAGAGCGCTCGCTACTTCCGTTCGGGAACACGTGGGCCCCTCAAACAGCCTTATATACACTGCGCACGCGTCGAAGTCCGCCTGCGTCCTCCGCGTCGCCCGCCCATGACGTTCCTCATGACGAGTATTCCCCGCCCCGCTTCCCCTCGTTGCATTGTTGGTGAATTAATTCATGAATATGGCGGACACATTCTCAGCCAGTAGCGCGGAGGAAAGCCAAGAAGCCAACACATCTACATCCAGCAGCAGATATAAGGCCACCAATATGGCCTTTGAAGAGATGGTGGAGATGGTGGACATCCTCCAAAGGGAAGATTACTACGGGGAAAATGGCCCATACCCTCGTCCCAACTTGCGCAAGGACAAGATTCTCACTACAATCGTCAGCACCCTGGAGCAGAAATTCGGCGTACGAAGGGGCAAGGATCAACTGCGCAAACGATGGTCCGACATCAAATCCAGGGAGCACGATCAATACAGGAGAATTCGAAAAGCCATCAAAAAAAGTAAGTCAAGCACGTGCGCTACTATGGTTATACTTGATATGTCTAATCTTGCGCAGATGTAATTACCATTCGTTCGTGAAACTTGCGCAGATGTAATTACCATTCGTCCGTGAAACTTGCGCAGATGTTATTACCATTCGTCCGTGAAACTTGCGCAGATGTTATTACCATTCGTACCTGAAACTTGCGCAGATGTAATTACCATTCGTTCGTGAAACTTGCGCAGATGTAATTACCATTCGTCCGTGAAACTTGCGCAGATGTTATTACCATTCGTACCTGAAACTTGCGCAGATGTAATTACCATTCGTCCGTGAAACTTGCGCAGATGTTATTACCATTCGTACCTGAAACTTGCGCAGATGTAATTACCATTCGTCCGTGAAACTTGCGCAGATGTTATTACCATTCGTACCTGAAACTTGCGCAGATGTAATTACCATTCGTCCGTGAAACTTGCGCAGATGTTATTACCATTCGTACCTGAAACTTGCGCAGATGTAATTACCATTCGTTCGTGAAACTTGCGCAGATGTAATTACCATTCGTCCGTGAAACTTGCGCAGATGTTATTACCATTCGTACCTGAAACTTGCGCAGATGTAATTACCATTCGTTCGTGAAACTTGCGCAGATGTAATTACCATTCGTCCGTGAAACTTGCGCAGATGTTATTACCATTCGTACCTGAAACTTGCGCAGATGTAATTACCATTCGTCCGTGAAACTTGCGCAGATGTTATTACCATTCGTACCTGAAACTTGCGCAGATGTTATTACCATTCGTTCGTGAAACTTGCGCATATTTGATGAAAGTTCCGTTTGTCTTCATAACGTTTATTGAGTTTACCTGGCTTTGGGTTGTTGGAGTTGTAAGGTTGTTTATT
Organism: Lithobates sylvaticus; assembly: GCA_028564925.1. Lineage (NCBI taxonomy): Eukaryota > Metazoa > Chordata > Amphibia > Anura > Ranidae > Lithobates > Lithobates sylvaticus. Next base: position 65,959,949 of record CM053030.1, read on the forward strand.
ATTGTCACTATCTATACAATTACTGCTGTAGTAAGGGTTTTACGGGTAACTTACACAGGGACTCCAGAGGCTGTTTTGGGGGGGGGGGGATAAATATGTTAAGCAGGGTCTCATGCTCACAATTCCCAAAAAATGCTCATCATCTCTAAATACTGTAGGTGGTGACTTTTCAAAGAAGTACACTCACCTGTCCCTTGGATGGTGCAGCTACAATCTCTGATCTTGCAATCATGAAATTAATGTTTGCGGCTTCACTTCCCGGGTCACTATTGGGCATGCGCCAGTTGCGCAATGCAATAGGACTGGTCCGCGCAAGCTCGGGGACCCCTGTGTGTCCCAGCAGACAGCACGGTGGGACGGGATGTGGCGTATACTTCTGTGGGAGTCTAGGGCCGGATGTGTGTGCAAATACCTGCCTTACACAGGTATCTGCAACCCATCCCCCCTAAAACGTTCAAAATAAGACACCACAGGGGTGCAGGGATCCAATGAGCGGAAGTTCAAATTTAGGGTTGAAGGGCGCTTTAAGTATTGGAGTTTCATTAGATAGACATTTCAATTCTGTCTTCAAGTAGGATCTTCTAACAAACTGCTAATAATTGGCAAGACTTTTAAACAATGTTTACTAATCCTATTTTGGCACTCAAATATCAGTGTGATTCAAAAGTGTACCTTTTTGTGTTCCATTACCATAGGGGGCAAAAGACTCAGACGTCAGTCCGAACCTACGAGGACCTCCCGGCATCACCAGACTAATTGGGCAGTTAGCCCAAGCCCGCGCGTGGATGTGGCGGAACAGGTGGTTGAAGTGGATGAAATCTGCACCCCACCAAGTGAGTGTCTCAGAACACAGATTGAGCTAATAAATTAAGGTCTGCATGTTTTTGACACTTTTTTTCTTGTGTTTTATCTACCCAACTTTTAGGTGATGCTGATCTGTTTGTGGAACGACAAGCTGCGGAGCCATTTTCCACTGACAGTGCCCACAGGCTTATTGGCCAGATCATGGCCTGGAATCTGCAGCTGGAAAATATGCAGAAGGAGATGGCCACCATGCAGCAGGGAATGAAGGACATGATTGATGTTTTGGGGAGAATCTAAAGACCCCTTTTACATTTCTTAACATCAATCATGTCCTTCATTCCCCTTTTGATGCGCTGTTTAACTAATTTTAGAGGCCAAATTTTTAATATGCACACGGTATGTCAACATGTGCTATGTGCCATCAGGGGATCTCAATGGACGCATTTGGTGTTTGCAACCCCTAATGCTAGTAGGTGAGAGGGAAGGGGTTTCACACACAAAACACGTCCATTGATTCCCCATGATGGAACATAGCACATGTTGACATTACCCATTTTCCAGTTAAATTAGTGTGCATATTAAAAATTTGGCTTCTTCTGTTCATGGGTTACCTGTTGAACTTTGTAAGTTCTGGACTTTTACATTGTGTAAATAATTTAAAATGCTAAGCCAAAATTTTTTAACAATTTTAAACATGTTTTTATTTTTTTTTTAAAAAAACAAAAAAAAAAAAAAAAAAAAATTTGTTGTGAGAAAAACACCAAAAAAATGTCAAAAAGATAACATAAAAAAAAAAAAAAAAAAATCTGGTTCAAAAAAAAAAAAAAAAAAAAAAAAAAAACCAAAAATACCAAAACAACAAAAAAAAAAAAAAAAAAAAAAAAAAAAAAAAAAAATAAAAAAGTTTTGGATGTGCACTATAATAAAAAAAAATAATGTTTGCACAAATTCAAAAATGTGTGGCTTCTTCTTTTTAAATACTACCAGTTTGACAAAAACATGTTGTGGTTCATTGACAAAGGGGCTTATTTACTAAACGCTAAACAAGTTTGCCACTATTAAGATGTGCACTAGGACAACATATAAAACAGGCCAAATTAAAAGCCAAACAATACGAAACGACCAATATTTCAAACATAAATAACTGTATTTATTCATTGTAAATGAAAAAGATGGTTTAAGGGTCTGCTGCCATTTCAATGGCCCCCCTACCATTAAAATACTGTAAATAAAGGTCCCGCACTTGCTGGGCTGATTGTGGTGCGGAACCAAGAGGGCGATTATCCAGCCCTGTCATGTTGCCTTCCACTCCGGCCTCAGGGCCAATTGGTAAGGAGTATGTTCCTGAATGTTTCCGTAAATAATTGTGCATGACACAGCATGCAAGAATAATAGTATTGAGTTTGTACTCTGCCAGATGTAGCGATGTAAGGAGCAATCTGAAACGGTTGGCCATAATACCAAAGGCATTTTCCACCACCCTTCTTGCTCTGGCCAACCGATAATTAAAAATCCTCCTCTCAGGGGTGAGGGATCGTTGGGGAAATGGCCTCATCAGATGGTCACCCAGACCGAACGCCTCGTCGGCAATGAAGACGAACGGGAGTCCCTCCACATTATCTTCATCTGGTGGCAGCTCCAGCCCACCAGTTTGGAGACGATGACCGAACTCCGTGTGGTTGAAGACTCCTCCGTCCGACATCCGGCCGTTTTTCCCCACATCCACATACAGAAATTCATAGTGTGCCGACACCACCGCCATCAACACGATACTATGGAACCCCTTATAATTCCAATAGTATGACCCCGAATGGGGTGGGGGCACAATTCGCACGTGTTTGCCGTCAATCGCCCCTCCGCAGTTGGGAAAGTCCCAACGGGCAGCAAACTGGGAAGCCACAGTCTGCCATTCCTGTGGCGTGGAGGGACACTGTGAAGTCAAACAGAAAGATACAATTGAAATTATAAACCAGCCAAAACACCAAACTAAATGCAACAAATTAAAAAACAATTTGGAAGAACATATGTATTTATTTTGTAAATCCTTGAAATAAAGCCAAAAGATTAAGGATAAAAGGGACAAATCTCTGATTGATGACCCCTCTGATGGACCAGAGAAGATAATAATGGGGATGTGGGTGGGGAGTAAATAATGGTAAGGTCACACAATACACATGCAATTAATTAAAGGTGTGTGTGGGGGGGTGGGGATAATTACAAGCTGACCAAAAACACATGATATTAATTATCAGGGGGTGTGTGGGGGGTGGGGATAATTACAAGCTGACTAAAAACACATGATATTAATTATCAGGGGGTGTGTGGGGGGGTGGGGATAATTACAAGCTGACCAAAAACACATGATATTAATTATCAGGGGGTGTGTGGGGGGGTGGGGGATAATTACAAGCTGACCAAAAACACATGATATTAATTATCAGGGGGTGTGTGGGGGGGTGGGGATAATTACAAGCTGACCAAAAACACATGATATTAATTATCAGGGGGTGTGGGGGGGGGTGGGGATAATTACAAGCTGACTAAAAACACATGATATTAATTATCAGGGGGTGTGTGGGGGGGTGGGGATAATTACAAGCTGACCAAAAACACATGATATTAATTATCAGGGGGTGTGTGGGGGGGTGGGGATAATTACAAGCTGACCAAAAACACATGATATTAATTATCAGGGGGGTGTGGGGGGGGTGGGGATAATTACAAGCTGACTAAAAACACATGATATTAATTATCAGGGGGTGTGTGGGGGGGTGGGGATAATTACAAGCTGACCAAAAACACATGATATTAATTATCAGGGGGTGTGTGGGGGGTGGGGATAATTACAAGCTGACCAAAAACACATGATATTAATTATCAGGGGGTGTGTGGGGGGGTGGGGATAATTACAAGCTGACCAAAAACACATGATATTAATTATCAGGGGGGTGTGGGGGGGGTGGGGATAATTACAAGCTGACTAAAAACACATGATATTAATTATCAGGGGGTGTGTGGGGGGGTGGGGATAATTACAAGCTGACCAAAAACACATGATATTAATTATCAGGGGGTGTGTGGGGGGGTGGGGATAATTACAAGCTGACCAAAAACACATGATATTAATTATCAGGGGGTGTGGGGGGGGTGTGGGGATAATTACAAGCTGACTAAAAACACATGATATTAATTATCAGGGGGTGTGTGGGGGGGGTGGGGATAATTACAAGCTGACCAAAAACACATGATATTAATTATCAGGGGGTGTGTGGGGGGGTGGGGATAATTACAAGCTGACCAAAAACACATGATATTAATTATCAGGGGGTGTGGGGGGGTGGGGATAATTACAAGCTGACTAAAAACACATGATATTAATTATCAGGGGGTGTGTGGGGGGGTGGGGATAATTACAAGCTGACCAAAAACACATGATATTAATTATCAGGGGGTGTGTGGGGGGGTGGGGATAAATACAAGCTGACCAAAAACACATGATATTAATTATAAGGGGGTGTGGGGGGGGGTGGGGATAATTACAAGCTGACTAAAAACACATGATATTAATTATCAGGGGGTGTGTGGGGGGGTGGGGGGATAATTACAAGCTGACCAAAAACACATGCAATCAATTTAAAAATGAGGGTCAAGGGGGGTGAAAGGGGGGTGAGTAAAGCTGTACAATGGAGCTGGTAATATACATTTTTAACCAAAGAAAGTGACTAGGCTAGGGGTGTTTAGGGGGCCAAGCTTCCATGCTGGGGAGGTTGGTGCAAGCAAATATGCATGTGACCCACTAAATAATACATTCTTAAAACTATTTCGATAAGTCAAACATAAAATACTAGACAAAAAAAAAAAAAACCAAAAAAAAAAGGAATAGGCGACATTCATAGAATAGTCCTATCATGGTAATTATCTAATGATGACATTGATGCACTACATTAACAAACATACAAGACATAGGTAATTTTAAAAGAGAAGACTTACCTTAATGTATTCCTCCTGCAGGACGTGGATAATGGCAGAACAGGTCTCTGGAATAATGAGCCCCAGAGCCTGGGGGGAGATGCCTGTCGTGAACTTGAGGTCCTGCAAGCTTCTCCCCGTCGCCAAGTAACGCAACGTGGCGACTAGCCTCTGCTCCGCACTGATGGCTTGCCGCATGCAGGTATTCTGCCTGCTAATATAAGGGGCCAGCGAAGCCAACAGACGGTGAAAAATGGGGTCCGTCAGCGAAGCCAACAGACGGTGAAAAAAATGGGGTCCGTCATCCGGAGATAATTCCTGAAATCATCAGGATTATTCTCACGGATCTCACGGAGCAAAGGCATATGCGAGAATTGGTCACGCTGGCGCAACCAATTCTTGGTCCATGAACTCTGATTGGCACTGTCCAGACCTTAGTGTACTGGTTGATTAGTTGCGGAGGTGTGACCCTTGCATTGCATTGTTAATATCGAAAGCCATGTTGAAGCATCGGAAGCTTTCTTGCTTTTGCACTATTTTAGCGGCCATAACCCCTTGAGGGGCGGCCTTGAATTTCTGGGCTTACCGGTTACCTCCTCATGGCTTGTCGGTTCTTGTCTAGGGGTTCCCAGGGTTAGTACCCAGTGACTTCAGATGCTGACACATAAAAGTCCTTTTCAAGGTTTTTATTTTGCAGTGGTAACATCCATCATACCACAGTCTCTGATGGGAATAGAGGGCACGGGTGATAAACTCAGGCACTTTGAACTGCTGACATCCACTGAATGTCTCTAATCAACCCAGAGAGTAGCCACTCGCAGCTGGGTGCTTCACTGCAGGATAAACCTCTAGCCAGAGGCCTAGCAGCCAACATGTGATCCGGAAACTTTGCAAAGTCTCTGCCACAGACTAAATTGTAACTGAAGATAGATAGGAACCTTTCTCACAGTACCTGGATCTCTCAGCCTTCTTGCCAATACTGTGTGAAGTGTGGATTCTATAGTGTCCATACAACTCAGCTCCCAGGCTCTTACTGAGCAGCCAGCTTGTTGGCCCTCCTCCGAAGAGTCCTCCCCTGGTCACTTGTATGAGTTGCTGTGTTCCTCCAATACCGAGAGCACACCGGGACGCCTTTGAATCCTCCTTCAGTTACTGGGCCTCGGACTAGCCAGTTCCGAGACTCTGGAACAGATGGATCTCTGCCCCGGACCATGAGGGCCTCTGGGGCTGGTCGGATTGACCATGCTTGCGCAACGGCAGATGCTCCTAGGCCCAGGACCCCTCGTGGAGCTACCCCGGACCAGAACCAGGAATCAACGCCGCAGCCGAACCACAAACATGTGACTTCAGCATCTTAAATACCCCTTCCCAGACTACGCAGTGGGGCCAGACACGCTCACTGATTGGCTCCGGGAAAGATTGGTACCTAAGACGTCCAACCAGGCCTGGTTCTCGGCCTGTCATGGGTGCCTCACTGCACCTATGACCAGCCGGAACCTTAGCACAGCCCAGCCAGACTGATGCCAAAGTAAACCCTATACAATTAACCCCCAGAACTCCAATACAGTTTTGGGAAAAAACTAAATTTACACTGATAGCGCACACTTAGCAAAGTGTGACCGCTACACTATTAAGCACTATTTTAATCACTTCACTTCCTTAGGCCTTTTAAAAGGCTGTGGACTTGAGAAGTGGTTTAACATTATCCCATGGCTGCATTTAAGCCGGCAATCAGTTGTTCAGTAAATGTGATCCGGACGGCTCATTTTAATGGTTCGTTCATCCTTGCCCACACCCTCAACACCAGACACCAGAATCATGTTTGGTAGTGCACCCAGTACATTTTTACGGTCACTTTAAAAGTACTTGTAGTTCTTAAAGGTTTGCGTGTGTTTTTCTTCTTGATCATATCTCTGCCTCTTTGATTACTTTTTTTTTTGAGCTGTTGGAATTTTTTGCTAACAGTGCTACCAAGTGCTACAATCAAGAGCACTGCCTAATGCCTCGTACAAACAAGCGGATTTTCCGTCTGAAAAATCTTGGATGTTTTTTCAGACGGAATTCCGCTCAAGCTTGGCTTGCATACACACGGTCACATAAAATTTCTCTGAACTTTCGACTGTCAAGAATACGGTGAAGTACAACACTACGACGAGCCGAGAAAATTAAGTTCAATGCCTCCGAGCATGCATCAAATTATTTCCGAACATGCGTAGGAATTTTGCACTTCGGAATTGCTATAGATAATCCGAATTTGCGATCGGAACTTTTTACGACCGAAAAATTAAGAACATGCTCCCAAACTTTTGCTGGCGGAAATTCGGCCAGCAAAAGTCCGATGGAGCATACACACGGTCGCATTTTCCAACAAAAAGCTCTCATCGGTCTTTTGCTGGCCGAAATTCCGATCGTGTGTAGGCAGCTAAACCCTTAGGTGGCCCCTCCTGATATTTTTTAGATATTTGTGTGTTTTTTTTTGTGTTGTGTAAATTTCTTCTATTTTTGCTTATGTGAAAAATGATGCAGCTTTTGTTCCAGATTCTGATATGCCAGATCATGACTTGGAACCCCCAAGATTTGCACAGCTTGCCCTTGAACGTGTCTTACAGGACTGGAATGCACTTAAATCCATGATCATGTTTGGTTCTCAGGAAAACAAAGACCCGTGAGTTATTGTGGCTTGTAAAATCTCAAGGTTTTATTATAAGATGGTCATTATAATACTTCGTTTTTCTTTCTTTAGTCTGAGTGCCAGCAGTCGGATTGGTCACCTTCTCCCAGAGGAACAAATTTACTTGAATCAACAGAGCGGTACCATTCGCCTTGACTGCTTAACACACTGACTTATTGTCAAGTGTACTGCTGACATTGGTAAGTATTAATGTTTACTACACCATTCTGACCATTCTGCTACTTGTCCAACTGTACATTAGTGTATCCTTAACCACTTGACCACTGGGCACTTAAACCCTGTTCCTAACCAGACCAATTTTAAGGTTTCGGTGCTCTCACACTTTGAATGACAATTACTCAGTCGTGCAACACTGTACCCAAATTAATTTTTTGTCCTTTTTTTCACACAAATAGAGCTTTCTTTTGGTGGTATTTTTTGTGCTATAAATCAAAAGAGACTGAAAATTTGGTAAAAATAAAAAATTATTTGTTTCTATTAAAATTTATTGCACAGTATTGGCGAGTATTGGCACAGTATTGGCAGAGTGTTTGCAGATTATTGCACAGTGTTGGCAGATTATTGCACAGTACAGTCACAGAGCAGCGCTGTGGGCACTACACATCCAGCCCACAGCGCTGCTGCCATCTCTCACCCTCTCCGCTTCTCCGCGATCGGTACAGAAAGGGGAGGGAGGAACCGGCGTCATGACGTGGCGCCGGTTTGTTTACATGTGTTCGCTCCGTCATTTGACGGAGCAATCACGTGGTAAACGGCCGCTACCAGCGGCCATTTACCGTGATCCGTGATGCGCCGGGTCCGGTCAGGGATGTTACCGAGTGCGCGCCCCAGGGGGCGCACGGGAGCAATATTCTGGGAGGACATCCCACAGACGTCCACCCAGAATAAGCCGACCCCGCTGTAGCCGTCTTTCGGCTATGGCCCGGTCGGCATGTTGTTAATGTGTTGCTAAACCCAGAACCTGCATTCACTATATCTGGTCTCCCACAGTACACAGCATATGGAAATGCAATAGTTTTAGTAAATACAAACTGCTAAATACTTTTCTAATCAGCAGTATATAGGAGTCTTGTGACTTCTAGAAGTGTCTGGTTAAGCTTGTAGGAGTTTTCATTCTCATCTAGACAGCGCTGATTAGGGCCAATCAGCGCTGTCCAGACGAGAATGAAAACTCCTACAAGCTTAACCAGACACTTCTAGAAGTCACAAGACTCCTATATACTGCTGATTAGAAAAAGGTATTTAGCTGATCACATGCCCTCTCCCAATAAAAAAAAAACACTATTCTCTAGTAATACACACCAAACTGAGCCTGTGCAGAGTGACTCCTAATTCTCCGTTCTATTAAATATTCTGTTATTAGGTATCTGGAAGTGGAAGCCCTCTTTAACCACTTGCCTACCAGGCACGAACACCTCCTTCCTGACCAAGCCATTTTTCAGCTTTCAGCGCTGTCGAAATTTGAATGAAAATTGCGCGGTCATGCAACGCTGTACCCAAACATAATTTTTATCATTTTTTTCCCCACAGATAGAGCTTTATTTTGGTGGTATTTGATCACCTCTGCAGTTTTTATTTCTTGCGCTATAAACAAAAGAAGAGGGACAAGTTTGAAAAAACATAATATTTTTTACTTTTTATTATAATAAATATCCAATGTTTTTTTTTTTCCTCAGTTTAGGCCGATACGTATTCTTCTACATATTTTTGGTAAAAAAAAAAAAAAATCGCAATAAGCGTATATTGATTGGTTTGCGCAAAAGTTATAGCGTCTACAAAATAGGGGATAGATTTATAGCACTTTTTTTTTTTTATTTTTTTTACTAGTAATGGCGGCGATCTGCGATTTTTATCATGACTGCGACATTGCGGTGGACATATCGGACACTTTTGACACATTTTTGGGACCATTCACATTTATACAGCGATCCGTGCTATAAAAATGCATTGATTACTGTATAAATGTGACTGGCAGGGAAGGGGTTAACACTAGGGGGCGCTGCAGGGGTTAATATGTTCCCTATGTTAGTGATTCTAACTGTGGGGGGAGGGGACTAACTGGGGGAGGGGACCGATCGGTGTCCCTATGTACAAGGGACACACCATCCGTCTCCTCTCCACTGACAGGACGTGGATCTGTGTGTTTACATACACAGATCCTCGTCCTGCTCAGTTACCGGGCAATCGTGGGTGCCCGGCGGACATCGCGGCCGCCGGGCACGCACATCGGGTCCCCAGCGATGCGGCGGCTCCCGTGCGCGCCCCCTAGTGGCCAAAATGTTAGCGCCGTCATATGACGGCAGCCCGCCACAAGAGCCGCACCACTCCACCGTCAATTGGCAGTGGGCGGTCGGCTACAGGTTAAAGGCCTCCTTAGTGTCAATAGCTGGCTGCAACACTGGACCTGCAAATGCAAAGTTAATATGCCCAGACTTGCTAACCGGACAGGACAAATGAATAGAGAACATGAACCTGTCTTTGATGCTCAACAGAATGTGGTTTGCCAAGTCTGTAGAATGTCTCTAATCTCAGTATATGTGTGGGATTTTGTGTCTGAAAGCATAATTTGCTTAACCTCCTTTTAAAAAGCATCTTCTACGCATGCATTTTGTTAAACACCCATTTCCGGAATCCCTTGATAAATCAAAGATGCCACTGACTCAAAACTTCTCCGGCAGCTGCTATTTCTCAGTGAAAGTTATTTTCACTCTCTCCAGGTTTACTTCCAAACCAAGGCTTAGCACTTTTTTTGTGGCAAGCCCGGTACTCACAGGTTCACAAGGTCTGCCCAGAAGCCTTCCTTACAATAAAGGGGCTAACCCACTCCTAAGGGAAGGGAGGACATCTGTTGGATTTTGCTTCAGTCTAGATTTGAGACAGCCCAGATCTCTGGGTTCAGGCTCCATGCACACTAGCATTTTTTTAAAGTGACACTAAAGCTTTGATTTTTTAATGTATTTTTTTAAATAACAAACATGTCATACTTACCTCCAGTTTGTTTTGCAGAGTGGCCCCGATCGTCCTCTTCTGGGGTCCCACGGCAGCTCTCGTGGCTCCTCCCTGAAAGAGCTAACCCCCTCTAGGAATCTCTCTCCCAAGGGGGTTACCTTGCGGGCACGCTCCCGTGCCGTACAATCGGCGTCCATAGCCGCTGATTGTAGGACTCGGCCCCCACCCCTGATTGACATCCGTAGTAATCAATCTGTTTTTACTCGATATAACCTATCCTGTTTGATCTCTACCATGTGGAGCCCTTCCTTTTTCTATTTACATCTTCATCGATGAGAATTTTTTTGTCCCTTCCATCCGGCTGTTTCAACGTGCTTTCTCAACCTTACAGTCACCTACAAGACCCCTGGAAGCTGCTCCTGAAAACGCCTGGGTTCCCATGATCGTTGTGGAAGACTGCCCATCTTAGCTCTCTCTGCTCGATTGACTCGTTGTCATCGACATTCGAGTCAACCATCTCTGGTAAGAGTACATACCCCATTATTTTGATTGAAGAGACAACACCTCGATGTTTCCACGTGTTCACTATATCACTGTGCTTCACTTCTGAGCAACAACTGTTTTATACTGGACTTTATGTGTTCACTACATGGATTGGTTCATTCATTTGGACATTTCCCATAGTTTTCCAAATAGGAGTTATATCTATATATGTCATGTTTCCACACTTTGTGACCTACCTTCATGTGTATAGCAATATTTGAATATTGCTTACTCAACTTTTTAGCGCTACATTTTCCATTTACCCTGTTCACCAATCTTTGTCACATTTGTATGTAGCAGCTTTCCACGTTTCACCATTGGGTTAGCGCAGTATTATTCACTTTTTACCACGTTGGGTGTCTACAGATCCTAGGCTGTTTGTGTGCCCAAATAAACTTGATAAAGAGGGTGTTGATTTAGTGGAAAAAGGCTGAGGGGATGGAGATGGGTAAAGTCTGCAAGAGATGCAGGAATTTTGGCAAGATCTTCATCTTGATGGTGTTGCAGCAGCCAAACTAGGAGTGCAATCCTCTGCCATTTGTCCAAGAGGGAGCCGACTGCGCTGAGCAGAATTGGAAAGCTCAACTTATCTGCTAGATTTGGAGGGATGAGGGTGCCCAAGTACTTCAACGCTGAAGACGCCCATCTGGGGTTGAGCTGTAGGGTGTGGCGCAAAGGGGGAGGGTAGGGCAATATCCATTGCTTCAGATTTAGTATAGTTCATTTTCAGATTTGATAATGCTCCATAACTGTCAAATTCTTCCAGTAGGTTTGGTAACAAGATGTGGGTTGGTCAAAGAAAAAAGCAAATCATCTGCGTAAGATTTTATGGGTGAGATCGCCCACTTGTATGCCCAAGACATCTGGGTTCAGTCTAATCCTGTTCAAAAAGGCTTCCAGCATGAGGGCGAAGAGCAGGGGTAACAGGAGACAACCCTGCCAGGTGCCGTTTGGTAATGGGAAACGGGTCTGAAAATGCCCCATTTGCCTTAACCGCAGCCCTTGGTAAAGAATACACTAGAGATCCAGTGGAGCATCTGTTCCCCGAAACCCATGTCTCAGGACCGCAAACCTAAAGGTCCAGTTCACCCTATCAAAGGCCTTCTCTGCATCGGTGCTGAGGAACACGCAGGGAGAGCACGATTGATCGGCGAGTTGAACCAAATTGAGCACTTTAACAGTGTTGTCTCTTGCCTCGCAAGACGGGATGAAGCCTACTTGGTTCAAGTGAACTAGTTGGGGCAGTAAATACTGAAGCCTAGAGGCAAGTATTTTGGTAAGGAGCTTTAGGTCCACATTGAGCAAAGAAATCAGAAGGTAAATGCCACAAACACAGCGATCTTTCTTTCCCTTCCTTTGGGATAACTAAGACGTGCGCTAAGAGTGAAGCTGGTGACAACTATGTAGTCTGTCCTATGCCATTAAACACTTTCACCATATGTGGTTCCAGCAGGGGTAGGAGGGTCTAGTAGTACTGTATGGTAAACCCGTCCAGGCCAGGTGCTTTCCCTTGTTTAGCGAACTTCACTGCCCCGCTCAGTTCCTCTACGGAGATGGGGATCTCGAGCTCCCCTCGGATCGGGGGTGAGATAGGTGTGCCGAAGAGAAGTAGTCTTCTATGAAAGAGGAGGGAGGAGAAGGGAGATTGTATAGGGAAGGAACGTTTGGGTGATATTCTTTGGTAAGGAAAGTTTTTTTTTTTTTCCCATCCGTCCTTCCCCTCCTATATGGGATATAGGAAGCCTTACGTTGGTCTCTGCACTATACACTTTTATAAAAATTGATCTCCACTATACACTTTTATATAAAAATTGATCTTGTCTATACACTTTTATATAAAAATGGATCTGCACTATACACTTTTATATAAAAAATTGATTTCCTCTATACACTTTTATATAAAAAATTGATCTCCTCTATACACTTTTATATAAAAAATTGATCTCCGCTATGCACTTTTATATAAAAATTGATCACTATACACTTTTATATAAAAATTGATCTGCACTATACACTTTTATATAAAAAATTGATCTCCTCTATACCTCTATACACTTTTATATAAAAATGATGTCCTCTATGCACACTTTTATATAAAAATGATGTCCTCTATGCACTTTTATATAAAAATTGCATCTCCACTATGCACTTTTATAAAAAATGATAAATATATAAAAATTGATCTCCTCACTACACTTTTTACACTTTTATATAAAAATTGATCTCCACTATACACTTTTATATAAAAATTGATCTCCACTATACACTTTTATATAAAAATTGCACTTTTATATAAAAATTGATCTCTATGCACTTTTATATAAAAATTGATCTCCACTATGCACTTTTATATAAAAATTGATCTCCACTATACACTTTTATATAAAAATTGATCTCCACTATACACTTTTATATAAAAATTGATCTGCACTATACACTTTTATATAAAAATTGATCTCCTCTATGCACTTTTATATAAAAATTGATCTCCTCTATGCACTTTTATATAAAAATTGATCTCCACTATACACTTTTATATAAAAATGATCTCCACTATGCACTTTTAAATAAATGTATCTCCTCTACGCTCTTTTATATAAAAATTGATCTCCACTATACTCTTTTATATAAAAATTGATCTCCACTATGCACTCTTATATAACAATTGATCTCTATGCACTTTTATATAAAAATTGATCTCCAATATGCACTTTTATATAAAAATTGATCTCTATGCACTTTTATGTAAAAATTGATCTACACTATACACTTTCATTTTTATCTAAATCTCCACTATGCACTTTTATATAAAAATTGATCTCCTCTATACACTTTTATATAAAAATTGATCTCCACTATATACGGTTATATAAAAATTGATCTCCACTATGCACTTTTATATAAAAATTGATCTCCACTATGCACTTTTATATAAAAATTTATCTCCTCTATGCACTTTTATATAAAAACTGATCTCATCTATGCACTTTTATATAAAATTGATCTCCACTATGCACGTTTATATAAAATGGATCTCCTCTATGCACTTTTTGATAAAAATTAATCTCCACTATGTATTTTATATAAAATTGATCTACTCTATGCACTTTTATATAAAAATTGATTTCCATTATGCACTTTTATATAAAAATGATCTCCACTATGCACTTTTATATAAAAATTGATCTCCACTATACATTTTTATATAATAATTGATCTCCGCTATGCACTTTTAGATAAAAATTTATCTCCACTATACATTTTATAAAAATGTATCTCCACTATGCATTGTTATATAAAAATTGATCTCCTCTATACACTTTTAGATAAAAATTAATCATTCCTTGAGGCCTTGTGTGGATTATCGCGACCTCAACAGGGTCACTGTCAAGAACCGGTATCCCCTTCCTCTAATCCCCAAACTCTTTCAAAGACTGCGAGGGGCACGAGTGTTCTCCAAATTGGACTTGAGAGGTGCTTATAATCTTGTCAGAATCAGAAAAGGGGACGAATGGAAGACGGCCTCCCGAACACGCTTCAGCCATTTTGAATATCAAGTCATGCCATTCGGACTCTGCAATGCCCCTGCTACATTTCAGCATCTAGTGAGTGATGTTTTTCGGGACTTCCTTGATCTTTTTGTCATTGTGTATTTGGATGATATCCTTATATTCTCTGAATCCCTAGAATCCCATCGGACTCATGTAAAGAAGGTACTGGCTCGGCTGCGAGAACACTGCCCTCATGCAAAGGCTGAAAAATGTGACTTTAAAAAGCAAATTGTACATTTCCTGGGACTTCTCTGCCGAGGGTATCTCCATGGACCCGCAAAAAGTCACTTCCGTCCTGGAATGGCCTGCCCCTGCAGACCGGAAAGCCGTTCAGAGGTTTGTGGGATTTGCCAACTTCTATAGAAAGTTTATCAAGAACTTTTCTGGCATTATCACTCCCATTACTCAACTAACGAAGCAGCATGTTCCCTTCCGATGGTCCCCAGAAGCCCAAACAGCCTTCGAACAGTTAAAAGCCTTATTCCCATCTTGAAGCACCCGGATCCATCCTTAGCCTATGTTCTGGAGGTTGACGCCTCTGAAAATGCAGTAGGAGCTATATTGTCTCAGAGCCAAGGTCCCAAATCATTGCTCCACCCTGTGGCCTTTTTCTCTAAAAAATGAAATCCTTCCGAAAGGAACTATGATGTTGGAGACCGAGAGCTACTGGCTATCAAGGCTGCGCTTGAAGAGTGGCGTTATCTCCTGGAGGGAGCTTCTCACCCAATCATCATCTTTACGGACCATAAAAATCTTGAGTTTTTGAGGACGGCCAGATGACTAAGACCCCGGCAGGCAAGGTGGGCACTTTTCTTCTCTCGCTTTGTTTCACATAACGTATCGCCCAGGCTCAAAGAACGGTAAGGCGGATGCCTTGTCCCGGATATTCAATGACCCAGTTGTACCCACGGAACCCGATACTATTCTACCAGCCAAGAATTTTTTACTCCTTCAGGCGGATCTGATGTCCCAAATAAGAACAAATGTGGCCAACCAACCACCTTCCAAGGACCATTCCCTTCAGCTGAGGGATGGCCTGTACTTCCATAAGAAACAGATCTTTATCCCTGAACAATTCCGAGTTGCCATCCTGAGGCGATGTCATGATCACCCCCTAGCAAGCCACTTTGGAATCCGCAAGACGGCCGATTTGATCTCCCGTACGTTCTGGTGGCCAGACTTGATGCAGGACTGCAAGAAATATGTAAAATCTTGTGTTACATGCCTCCGGAGTAAAACTGACAGAGCCAGAACTTGGGGTCTACTCGAGCCTCTTCCTGTGCCTGAGAAACCATGGAGCATGATCTCCATGGATTTCATTGTAGAACTCCCCCCATCTGAAGAATTCACAACTATTTTGGTCGTGGTTGATCGCATGACTAAAATGGCTCACTTTGTACCTCTACAAGGAACTCCTTCGGCCACCGAGACTGCCTCAGTTTTTATCAAGGAGATCTTAAGGTTGCATGGTATCCCTGTCAGCATCATCTTGGACATGGGGGGGGGGGGGGGGGGGGGGGGGGAATTAACTTCTAGATTCTGGAGGGCCTTATGTGAAGCATTGCACATTGAGCTCCGCCTCTCTACTGCATACCACCCACAAACCAATGGACAGACTGAGAGGACGAACCAAACCCTCGAACAGTACTTACGGTGTTTTTCCTCATTCGCACAGGATGATTGTCTGTCACTTCTTCCACTTGCAGAATTTTCATATAATAACTCCATCCATTCAGCAACCAAGCAGTCACCTTTCTTCGCCAATTATGGTTACCATCCCTCTTTCTTGCCTGAGTTGGCCATTGAATCTTCTGTACCTGCTGTACAAGACAGATTAAACTTCCTCAATACCAACAACCAATTGCTGCAGGATACAATTTCCAAGGCCCAGGCAAGCAATAACCTTTTTTTTGACAAAAAGAAAAGAGGCAATTTGGACCTTGAACCTGGAGACAAAGTCTGGCTTTCCACAGTAAACTTGAAGTTAAACTGTCCCTCAAGGAAACTTGGCCCAAAATGTATGGGGCCTTTTCCAGTCAAAAGGAAAATTAATGCGGTAGCGTTCAAATTGGTGTTACCCAAGAACCTGAAAATCCACCCGTCTTTCATGTTTCTCTGCTAAAACCATCAGTGCCAAATCCATTTTCTGGTCGGGTTTCTGAAATTCCCCCTCCACTGCTGATCGAAGGGAGCGAGGAATTTGAGGTAGAAGCTGTGTTGGATTGTAGAAAGAGGGGAGACCAAACACAGTGCCTCATCAAATGGAAGGGCTACGGGCCAGAAGAGAATTCCTGGGAACCAGCTTCAGATGTGCAAGCTCCCAAACTGGTACTAGTCTTTTTCCAGCGCCACCCTGAAAAAAGAGCCCGAAGGGCATCCGGAGGCTGCCCTTAAGGGGGGGCAATGTAAGAGAACTGTTACGATGCGCCAGGCGCACACATGTGCCCATGCGCACGCTTACGGGCAACAGCGAAATTCTATGCGCACCAATGTGCGCAATCACGGGCAACAGAGTAATTCCACGTGCACCAATGCGCATGCGCATTTGCACGCACGAGCGTGCACGTGCGCGCCCCTAGCAGTAATTGCCGCCAGACGGCCTATTTAAAGGATGCTCTGACTTCTGAAAGGTGCTGACTGGTCTTCAGCTGTGTCCTGATATTCTGAACCCTGTTTATACCCGGCTTGATTCCCGTTGCTGAACTTGGCTTCCCTCGACTCTGCTTTGGACTCTGATTACTCTGACTACTGGTTCCTGATCCCGGCTTCCCTTCTGACGTTGCTTCTGCTTATACCTTGGTACCTCGCTGCGCGCTTGTTGCTGAACTCGGCTATCCCTGTGACCTTGCTTCTGCCTCCTGCTTGGCTCCAAGCTGTCTCCGAGTGCCTGTGCTGGCTGACCATCATCTCAGCTTCATTGGGTCCAGCTCTTCACCAGATGCCTTACCTGCACCTCCAAGCCTGCAACTCTACTTACAAGTTCTGCACGCAACACCTACAGACACTCGTGTTCCTCCTGACCCTAGCTACCATCTGTTCCACCTCCAGTGGGGCTGGGGCCGGAGATACAAGAGAGACCGACCTCGTCATTTCAGACTCCTACCAGGTATGTGACACCGATCGTCGGGGATAGAGGGGGGGGGTCACGCGCCCCCCAGCCGGCTGCACGCATCACGTATACTAACGTGATGCCGGACCAACCCGCTGCAGTAAAACTTTGGCGGCTGGTCCGGAACCGGTTAAGGCAAGTGCACTTGCATGTCCCCAGGACTTAAAGTGCTAGCAAAGGCTAATTTTTTTATTTATTAAAATAAAAAACATGTTATACTTATCTAATCTGTGCAATGATATTACAGCCAGGGCTCTGCAGCCGTGATAGCACACAAGGAGCAGGGGGAGTCACTTAATTGGCCTCCTCCCCTCCTCTGACCCAGGGTACTGAGAAGTGCTGGCAGCCCTGTCAGCTCTCTGCTCCCCTCCCACCTTGGGTGATGTACAGCCTCTGGAGGAGCAGGGCAGGCGGCAGTGCTGTATTTTGGCCTAGGCCGACAAGGCCCAGGCCAGGGCGGCCCTAAGCAAAATGTTGTGTCCCCTCCCTGCAGCGCCCCTCGTCCCCATCCCACGGCGTCCCTCTGTCCCCATCCCACGGCGTCCCTCTGTCCCCATCCCACGGCGTCCCTCTTACCACGGCGTCCCTCTGTCCCCTATCCCACGGCGTCCCTCTGCCCCCTATCCCACGGCGTCCCTCTGTCCCCTATCCCACGGCGTCCCTCTGTCCCCTATCCCACGGCGTCCCTCTGTCCCCTATCCCACGGCGTCCCTCTGTCCCCTATCCCACGGCGTCCCTCTGTCCCCTATCCCACGGCGTCCCTCTGCTCTAGCCCTGACGGACACTCATCCCATTCTACATCGTACAGGGGTGAATCTTCTGCACAGATGTCACATCCAAAGCATTCATCCAGAAAAATGCTGCAAACTCCAGCAAAAGCACGACGATGGTCAACATTTTGCTGCAGTTACCCCGCGGAAGCTTTTGTAACATAATGCACACAATGTAGTGCAGGCAAAGCCACAATGCCAGTACCAGGAGAATTTGTGGAGCCTCCAGCGTATGGTACACACCATGTTCCACATAGGTTTTAACAAGTGTTTTCAGTCCATATGCCATCAAATATGAGAACATAAATAGCGGCACGAATAGGATAAACATTTTATAAACGAAGCTCTCAACCAACATGTGTAGTCCCAGAATGAAGTATGCGATATAGAAATGGAACATCCATCCTATAATCAGGCTGGGTTTTGGTCCCACTTCAGGCTTCAGTGGCCAAACATAACATACAGTCGTTTCCACTGTTCCGATAAAGTCGTATATAAGTGGCAGTATGTACAGGCCGAAAAAACAACATACAAAGAATAAAAACATTTTTCCTGCTATTCTTTTAATCAGCCTTCGGAACATGGCCCTGATGAATAGAATGCAGAACGCTATAATCGGTAGATAAATAACCCATTGGTAAAGTTCTGCTGGCGGATTCTGTTGGGCCTGTCTTGCCATTTTCGCAAGTAAATCCTCTCTCGCCTGTCTCGCCTGTATCTCGTCTATCCTCAGTCTCTCAAACATTTCCTCTGTTTGTATTTTCTTTCTCTCCATCATTTCGGCCCTCATATCCATCTGTAGGTTTGAAAGCCTGTTATGCGGGGTTTCCATTTTTGTAACCATTCCTGAGAGCATCAGGAATTGAAGAAGGAATTGAATCACCATCCTGCAAAACAGAGAGAAGAGAACATTGTTATTATTGGTGCTTTATACCCCAGAAAATTAAAGAATCGCTACATAGCAATTGTGTGATTACCACATCTAAGATTTGGTAAGCTGCAATATACAAAAATGTTTGATTTTATATATATATATATATATATATACACACACACACACACACACACACACACACACACACACACACACACTAGAGCTGCATGATTAATCATTAAAAAATTGTGATCGTCATTCAACCCCCCTCACTATTTTAATACAGCATTTCCCCAATTCATGTTAAATAAGTGCAGAGCCATTCTCTGCTCAGAGCTGTCAAAAAAAAAAAAAAAACTCAGCTAGCAAATGTTAATCAACAGCGATTAAGAGAAACAATGTATCACTTGGTTCTTTTAGAATCGATCAAAGGAATGAACTTTTATAACACTTGTTGCTTACATGTTCAATTCTGTATTTTTTGCTAGAAAATGACTTGGAACCCAAACATTATCTATATATTTTTAGCGGAGACCCAAGAGCATACAATGGAGATCGTTGCAATATTTTATGTCACACTGTATTTGCACAGGGGTCTTCCAAAAGCAATTTTTTAGGAAGAAATACTTCAATGGAAGAAAAAAATAACTAAACAGTAAAGTTAGACTAATTTGTTATCTTTATTCTAAGCAAAAAAAAATTGTGATTCCCATTTCATCCAGAATCGTGCAGCTCTAATATACACACAGCTGCTCAGCTATGGCATGCTTAGGAAAAGGGTTGGTCATACTGGAGGGAAAATTCAAATTTCTGCTGAGACATTTGTCAGTTGGAGGGATGAGAACAGCCTGAGATGTAACAGAAAGTTCTGTAGAGAATGAATGTAATGAAATCCCCTGAGACTCACTTAGAAACTGTCCATGGAATAAACATATGAAGAAATGGATTGACCCTACAAGATGTGTACAATGTCCTGTATAATAATAATAATAATAATAATAATATAGAAAGTATAGAGGGACTTACTTGATTTTTAGGTCTGTAGAATAAAGTAAAGTTAAATCTAAATCCGGTGAGCGAAGCCCACAAAGGTAAAATACAGAAATTCGCAGTAATCTACCAAATTGGTAAAAGTAAATCGCAGTCAGTAGTAGTAGCTGATCCCTCTGTAAGAAGTGATGCTGCTCTGTCCAGTGACTAATGATTAATGATATGCTCTCTGCCTCTGAGCAGTTCAAATACCTTCCAACTGCCAGAGCCTGATGACATCACAGTATGTTGCCATGGTAACCATTTTTTTTTATACCACTGTTGTTTCCACCACTCTTAGGGACCGTTCAAATCTGCGCATTGCAGAAAAAACGTGAAAAGTGTAGATTGTAAATCTGTGCCAGGAAATGTCAGTTGGCACATGACCTTTAGAATCATGTGTCCATGGAATAAACATATGAAGAAATAGATTGATCCTATAAGATGTGTACAATGTCCTGTATAATAATAATATAGAAAGTATAGAGGGACTTACTTGTTTTTTAGGTCCGTAGAATAAAGTAAAGTTAAATCTAAATCCGGTGAGTGAAGCCCACAAAGGTAAAATACAGAAATTCGCAGTAATCTACCAAATTGGTCAAAGTAAATCGCAGTCAGTAGTAAGTAGCTGATCCCTCTGATCCCCCTGAGATGCTCTCTGCCTCTGAGCAGTTCAAATACCTTCCAACTGCCAGAGCCTGATGACATCACGGTATGTTGCCATGGTAACCATTTTTTTTAAACCACTGTTGTTTTCACCACTCTTAGGGACCGTTCAAATCTGCGCATTGCAGGAAAAACGTGAAGAGTGCACATTGCCAGGAAATGTCAGTTGGCACATGACCTTTAGAATCTGCTTGTTGAAGGACAGAACAGGAAGTAAGGGGCCGGACACAATTTACAGTCAAATCAATTGGCTTTAACACAACACACAATAAAGTGGAGCTCCACCCACATTTTCATCTCCTCCTTGTCATCCCTCACTAAACTGTGCTCTGTAAAACGAATTGGATATTTATTTTTTCTCAGCACCTTCTGTATATCTTCTGTATTCATTCTTCACTTCCTCCTCCCTGGCCGCGGCCCATGGCGTCATTTCCGGTTTGCAATGCCTCCTGGGAGATGAGTGTCATCAATCAATAGGCATTGCTGGGCTGTAACATTGCGTGATTTGCAAACCAGGCTTCTGTTGCCATGGTTACCAAAGCTTCTTCTACACCAGGGGTGGGAAGCCCTGATCGCGGGTACCCGACCCGCCATCTCCGAGCATCAGCTAGAACGGAGCCGCCGCTAAAGGAAGCAGAGCCGATGCTTCCTGTATAGCGCCGGCTCCTTCACAGGCGGAGTGATATCAAATGTACTCCGCCTGTGACAGGAATGTGTACTGCAGCTGCATGCTTCCTTAGATCTCACAGAAGCCAGCAGTGCCAGAGCCAGCAGTGCCAGTACCAGTACCCATCAGCAGTACCAGCCAGAAGTACCAGTACCCACTACCAGTACCAGCCAGCAGTATCAGTACCCACCAGCAGTACCAGTCACCAGTACCCACCAGCAGTACCAGCCAGAAGTACCAGTACCCACCAGCAGTACCAGCCAGCAGTACCAGTACCCGCCAGCAGTACCAGTACCCACCAGCAGTACCCACCACCAGTGCCCGCCAGCAGTACCAGTGCCCGCCAGCAGTACCAGTACCCACCAGCAGTATCAGTACCCGCCAGCAGTACCAGCCAGCAGTACCGGTATCCACCAGCAGTACTAGCCACCAGTACCAGTACCCACCAGCAGTACCAGCCACCAGTATCAGTACCCACCACCAGTACCAGCCAGCAGTACCAGTGCCCACCACCAGTACTAGCCACCAGTACCCGCCAGCAGTACCAGTACCCGCCAGCAGTATCAGTACCAGCCAGCAGTACCAGCCAGCAGTACCCGTCACCAGTACCCGCCAGCAGTACCAGTCACCAGTACCCGCCAGCAGTATCAGTACCCGCCACCAGTACCAGTACCCATCAGCAGTACTAGCCACCAGTACCAGTCACCAGTATCAGTACCCGCCAGCAGTATCAGTACCCACCAGCAGTACCAGTACCCACCAGCAGTACCAGTACCCACCAGCAGTACCAGTACCCGCCAGCAGTATCAGTACCAGCCACCAGTACCCGCCAGCAGTACCAGTCACCAGTACCCGCCAGCAGTATCAGTACCCGCCACCAGTACCAGTCACCAGTACCAGTACCCACCAGCAGTACCAGTACCCACCAGCAGTACCAGTACCCACCAGCAGTACCCGCCACCAGTACCCACCAGCAGTACCCACCAGCAATACCAGTACCAGCCAGCAGTATCAGTACAAGTACCAGCCAGCAGTACCAGTACCAACCACCAGTACTAGCCACCAGTTCCAGCCACCAGTACCAGCCAGCAGTACCAGTACCCACCAGCAGCACCAACCACCATTTCCAGTCACCAGTACCAGCCAGCGGTACCAGTACCCGCCACCAGTACCCACCAGCAGCACCAGTGCCCACCAGCAGCACCAGTACCCACCAGCACCCGCCAGCAGTACCAGTAGCTGCAAGCAGTTTCAGCCACCAGTACCCGCCAGCAGTACCAGTACCCGCCAGCAGTACCAGCAGGCAGTACCCAACAGCAGTACCAGCCAGCAGTACCAGCCCTGAAGGACAGCCAGCAGCAGCCACCAGTTATAACCACCTGGGGAACAGCAGCAACCAGCTGCAGGAATCCTGAGGAAGAAGTGAAGATTGAGGTCAGTTGAGGAGCAGGTAAACCGCTGTGCATCAGTGTGAAAGCAGCCTTAGTCCCCTTTCACACGATCGGTCCGATTGGGTCCGCCTGAAAAACAGACAGGCAGAACCGATCAGACCCTCCATTCACCTCTATAGAGCGGCAGATGTAAACAGACGCCTATCTGCAATCCGATCTGCTTAAAAAACAGAAGGGGATCTGTCCCCTTCTGTCTGGGCAGATCGGAGGGCCCTTAGGGTAGAGCGGGCTGCATCTGTGTCTGCTCTACATATGCAGAATGGACACAGACCTGCCATCCGCCCGCTACGCTCATTGTGGCCCGCGACCGGTTACCAAGTCGCTAAAGTGGCCCTCGATCCTCAAAAGGTTGGGCACACCTGTTCTACACAGTAGTGGGGGAGGGGCTGGAGAATCTCAGCTCTGATTACATACAGAGCTCGGGGGAATGCACAGCCACACCATTACTAATCATTTCTAATAGAGGACTATGAGGGGCAAATAGGATGGGACAATTTTGATGGGGCAACAGGATGGGGGAGTTTTGATTGGGTCAACTTTGATGGGGTAGTTTTGATGGGGCAATTTTGATGGTGGAAAATTTCATGAGGGCATTTTGATGGGGCAATATGCTGTAGTTTTGATGGGGCAAAAGTATGGGGGCAATTTGATGGGGTAGTTTTAATGGGGCATATTTTTATGGAGCCATTTTGATGGTGGCAATATGATGGTGCAGTTTTGATGGTGCAATAGGATGGGGCAATTTTTATGGGGCAGTTTTGATGGGGGGTAATTTTGATGGAACAATTTGATAGCACGACAGGATGGGGCAGTTTTTATGGTGCAATATGATGGGGCAGTTTTGATGGTGGAAATTTGATGGGGCAATTTTGATGGTGGCAATATGATGGGGCAATTTTGATGGTGGCAATATGATGGGGCAATTTTGATGGTGGAAATTTGATGGGGCAGTTTTTTAATGGGGCAATTTTTTAATGGGGCAATTTTGATGGTGGCAGTATGATGGGGCAGCTTCTGGAAAAGGTAATTACTTTTTAAACAATGCTAATTGTAAATGATATCCCTCTTTCTGTGCAGATTATATATATATATATATATATATATATATATATATATATATTATATATATATATATATATATATATATATATATATATATATATATATATATATATATATAATCTGCACAGAAACAAGGGATATAATTTACAATTAGCATCTTTTAAAAACGAATTACCTTTTGCAGGAGCTTTTTATATTTCTAGATTTATAATCTTTGCAAATGTAGATAAACTTCCTAGTCCCTGGAGGGTGAGGAGAGGCTTGCATAGCTAAGGGGCGGCAGCACGGTGGAATACAGGAAGAGATACAGTCTGGCTTCAGATGCCCACACATGAGATGGCCACGGCCTGCTGGAACTTACAAAAGTAAGAAATCAATGGTGCAAAAATACAAAACTAGAATACATTAAGCATGAGGATTATAGGGACATTTTTATCTAAAAAGTAAAATTTCGTCCAGAACTCCGCTTTAACGTGTAACACAGGTGTACATTTATTCACATACAAGGTTTCCTGTTTCACTGTAAAAATTGACAAATAAGAGTTAAAAAATGTAATTAAAGTATAAAAGACCTGTGTGAGAGGGATCATTCATAAATAAAAGTGTTTTATATATTTACATCAGGACATTCTTGTCATACTTGTAACTGAGTGAATTTATATAGCCATAAAAACATCGACTTACAAGTGTCACTGAAAAAAAAAAAAAAAATATATATATACAGTGGAACCTCAGATTGCGAGTAACACGGTTAATGAGTGTTTCGCAATACGAGCACTGCATTTTTTTTTCGCAACACGAGCAGGATTCAAGCCACAGTGATGTGCAGTACCGCGTTTGGCCTGAGGTGGGGGGGGGTCGCCGGAGTCAATTAGCGTCATTCGGAAATGCTCGGAAAGACTCGGAAATACTCCATTCCCGAGCCTTTCCGAGGTCAGTCGAGCTGTCCTCGGGCCTTTCCGTGTGTTCCCCACCTCTGGCCACATGCGGTATTGCATGCCATTGAAGTCAATGCAGAACAAATTATTTTCGTTTCTATTGACTTCAATGGGGAAACTCGCTTTGATAATACTTTGGATTACGAGCATTCTCCTGGAACGGATTATGCTCATAATCCAAGGTTACACTCTATATATATATATATATATATATATATATATATATATATATATATATATATATATATATATACACACACACACACACTTCACCGGAAGATTTAACCCCCTTCTTTAACAGCCCATTTTTTACAATACGGCACTACGTTACATTAACTGACAATTCCACGGTCATGCAAAACTGTACCCAAATAAAATTGATATTCTTTTTTTCCCCCACAAATAGAGCTTTCTTTTGGTAGTATTTGGTCACTTCTGCCGTTTTTAATTTGAATCAATGAACTACCACAGTGCTCAACAGCATCATGGTAGTTCTTTAAGAACTACAAGTTGACAGCTGAAAAGGATAACCAGTAAAAAATTATTGGAGATTTGGGACTGTCTATGGTACATACAAAAAAGAAAATAATTTCATAGAGGTATGATAAAATATCTTGTTTTATTAACATAAAAATAAAGAAAGAAGAAAAAAGTATACACTATTAGACTCTATGTACATCAGAATGTGAATTATAGGGTTCAAAGGTGCTACATACAATTCCTAGTGGAACACCTATATTGTCATACATTCAAAATACACAGGTCATAATACTTGTCCAAACGCTCGACATGTTTCGCCTATAGAGGCTTCATCAGGAGACAAGGATAAGATATATTTGTAGATGGACGAGGATTTTTGAAAGTTATTCCGTATTCTATGGTATGTATACAAAACAACATATTAGTTAATGTACATAAAAAGAAAAAGCAGTTTAACAATCATTAAGGCGTTATATATGCTGCATAGGATATGCGATGACCAGGATGTCTAGTGAAGTCTGATTACATATGCATGACTCCCTACCTCCAATGTCATAGGGGTTCTGAACATGGTCAGGCTTCTGAATAGAGGTGCCGATGGTTGCACTGGAGCACCCCCCAGGGGACCCACACAGGGACGTACCCAGCGAACACCACCAGAAAACGTGGCTGGGAAATTGTCGGGGGAGATTGAGATCCTGTTCTTTTTCCAAAAAATGTTTATAGGGCCTGTGGGGTACAAATGTACTTATTGACCACAATTGTATTCACATAAACCATAATCATGCATGCGGTAGGCAAATAGTGCGACCATGCCCAATGTTAATAGTCGGACCATACCTACCTCTACGGAAGCTTGTAAAAATATGTATTTATGAGAGGCTCGGGTCGGTCAGCCCCCTAGACAGCAAGAACCGAATGGGGGAAGACGGGCGGGAACTTCTGGATCAACTTCTGAAAGATAGCAAAGCAAACAAAAAAGAGACCCCAATAAAGATGCATGGGAACCATATCCAATACATTTTACGGATCCCCACAAAATGGAGGGGGGGTGTAGTCCCCTACCTTATCTAAGGATAAAGCGAAATTGCACGCATCTCGATGATTTTCAACGAGAGGCGAATCTTCTGCGCGAACGCCTCTTACTACGAGGATACAGTAAAACATGCCTCAGGAAAGCCTATAATCAGGTAGTGGATATGAATAGACAACTCCTACTATACAAACCTAGACGGGCTAAGACCCAGGAGAGCACAAGAGTTGTTACCAAATACAATCGACAACACAAAAAGGTACGCAACATATATAAAAAATTTTGGTATTTATTGTCCACTGATGAAAAAATATCCAAGCACATCAAACCATATCCAGAGATTACATACAAAAGGTCACGTTCATTACGTGACACTTTGGTAAGTAGTCACTATTCAAGTGATCAGAATAATAAGAAACAAGTCTCGGGTACATTTAAATGTGGCAAATGCAAATTTTGCCGCTTCATTTTGGAGGGCAAAAATATAGATCTGCCAGATGGTAGAACATGGACTCCAAAACATCGCACTAACTGCCAATCAGTAGGATCAGTATATTTGATGAAATGCCTATGTGGAGCATTCTATGTGGGAAAAACAAAACGCCCCCTATTTTGCCGTATGAGAGATCATGTATCATTAATTTGCAAACGCAAAATGGAGACACCAATTAGCCGTCATGTAGGCTTATATCATAATTTTGATCTTAAATTTATTGGTTTCTACAGCCTTGAGCACCTCCCCCAACAGGAACGAGGGGGTGATCTAGACAAGAAACTCTTACAGATCGAAACTAGATGGATCTATTTGTTGAGGGCCACCCGGTATCCGGGCCTCAACGAAGGAATCAGTTTTAAACCTTTCCTTTAAGTGTGTGGCTTCTCAAGCTTCACCTTCGGCTTTTCACTTCTCTGCCAGCTGTGGTCCCTTAGTCCGTTCCTTTCCTTCCCTTCCCTCCCTCTCCCTTTATCCCTTTTCCCTCCCTTCCCCTTCCCTTCACTTCTCACTTCTCCCGTTCTTTTCCCCCCCCCCCCCCCCCCCCCCCCCCCCCCTCTCCCCACCAGTATGAGTAATAGAGCACCGATAGGCCTTATACGTGAGCCACCTAGGGCCTAAACATGGCCCCAGTCTGTGTGTGCTGAGACGTGCTTGTTCGTGTAATATTATGCTGTCCCCCCCTTACGTGGGGGTGAGAGTGTGAACTGATATGCCTATTGCTTTGTAAACATATCTTTGAGCTAAAAAACTATATGTATAATAATAATTTCACAATAGAAATATAAGAATTGTGTGCTGCAGTGGATATGTGTATGCAGGGTGTTCCTTTTATTCCGTTTTCAATTTTCCCTTTTTTTTTCTTCTCTTTTTATTTTTTATTTTTATTATTTTCTTTCTTTTTACTTATAAGTTTTCATCGGTCCCGGTGGACCTTGCGCTGGCGCGGGCCTCAGGGGACAATGCATGGGGGGTGCCCCATACAGCGATCACCCCAGGGTTTTGGGGAATTGTACGGACCGTTCCGGTGGCGTGGCGCGGTTGATTATGTCCACCCTAGGGTGGTTTTCTGCCCGCCACGCTTCCGGGTCGGGGATCGGTCGCCAGCCTTAACCCGGCCACTGGGTTTGAGTTTTCCATCCAGAGGGACACTGTCATGCCCTAATAGCTGGCAGCGCAGTTTGGGCTGCTGTCAGCAGGGCATGTCAGGTCAGCCCCACTTGAACTGTGCACCGGAAGGAGTTCCTCACAAGAACACTCCGGTCACCTGTGCTGGGCTAGGCGCCGTCTGACCTCCGCACTACGTCCGCGTGACGTCAGCACGGCGTGACGTCACACGCCGTGCGCATTTGGCGCCACGGGGGGAGACCATTTAAACCCAGTCTGACGCTGTGTCAGACTGAGGTGGACGTGAGGCTCGGGACGCTCTGGGAACGATCCAAAACAGGTAGTTTGACTTAACTAAATTCTTTAATCGGTGGACATTTTGCCCACCTTAATCTCGATTATAGGAAATCATTACAATTGTTCTTAATGTCCTTTCTATAGGCATTGGATATCTTACCTAGCCCCTGTTGAGGGGCAGTATATGGGTTGACCAGCCATCAAATTTGATATGCTCTGATGCCATATATACCTCATGATAAGGTAGGGGACTACACCCCCCCTCCATTTTGTGGGGATCCGTAAAATGTATTGGATATGGTTCCCATGCATCTTTATTGGGGTCTCTTTTTTGTTTGCTTTGCTATCTTTCAGAAGTTGATCCAGAAGTTCCCGCCCGTCTTCCCCCATTCGGTTCTTGCTGTCTAGGGGGCTGACCGACCCGAGCCTCTCATAAATACATATTTTTACAAGCTTCCGTAGAGGTAGGTATGGTCCGACTATTAACATTGGGCATGGTCGCACTATTTGCCTACCGCATGCATGATTATGGTTTATGTGAATACAATTGTGGTCAATAAGTACATTTGTACCCCACAGGCCCTATAAACATTTTTTGGAAAAAGAACAGGATCTCAATCTCCCCCGACAATTTCCCAGCCACGTTTTCTGGTGGTGTTCGCTGGGTACGTCCCTGTGTGGGTCCCCTGGGGGGTGCTCCAGTGCAACCATCGGCACCTCTATTCAGAAGCCTGACCATGTTCAGAACCCCTATGACATTGGAGGTAGGGAGTCATGCATATGTAATCAGACTTCACTAGACATCCTGGTCATCGCATATCCTATGCAGCATATATAACGCCTTAATGATTGTTAAACTGCTTTTTCTTTTTATGTACATTAACTAATATGTTGTTTTGTATACATACCATAGAATACGGAATAACTTTCAAAAATCCTCGTCCATCTACAAATATATCTTATCCTTGTCTCCTGATGAAGCCTCTATAGGCGAAACATGTCGAGCGTTTGGACAAGTATTATGACCTGTGTATTTTGAATGTATGACAATATAGGTGTTCCACTAGGAATTGTATGTAGCACCTTTGAACCCTATAATTCACATTCTGATGTACATAGAGTCTAATAGTGTATACTTTTTTCTTCTTTCTTTATTTTTATGTTAATAAAACAAGATATTTTATCATACCTCTATGAAATTATTTTCTTTTTTGTATGTACCATAGACAGTCCCAAATCTCCAATAATTTTTTACTGTATATTAATCTGGGATGATTGTACATTATCTATGCAAAACCTTAGAAGAACACTCCAGTCTGGTGAGCTCTGAAAATTTCTATACCCAGGGTGGTTCAAACACCCATGATACTTTTTCACTAGCCATGCCTGTTCTTTATACCCTTACCAATTAATTGAAATTGATAATATTATTATTAATACAGAACATATACCTAGACTGGAGTTTTCTTTTATGATCTAATTGTATATGTTAGTAATGACTTACGTTGTATGACACTTTTTGATATGAATTTCAAATAATCATGTCTTTTTTGTATATTTTTTGCTTTCATGACAAGCACGTTTTAGACACATAGGTGGGGAAAGATTTGGGCGGGGCCCACGCACACCCTTCGTGTGCCCCCTAAATTCATCCCTTACTCCTGGTGCGTTACTTCTACAGGGAGAGAGGGGAGCGGCTGGTGAGTTCAATCCACAGAGAGGTGAAGAGCAGCTGGTGAGTAAAAGACCATATATTTATCATGTCAGATTATTGCGGTCAGGCCTGGGCAGGCTTTGTAACAGATGTTAATCTTTACCGTTCTAAGGAAGATATCAGTGAGGCAGATGTGAGTACATACTTTTCCAGCCTTCAACGGCTGATAGAAAAAAAGACTCGCCTCTTTTGGCACAAAGAATTCTTTGAAAAATATAGATCGAATAGGATAGTACCCTGGGGACTTCGCATACAGATTTTCCCGAACATGAAAAAAGTAGAACCCAACATTAAAAATCAGTGGGAGGAGAATTTGCAAATATGTTCTTTGCAAATGATGAAAATTTTAAGCGAACAATATGATAAAGACATTGCTGAAATAGATCTTGAGATCCTCAGGTGGCAGGAGGAACATGCCAACTTGGGCTCTCACACTCGTTTTCCAGAGAAAGAAAAGAACCTTAGAGACCATTTAACAAAATATGCAACAAACTTAATTAAAACAAAAGAAAATAAATATCAACGTGACAAAAAAGCATATACTTACGAACAGGCGTACAAATGGAACCAAATAAACAAATACCCTGTGAGAAGAAACAACATAAATCAGGACCTACAAATTCCCAGCTTGGATCTTGGAGAACTGGACACATCGTCCACTTCCTCAACATCCTTTGCCCCTATAGCCCTGCGGAAGGACAAATCACAACATGAAGGAGCAATACGTAAAAGGAAAAAAGAAAGTGAAACTAGCCTACAGAGCCGATCACGGTCAGATAAAGTGAGTAGCAAGGATAAAAAATCAGGTTCTCAACAGAACAAAAATAACACTACATTGAATACAACTTTATCAAACAGTACACTGAATCACTCTCTGGTATCACCCATTACCCCCACCAGGAATGTTGATTCAATTTCCCTGGTGGTGGGTCACCCACCACAGGGACAAGCCTGTGGAGGGACTAACTTAGATCCCCATGTGGAGGTGAAAACGGCTCCAATTTTTTCAAGTAGTACGAGGGATCGTAAACGTAGTCTGCCATTAACCACTCCAATGAAAAAAACTAGTCAGCCTTTAAAATAACGTGTCCCGGCTCTCCAGCTTTGGTGAGTCGGGACAAGTTTGACATTATTAATCTGTCCTCCTATCCTCTCTCAGATAATGAGACTAAGGTATTGCAGTTGGGTCTTACCTTTTGTCCCGATGAAAATGCAGACAAGTTTGAATTAGTAAAGGATCTTCATCTCTTCGCACGTCGCCTGATGTACAAAGTCATCTATGATAAAACATCACCCGATGTTCTCATTGGCGAACAGAATAACGCTAACATAGAAGGAGTTACTTTTGAGGACCTAAGGGCACTACAGGACCTGATGGACCTGTGGGACGAGAGCAATCCGGAGGAGGAAGGTTGGACATTTACTAGTCCATCCGCAACTCCCATCATCCAACAGGGGGTGAATTTCCCTCCGTCTTGCCCTCGCCCCACGGACCCATCGGCCCCTGGTGCCAAAAATTTTGGCAATCCTAAAACGTATAAATCAAAATCAAAATCTTTTCCTGTCTTACAGGGGAATTCCAATATTTGGGCCTTTGTTATACAGGTCACAAAGGAAATAGAATCTACTAATTGGCAGACTGGACCTCAAACCAATCTGCCGAAGGAACTCAAAGAAGCATTGAAAACCCTAAAAACAAACAGTAACATTATAATCAAACCCTCAGACAAGGGAGGGAACTTGGTTATTCTAGACATAGAGAATTATGAAAAAATGTGCCTGGACATAATATCAAATAAAACTTGGTACAGATCGGTACCAGCCTCACATGTAAATTACTATATGAACAAATATAAAAACATAATACTGAAGGCCCGCATAAATGGCACCATAGATGCCAAAACCTATGATTTTCTTGATATGACCTCTTTTACTACTCCAACGTTTTATGCCTTGCCCAAGGTACATAAGAGTCTGACATCGCCACCAGGCCGCCCCATAATTTCAGGGTGTGGGTCTTTAACGGAAAAAGCCAGCCAATTGGTTGATGAGTATCTGTATCCACATGTAAAATGCTTATTTTCATATGTAAAAGACACCATAGAACTTTTGAAAAGCACAGACGGACTACAGATCCCCACAAATGCATGGCTTGTAGCCATTGACATAGAGGCCCTCTATAACTCGATCCCACACAAAAAAGGTATCGAGGTGATAGGGGAATTCCTGACAGAAAGAGACATTGATTCATGGAAATACAATGAATTTGTATTAGAGCTACTCAGCTTTGTGTTGATGCATAACATATTTGTATTTAAACGCTCCCACTACCTCCAGGTACAGGGGGTCGCTATGGGGGCAAAATGTGCGCCCTCCTATGCGAACCTGTATCTGGGGGGATGGGAGCGAGACCTATTCTCTGATGAGAATAAAAGCCTGTCGATTAGCCAAATCTTATCATGGAGTCGTTACATTGATGACGTCCTCATGATATGGTCGGGATCGAAGGAGGACCTTATTGTATTCTTGGACGAATTACAAGATAATGAATACAATTTAAAATTTACCTTTAATTACGACCAGAAAAGGATCACCTTTTTGGATGTTGAACTTTTTGTTGATGAGAAAGGAACACTGTGCTCTACCCTCTATAGAAAAGCCTCAGCAGGCAACAGTATGCTGCATGCCAGCAGCTCTCACCCGGAGAAATTAATCAAAAGCATCCCTTATAGCCAATTTCTAAGGATAAAGCGAAATTGCACGCATCTCGATGATTTTCAACGAGAGGCGAATCTTCTGCGCGAACGCCTCTTACTACGAGGATACAGTAAAACATGCCTCAGGAAAGCCTATAATCAGGTAGTGGATATGAATAGACAACTCCTACTATACAAACCTAGACGGGCTAAGACCCAGGAGAGCACAAGAGTTGTTACCAAATACAATCGACAACACAAAAAGGTACGCAACATATATAAAAAATTTTGGTATTTATTGTCCACTGATGAAAAAATATCCAAGCACATCAAACCATATCCAGAGATTACATACAAAAGGTCACGTTCATTACGTGACACTTTGGTAAGTAGTCACTATTCAAGTGATCAGAATAATAAGAAACAAGTCTCGGGTACATTTAAATGTGGCAAATGCAAATTTTGCCGCTTCATTTTGGAGGGCAAAAATATAGATCTGCCAGATGGTAGAACATGGACTCCAAAACATCGCACTAACTGCCAATCAGTAGGATCAGTATATTTGATGAAATGCCTATGTGGAGCATTCTATGTGGGAAAAACAAAACGCCCCCTATTTTGCCGTATGAGAGATCATGTATCATTAATTTGCAAACGCAAAATGGAGACACCAATTAGCCGTCATGTAGGCTTATATCATAATTTTGATCTTAAATTTATTGGTTTCTACAGCCTTGAGCACCTCCCCCAACAGGAACGAGGGGGTGATCTAGACAAGAAACTCTTACAGATCGAAACTAGATGGATCTATTTGTTGAGGGCCACCCGGTATCCGGGCCTCAACGAAGGAATCAGTTTTAAACCTTTCCTTTAAGTGTGTGGCTTCTCAAGCTTCACCTTCGGCTTTTCACTTCTCTGCCAGCTGTGGTCCCTTAGTCCGTTCCTTTCCTTCCCTTCCCTCCCCCTCTCCCTTTATCCCTTTTCCCTCCCGTCCCCTTCCCTTCACTTCTCACTTCTCCCGTTCTTTCCCCCCCCCCCCCCCCCCCCCTCCTCTCCCCACCAGTATGAGTAATAGAGCACCGATAGGCCTTATACGTGAGCCACCTAGGGCCTAAACATGGCCCCAGTCTGTGTGTGCTGAGACGTGCTTGTTCGTGTAATATTATGCTGTCCCCCCCTTACGTGGGGTTGAGAGTGTGAACTGATATGCCTATTGCTTTGTAAACATATCTTTGAGCTAAAAAACTATATGTATAATAATAATTTCACAATAGAAATATAAGAATTGTGTGCTGCAGTGGATATGTGTATGCAGGGTGTTCCTTTTATTCCGTTTTCAATTTTCCCTTTTTTTTTTTCTTCTCTTTTTATTTTTTATTTTTATTATTTTCTTTCTTTTTACTTATAAGTTTTCATCGGTCCCGGTGGACCTTGCGCTGGCGCGGGCCTCAGGGGACAATGCATGGGGGGTGCCCCATACAGCGATCACCCCAGGGTTTTGGGGAATTGTACGGACCGTTCCGGTGGCGTGGCGCGGTTGATTATGTCCACCCTAGGGTGGTTTTCTGCCCGCCACGCTTCCGGGTCGGGGATCGGTCGCCAGCCTTAACCCGGCCACTGGGTTTGAGTTTTCCATCCAGAGGGACACTGTCATGCCCTAATAGCTGGCAGCGCAGTTTGGGCTGCTGTCAGCAGGGCATGTCAGGTCAGCCCCACTTGAACTGTGCACCGGAAGGAGTTCCTCACAAGAACACTCCGGTCACCTGTGCTGGGCTAGGCGCCGTCTGACCTCCGCACTACGTCCGCGTGACGTCAGCACGGCGTGACGTCACACGCCGTGCGCATTTGGCGCCACGGGGGGAGACCATTTAAACCCAGTCTGACGCTGTGTCAGACTGAGGTGGACGTGAGGCTCGGGACGCTCTGGGAACGATCCAAAACAGGTAGTTTGACTTAACTAAATTCTTTAATCGGTGGACATTTTGCCCACCTTAATCTCGATTATAGGAAATCATTACAATTGTTCTTAATGTCCTTTCTATAGGCATTGGATATCTTACCTAGCCCCTGTTGAGGGGCAGTATATGGGTTGACCAGCCATCAAATTTGATATGCTCTGATGCCATATATACCTCATGATAAGGTAGGGGACTACACCCCCCCTCCATTTTGTGGGGATCCGTAAAATGTATTGGATATGGTTCCCATGCATCTTTATTGGGGTCTCTTTTTTGTTTGCTTTGCTATCTTTCAGAAGTTGATCCAGAAGTTCCCGCCCGTCTTCCCCCATTCGGTTCTTGCTGTCTAGGGGGCTGACCGACCCGAGCCTCTCATAAATACATATTTTTACAAGCTTCCGTAGAGGTAGGTATGGTCCGACTATTAACATTGGGCATGGTCGCACTATTTGCCTACCGCATGCATGATTATGGTTTATGTGAATACAATTGTGGTCAATAAGTACATTTGTACCCCACAGGCCCTATAAACATTTTTTGGAAAAAGAACAGGATCTCAATCTCCCCCGACAATTTCCCAGCCACGTTTTCTGGTGGTGTTCGCTGGGTACGTCCCTGTGTGGGTCCCCTGGGGGGTGCTCCAGTGCAACCATCGGCACCTCTATTCAGAAGCCTGACCATGTTCAGAACCCCTATGACATTGGAGGTAGGGAGTCATGCATATGTAATCAGACTTCACTAGACATCCTGGTCATCGCATATCCTATGCAGCATATATAACGCCTTAATGATTGTTAAACTGCTTTTTCTTTTTATGTACATTAACTAATATGTTGTTTTGTATACATACCATAGAATACGGAATAACTTTCAAAAATCCTCGTCCATCTACAAATATATCTTATCCTTGTCTCCTGATGAAGCCTCTATAGGCGAAACATGTCGAGCGTTTGGACAAGTATTATGACCTGTGTATTTTGAATGTATGACAATATAGGTGTTCCACTAGGAATTGTATGTAGCACCTTTGAACCCTATAATTCACATTCTGATGTACATAGAGTCTAATAGTGTATACTTTTTTCTTCTTTCTTTATTTTTATGTTAATAAAACAAGATATTTTATCATACCTCTATGAAATTATTTTCTTTTTTGTATGTACCATAGACAGTCCCAAATCTCCAATAATTTTTTACTGTATATTAATCTGGGATGATTGTACATTATCTATGCAAAACCTTAGAAGAACACTCCAGTCTGGTGAGCTCTGAAAAAAGCTGAAAAGGATGTTGGGACTTGTAGTTCATTCATTCACAGAACACTGTGAATGAATGGTGCGGCCGTGTTGTTGTTTTCAAAAAGTGACAGCTAGTACAGGGAACTTCTCCCTGTACTGCTGTCACAGGGAGAGAAAGCAGTGGGAACGTGTTACACCCTAAAAACAGGTGGAAGATGTAACATGTTCCCAAAGGTGAACTTATCCTTTAATTCATTTTTAATATTCAGGAGCCTGACTTCTATCAGTGGCCGGCCGAGCACTGGTTTTGGCCCGGTTCACACTGGTGGGGCATAAGCTCCGACTTTGGGAGCACATGTCGCATGATGTGTACAGATCAATGGTTCCCTATGAGAGCCGTCTTAACTGGGCCGACACAAGTCAGTCCGACTTTAGAAAAGGTTCCTGCACTACTTTGGTCCAACTTTGGTCAGTTTTCAGACCATTCGATATCATTGAAGTTGGATCAAAGTCAGATCCTTGTCCTAACTATCCGACTTATAGCATCCGGGATGGTGATTACAGCAGCAGGAAAATTAATTTATGTTACACTGGGATTGTTTTGATTGGTCAAAAGACAAGTCGGACTATCTGAAAGTCGGAGAAAAATCGTATCCTGTTCATTTAAGTCGAATAGAAGTAGGATCGATGTCGCAGGGCAAAGTAGGATGACAGTTGTACAACAGTAGTGCCGTACCAGTGTGAACCCGGCCTAAAGTCTTGTAGTTTTCATTCTCTGACTGTCCTATAGGCTGCCTGACCCCTGACCATCTGTCTGGACAGTGCTAATTGAACCTGTGCTGATCACATACAAAAAAAAAAAACTAGCAATACACACCAAACTGAGCATGTACATAGTGCCTCCCAGGACTCTGTGCTATAAGCAGATGGATTGGGGACAGTAAAAGAAGGGGAGGATCAGGTAAGACAGGATCAAACAACCTTTTTACACAATGCGCAGGATTAACCCCTTCAGTTCCACAGTGAGTATAACAAGCATGCTTTACTGCAGGGGTGCCAACCAGTGGCCCGGGGGCCACATGTGGCCCGCGGAGCCCTCTGATGTGGCCCTCGACCTCCTGCTCTAAGATGGCAGGTTGGCAAGCCCAGATCATGGGTTGCCGTCCCGCCATCCCAGAGCAGCAGTTTTGTGAATGAAGCCCCTGGTAGTGGAAGCAAGTGGCTGCGGAGCAGAGCCACATAAGCCAATGCTTCCTGTATAGCGCCCACTCCTGTCACAGGCGGAGTGATACCAAATGCACTCTGCCTGGGACAGCAACAGCCAGCGATACCAGAATAGAAGACGGTTATTAAAGGTAAGTTTACTACTAAATTTACAGTATATATGGATATATCTGTTTTGCAATGGTTACTGGGCTGCTTTCAAACTGATCCGCAGGTGCAGTGCAGCTGCGGGTTACCTGCATTGAGCCATAGACCTGTTATTACCTGCGGGTTTTTTGCGCCTTAAGAAAGTGCGCTACACCTGCAGGATATCATAAAAGTTTACGGCAAAGTGCAGCTAACCCGCAGAAAATCCACAGGTTCACTGCGCTGCACCCGCGGTTTGGGCAAATTGCACATAATTGGTCCGACCCAATCGGACTATTCACCTCTATGGAGCAGCAGATGTAAACAGACTTGTGTCTGTTTACACCCGCCTACCTAAAAAAAATAGAAAGGGATCTGGCCCTTCTGGGCGAATCGGATTGGATCAGAGGGCCCATAGAGTAGAGTTGGCTGTGTCCGTGGACACGGACCTGTTATCCTTCCGCTCCGCTCGTTGTGGCCCGCGACCAGTTACCAATTCGCTTAAGTGGCCCTTGCTCTTCAAAAGGTTGGGCACCCCTGCTTTAGAGTATGAACATGGCGTGAGTTTTGTTGTTTCTTTAATTGTCTAGCCAATAACTTCCCACCCTTATTTCCTTGTTCATAAAAATGGTGGGCGAAGTACCTATGCTTATTTTGAACTTTCCGATTGAGAAACTGCGTCAGGTCAGCCCGCAATTTCTCCAGTCTCTGTACATCCCCAGGATTTAAATGGGCCTTATGTTTAATTTCAAGTTTATGTATTTCCTCTAAAAGCTCTAACATTTCTTTCTGTCTCTCCTTTCTAATACAGGTGCCCTGTGAAATCAATTCCCTAATAACTGCCTTATGGGCCTCCCATACCACCTCTTCGGGTGTATTAATTTCAAAATATGATGCTAATGTACAACACAGGGACTCCATTCATGAATCTATCTTGAATGATAAACAATCGCTACGTTCGTTCCATACTACTGACAGATGCAAGACAAACCATCAAACTTATAGGAGCATGGTCTGATATGGTAATTGGCTCAATAGTTGATGAGCATACATAATTCAAGTAATACTGATCTATCATCAACAGATCAATCCTTGAATATGCATTATGTGTTTTATAGTAATAACTGAATTTCCTGTCCCGCTCATGCAGCACCCTCCAACTATCTACCAAATGCAGAGAGCGTAGGCGCTGTTTAATATTTATTTATTTCAGGTACTAATATAGCACCATCAATTTACGCAGCGCTTTACATATACATTGTACATTCACACCAGTCCCTACCCTCAAGGAGCTTACAACCTAAGGTCCCTAACACACGTTCATACATATACTAGGACCAATTTAGACAGGATCCGATTAACCTACCAGCATGTCTTTAGAGTGCGGGAGGAAAACGGAGTACCTGGAGGAAACGCACACAGTCACAGGCAGAACATGCAAACTCCATGCAGATGGTGTTGTGGTTGGGATTCAAGCCAGCGACCCTTTTTGCTTCTAGGCGAAGGTGCTAACCACTACACCACTGTGCTATGCCTCATAGCTCTATAGGACAAAAAGGTTTTCCCCGAAGAGGTATCCAAACTGGGGTCCAGGGTGATCTTAAAATTCCCTCCCACTCCCAAAAATCCTTCCCTTAACTTCCCCAAAATATGCAGATTTTTAGATAAAAATTGAACAGTATGATTATTGGGGGCGTATATAGTAATGAAAGTATAACATTGGCCCTGAATTTTACCTTTAACAAAAAGAAAAGACCTTCAGGGTCTACTCGTATTTCTACAGGTACCAAAGGACACAAATTATGGATAGCTATTGTAACTCCTCTATCCCTTGGAACAGGTGATGGTGCATGGAACCACTGATTATATGGAAAGAGTGGCATACGAGAGACAGACTTTGTCATGAAGTGCGTCTCCTGCAGAAAAACTATTTTGTCTGCATGTGAAGCAGTTTGTGCCAGAGACGGCCCCTTTTACCAGATGAACAAAGCCTTGTCACATTATACAATATAATCTTCATTCTACCTGTCATTAATTCAAGACGTATAGTTCCATGGCTCTCTTGTTACACTGCTGCACCCGATCGATGTCTGTCTCTCCC
Source organism: Lithobates sylvaticus (assembly GCA_028564925.1). Taxonomy (NCBI): domain Eukaryota; kingdom Metazoa; phylum Chordata; class Amphibia; order Anura; family Ranidae; genus Lithobates; species Lithobates sylvaticus. The sequence continues at coordinate 65,999,490 of CM053030.1, forward strand.
ATTCCAACCCTCTGGGTTTCTCCCCTTGCATGCATCTGATGAGAGGAAGGGGAAAAAAACAAACAACTGGCCTACGGGGATAGCAGGAAATTTCCCAGTAGGCTGCCTGCCCTGAGCTGTGGCTGCGAACGCCTGGCCATCAGCCCAGTGGTGCCAACTGCCAATTAATTTACAGGCAGCCTGTAAAAAATACATGTCAACAGCGCATGTGATGTTCTGAAGCTAGCCCTGCTCGGGGAAGCCCGTACACACTCGGCCGTTTTCAGGCAGGCAGGTGCCATTTTTAAATGTAAGGCACTTGTCTCGGTCTCGGTGGTGGCGTGGACTATGTCTGCACAGCCTATGACCACCTCCTTTTTACTTTCCTGTACCATGTCTGCACAGCTTATAACCACCTCCTATACCATGTCCACACAGCCTCTGAAATCTCCTTTACCATGTCCGCACAGCCTATGACCACCTCTTATACCATGTACGCACAGCCTATGACCACCTCCTATATCATGTCTGCACAGCCTATGACCACCTCCTGTACCGTGTCCACACAGCCTATGACCAACTCCTGTACCATGTCTGCACAGCCTATGACCACCTCCTGTACCATGTCCACACAGCCTATGACCAACTCCTATACCATGTCCGTACAGCCTATGACCACCTCCTATACCATGTCTGCGCAGCCTATGACCACCTCCTATACCATGTCCGTACAGCCTATGACCACCTCCTATACCATGTCTGCGCAGCCTATGACCACCTCCTATACCATGTCCGTACAGCCTATGACCACCTCTTGTACCATGTCCACAGCCCTGACATCTCCTGTACCATTTCCGCAGCCTCTGACATCTCCTGTACCATGTCCATGGCCTCTGTGACGTTATGCTGTTGGGTTGGTATAATAATGTTATGGGGCTGGTATGAAATTATTTCCAGGGCTAGTTTTTTTTATTTCCAGTCCGGCTCTAAGTATGCTAGTTTTTTTTATTTCCAGTCCGGCTCTGAGTATATGGGGTCAAGTCTCGGATGCCCCCTCTCAGAGGGCCCTGTGAGTGGTGCTGGATGTAGCCTGGGACTACTAGCCAGTTGTCCAGCCTAGATGCTCTAGTGATGTGTGAAATGTACTAGACTCAGAAGGAATAACGTGTGTGGAATATTGTATCCCCTCTACTTTACATATGGCTCTCCAGGCTTAACATGAAAGTCTTCCACTCTCCAAGAATGCGGACAATTTTCTCATCTCTAATTTATTAATTTGTCAGTGTCATGAATGATGGGGAAATGTCATGGCGTGGAGGAGGGGAGCTGAAAAAACGTGACCTTTCAAAAGTACCTACAGTCTTTTTTCCAGTGGTCTATTAATAATGTTCTTTGACATGTCACCTGTACAGATGCTGTAAACAAACTACGCCTTGTAAACCATTTTAAAGCAAGTCCTGAAATGCTCTGCACCTCTAGAGGGCTAGATAGCTTAGCTGAAATTGTGTTTCCTTTTCCCAAATGAATGTTTGGTGTGCACAGTACAGTACCCTTCCTCTCTCCTTTTCTCTATCGATCTCATTCCTATTAAACAGTTTTATGACAGCAAGCTGGAGTTCATCCAAGTTTCCTGCAGAAACCAGTCAGTTAAGGTGAAGGAGAAGCATGCCATTTATATGGAAGAAGCTTTGTGTGCTGACATTCTCGGGAATTTTTTTTCAATTACTTCTACTATAAAGTGAGGCCTGGAGCCAAAGGAAAAAAGAGAAAGTAGTGCAGGGCCAGGCATGACAGTGTGTAGAGGGGAGATAACAATGGGTTAAAAGCAGGGAAGTTTGCAAAGAAAGGGATGATACGGATTGGTAAATGAGCAGACTGGGAAGGGCGTTGTTTATTTAAGGGGGAGGCAGGACTTCTGGGCAGCAGCGGATGGGGCAGAAAGGAGGAAGCAGTTTCCACGCTGCTGACATTCCTCACCATGGCTGACATTGACCTCATCCTGGCCCAGCTGAGGGCGGCTGCTGCGACCAGGGAACCGCTGTGGCTTCACAGCCAGGTGTCCCCCCTGCTCCAGGACCAAGTATCGGGGTCAGCAGCGGGGGGTCAGGTGTCTCCAATTACAGACCAGTTAGCCTAACATCAATAGTATGCAAGCTCTTGGAGGGGATGATAAGGGACTATATACAAGATTTAAGTAATGACAATGGTATCATTAGCAGTAATTAGCATGGATTCATGAAGAATCATTCTTGCCAAAACAATCTATTAACATTCTATGAGGAGGTGAGCTAACATCTAGATAAAGGCAGGCCTGTAGACGTGGTGTATCTGGATTTTGCAAAAGCATTTGACACAGTTCCCCATAAACGTTTACTGTACAAAATAAGGTCCATTGGAATGAACCATAGGGTGAGTACATTGTTTGAAAACTGGCTACAGGGGTGAGTTCAGAGGGTGGTGATAAATGGGGAGTACTCCGAATGGTCCAGGGTGGAAAGTGGGGTCCCCCAGGGTTCTGTCCTGGGACCAATTCTATTCCGTTTATTCATAAACGACCTGGAGGATGGCATAAACCGCTCAATCTCTGTATTTGCGGACGATGCTAAACTAAGCAGGGCAATAACTTCTCTACGAGATGTAGAAACCCTCTGAGATCTGAACAAATTAATGGTGTGAGCAACTACATGGCAAATGAGGTTTAACGTAGAAAAATGTAAAATAATGCATTTGGGTGACAAAAATATGAATGCAATCTACTCATGGGGGGGGGGGGGGGAGAGAACCTCTGGGGGAAGTCTAGGGTGGAAATGGACCTGGGGGTCCTAATAGATGACAGGCTCAGCAATAGCATGCAATCTGCTGCAAGCAAAGCAAACAGAATATTGGCATTCACAGTGGCGGCTGGTGCTCAAAAATTCTGAAAAATACTGAAACAAAAACATAATTTGCAGCCTTACTGTACCCATCATATGCAGCCACCTTGCCATCAAATGCAGCCACCGTGTCCATCATATGCAGCCACTGTGCCCCATCATATGCAGCCACTGTGCCTAGCAAATACAGCCACCTGTGCCCATAATATGCAGCCACTGTGCCCATCATATGCAGACTCTGTGCCCAGCAAATGCAGCCACCTGTGCCCATAATATGCAGTCAACTGTGCATATCATATGCAGCCAACTTTGCCCATCATATGCAGGCTCTGTGCCCATCATATGCAGACTCTGTGCCCAGCAAATGCAGCCAACTGTGCCCACCATATGCAGCCTCTGTGCTGATCAAATGCAGCAAACTGTGCCCCATCAATTGCAGCCTCTGTGCCCATAATATGCAGCCAGTGTTCCCCGCAAATGCAACCAACTGTGCCCCGTCAATTGTAGCCTCTGTGCCCATAATATGCAGCCACTGTGTCCCGCAAATGCAGCCAACTGTGCTCCATCAATTGCAGCCTTTGTGCCCATCATATGCAGTCACTGTGCACGCCCACCCGCTGTCTGCCCGGCACTTACCCTATTAGAGCTTATGCCTCTAAGTAGGTGCTTCAAACCCCCCTTCAAACGTGCGTGATTGGCTGAGAGGCGGTTCTGAGAATTAGCTTTGCAAACACACCTGGGTGCACTGCAAGCACAATGGTTTGTGCTCACAGTGCACCTTTTTTTGAAGCCTATTAGAGCGTATGCCTCTAAGCAGGTGCTTCAACCCCCCCCAATGCATGAATCTATCCATAGTACACAGAGGGGGTGGACCGCCACTGGGCATGCATTAAAAAGGGGATTAACTCCAGAGCTAAAACAATAATTCTCCCACTCTACAAGACTCTGGTCCAGCCACACCTGGAGCATGCTGTCCAGTTCTGGGCACCAGTCCTCAGGAAGGACATGCTGGATAGAGTCCAGAGAAGGGCAACAAAATTAATAAAGGGACTGGAGGACATTAGTTATGAGGAAAGGTTGTGAGCACTGAACTTTTTCTCTCTGGAGAAGAGACGCTTGAGAGGGGAATATGATTTCAATGTACAAATTACGTACTCAGAATTTAATAAGACACAGGGCCATTCACTAAAATTTGAAGAAAAGAGGTTTAACCTTAAACTGCCTAGAGGGTTCTTTACTGTGAGAGCGGTAAAGATGTGGAATTCCCTTCCACAGGCAGTGGTTTCATCGGGGAGCATCAATAATTTAAAAAAACTATTAGATAAGCACCTGCACGACCGCAACATACAGGGTTATACAATGTAATACTGACAAAAAATCACTCACATCACACACATTGGACTTGATGGACTTGTGTCTTTTTTCAATCTCACCTACTATGTAACTTTTGAATTGTCATGGCTGCGAAGGACCCTGTCTGCAAAACTGCATCCTTCATTCACAGAGATCTGTGAGCGAATGAACTACTAGTCATGTCTACCATTTTAGTAGATAGACTTTTAGTTCTCAGCAGAACACGAACCAGGGCCATTTTTAAGGCAGGGCAAAAGGGGCAGCTGCCCTGGGCCCTGTCGTTGTGGGGCCCAAAGCAGCTGCCTCATACTTGCTAACTATCCTGGTTTAAATTCCCTTGTCCCTTGAGGTTTTAGTCCTGTGCTGCGTCCCAATATCTCAGTGTGAAGTGCTGTTACTAATGCTGCCCAGCTCTGCCCTATTGTTGTGTACAGATGACTCACCTGCAGACCCTGTGTTTACATGTGAATTACCGCCATTTACATGTAAATAGCGACAGCATTCACTGACTGGTTGCTAGAGGTTATAGCGACAGCATTCACTGACTGGTTGCCAGCGGCATTGATATGTATATCATGCCCCCGATGAGGTCATATCCACAGTAATCTCTAGCAACCAATCAACAAGCAGAAATCATGTGCTGTAACCTCTAGCAACTAATGAGTGAGCCGTAATGTGTGCTGTAACCTCTAGCAACCAGTCAGTGAGTGGTAATGATACACTGTAACCTCTGGCAACCAATCGCAATAGCTGCCTGATCTGATTCAGTAAACTGATTCAGTAAACTGATTTTGAGTCTAGCTGCTATTTATTGTATGTCTCAGAGCAGGTGGAGAGCAAAACTGCATGGGAGGAGGGGGCAAGAAAAGTTTTGCCCAGGGTCCAATCAATATTAAAGACGGCCCTGATCACCACACTCATAGTCCATTGACACTTGCCAGCTACTGAACGTTCATACTTTGATACAGACACAGAGCTGGAGGAAGAGTCTGCAGGAGCCTGGTCTTGCACCCCCTATCCACTGAGCTTGGGTACAATACTTTGCAGGCGATATGTGCATTTGTTATTTTTCTTTGAAAGATGGACTAATGCTGCGTACACACGGTCGGAATTCTCGTCGGAAAAAGCTCTGATGGTTTTCCCGTCGGAATTCCGACGAAATTTCGCTCAAACTGTCTTGCCTACACACAGTCACACCAAATTCCGACGGTCAATAACACCACGGCATAAAACACGTTCGACTGCACTATAAAAGGGAAGTTTAATGCTTCTGAGCATGCGTCGAATTGTTTCCGAGCATGCGTCGGAATTTTGCGTGTCGGAATTGCATACACACGATCGGAAAATCCGATAGAAAGGTTTTCCGTCGGGAAAAATTAAGAACAGGTTCTCAATCCAAAGTCCGTCAGAAATTCCGACAGAAAAAGACCGATGGGCATACACACGGTCATAAAATCCGATGAAAAGCTCCCATCGGACTGTTTCCGAAATTCGGAAATTCCGACCGTGTGTACGCGGACTTAGCCTTTAAGTTTATTGGTGTTCCTTGATTAAAATAATAACTGGTATGACAAATTAAGACTACTATATCCACAATTTTATGTAATCAGTTAGCTTATTCCTGTCCATGCATCATTTTTGTTCAGGACTTGTTCCCTTTGGTTTATTTCATAGATAGGCAGCTCTCGCAGCAGAAAATAAATCCATAGCTTTACACGTGTTTGATATTCATTCTCGGATCTGGCGTAGTAGTCACTAGATAACACTTGTAGTTGCCATGACAACGTCAATCTCACAAAGCTAAATGCGGCCGTGTCTTCCAATAATGAAGCAATGTTTGAAATTTGAACCTTCACTAGCAGAAATGCTATCAGACAGGCAGGATGTTGTTGTCAACACACAGAGAAAACAACTGTCTCTCTTGAAAGGGAACTTCACTCGAGATGAAGATTGCCAGTTAAAAAAGGAAACAAACAAAAAAAACGCATAAAATCAGATTATGTGCTAATGGAATTTCTTTCTTTCATTGTAAGCTGCAGAGACTACGTGGACCGATTTATGAAAAGGAAATGTGCAAGAGTGGTGATCAGGGCCGTCTTTAATATTGATTGGACCCTGGGCAAAACTTTTCTTGGGCCCCCCCATGCAGTTTTGCTCTCCACCTGCTCTGAGACATACAATAAATTGCAGCTAGACTCAAAATCAATTTACGGAATCAGATCAGGCAGCTATTGCGAATGGTTGCCAGAGGTTACAGTGTATCATTACCGCTCACTGACTGGTTGCTAGAGATTACAGCACACATTATGGCTCACTGATTAGTTGCTAGAGGTTACAGCACATGATTTCTGCTTGTTGATTGGTTGCTAGAGATTACTGTGGATATGACCTCAGGGGGGCATGTTATACCTATCAATGCCACCGGCCGCCGCTATTTACATATGAACGATTAATTTACATGTAAACACAGGGTCTGCAGGTGAGTCATCTGTACACAACAATAGGGCAGAGATGGGCAGCATTAGTAGCAGCACTTCACACTGAGATATTGGGACACAGCACAAGACTAAAACCTCAAGGGATGAGGGAATTTAAACCAGGATAGTTGCCAAGTATGAGGCAGCTGTTTTGGGCCCCACAGCAATGGCAGGGCCCAGGGCAGCTGCCCCTTTTGCCCTGCCTTAAAAACGGCCCTGGTGGAGAGGAATGACTATAAAGATTAAAGAGGGTCTGTCTCTGCTCCAATCGGGGGTTTAGTGACGAAGGGGGTTATTTACAAAAGGCGAATCAACTTTGCACTACAAGTGCACTTGAAAGTTCAGTCGCTGTAGATCTTAGGGGGACATGCAAGAAAAATAAAAAACAGCATTTTAGCTTTCACATGATTGGATAATAAAATCAGCAGAGCCTCCCCTCATTTCAGATCTCCCCCTCAGATCTACAGTGACTGCACTTGTAGTGCAAAGTCGATTTGCCTTTCGTAAATAACCGCCAAAGTATCTTTAATGCCATCCCCTAATCCAATGTTTCTGAACCTTTTTGCCCTTTGAAAGTATACAAAATTTTGGGCACTCCAATCTAAAATGGGGTTCCCAGTCACATCAGAATTTTCCCTTTCATCTGTTCCCTCCATTTCACATTAGAGTGCTCACTTCCCCCTCCCTCTTTCACATCAGAGTCTCCCCCCTTTTTCATTAGTGTCATCACTAAACCCCCCCCCCTTTTTACATTAGAGTCCTTTGTCCCCCTTTTGCACATCAGTGTCCTACCCTCCAATCTTCTCCACAGCACGACTGTGGCAGCATAGCAGTGGACAGAAGGTGGAGCAGGCCTATGGAGGTGGACTTCCATCCCCTTCTAAATGCAGGAGCTGCCATGGATAATGCCCACCCTGGATTAGTGTTGGGTGTCCATGGTGTTGGTTGTTGGACTGCTTGCACCATGGAAATGCATGAGGTTGTGCAAAAATACTAGACGCAGTGCAGCACCCCTGACAACTCCAGATGGCAGACCAGGGTTCTGCAGTTGAGAAAAACTTCCCTAACCCCCAGTTTACTCTCCTTCCCCACATGTCTCCACTGCTTCATTCCTGCACAGCCCTTACCCTGTTTTAAGATCCATGTTGAAGGGGGGGTTAGAGCTTACGCAGAGCTGATGATGTCCACAACCACTGCATCCTGGGAGGTAGGGCACATGCCCTCCCATACCTGGAAGTATTGCGTATAAGAAATGACTGTTATGGAGTAATGGAGTGGTGGGAGAATGCGGGACTGTAAGTATAAGCAGATTTAGGGGGGATCTAGTGAAGGAGTCTGGACATTCATACATTTCTTAAAGCAGGGGTAGGCAACCTCCCAGAGGTAGAGATCTACCTGAACAACATGAAAGAGTTCAATGATCACCGGGGTTTGGCGCTCTTCATTCTTTTAAAGAAATGAACTAGCAAGACCTAACTAAATAGTAAGAAAAATATAATAAAACAAATGACACTGTAAAAATATAGACTTAGCCTACTCTAAAGTTGGACAGCGTTTGTCAGTAGGGCACTGGATGGTATCATTCTGGCAGTGGATGGTGTCTGTAGGGCAGTGGATGGTGTCTGTAGGGCAGTGGACGGTGTCTGTAGGGCAGTGGATGGTGTCTGTAGGGCAGTGGATGGTGTCTGTAGGGCAGTGGATGGTGTCTGTAGGGCAGTGGACAGTGTCTGTAGGGCAGTGGATGGTGTCTGTAGGGCAGTGGACAGTGTCTGTAGGGCAGAGGTTGGTGTCAGTAGAGAAATGGACTTTGTCATCAGGGCAGAGGACAATGTCAGTAGTAGTATTTTTATTTAATTTTTTATTATTTTTTACAAATGTTTTTTTTTTCTTTTTTTAAATTTCCTTTAGGAGCCCTGTTGGGGGGCTTTGGTGAAATATCAGGAGTCTAAACAGACCCCTGATGTTTCACTTTTGAGACAGAAAAGGGGACTGAGGACAGAGATTCCCCAGTCCCTTTTTCTGCAGCCTCAGCTGCACTAGACCGTGAAGCCAAAGAAATGCCGCTGTTGGTGAGTGACTGACTCTCACATGTTGTGAACCCAGGGTGCTGCACAGCTTGTCTGTGAGATTCAGTAACATGCAAAATCCGGAATATTGCTGCACTCCTTGGTATCTTTATTGAAGCATTAAAATCACACCACAGGTATGACAGGAACAAGAAAGGTAACGCGTTTCGCACTTGAGTAAGCGCTGACTTTAGCGTGAAATGCATTACCTTTCTTGTTTCTGTCATACCTCTGATGTGATGGTCTGATCTGAAAGTGGCACATAATTGTGAAGTGGAAGAAAAAATTTGAAATGGTTTTCACATTTTTTTTACAAATAAATACCCAAAATGCTTGTCGCATTTTACGAATGACCGCTGATTTTGGACATGTTTTGTGACTTTTCATGTATTTTGTACTTTTAGAGCCTTTTCACACTCACAGTGCCAAGGCATCAGCGGTAAAGTGCTGCTATTTTTAGCGGCGCTTTACCATCGTTTTAGGGGTGCTTTTAACCCCCGCTAGCGGACGAAAAAGGGTTAAAAGGACCGGCAAAGCGCTGCTGCAGTGGGGCTTTGGTGGCGCTGCCCATTGATTTCAATGGCCAGGGGCACTTTAGGAGTATACCGGCCGCTAGCGGGGCACTTTTAACCCCCACTTACGGTGGTGCTTTAGGAGCGGTGTATACACTGCTTCTAAAGCGCCTCAAAGATGCTGCTTGGGCTTTCACACTGGAGTGACAGGAGAGGCGCTTTTTAGGCTCTTTGCAGGCGCTGTATTTAGCGATATAGCTCCTGTAAAGCGCCTCAGTGTGAAAGTAGCCTAAGGGCTCTTTCACACGGGGCGGATCAGTGCAGATCCGCCCCGTGGATAGCCGCTTGCTCAGCGGGGATCGCCGGAGCGATCTCCGCTGAGCAGGAAGATGACAGGTCCGTCTCTGCACACAGCGCAGGGACGGACCTGTCAGAGCGCCGCTCTCCCCTATGGGGGATCGGGTGACGACGGACCGTAGAGTCCGTCGTCATCCAATCCGCTCTGCAGACGGATGAAAAAATAGGGTTTTCCTCCGTCTGGAGAAACGGAGCATAGCGGGCACGGACGAGATCGGGTGTCAGCGGATGCTCATCCGCTGACACCCGCTATCCCATAGGGATACATGTATGTCCGTTTTTCATCCAAAAACGGAAGGATGAAAAACGGACATACGGTCCGTCCGTGTGAAAGAGCCCTAATAGTTGTTTGTTTCTACACGTGTAGTCAATTTGGTGTTTGTACATGGCAGTCTAATCAAGCACCTATTACATTCAGCTGTATTTGTGTTATTTAAGAGCTAAGCCCACTGGTGCTATCAGGGTTACGATTAAGTGAATTTCTTCATGAAACTCATCAACCATGCTGCAGTCCTCATGTACCGTGATGTTCTGATGTCCTGTATGGATTTTATAAAATAAAGCTTACTATTCTCTGAAGTTTGGAGTGTGGTCACCCTTCCTTGTACATTTCCACTTGAATATCAGGTACTTTTACCCCAGTCTTGACCAGGCCAATTTTCAGCTTTCAGCGATGTTGCACTTTGAATGACAATTGCGCGGTCAAACAAAATTTTTATCATTTTGTTCACACAAATAGAGCTTTCTTTTGGTGGTATTTATTCACCACTGCGTTTTTAACTTTTTGCTAAATAAAGGATTTTTTAAATGTGCTTTTCTTTTTCTTAACATATTGTTACCAGTGCAGTACAGCAATATCATATAACGGGTAGGGCGTGTCAAAGACACTGGTGACAGTACCATTTTTTACAGTACAGATTTTTTTTTTTTTATTACATTTTTCTTTTTTTTTCTTTAACATTTTTCAGTAACTCTACTCTAGAGAAGAGATCAGGATTTTTTTTTTTTTTTTACACATTTGCATATAGCAGTTCATTACATTGCTATAAGCAAACATTTCACTGAATAAAACTGATTCATGCAGTCTGATTTGTTTTGATTAGCTGTGATTGGCTAGAGCTAATCACGTGGTACAGATAGGGCTGTGATTGGCCATGTCTGTACCATGTGATCACACTGACCAATCACAGCTAGCAACACAGTTGTATTCAATGAATCGCATGAAAGGAAGTCATCCATTGTTTACAACTGTCATGTGACCTTCCTTGATACGTCATGGCGATCACTTGGTAATCGGCCGTGTCCCATGGTTGGCATATCCTGACATGACGTCCCATCCATTAAAGAGGAGGTCCGCAGAAATTTTTTTTTTTAAAAGTCAGCAGCTACAAATACTGCAGCTGCTGACTTTCAAAATATGGACACTTACCTGTCCAGGGCGCCCGTGATGTTGGCTCCCGAAGTCGATCTGTCTCTCGGCTCTCGAGTGCTGCTGCCGCCATCTTCGGTAAGGGAATCAGGAAATGAAGCCTTGCGGCTTCACTTCCCGGTTCCCTACTGCGCATGCACAAGTTGCGCTGCGCAATCTGAATGGTCCCTGCTGTCTCTGGGATCCGTGTGTTTCCCAGCAGACAGCGGGTGGGGAAGTGGCGGGAGTCTATGCCTGGAAGTGGTTGCAAATACAGGTATCTGCACCCCGCTCCCCCCTGAAAGGTGCCAAATGTGACACCGGAGGGGGGGAGGGTTCCGAAAAGCAGAGGTTCCATTTTTGTGTGAACCTCCGCTTTAAGGGCGAAAGGACGCACGGGTGCCGCCCCCTCCCCCATCACAGCCTTCCCTATCCATGCGTCTGGCCCCTTTCAGGACACCGGCGCATGGATTCAAATGCGGAGGGGCTGTTTTTTTAAATCACCGATTAGAGCCAAAGGCTCTAACAGGCTTCAATATAGGGTGGGCTCGGGTTGCAGAGAGTGTGCTCCGATCCCAACCAGGTGTGCTACAACAGCGAATGAATATTCGCTGTTGTAACACTGATCCTCCTCCAGGGCAATTGGGAAGCTGGTTTTGACACCGGTCACCAGATTGGCTGAACCTTCCAGGCGATCCTATTTGATGCCTAGGAGGAGGAGGAAGGGAGGAGCTGGAAGCCACCATAAAGGAGAGGACCGGAGCTCGCCGCATCACGCTGCCTGCCACCAGCCACGATGGGTTAAGTGCCTGACCGACCAGCAAACAGCGGGGTGAGGGGGGGTGGTTAGCCGCTTGGGGGTGGTTGGATGGGTGGTTGTTTGCCATCCATTTCCCCAAAAAACCTTCTCTGGCATGTTTCCAAGCTAGACTAAGGACTATAGATCATGTCATTTGTAGAGTACCTAGAGCAGTGCACATGACTGAAACTTATGCCGTGTACACACGATCGGAAATTCGGCCAGCAAAAGTCAGATGAGAACTTTTTGTTGGAAAATGCGATTGTGTGTATGCTCCATTAAACTTTTGCTGGCCGAATTTCCGCCAGCAAAAGATTGATAGCAGGTTCTCAATTTTTTGGTCGGAAAAAGTTCCAATCGGAAATTCCGATCGTCTGTAACAATTCCGACGCGCAAAATTCCTACTCATGCTCGGAAACAATTTGACGCATGCTCGGAAGCATTGAACTTAATTTTCTTGGCTCGTCGTAGTGTTGTACGTCACCGCATTCTTGACAGTCGAAAGTTCAGCAAACTTTTGTGTGACCGTGTGTATGCAAGCCAAGCTTGAGCAGAATTCCGTCGGAAAAACCATCCAAGATTTTTCCGACGGAAAATCTGCTCATGTACTGCTTCCTTCAAAAGAATAGAAGTGAGGGGGAAAAGGAGATGTTCGCAAGCTCACAGAGGACATTACAAGGGGGCGGGAAAATAGGGTAAAAAACTATTTTATGAAAACTAGATTACAGGACCATCAAAGTGGTTGTAAAGCCTTAAGGTTTTTCACCTTAATACATTCTATGCATTAAGATGAAAAACCTTCTGTGCTGCTGCTCCCCCACCCCCCCCTCCTTTTTCTTACCTGAGACGATCTGATCCAGCAATGTGCACCAGCGCAGCAGCTCCACCCCCTGTCTCTCTCCTCATTGGCTCCCGCTGCTGTTAATCAAATTCTGTGACACGGGAACAGGGGCAGGGCCAAATCCCGCTGCCTGTGTCAATACACGCAGCAGCAGGACTCGGGAGTGAGCACGCACAGGTGCCTCCATGTAAAGAGGCTTTCCTTGAGGGCACGCGATGAGGAGGAGCCTGGAGCGCCAGCAGGGTCCCCAGAAGAAAAGAAACGGGGCTGCTCTGTGCAAAAGCATTGCACAGAGCAGGTAAGTATAGGCTTGTTTGTTATCTTAATACAAAAAAAACAAAACAACTTTTACAACCACTTTAAGTAATAGATGTGTATAGATTATTTTTGTAAAATCAGGATATTATTTAGTGTCACTTTAACTATGTTCAACCTCCACAGCAATGTCAATCTCTTTACTGTTACTTTGTACCCCTCAAAACTGTTCCCCATGAGCAGAGGTAGTTGTTTTCCTTATTAATATTTTATTGCAATATAGACAATCCTAAAGTAGTTTTAAAGTCAAATAGTTTGTTACCTTAATGCATTAGGGTTAAAAATCGTTCAGTAGCTGTTTCTACCCCCCCCCACTCCCCTAAATATTTACCCGAGCCTACATCAGTCCAGCGATGTGCCTTTCTGCAGGTCTCCTCTCCCCTCTCACAAAGGCTTGGCTGAGAGCAGCGGGAGCCATTGACTCCTGCTGTTGTCAATCAAATCCTGTGAGCAGAGATCAGGAGACTGGGCGAGCTGCGCTATGTGTGTCTATGGATGCACACAGTCAGGAGCGAGCCCACACATCTGCCCCTATAGGAAAGGGCTTCTTATGATGGCACATGGACAAAGATAGGAGCTAAGAGTGACGGTGGGGGACCCCAGAAGGGGAGGTTTGGGGGCCGCTCTGTGCCAGGGTATTGCAGGTAAGTCTAACATCTTATTTATTTTTATTATAACTTTTTTTTTTGCTTTACAACAACTTTAATACACGCTGCTATAATTGTAATATTACTATAATTTTTATTAAAATCTATCATTTATAACACAAAAGCAAACTCTAATAATTAAAAATGAATAATAAATGTTAATATGTTGCTGGTGATGGTTATTTACTTATATTTACTTAAAGTGTTAGTTCATCGTTACAGAAAAAAATTTAAAGGTGAATTAAGGTGAACTAACCCTGTACATCCTCCGCCCCCTTCTCCGCCCCCTTCTCCAGTCCCTGCTGTAGTTACCTCTGAGGATGCTGCATTGCCAGTGCCCACGCAGCTGGCCCAGAGATTTGAAATCCCTGCTGTTCTTCTTCTTCTCCATGCAGCGCATCCAGGATGGACCAGAGTAATTCACGGTGACAGTGCTGACCAATCAGAGCCTTTATGGTCCATCCCAAAAGCGCTGCACATAAATGCAAAGCAGGAACTTTAAATCGCTGGACCTGCAGAATGGGCACTGACAGCTCAGCATCCCCAGAGGTAAGTACAGTGGGGACCGGGGGGCACTGGGGAGGCTGTGCGGTGTTAGTTCACCTTCTGTAAAGGTAAACTAACCCTTTAAACTAATATGATTTATATTTAAACTACATTGAAATTCTATTTACTTAAATTGCATTGCATCTAAATATATATATATATATATATGCATATATATATATATATATATATATATATAATTTTTTTTTTTTTTTTTTAAATCTTAAATAGTTGAAAATATCTTTGGGAAATATTAAATAGTTGAAAGTATTTTGGGGAAATATTAAATAGGTGAAAGTATTTACCTAAATAATTTTTAGATTTAAATTAAATTCAAATTATATTTACTTAAATTGCATCACATCTAAATATATAGTTTTTAAGTATTAAATAGTTAAAAATATTTACTTAAATTCTATTTATGATTACATTTTAATCATATTTACTTAAATTGCATTGCATCTAAATATTTATTTATTTATTTTTTGTTTCATAAAGATTTTATTACATATTTCAAGAGATATACAACATATCGTAACAATACAACAATGTAACAAATTGGGTAACAGGTTCCCTTTGAAGTGTATCAAATAATAGTTTACATGTTTGGAGTATAGTATATATCTAGAGGATACAACGGTTCCATATGCATCCTATTGGCATCAGGGAAGCAAAAAAGGAAGAATTTGGTCAATGCTCTAGGGCAGGGATATGCAATTAGCGGACCTCCAGCTATTGCAAAACTACAAGTCCCATCATGCCTCTGCCTCTGGGTGTCATGCTTGTGGCTGTCAGAGTCTTGCTATGCCTCATGGGACTTGTAGTTTTGCAACAGATGGAGGTCCGCTAATTGCATATCCCTGCTCTAGGGTGTATGGGCTCATCGATATAGTATGGCTCTTAATTGATTGGTTTATTACTGTATTAGGATTTTATCGGAACCACCTGCTAGATTATAGGTATAGTAGCTCAGCTTTACCCAGCTGTGGCTAGGGACCTGGGCTCAAGGTCGGGCACTACCGTCCATCTTGTTACGGGGCTCAGATAATGTCAAGGGCCAGAGAAGAAGACAGAAGAGGAAGGGGAGAGAAGAAAAAAAAAGGGGGGGGGGGGTACAGTGAGAGAAGGGGGGTGAGGGAGGTATGTGAAGAGGGGGTGGAATCCCACCTGCTACCCTCTCCGTCTACTATCCACATGTCATGCCCACTGGGTCTCGCGGATCCCCAGATTAATTTGAGTTGTGATAATAGGTTACATATTTTGTTGCAATAATTCCTGATATGACTGAGAAGTTTTGTACGTAATCCATGCCTCCCAGATCACAGAGAAGCTCGAGATTTTATCTTGCGAAATGAAGATCAGTTCCTCCATCGTTGCTATGCGATCAACGCGTAGGGCCCATTTTTTTAGCGAAGGCGGCCACGTGGACCTCAATATTTATTTATTTTAAATTTTAAACTGTTTAAAACATGTACATAAATCAATTTATATTTAAATCAAATTGAAATTTTATTTAATTAATGGCATCACATCTATATATATATATATATCTATATATATATACATACATTTTTTTTTTTTAAATATTACATTGTTTAAAATATTTACCTAAGTCACCTAATTTACCTAAATTCTATTTCTATTTTAAATTGAATTGAAATTGTATTTACCTAAATTGCATTTCATCTAAATATATTTATTTAATTTTTTTTTTAAACGTTAAACAGTTTAAAATATTGACTTATTATTAGTTATATTTATATATATCTATATATATATATATATATATATATATATATATATATATATATATATATATAATTGAATGGAACATATATTTACTTAAATTGTATTGCATCTAAATAAATATGAACTTCTTTTTTTTTTTTTTTTTTTACATTATACTAAATTAAAAGATGCAATCCTTCTAATAACAACCCCTATCATCCTGGCCATTCCTCTGAACACACAGGACCAGAGCATCCTTCTTCCCAAACTACAACACCCAGCAGGCTTTGCACACAACCACTCCCCAGCTAAGAACATCCTTGCTGGAAGCTGAAGATGAGCAGAACACACTGAGCTGGGGATACAAAGTGCTGCTGCTTTCCCAGCACCTCCTGCTGCAGACCGGACAGGGGAGCAACCACACACTTCCATCAGTAAGTACCGGGACCCCTAGAACAATAAGCCAGCCGGATTCTATTCCTGGCAATTGGCTGCATTTAGTGCATTGTGACAGTTCATGCATGCTGCTTTCTGTCTCTCTTGTGAAAAGGCAGACATTGCCTGACATCTCCATGCATATGTCAGTTCTTTTATCATTTCCTATTTTATCTTTAATTAAAGTCGTGCACTTTTAAGAGGTTTCGCATCAATTATTTCAGTTCTTTTATTATTTTTCATTTTATTTGCTTATTTGCTTTAATTTTTTATTTTGTTCTTGTTGTATTATATCACATATGATTCTTCTTACATGCATGTCATTGTTATTAATATTATTTTTTAAGTACATGTAAGAATAAATGTGTAATGCTTTTTGATAAATAATACTTTTAGAATGTATTCATAGATGTATTTTTATTGTAATACTGTTTAACCACACTTTATTTATAGGCTGTTACATTGTTAGTTTTTTTTTTTTTTGTTTTTTTGTTTTGTTATTATAGACCAAGAGTAGGAGTAAAAATCTAATACATGGTAATTAATAATACTTTGAGGGTATAATGATATACAATTGGAATTTGTGGACTCATTTGGACCGTAAATCTTGTTTTTTGGATGCAGATTTAATTAGAGACGGATCTTAAGCTCTTCTTTATTTCTGCTGCTGTAGCATCATCGTGCCTCCTAGGAATATCATATTTCCTTGGAGAATCCTCAGCATCTCTGGGTTACAATAACCTGCTCTATAGAGTCTGTTTATTGTCTGGTCACAACCTGCTTTAATCTGGGTAATGCATATCTTCCTCATTACCCTCGGGGAACGTAGAGAGTTTGCTCTGACTCCATCGATCAGTCGCTATGTTTTTTTTTATATATATAATATATGGACAGTTTTTTCTCAGTGGCGGCTTTAAACAGCTGCCATCGGTGTGATTTATGAAGGTTAAATGGATCCTGACTTTGTGTTTCAGCTTTTTCCTGTCCTTATTTAGTTTCCATCTACGTTATGGATTTGGATGCCTTGTAGGATGAGTTAGTGTTCTCTGTCTCTGTCCAAGTGGAAAAAGGCACAGCTTACATTAGGGAAGGACGGCAGGAAGGCTGTTATTAAAGTAACCGCTGTCCATTTGCGGGCAGATGTCTCACCAAGAATTATTGGCGTTCTCGGGACTTGCACAAGGTTTCCCATGGATTCACCTACCTTTGTAGGTCAACTTGTGTGGAAGTTGACCTACATTTTGAAACACAACATTCCTCTTGCTCAGCACCCTTCATCCTTGCTTTAAGTTCCCACAGTGGCCGGTCATGTGACCAAATGCCTTGGCATTTAGTCATGTGATTTCAGCTAAAGTTTCATGAACACAGACTTTCAGGAAGATCAAGCCAGTCGGTGATCCTTCCCTTCCGGTGAGATGATGTAAACCAATGGCTAGCTATGTGAAACATGAGCGCTGTTGTACAGTATTTTCTGCAGTAGGGGTATTGTATCAAATTCTCAAATTACCAGGAAGAGTGATCAGGACACATTAGGGGGATCATTTCTAATCCCGTTTTCACCTGAACGATTTTTTGCTTGAAGCTTGTAGCTCTAAAATGCTCAATAAGCCAAATCCCATTAATTTCATTGGCCCCTGTTCACATATGAGCGTTCTGTCGCCTATAGCAAAATGCCTGTCGCTCAAGAAAGTACATGAGCTTCTTTTTGGCAGATGACAAGCGTTTTTGACCCAATAAACTTCAATAGAAACGCCTGACTTGAGCTTTCTGCTCAAATAGCAGCTCTCCACCCCTAATTTCCTCTCCTTGTCCTCCCCTAGTGCTTTCTACTGTTTAAATAAAAAACACTTGTAATACACTTCTAAAGTGCTTTAAAAATGTTTGTAAAAAGCTTCAAAAAAGGCTTTAAAAAAAATGCCTGTAAATCATATACTCATTTACGGCTTAATCCAAAGACACATTGTGTTTTCTTAGATCAGAAATTCTCAGCCAGGGTGACGCCACATCCTGGGGTGCTGTTTGGACATCTCCAGGATGCTGCAAGACCCAGTTTGCCTGCCAGCACCATAACAGCCAATGAGGCTCTAGTGCCAGGACACATGGCATCATTCGTTGCTATGTTGCTCGCAGTCGGTTCGCCCGCACTAGGGCAAAATATGGTTCTGATCCAGGGCAGGTGGCATGTAGGGCCATGCCCAGTACTCAGGAGAAGGTAAAAACCCACCTCCTCTAGACGTTCTCCACCTCTCGCTCTTTGTTGCACTTCTGGAGCCAAAAGATTGGGCTCTGATGTGATGGGAGGATGCATTTATAGGGGACTTCTGATGTATAGGAGTGACCATTGGTGGCTAGTGCTCAAATTTTTTTTTTTTTTTGGGGGGGGGGGTGTCACAAACTAACATCACCCCACCCCCACACGGGAGACAAATGGTGGCCATCTTAGGACTCCCTGGCCAATAGGGGCTTCGTGGGTGGGTGTGCTCGGGGTACAGTGCTCCACGAGCCCATCCTTTTTTGTAGCCTATTAGAGCTTCTGGCTCTAATCACGTGCTTCCAAAAAATAAAAACCCCATTGGAATCCATGTGTTTGGTGCCCTGCGTGTAGATTAGGGGCCGGACGCATGGATGGGAGCGCGGGCCACCACTGGGAGTGACTTTGATGTAATGGGGGTTCTCATGTATGGAGGGGGGGCTCTGACATAATGGGGGGGGGGGGGGGTTTGACCTGATGAGGGACTTTTGATGTGATTGGGGGACTCTGATGTGATATGAGGGCCTCTTATGTGAAGGGGGCTCCTGATGTGAAGTTCATTTCATCAAGGTGGTTCTGTGCATTGTTCGAGGCTCTGGTTTTCCATTGATATGTAACATTTACGTTTTTACATTTTAGTCTGGGGTGCCTCAAGATTTTACATGCTTTTAAAGGATGTAGCGCCTGAAAAAAACAAGTTGGTAAACGATGTCTCAGATCACACAGGAGTTACCCACAATGCAGTATCTTAGCTGCAAATGATACCCAAATTATTTTGTAGATTAGAGAACTTCTAAGTTCTCAGTCTGTTAGTTAACCCTAAATCAACTGGACGTGGGGGTACCTTTCTCGTATGTGTGCACATCAATGTCCAGGAGTAGGTGGGGCCACATTCATGTGAAAGTCAACATTATGGTGGCACCCTAGCTTAGAGATGAGCCGTACATTGTGTGCAGTATTTAAATATACAGAGTTTCTCTGTAGCACATGCTATCCCATGTTGCTACACACCTTGCTCTATGTATATTGAATTTAGGAGGGACAATGCTGAGCACGTGCCCTCTCCACCAGTCCAGCATACCTCTGCCATCTCACTCCCGGGACAGAGTGGGGTCTCGCTGAACACCTAGTGTGGATCTCCTGCATGCTCTCACTTAACTCCTTCAGTCTCTCATACCATGTGTCTAGGTATAGGGGGTCTGCATACTACAGGTTTGGTCATGGTTACTTTGGAGGAACATACCACTGGGGAGAGAGCCTGTCCCCTTCATCAGGTACCATGCTTCATGACTGGCTGCTACATATTTCCTGCCAGTTCTTGGTTTCCTGTGGCAACTGCTCTCCAACTCCAACAGCCGAGTTAACCTTTCATAGTGATTTTGCTTCATACGCCATGTGTACTTTACAGGCCCTGTTCTTTTAATATGCCATATGTTACCATGCGCCTCTTTGAATAACTTCAGACCAGGCTTAGAACATTTTAGTAACTTTACTGTAAACTCTCATGGCCATGTCCATACAAATGAAATACAGCCCATCCCTAACTGACTAAACTAAGACTGCCCATGCATACCTTAACAAGGTGCAAGTCAATAAGTGGTGTCCGCCGAAAGCTTGGCAGATGCCCTGATGTCCAGTGTTCTGTTCAACTACTTGGCGCAGCAGCCCCTTCTCAGGATCTCATGTGTGGAGGCAGCGATGGCCCCCGACCCATCCTTCCCCCTCTTAAATATTCACAGGGAAGGAAAGCAGGGCTCAAAGCCCAGAAAAAGAGTCCAAACCCAATTAACCCCCATCCCAGCCTGGGAAGGCTAACAAAATCCTCATTGTAGGCAACCTGCCTACAAGCTGAATTGCTGCTAGTTTTGCTTGGATCTGTGTCATTGCAGGCAAAAAGTAACTGGTTCTCTTGAAAGGGAAAGCCTCCCCAATTATTCCAGCCCCCTGTCTAAGTCCTTGCTCAGTTGTTGGGAACAGGGTTTCCAGGTATGGAGGAGCATGTGATTTCCCTCATATGACAGTGCTCAGGCAAAAACTGTTGTGCAAATCCATCTTGCTTAGGGTGAACTCCTGCAGCGTGAAGACAGCAAGGGAGTGCGGATGGTTGAGTATACCTTGCTTAGGGGGCGGGCTATCCGGATGCAGTGGTTGATTTAAAGAGGCAGGTAACATTTTCTCTTTTAAGTACATCCTTTCCAGTTGATACAGTATCACACAAAAGTGAGTACACCCTTCACATTTTTGTAAATATTTTATTATATATTTTCATGTGACAACACTGAAGAAATGACATTTTGCTACAATGTAAAGTAGTGAGTGTACAGCTTTTATAACAGTGTAAATTTTCTGTCCCCTCAAAATAACTCAACACAATAACTAATGTCTAAACCGTTGGCAACAAAAGTGAGTACACCCCTAAGTGAAAATGTCCACATTGTGCCCAAAGTGTCAATATTTTGTGTGGCCACCATTATTTTCCAGCACTGCCTTAACTCTCTTGGGCATGGAGTTCACCAGAGCTTCACAGGATGCCACTAGTGTCCTCTTCAACTCCTCCACGATGACATCACAGAGCTGGTGGATGTTAGAGACCTTGTGCTCTTCCACCTTCCTTTTGAGGATGCCCCACAGATGCTCAATAGGGTTTAGGTCTGGAGACATGCTTGGCCAGTCCATCACCTTTACCCTCAGCTTCTTTAGCAAGGCAGTGATCGTCTTGGAGGTGTGTTTGGGGTCGTTGTTAGAATACTGCCCTCCGGCCCAGTCTCCAATGGGAGGGAATCATGCTCTGCTTCAGTATGTCACAGTACATGTTGGCATTCACGGTTCCTTCAATGAACTGTAGCTCTCCAGTGCCGCCAGAACTCATGCAGCCCCAGACAATGACACTCCCACCACCATGCTTGACTGTAGGCAAGACACACTTGTCTATGTACTCCTCATCTGGTTGCCGCCACACACACTTGACACCATCTGAACCAAATACGTTTTATCTTGGTCTCATCAGACCACAGAACATGGTTCCAGTAATCCATTATCCTATCCATTATCCATAATCCGTATCCTTCTTGT
Source organism: Lithobates sylvaticus (assembly GCA_028564925.1). NCBI lineage: Eukaryota > Metazoa > Chordata > Amphibia > Anura > Ranidae > Lithobates > Lithobates sylvaticus. The sequence continues at coordinate 66,021,149 of CM053030.1, forward strand.
CTTCAGCAAACTGTTTGCAGGCTTTCTTGTGCATCATCTTTAGAAGAGGCTTCCTTCATTTGATGCAGTGTGCGGCGTATGGTCTGAGCACTGACAGGCTGACCCCCTCACCCCTTTAACCTCTGCAGCAATGCTGGCAGCACTCATACGTCTATTTCCCAAAGACAACCTCTGGATATGATGCTGAGCACGTGCACTCAACCTCTTTGGTCGACCATGGCGAGGACTCTTCTGAGTGGAACCTGTCCTGTTAAAACACTGTATGGTCTTGGTCACCGTGCTGCAGCTCAGTTTCTTTATGTAGAGCAATAATTCTTTTTTTTTAGATCCTCAGAGAGTTCTTTGCCATGAGGTGCAATGTTGAACTTCCAGTGACCAGTATGAGAGAGTGAGAGCAATAACACCAAATTTAACACACCTGCTCCCCATTCACACCTTAGACCTTGTAACACTAATGAGTCACATGACACCGGGGAGGGAAAATTGCTAATTGGGCCCAATTTAGACATTTTCACTTAGGGGTGTACTCACTTTTGTTGCCAGCAGTTTAGACATTAATGGCTGTGTGTTGAGTTATTTTGAGGGGACAGTAAATTTACACTGTTATACAAGCGGTACACTCACTACTTTACATTGTAGCAAAGTGTCATTTATTCAGTGTTGTCACATTAAAAGATATAATAAAATATTTACAAAAATGTGAGGAGTGTACTCACTTTTGTGAGATACTGTATATATCATTAATGCATATCTACATTATCTGGATGGAAGGGATTTCAATTTAGGGAATTCTACTATGGAAAGTGAAAGCAGAACTCCTGAACATAATGACTTTTTGTTCCTTATGAAGACGACGGGCCATTCATAAAGCGCCACGTGACTCACGCATGTGCAGTAGGAAACCGGCAGTGAAGCCTGCAGGCTCCACTGCCAGTTGTCCTTAGTTACAATGGCAGCGCCTGCACCTGAACTGATATTACAAGCTCCCTGGACAGGTAAGTGTGAGGTAAGAGCTGACTTAAAAAAAAAAAAAGAATTGCAGCTGAAACACTGCTTTAAGGACGGTAAAGATTCAGTATTTATTTTGATATGTTTCTTTTAAACATTGTGCAATTTTTCAGGTGCACAACCTAATGTTTTATTAACTTGTCCTTATTCATGCCCCTTGGGGGTATTTTTTTTAAATATAGCAGGCCATACACAGGCAACTACTTGATCTCTGGATCTTTCGATTTTTCAGCTAGGGTTGGCCTGATCTACAAGGTATATGATAGATAAGGTGAGTCTAGGTGGTGTGCATATCTACATTGTATTAGGGGACAGTTGAAGCAATAGTGCAAGAGCTGCCTCTCAATAAAGGATACATGAAATAAAGGGGTCTCACCATCCAACCAGTCAGCAGTCAGATGCTTCATTGGGCTTGGGCAGGTAAGTTCTTACTGGTGGATCCTTCTAGCAGTCCAGGAGGGGAATCAGTGGGCATCCATAAATGTCCTGATTGGCATGGCTTTCTTTTAAAGGCACCTTGATCTATAATGAAGTTGTCCATGATATGGTTTTTCCTAGCTTACAAATTCAGCTTTCTTATCGTTGTTTTTTATTTGCATTGTGTATGCCTTGTCCTTAATGTGATGCCATTCTCTCTGTTTTTGCCTTTGTCTGGTTTTAAGACTGCTGATGCTCCCTGGCTACCTCAGTTTTGTCCCATCGTTGGCACCCTCCCCATGCCCAGGTGGCTTTATTCCCTACTAACCCACTGACTAGTCTCAGTATTCCTTTAAACCAGTTAACCTTTCCCATTTCTGGTCAAGCCAGTGGAGTCTCTGTGATCTGCTGTATAAGTTCTTGGGAAAGCCCAAGTAACAATGCATGCATATGAAGCATCTTTAAAGTGTGGCTACTTTGGGTGAAGAGTGTTGCAGAAGACGATGTTGGCCATACACTAAAGGATAATTCTATTTATATGAACATATGTATGTCTGTAGGACCATATCCATGCCATACCAAGCAGATCAATATTGTCATATATGGACAGCCATTGCTTCCCACTATAATACAATTCTGAGCTTTTTTTCTATTACATAATGAGGTATTATGTTATTTTGCTGCATGTTGTAGCTTTACCATGCTGCCTTATAAAATAAGGGTGTACAAAGTACCCTAAACCAGAGAAACAAATAAGATTTCAGTTGCTGTACTTTTAATGTTTGCCTTATTTAATAAGTCTCATTGCTTGTTGGTGCCATGATTGATATTATTTTCATTGCTTCCCTTAAAAAAAAGAGCCGTTCAGCTTTCTGTTTAGCTGACAATATAAACATTATGTTACTAATATAAAAAGAGGAATTTAAATTGTTGATGTAAATCTTTTTTTTTTTTTATCAAGGCAGTAAACTAATGGTACTGCATTACTGTGCTTTCTAGCAGGATTCCACAGCAACCTCTCTTGATCCAAAACAAATATACTCAGAAGAGTTATTATTACGGCTTTGTTGATGCTTCTTCAGCTTGATGACATTGCCCTCTCTCACCCAGCCTGTTGAGTAGTACAGCATGGAGTGGCAGGCGATAAACACACAGAGTCCCGATTTCCAAAGAACATTGTATTGAACAGTAATGCCCTGTACACACGATATAATTTTCCGATGGTAAAAGTTCGATGGGAGCTTGTTGTCGGAAATTCTGACCGTGTGTAGGCTCCATTGGACATTTTCCATCGGAATTTGCTACACACAATATTTGAGATCTGGATCTCAAATTTTCCGACAACAAAATCCGTTGTCGTAAATTCTGATCGTGTGTACACAATTCCAGCGTGCAAAGTTCCACGCATGCTCGGAATCAAGCAGAAGAGCCGCACTGGCAATTGAACTTTATTTTTCTCGGCTCATCGTACGTGTTGTACGTCACCGCGTTCTTGATGTTCAGAATTCCCGACAAGATTTGTGTGACCGCGTGAATGCAAGACAAGTTTGCGCCAACATCCGTCGGAAAAAAAACATGGATTTTGTTGTCGGAAAATCCTATCATGTGTACAGGGCATAAGTCAACAGCACAACAGGCCCGGCAGGGAGCTCACCTGTACAGAGCTGCTTACAGGCATACAGAGGATGACAGCGTTCAGAAGACTAAGGGGATGGCGACAGCTTCTTCCACAAGGAGCAAAGTGTGGCCTGGCCAGTCCACACCCAAATGGGAAACTTCCTGAAGAGGGACATAGGGTCCTGATCTCTCCCTACTTCACCAGAACCTTTCCCTACCGCTACCACTGTCCCTGCCAGAAGGGAAACCTGTCCTTACCCTGTCCACTCACATAAAGCACATCAAACCCAGGGGCAAGAGTCCTAAATAGACTATTCCAGATCTAAGGTGGATGCGAGGGTCACGTGGGATGTTTGCATCTAACCAAGTGACCAAGGAAATCCTAGAGAAACATAGCTTCTCTTGACTTCCTACCTAGTTTCCATTTCCGCTGCAGACGAGCGCCACCTGCAGTGGAGAAAATAGACTGCACTTGCCTACAAGCCTGCCATGTCATAGCTGAGCTGTAGGTGCTCATAGTTGTGGTTTCATCCTCTAAAAACAAATTAATACCATGGCACCGTAATTGGAATAGCATGCTCTATGCAAAATGGCAGCACTCTAAGGTGAATAATTCAGGTCTAAGGGCATGCATTTGGCAAACAATTCCGACGAGAACAAAGGCACAGGTGAGTTTAAAGTAGCAGAGTCGTAAGACCCGTTCCAGTAGGTTTAACAAAGGAATGATTGTAAGGGCTTTTAAGTGTTTTATTTTTTAGAAAATAACTAATTTACCTGCTTTGTGCAATGGTTTTGCACAGAGTGGCCCCAAACCTCCTCTCCTGGGGTGCCTCGCCGGCGCTCTTGGCTCCTTCTCTTCTCAGGGTGCCCACATAGCAAGTCGCTTGCTATGGGGGTACTTGGGGGGTTCGATCCTAAACCACACACAGCCTGGTTCAGCCCCCCTCTGCCCCCTCCTCTCAGGCTGTGATTGACAGTAGCAGGAGCCAATGGCTCCTGCTGCTGTTGCTGAGTCTCCTGTGAGAAGAGAGAGAGGGGAAAATAGCTGCTGCATATAGGCACAGCGCTGGATCGGGATCGGGCTCAGGTAGGTGTTTAACCAATTAAATACTGGGCACTTGTACACCTTCCTGCCCAGACCAATTTTCAGCTTTCAGCGCTGTCACACTTTGAATGACAATTGCGCGGTCATGCTACACTATACTCAAACTACATTTTTATAATTTTGTTCCCACAAATAGAGCTTTCTTTTGGTGGTATTTGATCACCTCTGGGATTTTTATTTTTTGCTAAACAAATAAAAAAAAGACAGAAAATCTAGAAAAAAAAGGTTACAAAACTTTGTAAATAAGTAAGTTTTCTCCTTCACTGATGGGCACTGATGGGGCTGCACTGGCAGGCACTAATTTGTGGCACTGATAGGTGGCACTGATATGATGCACTGATGGGCACTGATAGGTGGCACTGATGGGCACTGATAGGTGGCACTGATATGCAGCACTGATGGGCATTGATAGGCGGCACGGATGGGCACTGATAGGCAGTGGACAGTGCAGTCTCTGGTCAGTCTATTAGCTTAGAGAAGGGAGGGGGAGGAAGGAGGATCAGGGGAGAACCTTGCCATCCTAGGCTATGGGGCTGTGTGTTTCTGTTGATGCACACAGTGTAGGGAGACACAACTCTAGTCCCTGCATGAAAGGGTGGCTCCATAGGATACTGCAAGGTGGGCAGCTGTCCTATCCAAGAAGATGTGGGGTGGGACTGGCCTAGTTTAATGCCAACAAACGTAGTCCCCCTTACAAACCTGCTCTGGTTCTGCTATGAATTACAGAAGATGCACGATTGTGAGCCAGGCAGTGAACTTGACTGGAATACTGTTCGCCTTGATGCAAGCAGAAAAGACGGCTGCATCCTGGTAATGTATATTTCTCTAGCGGAAACAGCTTGTCTCTGCGGATATATGGCATGTTACAATTCAGATTTTTTTTTTTTTTTTTTTACTATGTACTGGCGCTTTAAACAAGATTTGAAATGTAGTTGAATTATCTTACATAGTTACATAGTAGGTGAGGTCGAAAAAAGCCACCAAAAAATCCATAAAGGCCAACCTATGTGTGTGATTATATGTCAGTATTACATTGTATATCCCTGTATGTTGCGGTCGTTCAGGTGCTTATCTAATATTTTCTTGAAACTATCGATGCTCCCCGCTGAGACCACCGCCTGTGGAAGGGAATTCCACATCCTTGCTGCTCTTACAGTAAAGAACCCTCTACATAGTTTAAGGTTAAACCTCTTTTCTTCTAATTTTAATGAGTGGCCACCAGTCTTGTTAAACTCCCTTCCACAAAAAAGTTTTATCCCTATTGTGGGGTAACCAGTACAGTATTGGTATATTGAAATCATATCCCCTCTCAAGTGTCTCCAGAGAGAATAAGTTCAGTGCTCGCAACCTTTCCTCATAACTAAAATCCTCCAGACCCTTTATTAGCTTTGTTACCCTTCTTTGTACTCGCTCCATTTCCAATACATCCTTCCTGAGGACTGGTGCCCAGAACTGGACAGCATACTCCAGGTGCAGCTGGACCAGAGTCCTTTTTAATGCATGCCAATATTCTGTTTGCTTTGTTAGCAGCAGCTTGGCATTGCATGCCATTGCTGAGCCTGTCATCTACTAGGACCCCCAGGTCCTTTTCCATCCTAGATTCCCCCAGAGGTTCTCCCCCCAGTGTATAGATTGCATAAATATTTTTGCCACCAAAATGCATTATGTTAAATTTTTCTACATTGAACCTCATTTGCCATGTAGATGCCCACCCCATTGTTTCGCTAATATCGGGCTAATATACGAATATGAAACTTCTGTTTAAGCTGAACATTTGCCATATGACCACCTTCATCATGAAATGTTGAATACTCTTGAACAAATTGGCCCTGTTTTTTATTTTTTTTTACTTTATTCTCATTAAAATGATATACTTTTTATAAAATATACGGTTTCCGTTATTATCTGTAAGCACTCGCGATAATACCCCTTCTTCTTTCCCATTTCACATATTTACTTAAACATGTGCACACATGTCCTACAAGCATGAAATTCTGTATACACGCTAGACATTCTCAAATTTATACTTACTTAAAGTGACACTAAACTCTCATTTAAAAAAAGGCCCTTCTATTGCTCTCAGCCTCCTCTTAATCCTTTTTTTTGCTGCTGTGATCTGATTCCTGTTATGCCGCGTACACACGGTCGGAATTCTCATCAGAAAAAGCTCTGATGGTTTTCCCGTCGTAATTCCGATTGAATTTCGCTCAAACTGTCTTGCCTAAACACGGTCACACCAAATTCTGACGGTCAATAACACGACGCCTTAAAAAACGTTTGACTGCACTATAAAAGGGAATTTTAATGCTTCTGAGCATGCGTCGAATTGTTTCCGAGCATGCGTCGGAATTGCATACACACGATCGGAAAATCCGATAGAAAGGTTTTTCGTCTGAAAAATTAAGAACAGGTTCTCAATCCAAAGTCCGTCGGAAAGACTGCTGGGCATACACACGGTCGGAAAATCCGATGAAAAGCTCCCATCGGACTGTTTCCATCGGAAATTCTGACCGCGTGTACGCGGCATTAGAGGGTGGCTACATTCCTTCTCTATGGTCTCACTGTAAAGCCGTACAAATGTTGAGAATGACACAAATATAAATCTTCACAAGGTCTGCTGCTTCAGTGTTTTTAGATCTTTTTGTCAGATGTTACTATGGTATACTAAAGTATAATTACAAGAATTTCATAAGTGTCAAAGGCTTTTATCGACATTTACATTAAGTTTATGCAAAGAGTCCATATTTGCAGTGTTGACCCTTATTTTTCAAGACCTCTACAATTCAACCTTGCATGCTTTCAATCAACTTCTGGGCCACATCCTCACTGATGGCAGCCCATTCTTGCATAATCAATGCTTGGAGTTTGCCAGAATTTGTGTTTTTTTTTTGTTCACCCGCCTCGAGGATTGATCACAAGTTCTCAATGGGATGACGGTCCGGGATTCGCCAGGCCATGGGCCCAAAATGTTGATGTTTTGTTCCTCAAGCCACTTAATTATCACTTTTGCCCTATGGCAAGGTGCTTCATCATGCTGGAAAAGGCATTCTTCGTCACCAAATTGTTCTTGGATGGTTGGGAGACGTTGCTCTCGGAGGATGTTTTTGTACTATTCTTTATTCATGGCTGTGTTCTTAGCCAAAATTATGAGTGAGCCCACTCCCTTGGCTCAGAAGCAACCCCACACATGAATGGTTTCAGGATGCTTTACTGTTGGCATGACACAGGACTGATGGTAGCGCTCGCCTTCTCTTCTCCGGACAAGGTTTTTTTTCCGGATGCCCCAAACAATCAGAAAGGGGATTCGTCAGAGAAAATGACTTTACCCCAGTTGTCAGCAGTCCAATCCCTGTACATTTTGCAGAATATCAGTCTGTCCTTGATGTTTTTCCTGGAAGTGGCTTCTTTGGTGCCCTTCCTGACACCAGTCCATCCTCCAAAAGTCTTTGCCTCACTGTGCATACAGATGTACTCACACCTGCCTGCTGCCATTCCTGAGCAAGCTCTGCACTGGTGGTGCCCCCGATCCCACAGCTGAATCAACTGTAGGAGACCATCCTGTCACTTGCTGGACTTTCTTGGGCGCCCTGAAGCCTTCTTCACAAATGCAGTGGACATTTTTTTTGGGGGGGATTAAGTTAATTTTCCTGACAAAGTGGGACTTTGTAATTAATTGCAATTCATCTGATCACTCTTTATAACATTCTGGAGTATATGCAAATTGCCATCATAAAAACTGAGGCAGCAGACTTTGTGAAAATTAATATTTGTGTCATTCTCAAAACTTTTGGCCACAGCTGTATGTAGGAATGTAGCCACCCTCCCTTGCTCGCTCCTGCCATGGACTATGGGGTTTGTAATGTACATAGAGCAGGGCAAGTGACTACATCTACATACCTCCCAACTTTTTGAGATGGGAATGAGGGACACCTATCAGCAAAAGTATGCAAGCATAGGACACACACCCTGCCGCGCCCCCTTAAAGGAGAATTATAGAAAAAAAAAACAAGATTGGTTAAACCAACAAGTTTTTTTTTAACCACTACTATTGGTTTTTGGAATTTACAAATGCAGCAATTTAGATGAAAGGTTTAACGATGGAAAAAATGTAACATGCAGTGCTTGTTCCAAACAACAGGAAGTGAAGAGAAAAAGGAGAAGTTTAGGAGCTCATTTAGGATTTTAGATGGAGGCAAAAAAAAAAAACAGTAATAAAACAAAAAATAAATAAAATAGATTACAGGGCCATTAAGTAGTAGATGTGTATGAATTATTTTTGGGGAATAAGGATATAATTTAGTGTTACTTTAAGGGAGGGTACTTTAAGATACGGTTTTGTCCCTGGATAGCAGGGTCTGACTGGGCCAGGGTGGCAATTGCCCCCCCTGGGCCACTCTGATGCCCGATAAAAAGACTGCAGGGGCAAGACATTGTATACGGCCGCCGATACACTTGCAGAACTGTCTGAAGTACACTGTCACTTCTGTCAGGGATCTCCGCCCAGCCCAAAAGGAGCTTCTTCGGCCCCGCCCGGAGTTCTTTTAATATACCAGTGACCAATGGCAATACATTAACCCCCTGCATGCTGCATATTACAAATAGCATTACAGATTAATGACCCCCCCCCCCCCCCCTCAGCGTATCAATGTATACGTGCCCATCAGTGCAGCCTCATCAGCGTACATCAGTGAAGGAGAAAAAATTACTTATTTACATTTTATAACAGAAACTAAGAAAAATTGTAGGTCTTTTTTCGTTTGTTTAGCAAAAAATAAAAAATAAAACCCAGTGGGAATTAAATACCACCAAAAGAAAGCTCTATTTGTGTTTTTTCTCAATCTTATCTTCTTAACATTTGGTAGTCATATCCCCAAACAAGTGTCTTTTTTTTTTTTATCTCATAATCTAATTTTTTTGTATATATCATACAATCATGCCATAAACACATTCCACATACGCTGCATATATCATACGAGGAAAATATGCTTATAAAATAGTTTACCATTTGCCAATAAAAAAAATAAATATGTCCCCGGATTTCATTTTAAAAATCTGGTCACCTTACTTTAAGGAAAACAATCTGTCACAGAAAATTCCCTGCCTATCCTGGTCTACTGGGAGTTGGGAATTTCTGTACATCCTGTTTGCTATCCATATGCTGAAATCACAGCTATCAGGACACCTCAAGGGTGTCTTTACTTTACTTTACCAATGCACCTTGAAAACATTGTAAGCAGATTCCACAAGACTGCGTACAACACTGTGTCAGCATCTGTTCAAAGATATCCATAACTGCCTTGGAGGCATTTGCTGGCAAGAAATAAAAGAATGGCACATTGATATCAGCATCGGAAAAATATAGATTTGAAAATCCCCAGGAAAGAAATACTCGGAATTCTATGATTTCCAGGTGTTAGAAGAAATGAAACATCTGATGCTAACTCTTCTAGGGTTTCAGGTTAAAGAACAAGGCAGATACACAAACTTCTTTTAGTTTTAGGCTAAGTTCACATCTATGCATGCCGGGAACACGTGCAAAATTGCATGCTTGCCGGAAATGTTCTGACATTTCGCAACTATTGTTAATGGCACCCCTACGCATCTTCAAACGCTTGTGTTTCCATGCACGCCCAACCGCATGGTGCCACAGCGTGTAGGTGTGAATGAAGCCTTATGCCTCGTACACACGGTCGGAATTTCCAACAACAAATGTTTGATGTGAGCTTGTTGTCGGAAAATCCTACCGTGTGTAGGCTCCAATCGGACAGTTGCTGTCGGAATTTCCAACAACAAATGTTTGAGAGCTGGTTCTCAAATTTTCCGACAACAAAACTTGATCAAGCAGAAGTGCCGCACTGGCTATTGAACTTCATTTTCTCGGCTCATCGTACATCTTGTACGTCACCGCGTTTTTGATGTTTGAAATTTCCGAAAACATTTGTGTGACCGTGTGTATGCAAGACAAGTTTGAGCCAACATCCGTCGGAAGAATATCCACGGTTTTGCTGTCGGAATGTCCAATCATCTGTATGCGGAATAAGTGTCTACCTTCAAAAGTCATTCAATTGCTTATAAGTGGGGTTGCACCCATACCATTTTTTATCGGCAAGTACGAGTACCGACACTTTTGGTCAAGTGCTTACCGATACCGAGTACCGATACCTTACGATGCGATTTTCGTCAATACTAAATAAATGGGCGCAAATCTCACTGTAAATAATTGCATGCAATTTTAAAAGGCATGCGGTGCAATTCTTTTACAAAACGCATCCGCTTTCCCCCACTGATTGTGTGCGTGTGCACAGAAAGGGAAGCGCCATCTGGTGGGCAGTTTATTAAAACATTTTATAACTCCCATTAAGTACATATCTGGTCAAATGCAAAATCTGCGTAGGTGTCCCGGTCCTGCCGATGATAGCAAATCACGGCTCCTAGAAGTGATCACAAGGCTGGATGAGAAGTTCCAGGACCCTGTGGGTATAGAGTGGAAGGGATCTCAGCTTGGGGGCGGACCGCCTCTACATCTCCTCCAGGCCTGTGAGCAAATCCAGCGGCCCTGATTTTTATCATCCGCGGGACCAGGGGACCTGTGCAGATTTTTCATTTGAACTGTACTTAACCACTACCCGCCTGCCATATAGCAGAATGACCTGCGCAAAGGGGTTAAGTTGTCCAGACTGGACATCATTTGACGTCCAGCAGGATAAGCTGCAATTGCGCGCCGGCGGGGGTGCGCAGCGCGGCGATCATTGGTGTGGTGTGTAAGTCTGACACACTGCATCACCAATCTCGGTAAAGAGCCGCTGACGTAGGCTCTTTACCATGTGATCAGCTGTGTCCAATCACAGCTGATCACAGCGTAAACAGGAAGAGCCGTTTATCGGCTTTTCCTCCACTTGCACTGACAGATGAGAGTAGAGAAGAGCTGATCGGCTGCTTAACTGACAGGGGGGTCTGCGCTGATTGATTATCAGTGCACCCCCCCCCAGGATGCCCACCAGGTATGCCCACCCATGGCCACCAGGGTTGCCTGCCAATCAGTGTCCATTAGAGGTGCGAATCACTTCCCATCAGTAATGCCTGCTAGTGCCTCCTTATCAGTGCTGCTGCCTATCAGAGCCATCTCTCAGTGCCCATTAGTGCCACCCATAAGTGCCACTTATCAGTGCCCATCAGTGCCACCTATAAGTGCCCACCAGTGTCGCCTATCAGTGCCACCTATGTGTGCCCATCATTGCTGCCTATCAGTGTCCATCAGTGCTGCATTTCAGTGCCGCCTATTAGTGCCCATCAGTGCTGCATTTTAGTGCCTCATCATCAGTGCCCATCAATGCCACCTCATCAGTGCCACCTTATTAGTTCCACCTCATCATTGCCCATCAGTGAAGGAGACAACTTACTTATTTACAAAATTTTATAACATAAACAAAGAAACACTTATTTTTTTTTCTAAATTTTCTGTATTTTTTATTTGTTTAGCAACAAATAAAAACTGCTATAAATCAATAGCTGATCAAATAACACCAAAAGAAAGCTCTATTTGTGGGAACAAAATGATACAAAGTTTGTTTAGGTACAGTGTCGCATTGTCATTTAAAATGCAACAGTGCTGAAAGCTGAAAGTTGGCCTGGGCAGGAAGGGGGTAAAGTGCCCGGTATTGAAGTGGTTAAAGGAGTTGTAAGGGCAGAAGTTTTTTTTTTTTATCTTAAAGTGGTGATATACCACCAATGCGGAAGTTGTACCCATAGGTAAGCCTATAGGCTTACCTACTTTATAGGTACTGTAAAGGATGTAATTGGCGCATGTGCTGTGAAGAAACGGCCCTCCGTGCTGTTTTTTCACTAGCAAGTGCTGTGACTGATGGCTCGGGAGTCACGCAACTCCGGCCAGTCACAGAGCCGGAGTCCGCGGCCTCGGAAGGAAGAGGGGCGAAGATGGATATGGCCACCAACGGGGACAGCGCAGGTTTGATTGCAGGTAAGTGGCACATAATGGGCTAGTATGCGATGATTACTAGTCAATTATGTTTTTACTTTGCAGGGGAAAAAAGAGGAAGTAAAACACATAAGGGTTTGCTATTGGGTTTGATATTGGGTTTGATATTGGGTTTGATATTGGGTTTAATATTGCTTTAAATAGGCATATTCTAATGTGTCCAACAGCCATCTAAGCATGTTTAGTACCATCTGCTTATGGAAGCCATTTCCCGATATTTTTTGATAATATGTAGATTTGGATGGAGTTTTTATATGACTCATCCGCACTTCTGAACCTGAATAAGTATTGGCCTTTCCATGAAGCTCAGTTTTCACTCTGAGTGGCTTTGTAGCTGAATAAAGGTAATGCTGATCCTGCCGGGTATTTTTAGTCCCTTTAACTTCTCGCTCTATAGCAGTATTCATCTGAAGACCTTTCCATTACACGGTGCTTCTATACGCTCTAGTCTTCCCCTTCTCCTCCTATTGCTCACCTATGTATGGAACATTCATCACATCGTATTTCAGTTTTTTACCTATACGTCTTTTTTAATGTTTCATTCATGAAGTTGCCATGGTTACCTGACCCTGCACTTTACATGGGGGGAAAAAAACAAACAAATGACCTTCCAGGCACACGGTATAGCAATTAATTTTGCTGCACATAAACAGCAACATTATGCAGTGCTTGAAGTAAAATGAAATGCCTTTTTTTCAGTGATTCCACTCCATTTGAGGGGGTGAAACATTCCGCAGTATGCTGTTTAGTAAAAAAATTTTGCCCAACACTAAAAGTGATTGTAAAGTCTATTTTTTTTTTTCAATAAAAATAACAAATATGTTATACTTACCTGGTCTGTGTAGTGGATTTGCACAGAGCAGCCCAGATCCTCCTCTTCTCGGGTCCCTCTTCTGTGCTTCTGGTGACCTCCCTCCTGCCGAGTTCCCCCACAGCAAGCAGCTTGCTATAGGGGCACCCGAGCCGAGTCACAGATCCCTGTGTCCATTCAGACATGGTGCTGCAGCCCCCAGCCCGCCCTTCTCTCTCCTGATTGGCTGACTGACTTTGACAGCAGCGGGAGTCTCAGCCAATCAGGAGGGAGAGTCTCGGGCGGCCAAGACAATCGTGGTCCTTGCTGGACAGAGATGGGTCTCACGTAAGTATTAGGGTGCACACAGAAGGCTTTTTATCTTTTTAAGTGTTTGTTAACCGCTGCCCGACCGCCTCACGCAGATATACTGTTCATAAGGGCATGTACAGGCAGATTAACGTACCTGTACGTGGCCCTTTAAGAGGCGTCTTGTGGGCGCGCGCGCACCGCTGGGAGCTCCGTGACCGTAATCGTGGGTCCCCGCGGACTCGATGTCCGCGGGGATACCCCCAGTCGTCTCGCAGTGAGGAAGAATGGGGAGAGGCTAATGTAAACAAGCATTTCCCCATTCTTCCTAGTGACAGGACACTGATCATAGCTCCCTGTAATCGGGAGCGGTGATCAGTGTCGTGTCACACATAGCCACGCCCCCACAGTTAGAATCACTCCCTAGGACACACCTAACCCCTACAGCGCCACCTAGTGGTTAACCCCTTTACTGGTGACATTTTTACAGGAATCAATGCAATTCTTTAGCATTGATCGCTGTATTAAGGCCAATGGTCCCAAAAAAGTGTCAAAATTGTCCAAAAAGGAATAAAAAAACTTTCTGCAACTGTTGAAAAAAAATGTTAGCTGGAGTTTAATTTGTTAGTCACTTACATGAAGTCCATCTAAATCTACTAGTCTGTCTAATGGTGGCCATATACATTTCGTTAAATTATTGATTTCTTTCCTGATCAATGTCTTCTAATAGGATTACTTGATTGATAGTCAACAACATAATCAATTGATATGCCCCATACAGGGAAACAAAATTCAATCAATATTTATAGCATATGATTGTAAGTTATCCATTATTTTCTGTTACACTATTCACCCTTGTAATCCATTAGATCAGAATATGATTGAATTTAAAGTGGTGGGACACCCTGAAAACAAAAACTTTTAAAAATGTTAGTAACAATTTCAAATGAAAAAAAAAAATTGCCCTAATCTGCCTCCTCCAGCGCCGCGGTGATCTTCTTTCCTTTCGTCTTCTAGTGAATGGGGTGCGGTGTGTTATGGGAACGGTGTCCCACAACACATTGCGTTCCCCATTCACAAATCCCACTCGCGCATGCGCAGTAGGCTGCGCGCCGACTCGCGCATGCGCAGTAGGCCGCGCAAAGCCGTTTCCCTTACTGAGGATGGCGGCGCTGGATCCGGAACGCCGAGGGACATCTCAGCCTCCACAAACGGCATCGCGGGCGCCCTGGGAGGGTAAGTGTACTTATTAAAAGTCAGCAGCGACTTTTTTTTTAGCTGCTGACTTTTTAAAAAAAAAAATTTTAAGCTGAAACACCGCTTTAAGAACAAATCTGCTCAGTATTGCCAATTGATACAAAACTATCAATAATTTTCCAACCTGTACAATTGACTCAGTTTGATCAAATCCAAACTAAATCCAATCCAGTCAAATGATCAAAAGCTATTGGGTTTCTGATTTGATCGAAATCCACCACATAATAAAATCGAAGAATATATGGCCGCATGACACTACCCTCCCCACAGGTTGACCGCTCTGGATTCCAAAGGGAGACAAGACTTTCATATTTGTCTCCTCATGGGGCCCTTTTATTAAGAGTGTTGTAGTACAGAGTGTTGTAGTACATTTTGTTACTTGTCAGAATAATAGCTTCACCTAAATTGTTCTCAAATCAGTTTTCTAATACCGCTCACATCTAAAGATCGCATTTATTGCCATTGGGATAAAAAATGATCATGAAAAAAAGCAAATAAGCATTTAAATGGACGAAATGTTCTCATTAAAAGTCACTTCATTTCTCTATCGTGCTGGAAAATTGTGTTGGTTAATTAAATGAGAAAGGGAACAACTCCATGCGTCACGCACCCATGGTTTCAGGAGTTTTATTAAGCAGATAACATTTCATGTTAAATTTACCACTGAATTCTGAAAATGTGAAAACAAAAGGCATCATTTCATTTGTTTGTGTTGAATTTTTTTTTGTAATTAACTTATTTTTGTACTGTGGTTAATTTTTTTTATATACCAATTATAGCCTGTCACTTTAACCACTTCAGCCCCGGAAGAATTTACCCCCTTCCTGACCAGAGCACTTTTTGCGATTCGGCACTGCGTCGCTTTAACTGACAATTGCATGGTCGTGCGACACAGCACCCAAACAAAATTGACGTCCTTTTTTTCCCACAAATAGAGCTTTTGTTTTGGTGGTATTTGATCGCCTCTGCAGTTTTAATTTTTTGCGCTATAAACAAAAAAAGAGCGACAATTTTGATAAAAACACAATATTTTGTACTTTCTGCTATAATAAATATCCCCATTTTTTTTTTTTTTTTTTTTTTTTTAAAAGCTAATTTTTTCTCAGTTTAGACCAATATGTATTATTCTACATATTTTTGGTAAAAAAAAAACGCAATAAGCATATATTGATTGGTTTGCGCAAAAGTTATATCGTCTACAAAATAGGGGATAGATTTATAGCATTTTTATTATTTATTTATTTTATCTTTTTACTAGTAATGGCGGCGATCTGGGATTTTTATCGGGACTGCGACACTATGGTGGACACATCTGACACTTTTGACAAATTTGTGGGACCATTGGAATTTATACAACGATCAGTGCTATAAAAATGCACTGATTACTGTAAAAAATTTCACTGGCAGGGAAGGGGTTAACACTAGGGGGCGATCAAGGGGTTAACTGTGTTCCCTATCTGTGTTCTAACTGAAGGGGGGATGGGACTGTCTAGGGGGGATGACCGATCGCATTTTATACTTTGTATGAACACACTATCCTTCTCTTCTCCCCTCAGAGAACCGGGATATGTGTGTTTACACACACAGATCCCGGTTCTCGGTGTGTCACGAACGATCGCAGGAGCCCAGCGTTCGCACTTGCATCGGCTCCAGGGGCGAGCAGCGGGCACGCCCCTAGTGGCCACAGGGCGAAGCGACGTTACATAATGTCGTTTTGCCCAGCCATACCATTCTGCCGAAGTAAAACTGCGGTGGCTGGATGTAATATGGTTGCCTTGTTCTGTACACAGAATCTGTACTGACCACTCCCCAGAAACATAATTTTCTGCTTCTTTTCAATCTGGAGCCACAGTAGTTTTCTATAAATGCAAAGCAACATGGTTACCTGGAGTTGTTCTGTACACAGAATGTGTACTGACCACCAGTGATGTAAGTAACTGAGTTAAAATAAACTGAGTTACGTAACTCAGTTACTTTAGAGGGTAACTAGTAATCTAACTGATTACTTTTCCCCTCATGGTAACTCAGTTCCCATTACTTTGGCTTAGTTACCCCAATTACATCTACCATCACTAGATGGCAGTAGTGTAATTCCGGTGTCCTGCCAAAAAAGTTCCCCCGCCGGATAAGGACCCCCTGTACTGCGCAGGCGCATCGCTTGCGCAGTACGAAGGACTACGGAGCTTCCGAAAATTGCCGAACCTAAACAGCTCTGAGTGAACTCTACACAGCGCAGGCGCAGTTAACATGTAATTGTAGGAGGCGATGCCGCACCCTCATGATGCTCATGCTACTCTGCAAGGGGCGTCTATCGTGTAACTAAGGGGCGAGTCTAGTATTACTGTAACCAAGGGGCGCATTTATTATTATTGTTATATATCGAGCTCTGCCCATTAATTTAACATTCGCCCTCTTCTGTAGCCATCCACCCCTTACACGATATAATAATAATAGACCCGCCCCTTGCTTACACGATATAACAGAACTGCCCCTTGGTTAGAGTAATAATAGAGCAGCTCCTTGGTTACACGATATATAACAATAATAAATGCGCCCCTTGGTTACAGTGATACTAGACCCCGCCCCTTAGTTACACGTATAGAATATTTAAAAAAAAAAAGTCAGTTACTTTGCTGAGTAACTAATTACTTTTCCAATGTAGTAACTGAGTTACTAACACAATTACTTTTTGGGAGAAGTAATTTGTAACTTAACTAAATTACTTTTTAAAAGTAAGATGACCAACACTGCTGACCACTCCCCAGAAACATAATTTCCTGCTTGTGTGATTGGCTAACCAATTTTCCCAGAAGTCTACCTAAGATACAAGTCAGATTTCAGGCATCCCCTGCAACAAAAATGTATTTTTTGGTGAGATATTTCCAGTAGGCAGGCCCAGCAGCTTTCCTTATTAGTGCTCTGCAGCTGCCACAGCTGACTGATAATTATGAAACCACTCCCATTAGACCCACTGCGCCCAGAGGCACAGACAAACACATGGATTTCTTCAGAATAACAAAAGGTAGGAATCTGCAACAAAA
Organism: Lithobates sylvaticus; assembly: GCA_028564925.1. Classification (NCBI taxonomy): domain Eukaryota; kingdom Metazoa; phylum Chordata; class Amphibia; order Anura; family Ranidae; genus Lithobates; species Lithobates sylvaticus. Next base: position 66,038,689 of record CM053030.1, read on the forward strand.
ATGTTGTTATAATCCTTGCAATGTACACAGATCACCCAGAGGGGAATGTTTTTACGCTTTAAGTACGGTATATTGTTTTTTTTTTTTTTTTATGTTAATTTAAAGTGGACTCCAGCCACAGATTTTTCTAATATTAGAGTGGGAAAAGTGTATAATAAAGTGTCATGTTCCTCTGGGTAGAATTCTTCTCCTTGCTGTCCCAGGAACGCCAAAATTAAGGGGGAACTTTTACAGTTGTCACCTTTTTATTGGGAGATTTGCCCTCCAATTCTGATCCAGTGACATTTCTAACATTTCAGATTTGCCCTCATTTTCTAGCCTGGTGACAATGATCACCAGGACAATATGTGGAAGTAATGTTGCCAAGTGGGATCCAAGACTGCAAGGATAATCTGAAATCGGTTCTAACCCTTCCCCATGTCCATCAAAACTAGAAAATTTTTTTTGACCAGCATTAATTTTTTAAGATAATTCAAACAATAATCTACTTTAATAAAATACTTGTTTCTACCTTTTTTAATTCTTTGTTGCCTATAAGTGCTGCTGATCTTGTACTGCTTCTTTGCAGCATGGCATTTCTCAGAGCGGGTTTTCTGATGGCGGCAACAGTGGATCATGTCTGCATAATATGGAAATGTGTTGAACTTCTCAATTGGAAGCTTGTGTGACAGGGTGACCATGCATTATTGGGAGACAGAAACAGAGCATTGTGACCCTATAATGAGAATTGTCTCATGGCAGGATCCCAGGTACCATTTATGACCAAAAGTATGTGGCTACTTCTCCAAAAAATTGAGTTCAGGTGTTTGAAGGGTACTGTTAATGCAACAGAATACAAAGACATTTCCAATAACTGTGTGCTTCCACCCTTGTGGTAACAGTTTGGTGTTCCACCATAATTGTACCCTTCTGTCACGCTTACCCCAAACACAGTTGGTCAGACACTATAGCTTGCTACTGTGTTCTTCACCTATAGTAGCCCCCTTTTCAATTAGGCAAGCAGGCCTACCGATACTCAGTTGCCCCCAGGACTTATACACACTGCTATAGTGCCTGGCTACCACGCCAGACCATGCGTGAACTGAGCAAAGCAAACAGGTACTTGAGGTTGGCAGACAGGCAAAGTGGTTCAATGACAGTCCAAGTAAAAGGCAGGCAGAGTTAAGGGTCAAACAGGCAGTAGTGAGGAATCACCTCAACAGGATCTGACACAGCAAGGCTGATGTTTGTGGAATAAGCCCCATCCAATGTTGAAGGAGAGGTTTCAATTTCAGAAAACACGCCCCAGGATGTGCGGAAGGACCACATCAGATGTTAGGGTGATCCATGATGGTATTTAAAAAAGCAAAAAAACACATAGTGTAACTTTGAATGACAAGTATTTATTATAAATTATACACTTACAAAAATTCCAACAAAATCTAGCAAAAAGATCCTTCAATGATATTGGTAAAAAGCAATGACTTCACGAGTGTCATCTGTGTTTCGTCCTATTGGACATCATCTCATAAAGAGAGCCGGCCGGTAACGTGAGCGGCGCTCTGAAATACGGTATATACTGCTTTTCTTTTTTTTTTTTTTTCAATACATCACAGAGACTGGAGCACAAAGCATTAACAAACACACAGGATTCTATACGTTTTTAATGTTATTTCAGCCACTGGAGGGCAGGGGGTGGGCACTTGACACAGAGCAGACAGGCAGGGAGGGAGGGGGGGAGAGAGGACAGAGGAGGACAGTAGAGCTACGGATGACAGAGGCTTGTAAACTGACCATGGTGTCCGGGCTCAGCAGCCATGATAACTGTGGTCAGTTTACAGAGGGGAGGGCATACAGGCAGGATCAGCCAGGTATTTGAGGTGTTACAGGTGGCCAAATGACACAGCGCAAGCATTGTGCTGTATAACATGCATTATAAAAATGAAACGGATCCAAATCATTTCAGATCATTTATTGTGTCTTTCTAATTATATTACAGTATATATATTTTTTTTCTGCTATAACACATATCCAATAAAAACATTGGAAAAAAATAATTTCTTCATCAATTTAGGCCAATATGTGTTCTGCTAAATATGTTTGTTAAAAAAAATCCCAATAAGGGTATATTGATTGATTTGTGCAAAAGTTATAGCGTCTACAAGCTATGGGATGTTTTTTTATTTTTTTTACTAATGCCAGCGATCAGCGACTTATAGCGGGGCTGCATAATTGCGGTGGACAAATTGTACAATAACTGACACTTTTGACAAACGTTTTAGGGACCAGTGACACTAATACAGTGATCAGTGCTAAAAAATATGCACTGTCACTTTACTAATGACACTGGCTGGGAAGTGGTTAACATTAGGTGCGATCAAAGGGTTAACTGTGTGCCTAGCCTTTGCTTTCTCACTGTGGGGGAGGTGCTTTTACTACGAGAAGGCATTGATCCATGTTCCTGGATCACAGGATCAATACCTTCCCTACTGACAGAACAGCAATCTGCCTTGTTTACATAGGCAGATCGCCGTTCTGCCCATGTACTGTACAATTGGCACGTGCCGGCGGACATCGAGTCTGCGGTACGCGTCGCTGGACTCCTGCTGTGTGTGATCGCCGCTGGAGCGGATCGCCGGTGTCGTGCCCCAGACCCAGAAGTGTGAGATCATGTACTAGGTATGTGATCTTGCACCGTGTGGCCGCCCTGCCATAGTATATTTTCTGTGGGCGGTCAGGAAGTGGTTAAACATTAACAAAAGGTTAGAATGAAACAAATGAATTTGTTGTTTCATTATAATTTAATTTAGGATTTATTGAAATGTATTACTATTATGACTCAGAGATTCAGATACATCTCGCAATAAAACAAATCACACGTGTATTTAAATCATCATCAGAAGCAACTTGGTAAACAAGGACTTTTCAAAAATTATATTTTCCTAACTTAGACAGTGAAAGTCTTGTCTTTTGATAAGTGAAATATAAATTTTGCTTGCAGATAGACTTGAAATAAATACATTTAAAGTAGCCTCAATGAATTGCTTGAAGAAATGTCATCTGGTTGTATTTTTTCATGCACCTATCTGAGCATTTATACAAAGTAATGAACCGCTGTTCTGGAAAGAACACATATACCTAAAGGGTAATGTCACCCACCCAAACCAGAAACCATTGTGCTGCCAAAAAGCTAATATTATTTTTGTAGATTTATGTCTAAAACCACTCTTCCAATTACCTGGCCTACATCCCACAATACTGACATTCCTGGGACCTGTGCTGCAGTGACAAGAGGCAGGCACCATACTCCGGTATAGTGGAGAGCGATGGTTAGGCTGGTTCATAATGAATAAAGGACTATATTATTAAAGACCTGACCCCGTCCTTGCTTGAGTACACAAGCAACCAAACCACTGTAGCAGATCTTTAGGGGATGCTGAATCGTTGAATCCCTGAATGTCAATACTATAATGATGCACCTGGGAGTTTGGCCAAGAAGTTTCCTAAATAATAAAGGTACTGATTTGTAGTAGCTTTTTGGCAGCACCTCTTCTGCTTCATTTTCATAAAATGAACAGAGAAAGTCCAGTCACCCTTTAAAATACAGTAAAAGCGGTAAAGGTGCATGGACAGCCAAAATTCCAGCAAGTCCAATATAAAGCTGTCATTTATTATAGTATTTTGGGCTTACAAAAATGCTTAGAAATTGTGTATCGGTGACTACTTCCTCATATTGTCACATCCTAATAGTCTAGACAAAAAATTGAAATTCCTTTGGGTGGACATTTAAGGCACTCAAATTTATAACAAAGATAATAGTAAAATATAGTATTTATTGAACAAACATTAAAAACATGGAATGTGCAATTCTGTCTAAAAAATTACACCATCAAAAATAATGTGATCCTCCTTCACCAGACGCGTTTCAGAGCATAGACATCTCCTTCTTCAGGGATGTATCTTATAAACTAATCACATGTCTATAACATAAATACAAAAAATCAGTGACAGACCAATGATAATAATACATTGTCACAATATATATATATATATATATATATATATATATATATATATATATATATTTTTTTTTTTTTTTTTTCTAGTGTTATAAAAACGTACTTACCGTATATACTCGAGTATAAGCTGACCCGAATATAAGCTGACCCGAATATAAGCCGAGGCACCTAATTTTTACCACAAAAAAATGGGAAAACGTATTGACTCGAGTATAAGCCTAGGGTGAGCGCAGCTACTGTAAGTGGAGAAGAGGGTCAACAATGCCCATTTGCAGCCTCACTGTGCCCATTTGCATGCCTCACTGTGCCCATTTGCAGCCCCGGAACTTAGGTCCCCCGAACTTCAAACTTGGTAGTTCAGGGTTCCTAGGTGCCCCCAAAAGGGTTCCGAAATGACAATGCTGCAGATGGACACAGTTGACCGAATTTGGGGCCCTGTATCTCGGGGCCACTTGGTGCTAGGAACCCCAATCTTGGATATGTTGTGGGGTTCCTATCACCAAGTGACCCCGAGATACGGGGCCCCAAATTCAGGTCGGAAAATGTCAAGCACTTTTTTGCAGCAGAGAATGACATTTTCTGAACCGACTTTGGGGCCCCGTATCTCGGGGTCACTTGGTGCTAGGAACCCCAAATTTGGAGACGTTGCAGTGTTGGTTCCAATGGGTTTTCTGCAGAAAAGTGCTTGACTCGAGTATAAGCCCAGGGCGGCACTTTCAACGCAAAAAAATGTGCTGAAAAAACTCGGCTTATACTTGAGTATATACAGTATATTTAACTGGTGTCACGAATGAACATGCCATATAAATTTTAAAAGAAAAAGACAGAAAACATAGCAGGGAACTGTGTCTCAGATATTCCTGCTCACGTGGCTCATTACATCACATAATGCAATCCACTTGCTATTTTTGATAAGGACCTCCCATAGATCCTCTTGAGGGAGTGGATAGTAGACAGTAGAGAACACGGAGGTCAAAGGTTGGACGGCGACCTGCAATAATAAATGGTAGTATTTTGTAGTATGTAACCTAAAAAGTATATAACATCTCACATAACTTGTGCACAATCAGTATGTCAATATCTGTATATTGTTGCATCAAAGGCTATATCCTACCTGTATTTCTCTGCAAAGAGGCGAGAGAGATCGCAGCCCTCTGTTTGATGATGTTGGTATAGACTGAAATAGAAACATATAACAGATATGAATATATGTATTCCTATATGTAAGCCTAAAAAAGTCATGTTGTGGCAGACATGCAATGAAGTTAGCCCCATCCCCACAACGGTGTTGTGGAAAATGGGCGCATTCCTGGGCTTAGCTTGTCCACAACCCGGGGCCCCGGGCCTGGTCAGAGCCCCCAGAGGGGACAAAACACGAGCCTCCGAATGTGCACCACCATGCTGCAAGTGTTTGTTTTTACCTTAGATGTAATGAGTTGGAACAGGCAACAGTGCCTGACCTCGTCTCCCATGCCGTGCCCTTAATTCTGTCTCCCCTCCAATCACCAGGCACCGCCTGATGGGCATCAGCTGTGTGTGGTCAGGGGCGGGGGAAGTAGGTGTTCCCATCCTAAATCAAAGAATCCAAAAAATTCTACGTGATCCAAAAATGCATTCCTCAGAGTAATTGGCCCACATATGTTAGTCCCCTACAAGAACAGCAATACCAACATAAAAGAAAAAAGAAAAATTGTTTGTCCAGAGGCAGTAGCCTGCATGCCCTACATTTTAAACTGTGCCAATGCCACAAAGACTCCATCTGGAGGAGGACCCTGTTCCAGTCTCCCCCCCCTCCCCCGGGGTTAGGGTTTATGTGGTTTAGGATGAGAAATTTGATCCTTGGAGTTTTCCATTGTGGACCAACTTGGTATGTCGGCCAAGAGGCAAGTCCAGATTGCATACCTGCATGCTCCTGATGTGTCTGTATGCTCACTTCCAGAATTCGAGTTTTATTTTACCAATATAGAAGCATCCACAGTCACATAGTAACATGTAGATAACTCAGATCGTTTTACAATTTGCAAAATGTCTTGGTCAAAAAACTTGACCATTGGGTAAAATGGGATTTCTTTGGGTGTGTATATACCTACAGTAATTACATGACCCGCACACATATAAGTGCCCTTATGTTTTCACGGGTCATTGCGAGCCTCTCCTTTGAACTCACTCCTCACCAGTCTGTTCTTAACGGATGTTGTTTTTTTAAAGGTGAATAGTGGAAATCCAGGGACAAATTGTCCTAAAGAGGAGTCCAATGCTAGCATATGCCAGTATTTCCCTACAATTTTTTTAATTTGATCTTGTTGGTTGGTATACTTCCTAATAATCCTTATTGGATTTGTTTCATTTTTAGGTTTCGCTGAATACAGCAGTTTTTGTCTCGTTTGTGAGGAAATGTGTCTGTAGCAGAAAAATGCTTATGTGAATTGGATAGCCTTGTCCTTAGCCATGGCACTGACTAAGCTATTTATCCATTTGTCACGTTAGCTCTTTAGCTGATTAAAAAAAAAATACAAGTATTTTCAAGCAAAAAAGCATAATTAAATCATCCTCCCCATTCCAGATCTTCGCTCTGCGGCTCTGCCCAGTGACACACAGCCTTTAAAAACATAGGGAGGGGTTAGGGTTTACTAAAACGTTAAGGCTGACGGGAGTTCTGCTTTAATTTTTGTTTTTAGGAAATTAATATCTGCATTAATTGGTGTTTTTTGTCTGCTTGGAGAATAACTTTAGGGATTACAAATGAATAGGTCCAAATAAATAAAAAAAAAAGCTTTAGTTTGTGCTTCAAGGTTTCCTGGTCTTAGAACATTTAATTCCAGAGTGTCACCCGAAACTGGAAGTCACCCTTATGCCGCGTACACATGGTCGGAATTTCCGATGGAAACAGTCCGATGGGAGATTTTCATCAGATTTTCCGACCGTGTGTATGTCCAACGGTCTTTTTCTGTCGGTATTTCCGACGGACTTTGGATTGAGAACCTGTTCTCAATTTTTCCGACGGAAAACCTTTCTATCGAATTTTCCGATCGTGTGTATGCAATTCCGACACGCAAAATTCCGACGCATGCTCGGACACAATTCGACGCATGCTCGGAAGCATTAAACTTCCCTTTTATAGTGCTGTCGAACGTGTTTTATGCCGCTGTGTTATTGACCGTCGGAATTTGGTGTGATCGTGTGTAGGCAACACAGCTTGAGCAGAATTCCGTCGGAATTCCGTCGGAAAAAACGTCAGAGTTTTTTCCGACGGAATTCCGATCGTGTGTACGCGGCATTATTCTCTCACCCATTCAATCCCAACCTTCCTCTAAAGTTTGAACTAAATTTCAGCTTTTTTGTTTTGAGGAACTGGTAGCTCTTTTTGGTGGTAGCCGCTCACATTTCCTCATTCCTCGCTTATGAATGAATAACTTGAATGAATACCTTGTATGGCGCTACATATGCGAACTAAATCGCCTCACCTTAGGTGAAGATGACATCACCTTGCAATCATGAAAACAGATAGTCCGAAACTCCTTGCTGCTCTTTAAAATCTTCAGATTTTATTGGTTCTCCATAAAAGACAGTGTCTAGACAGCAAATGTAAACGTGTTTCAGCCTTGTGGGCCTTGTTCACTACTTGTTCACTAGACATGGGCGCCGTCAAAAAATTTGTTTTGTTTCGTTCCTCTTCGTACTAAAAAAAATCGTATTTCATAATTCGTGTACGAAATTCAATTCGGATTAGTACGAAATACGAATTTTCATTAGATTCGTAAACTTTTTGTTAAAATAACGAAAGTTCGTTATGATGAATTTATCATTATGAGGGTCCCACCATCCCTGTGCTGTGCTCATTATGAGGGGCCCACCATCCCTGTGCTGTGCTGACTTCCTGGGTTTTTAACTTTTAGGTTTGTTAACTTTTCGTAACAATTACGAATGTTCGTTATGATGAATTTATCATTATGAGGGGTCCCCACCATTCCTGTGCTGTGTTCCCAGGTCTGTACACCTGCTGTGTTTCCATTATGAGGGGTTCCCCCCATCCCTGTGCTGAGTTCCCAGGTTTGTACACCCGCTGTGCCCATTATGAGGGGTCCCCACCATCCCTGTGCTGAGTTCCCAGGTCTGTACACCTGCTGTGTGCCCATTATGAGTGGTTCCCACCATCCCTGTGCTGTGCTGACTTCCTCTGATTGGTGAACAAAACATCAGTCACAATTCTGTTAATTTGGATCCAAAATTCTGAAATTCATTTTGTATAAAATTTGTAAGCATAGAAATTCCCATAGGGTTCCCACCATCCCTGTGCTGAATTCCCAGGTCTGTACACCTGCTGTGTGTCCTTTATGAGGGGTTCCCACCATCCCTGTGCTGAGTTCCCGGGTCTGAGTGTACACCCGCTGTGCCCATTAAGGGGTTCCCACCATCCCTGTGCTGATTTTTCTGTTAATTTGGATCCAAATTCCGAAATTCGTTAACGAAATTTCGTATGAAATTTGTAAGCATAGAAATTCCCATAGGGTTCCCACCATCCCTGTGCTGAGTTCCCATGATGTTTGATAATTCTGTAAACCTGCTATGTGTCCATTATGGGGGGTTCCCACCATCCCTGTGCTGAGTTCCCGGGTCTGAGTGTACACCCGCTGTGCCCATTATGAGGGTTCCCACCATCTCTGTGCTGACCCTCTGATTGGTGAACAAAACACCAGTCACAATTCTGTTAATTTGGATCCGAAATTCGTAAGCATAGAAATTCCCATAGGGTTCCCACCATCCATGTGCTGACTTCCTGGGGGTTCTAACATTTAGGTTCGTTAACTTTTCGTAACAATTACGAACTTTTCTTATGATGTTGGATAATTCATAAACGAAATTTCGTATTTCGTAAGGAATTCGTATGCATAAAAAATTCGTATTTCGGATTCGTACGAATTTTCGAATTCGTACGAAACTAATCGCACATGTCTATTGTTCACTACTGGTAGTGAACAAGGCCCACAATGCTTAAACGGATTTACTTTTGCTGTCTAGAAACTGTGTCTTTTATGGAGAACCAATAATTTCTGAAGATTTTAAACAGCAGCAAGGAGTTGCAGACTATCTCTTTTCATTAATTGCCATTGCAGCTATGCGACTGCCTTTCTGCACCCTGCAGCTCTGGAAACTTCCCTCATCTTATTGCACCTCACCTCTGCTTTATTTTATGGACATCACCTTTTCCCCCTGCCCGCAGCCTTCTGTGGTATTGCCACAAATCCCAGGGGGCTACAGGACCAGTCTCCCTGCACCCATCGATCTTATGCCCCGTACACACGGTCGAAATTCCGACCACAAAATCCATCGGATTTTTACGACGGATTTTGTCCGACACTGGTGTTACACACGGTCGGACAAAGTTGTCGGAAAATCCGATCATTCTGAACATGGTGACATTTGTTGAGTACGACGGAACTACGTAGAGCCAATAGCTTTGGTCTCATAATTTGATCTGAGCATGCGTGGCACTTTGTCGTCGGAATTCTCTACACACGATCGGAAAAAGTCAGATCGGATTTTGTTGTCGGAAAATTTGAGAGCAGGATCTCAAATTTTTTCCGTTGGAAAAAGTCCGATGGAGCCCACACACGGGCGGATTTTGCGACAACATGGTCCGATCGGACATTTTCTGTCGGAATTTAGGACCGTGTGTACGGGGCAAAATACATGCGCAGTGGGGAGTAGGGATGAGCCGAACACCCCCCGTTCGGCTCGCACCAGAACCCGCAAACGGACCTAAAGTCCGTGCGAGCTTTAGAACCCTATTAGTTATAATGGATGCGAACGTTCGAAATTAAAAGTGCTCATTTTAAAGGCCAATATGCATGTTAATGTCATAAAAAGTGTTTGGGGACCTGGGTCCTGCCCCAGGGGACATGTATCAATGCAAAATTTTTTTTAAAAACGGCCGTTTTTTCAGGAGCAGTGATTTTAATAATGCTTAAATTGAAACAATAAAAGTGTAATATTCCTTTAAATTTCGTACCTGGGGGGTGTCTATAGTATGCCTGTAAAGGGGCGCATGTTTCCCGTGTTTAGAACTGTCTCTGCGCAAAGTGTCATTTTTGAAAGTAAAAAAGCTATTTAAAATCACTCGCGGCTAATGTTAATTCACGGCTCCCGTAACACAGAGAACAGTGATTCATTGAAACTCATTCATAAAAAAAAGTCATTGATAAAAAATAAAAAAAATGGAAAAAAAAAGCGTAGGGGTCCCCCCAAATTCAATAACCAGGCCCTTCAGGTCTGGGATGGATATTAAGGGGGATCCCAGCCAAAAAAAATAAAAAAAAATGGGGTACAAAAGTACCCCTACCATTTCACCAAAAAAGTGGCAAAAATGGTAAAAATGACAGGAGACAGTCTTTGACAATTCCTTTATTAAAATCTTCTTTCTTCTTTCTTCATCCTTCGGATTCTTCATCTTCTCCTTCCTTCATCTTCTTCCATCTTCTTCTTCCATTTTCTTCTTCCTCCGATCCGCTTCTTCTTGCGCTGGTCTTCTCGTCCTTCTCGTCCGGCATCTTCTTCCGTCGGCGTCGGCGTCGGTGTCGGTGTCTTCTTGGGCCGCTCCGCGCAATGGGAGGCTCCCGCTGTGTGAGACTCCGCTCCATCTGACAGGTCTTTTAAAACGGAGGGCACCTGGTGACCCCGCCCCCCTCTGACGTCATGGGGAAAGTCATCATGGAATTCCCCATGACGTCCCTGTGCGTCAGAGGGGGCGGGGTCACCAGGTGCCCTCCATTATAAAAGACCTGTCAGACGGAGCGGAGCCTCACACAGCGGGAGCCTCCCATTGCGCGGAGCGGCCCAAGAAGAGACAGAGACACCGACGCCGACGGAAGAAGATGCCGGACGAGAAGGACGAGAAGACCAGCGCAAGAAGAAGCGGATCGGAGGAAGAAGAAAATGGAAGAAGAAGATGGAAGAAGATGAAGGAAGGAGAAGATGAAGAAACCGAAGGATGAAGAAAGAAGAAAGAAGATTTTAATAAAGGAATTGTCAAAGACTGTCTCCTGTCATTTTTACCATTTTTGCCACTTTTTTGGTGAAATGGTAGGGGTACTTTTGTACCCCCTTACCATTTCACACAGGGGGGGGCGGGATCTGGGGGTCCCCTTGTTAAAGGGGGCTTCCAGATTCCGATAAGCCCCCCGCCCGCAGACCCCCACAACCACGGCCAGGGTTGTGGGGAAGAGGCCCTTGTCCTCACAACATGGGGACAAGGTGCTTTAGGGGTCTTAGACCCCCAAAGCATCCTCCCAATGTTGAGGGCATGTGGCCTGGTACGGTCAGGCGAGAGGGGGGGCCGCTCTCGTCCCCCCCTCTTTTCCTGCGGCCTGCCAGGTTGCGTGCTCGGATAAGGGTCTGTATGGATTTTGAGGGGGACCCCACGCATTTTTTTTTGGTGTTCCCCTTAAAATCCATACCAGACCTCAGGGTCTGGTATGGATTTTGAGGGGGACCCTACGCCATTTTTTTTTTTGGCTGGGACCCCCTTAATATCCATACCAGAAGGGCCTGGTTATTGATTTGGGGGGACCCCTACGCTTTTTTTTTTGTTTTTTATTAATGAATGACAGCTCTCTGTGTTACAGGAGCCATCAATCATTAGCCGCGAGTGATTTAAATAGCTTTCTTCCTGCAAAAATGACACTTTTTTGCAGGGAAAGTTCTAAGCACAGAAACCTGCCCCCCTTCACAGCCACCTATAGACACCCCCCAGATGTGATACTGCAATGCTGTTCTAACAGCATGCACACACATATCCCCAGAAATCAAGCACATATTGTTGTCAGCAGTCAAGCAGCACGCTGACACTGTCTGAAACATAATATGCGAGGCTCTTATACCGTGGGGCGTGTACTAAAGCCCCTGAGCTATAATTGGCTACAGGCATCCTGCCTGTAGCCAATTATGGCTCTCCTGCTGCCGGCGCTGTGATTGGCCAAGCATGCGGGGTCACAGTGCATGCTTGGCCAATCATCAGCCAGCATTGCACTGCGCGGGCCGCAAAGCATTGCGGGGCCGCTCGCATCACACGAATTTGATGCGAGAGCGGCCCCAATAGTTCTGGGCTCGCCGAGCGAACACCGGTGCTCGATTCGAACATGGGTTCGAATCGAACACCGGGCTCATCCTTAGTGGGGAGCTAGCTGTGAGTCATCAGGAAGTGACAGCTGGCTCCTGAAGCCAAGATGATGGCGTAAAAGATCTGAAGCCCTAAGAAGAATTGGATGCAGGGAAGACAGCGCTGGACTTTTTGGGCTAGTAAGTATTTGTTTCTTGTTCAAATGTTTTATTAAAGTATATCAAAGTACATTACAGAAATGTAAGCCAGATAATGTAAAATGCAAGCCATCAACATATATTGTGCTATAAAAAGACAATAAGTATGGAGACAATCGTACAGATGAACAGTGCAAAAATGTGTGACATAAGAGGACAAGCCTCGAACAGAGTGAACCAGAGTAGGCTAATAATCTAGGAGTAGAGCATAGAATAATAGTAAGGTAAAAAGGTAAGGTAGGACATACCCATTGGGCGGCATGGACGTGAGGCCTGGCAATAGGCACTGGGGCTGCAGACTGGGGTCCCACCTAGGGAGGTCCTCTAAAACATCCCAGGAGAGTACCACTATCAGGATCCATCTTTGCCAATATACGCAATAGAGAAGTTGCATAAAGACCTGAAGAGAAGGAGAAAAAAGTCAATAGTGAGTAGGCTAGGTCTGAAGGGAAAAGAGAGAGAGGGGAAGAAGGGCTTGGGCACACCTGGGAGGGGAAAGTAGAGGGAGTATATGGGATGGGGGAGGGGAAAGGAAGCCCCTAGAGGGGACCAGGACCATTGTGAAAGGTAGACCTCAGGTCGTCTTTGAGGGAAGGGTCTCAACTAGACTGTCAAGGCAGCAGAAGAGTGTCATCAAAGTCTGGAGGCAGGTAGTGAGTGATTTAGGGCCTCCAGAGTTTTTCATAAGAGGGCACTATCTAATATGACTGCCTAAATTTTGGCAGTAAGTATCCGTTTCTTAAAAGTCAACAGCTACAGTATTTGTAGCTACAGTACTGAGAATTAATTTGTACATACCCAGATGAAGTGCCTCTTTAAGTCTACTGGTCATGCAACACCTCTCATACAGGACAGGGAACATCTAAGTACTGAATAGAGAAAATGGAAGACAGGGCACAATCAAAGATGTGCGTTTTAGCTTACACATATACAGTGGTGTGAAAAAGTGTTTGCCCCCTTCCTCACTTCCTGTTCCTTTGCATGTTTGTCACACTTAAGTGTTTCGGAACATCAAACCAATTTAAACAATAGTCAAGGACAACACAAGTAAACACAAAATGCAATTTGTAAATGAAGGTGTTTATTATTAAAGGTGAAAAAAAATCCATCATGGCCCTGTGTGAAAAAGTATTGCCCCCCTTGTTAAAACTTACTATAACTGTGGTTGTCCACACCTGAGTTCAATTTCTCTAGCCACACCCAGGCCTGATTATTGCCACACCTGTTCACAATCAAGGTATCACTTAAATAGGAGCTGCTTGACACAGTAAGGTCCACCATCCTTAAAAGCTACACATCATGACCCAAAGAAATTCAGGAACAATTGAGAAAGAAAGTAATTGAGATCTATCATTCTGGAAAGGGTTATAAAGCCATTTCCAAAGCTTTGGGAATCCAGCGAACCACAGTGAGAGACATTATCCACAAATGGCGAAGACATGGAACAGTGGTGAACCCAGGAGTGGCCGGCCGCCAAAAATTACCCCAAGAGCGCAGCGACGACTCAAGAGGTCACAAAAGACCCCACAACAACGTCCAAGAAACTGCAGGCCTCACTTGCCTCAGTTAAGGTCAGCGTTCATGCCTCCACCATCAGGAAAAGACAAAAATGGCCTGCATGGCAGAGTTCCAAGGAGAAAACCACTGCTGAGCAAAAGAACATCAAAGCTCGTCTCAATTTCTCCACAACACACTTGATGATCCCCAAGACTTTTGGGACAACATTCTGTGGACCGATGAGACAAAAGTGGAACTCTTTGGAAGGTGTGTGTCCAAGTATATCTGGCGTAGAAGGAACACTGCATTTCAGAAAAAGAACATTATACCAACAGTAAAATATGGTGGTGGGTAGTGTGATGGTCTGGGGCTGTTTTGCTGCTTCAGGACCTGGAAGACTTGCCGTGATAAAAGGAACTATGAATTCTGCTACCAAGAGATCCTGAAGGAGAATGTCCGACCATCACTCAAGCTGAAACGAACTTGGGTTCTGCAGCAGGACAATGATCCTAAACACACCAGCAAGTCCACCACCGAATGGCTGAAGAAAAACAAAATGAAGACTTTGGAGTGGCCTAGCCAAAGACCTGAATCCTATTGAGATGTTGTGGTATGACTTAAAAAGGCCGTTCATGCTCGAAAACCCTCTAATGTAACTGAATTAGGACAATTCTGCAACGCTTGGTTGCAGTTGTTGCTGCTAAGGGTGGCCCAACCAGTTATTAGGTTTAGGGGGCAATCACTTTTTCACACAGGGCCATGATGGTTTGGATTTTTTTTCACCTTTAATAATAAACACCTTCATTTACAAATTGCATTTTGTGTTTACTTGTGTTTCCTTGACTATTGTTTAAATTGGTTTGATGTTCCGAAACACTTAAGTGTGACAAACATGCAAAGGAACAGGAAATGAGGAAGGGGGCAAACACTTTTTCACACCACTGTATTTCTACACTTTGTTCATTTGCTCCCTCTCTTCTGTTTTTTCTCAATTACACATGAATATGCAGTGTGGTTGCTGTACATTGCTGGAGGGTGAGCATGTAGCAAGCTCAGTAAGGTGTTGATGTTTTTCTTGACATGGTGTAAAAATCTATTTTCTTTGCATTTGTTGCTAGTTGTTGATGTATGAGGTAGAGAACACTGGAGAACACTGGTTTAGTAGTGCAAACTGCAGTATTCTATGCAACACAGAAATATTGAACATCTTTGTAAAAACTGTTTGCATTATTCAACAATCTTGTCCTATGTAAACCTCCTTTATTCCTCCAATGGTATTCAAAACACAGTACTTTAAAGGGTCAGTCCACTAAAAAAATTTTTTCTATATTAGTTATTGGTTGACCATGATGGATTGAGTCATCTCCTGGGCTTTTATATATCCCATACACTCCAACAGCAACATCTGCTTGCCATAATTCTCAACTCCTGTCCACTTGGAACTTTTGGGTGATCCTGTCCACCTTTGTATAATCCATGTCTGTCTGTCACATTTGCCATAATATAAAATAAATAAATTCAACAGGATATGTAGGACCCCATCATTGGTCACAAAGACTTGCGGGCAGAGGCCATCAAAGTTTAAGAGATAGAAACTGTAACGTGGTTCACTCTCCAACACGCAACTGCAGATGGAGTGCTTGCTGCATGATCCCAGGGATAAACTATCCGAAACCAACTGAACCCAAACTAGCATAATTCCCATTGCCCTGAATAAGGAGGTGCTTCAAAGATCCCCAAAATGTGTTGACTCTATTTATGTCTACTTTTACAAAAACACAATGGATTCTACACATTTTTAAATCATCTACTTTATACAGCGCTCTTCACCTACCAACACCCAAACTTGAAAGCTTTCAGCTGGGGCAAGGAAAGGTTTTTTAAAAAAAAAAAATCTAGAGTAGAATAGTTCTATAGTCTTACAACATTTTTATTGAAAGGTCTCATAAATTTTGCCTGATTTGGAGGTCTAATGACCCAAAGAGGTTTGGATTTTGAAACTGTATTTAATTGTGATTTTTCTTTTGCATTTTGTCCAGTTTGGTGTCTGGTACCTTGAGTTCATCTAAGTCCATTCTCTATATTATGCATGGTTATTTGAAGATAGTTGGAGTTTGGTGTCCTGGACTTGTATGGTGAAATATAGTAGGGACAACTGTTGACCTGAATATTGTGTATGATAAAGTTTATGTTCCTAACTTTTTGGCACTTAAGCACCCGCTCTTTTTTATTTAGAGGCTGGTTGAATAAATAGTCCACTTATGTGTGTCATACCTGCATTGGACTGTGGTTGCTTGCTTTGTTTATAGAAAAATAAGTTGGTACACTTTCAAGCCTGTTGGGCAGACATGCCAGGGTTAAATAGTTAAGCTTCATTTAAGGGGACAAATTATATTGATGCTGTGCCCAAAAAAGGAGAAGGTGAGCTCACAGAAATACTTACTAATAATGCCTATAGGCTTCCTGCAGCTGACCTTTTCTTCGTTACTAACTTACCATGCCTTTTTTGCTCTGTGTGAAGGAGGCCATCTTGGTAGGGAAACACAACTTTGTTTTCTCATGTTAAAGCTGCCTCCTGGATGATCAGTCCGGTAATATTCAAAAAGCAGCAGGAATTGTGTAGGATGCACAGGTCCACAGAATGAATGAAGCTAAAGCAGGAATATCTCTATACTGTAGGTCCTCAGGGGCAGCTTTCTCCCTAGCATGGAGAACAGTTAGAAGAACAGTAAGACAAAAGTGAAAGTTCTGCTTTAAGAACTGCTCACCCCCTTACATGCCACATTTGGCATGTCATTTTTTTGGGGGGTGGGGGAAGTGGGTACCTAGTTGTGACAGGTACCCAGCTCTAACTTCTGCTCGGGGCCGCCTAGGCCTAGGCGACTTGAGCAGAATTTCTCCTCTCCCCTCCCTCCCTGCAATCTTCTGGGAAACATCACAGGTCCCTAAATATTGCCCGGCCATTGAGAGCCGTAAGCTGTCACAGCCGGGTGCCCACACCTGTGATGCTGTTCCGGGGAGAGGAGAGGGAGAGAACCAAGGGTTCAGGCGGCCCCATTGCTGGATCGTGGGACAGGTGAGTGTGTGTTTAGTAAAAGTCAGCAGCAACACTTTTTGTAGTTGCTGACTTTTACCAAACACAAAAACGACTGGAACTCCGCTTTAATTTCACTCCAAATATATATTGAAACTAGAACTCGGAGGGAGACAGCAGTGCTTTAGATGAACTCATAGAAAAACAACTAGGAGGCTCCCCATTTTTGTTATGAGATGTGGATATTTTTCTTAATTTGCGAACTATGGCACAAGAAGTTTAAAAGGTGTTATAGTCACAGAGTACAGGTGTACTATGACAATTATCCCTTCCAAGATAAAGGCTATCTTGGAAGGAATAATTGTCATAGTACACCTGTACTCTGTGACTATAACACCTAAGGCACAATGTGTTATGGATAGGAAGAAGAGCTTTAGGGTTTTTATTTATGGTGGCCATGTAAAACATTTAAAGTCTATAGAGAAAAAAAAATAGGTTTGGGACTATTACAAAAAATGGTTTCTTGTATGCAATGAAGTGTGTATAACTGACTTTTTAGAGAAATTTGTAATGCACGCTGTCCCCCTGGACTCACAAGCCCTACACCTTACAGCCAGTAAAGACATACCTTGATATGGGCTAAGAAGTCTGAAACAGATGTATGCAAGGTAGTTATACTGGCTTTATGAAATGATAACTATAATCTGTGCTGTACACTAGTGCTTCTGGATGAACTTATTGCAAAAAGGAATGATTTGCATGACTTTGACAACTTACGCATAAGCACAAGCTCCTTATTTTTTGCATCTTATGCTGGAAGTGAGGACATGTAAATAACTTTCTATTTTAATAAAGTAACGGTGCATCTCATGTATAAATGTCAAAGATATCAGGTTATATTTTACTACAATATGCTCTAGTAATATAAAGATTTGCCCTACTGATTCATGTGAAGTACGAATTTTAAAGAACTCCATATTTTACCAAAAATATACTTGCTGAGATCTGTCCAGGTCCCTCAGTATGCAAATAGGTTCTCCTGACAGCCAAGAACCATAACCCATTGTGTGTTCCAGCATCCCTCCATCTCCAGGACTTGTTTTTGGCAGACTATATGCTGGCTATATGCATAGCACCATGGCTCAAGTAGACAAGCAGGTCTACAGGAAAGCTGATAAAGCCAGATTTCATCAGTTTTTGCAGTGATGTGCAGACAAGTTTGAATCTCTCTGCATCTCAGGGACTTTTAGAGCCATATAGACCCCAGAAAATGTGTTTTTGCATAGCTAAGGCTGTTATTTCTGAGCAACTGCAGGGCGAATTTTAAACTGACAATAAAAACATGAATATTGCTTCCTGGAGTACTTGTGGTTTGTCCAGATGAGACCTGATGAAATGTGTTGGGTTGTCTATTATTTGGCCATCCTTCCTTCTGTTCCTTGGTGTACTTATCTCTTTTTTTTTTTAATTATTTTTTATTAATAGATTTTCCACATATACAAAAAACAATCCACATTATTACAAATTCTTGTATCTGCACATCCTTATACAATACTTCAAAACCACAATCAACAAAACACATGGATCAATCGCAATATACTTTCCAAAAAAGTCAAGAGTAGTCCACAGTCTCCCCCCCCCCCCTCTTCCTGATATGATTCGTTACCCCTACTCACTTTATTTTGATTATATTTTATTATATTATATTGCTGTTTTTTTTCTTTTTCTTTTCCTATCCCTCTCCTTCTCCCTCCCCCTTTCCTTTTTTTTTTTTTATTAATTCATTAATTAACCCCCAGCTCCCCCCAGTTTATTCCCCCTTGTAGTTCCCTTAATCCCCTATTAAGTTTGTGTAAACTAATATAGTGTGTCTTCCACCTTGTGTATGTGATAGTGACTTCCCCTTCCGGGAAAAGAGAAGAAAGAAAGAGAAAAAAAAAAAACTTAATTATGAAGAGGTGAGAGCCGCGACTCTCCCCCAACTTTATATTCCCTTGGTGATGTGCCGAAAACCGAAAAAAAAAAAAAATCTCTATCCAGCTCTCTGCAGAAGGCAATGTTCTGTTTAATGAATAAACTGACTCACAGAAAAAAAATAGATTTTTTTTTTCACTTCTGACTAGCATGTTTTCTTGCAGCCTATAGTAAGCTATATATGGTAATTAATCTTATGATATAGCATCATAGCTTTTACAGAAAATGTGGTCCACAGTACTCCAGAGCTCAGTACTATTTTAAGGTGATCTAAAAAGTCGACATTTATGAAAGTTGATCTGAAAAATAGAAAAGTGCAGATGACTTCTCATGACTTTAAAAGCCTTCTCAAGAGCCCTAAACAGTAAAGGGGATATTTAAAGCTGAACTCCAGGGACAGGAAAAATACTCCCATGCAGTTGGGCTGCCCCAATACTACAAGGTTTTAAATGCTCGTTTAGGTACAGAGGGCCCCAAAAAGCAGTTTTAGTTGCACAATTCTCTGCTCCCACAAGCTCCCTCCAGGTTGTAAGTTTTGTCCCTGCAGTCTCTTCTCCCCAATGCTCTGGCCTCTTTTCAGGTCCTCTGACGTAATCAACGCAGAGCCAAAAGCCCCACATTGGACATGAGGATAGCGAAGGACAGTGCACTGCTAGAGCATAGGGCAGTAGTTTAGCACACTGGCTGCTAGAAAAGAGGAGGATTGGGTAAGGAAATCATTTAACCCTTGCAGTGTGGGGCAGATATACTACAAGTGAGCATCTTTCTATTCCCCAGAGACATGCTTTACTATTACCTCTCATCCATATATAATGCTGTTCTTACATTTCTACACTAGCAATTTAAAAACAATTCACTCCTTCATCCATGTAAAGCCCCATACACATGGGCAGGAATATCGGGAGACATTTGCCAGTTAAAAAAAAAAAAAACAATGGCTGACATTCTGCCCGTGTGTGTGTGATGCCCCGTACACACGATCGGAAATTCGGCCAGCAAAAGACAGATGAGAGCTTTTGGTCGGAAAATACGATGTAAATACGTGTGTATGCTCCATCGGACTGCTCCATCGGACTTTTGCTGGCCGAATTCCCGCCAGCAAAAGATTGAGAGCAGGTTCTCAATTTTTCGGTCTGAAAAAGTCTGTAGCAATTCTGACGCACAAAATTCCTACGCATGCTCGGAAACAATTTGACGCATGCTCGGAAGAATTGAACTTAATTTTCTCGGCTCGTTGTAGTGTTGTACGCCACCTCGTTCTTGACGGTCGAAAGTTCAGCAAACTTTTGTGTGACCGTGTGTATGACCATCCAAGATTTTTCTGCCAGAAAATTTGCTCATCTGTACGCATTAGTCTGGCTTCATTTGGATGTGCATGCTGGAAAACCAGCATCCGACCGACTCCCGATCAGCGCTCTCAGCCAATGGCAGAGAGCGCTGATCGCAGTGTTCTGGCGAAGGGACAGTCCCCCTATCAGAACACAACAGCTCAGCGGGGGAAGAAGGCTGGACTAACCTTGTATGGTTAGTACAGTTGCTCCGACCGGAGCTGTCAGTTCTTTTTCGCACAACACGCTGGATTGCGAGAAATAAAACTGTAGTGTGTACCCGGCTTAACTCCTACAATAAACACATGGCACAGACTTTGTGACACCATGATTGGATTACGTAAATTTGAACAGGGTGTTTTCTCAAATCCATATTCTTGGACAATTGAAATTTGCCTTGACACATTGTATAACATCATGGTGATTACATTTTGGTGAAAGAGTTTGTGTACAAAAAGGCTGGGGTATGTTCCAACATTCATTTGAGCTGAGAATGTTGCTTGATCGAGCAGTGTAATGTATTACACCTTACAGAACAAGAATCTGATTAGCTTCTACAAACTTCTCAAAATAATCTAATGCTGGGTCATTAATGCAAATGTCAATGCTTACTCGCAATATTGAAAGCTGCTCCTGTACCTTCCAGTTGGCCCATTACTATGATGGAAAGCCTTACTGGCCAATAAGAAGGTGTGTGAATGGATTGCCCATTGGACATGCTGACCCTCTTCCTTTAATACTTAGAATTATTGATGTGGAACAAATATACCAACAAGGAGTTCTGACACTTAATCAACTTTCCCAATATGCCTATTTGTTCTGGGTCAGCAAGTATTAAAACCAGTCAGCATGACAGTCCAACAAGCAGTCACCTAGTGTTTTCAGAGGGCGGTGAGCAATAGCGGTACTTGTATTGCTCATGGAAGGTTTATTACAAAAAAAAAAGTAAAATGTGCACTGCCATTTCTGCATTCTACATATGGAGCTTAGACTGGCTAGGCCCTTCATCATGTGCTAGATAAGATCCTCCAGCCCTGTCACTGCTACAGTGATATATATATATACATAGCTTCCCAAGAGACCCAGCAGTCTTACCCTAGCAGCAAGTTAAGTTCCGGAGTACAAATATATCAGGATAATCAATAGCAGCAAAAGGAAGAGATCAAGAGATGACAAGAGCAGAGCCAAGGTTGAAGATCAAGTCATGATGTATTCCCTAATTGAAAGGTGGAAAAATCTATCCACTTTCTGACTCTTTCTAAAAGAATACTTATTTAAAGAGAAAATGCAGGAATTTTTTTTTTATCAATTAGTGGCCTGGTAATCCTTTTTTTTTTTGCATTCTTTATTTACAAATTATTTTTTCATCTCTTAACAGTGACCAGGTATTCTTACCATGGAAATCCTACCATAGAAATATTTTAATTGTGTTAAAGTCCAAAAATGTTAAAGAAAAAAAAAAGGTTCTGTTTCCACCCCTAGCTAATCTTAAAAAGTGTTTCTAAACCCTGTAATTACTTAACTTAACCACTTAAAGCAGAGGTTCGCCGAAATTTTTTTTTTTTAAAGTCAGCAGCTACAAATACTGCAGCTGCTGACTTTTAAAATATGGACACTTACCTGTCCAGGGCACCCGCGATGTCGGCACCCGAAGCCGATCTATCGCTCGGCTCTCGGGTGCTGCCGCCGCCATCTTCGGTAAGGGAATCAGGAAGTGAAGCCTTGCGGCTTCACTTCCCAGTTCCCTACTGCTTCCCTAGTCGCGCTGCGCAATCCGAAAAGGTCCCTGCTGTCTCTGGGCCCCGTGTGTTTCCTAGCAGACAGCGGGGGTGGGGGGCAAGAAGAGGCGTAGACTAGTCTATGCCCGGGAGTGGGTTCAAATATCCGTATTATACAGGTATCTGCACCCCCCTCCCCCCTGAAAGGTGCCAAATGTGACACCGGAGGGGGGGAGGGTTCCAAAAAGTGGAGGTTCCATTTTTGTTTGAACCTCCGCTTTAAAGACCGAGCCTCTTTTTGAGATGTGTTGTTTACAAGTTAAAAACTATTTTTTTTTGCTAGAAAATTGCTTAGAACCCCAAACATTATACATTTTTTTCTAACACCCTAGAGAATAAAATTCAATACTTGCAATACGTTGCAATACTTTATGTCACACCGTATTCGCTCAGAGGTCTTACAAGCGCACTTTTTTGGGAAAAAATACACTTTTTTAATGAAAAAATAAGGCAACAGTAAATTAGCCCAATTTTTTTTTTATATTGTGAAAGATAATTTTACGCTGAGTAAATTGATACCAACCATGTCACGCTTCAAAATTGCGCCCGCTCGTGGAATGGCGACAAACTTTTACCCTTAAAAATCTCCATAGGCGACGTTTAAAAAGTTCTACAGGTTGCATGTTTTAAGTTACAGAGGAGGTCTAAGAAAAGGCTAGAATTATTGCTCTCGCTCTACTGACCGCAGCGATAACTCACATGTGTGGTTTGAACACCGTTTTCATATGCAGGCGCTACTCACGTATGCGCTCGCTTCTGCACGCGGGCTCGGCAGGATGGGGCGCGTTTAAATAAATGTTTAATTTTTTTTCTTATTTATTTTAACTTTTATTTTTTAGTTTTACACAGTTTAAAAAACAAAAAAAAAATCACTTTTATCCCTATTACAAGGAATGTAAACATCCCTTGTAATAGAAAAAAAGCATGACAGGACCTCTTAAATATGAGATCTGGGGTCAAAAAGACCTCAGATCTCATATTTACATTTAAATGCAAAAAAAAAAAAAAAATAATGTAAATTAAAAAAAAAAAAATGGCCCTTTAAGAGCTATGGGTGTAAGTGACGTTTTGACATCGCTTCTGCCCTGCAATGTTATGGAGACGGGTGGGAGCCATCTTCCCCTCATTTGTCTCCATGCCCAGCAAGGGTGAAGCTCCGGTAAGTGGCGGAGGGGACTGGAGCGCTGTGGGAGGGGGGGACCTCTCCCGCCGCCGATAAAAGGGATCTTGTGGCCAAACCGCCGCAGAGACCACTCTTATTGGAAAACGGCCCGCCGGCCGAAGAAGAGGATACCAGGGTTATGGCAGCTAGCTGCTGCCATAACAACGATATTCCCCTTCAAAGTAAGGACGCATATCGGTGTGCGGCGGTCCGGAAATGGTTAATGTGCAATCATATGACCCTACATTGATAGCTTTTCCAGTGGTGGGAACCAGTGATCTCTTGCTGTTCTTTGCTGGTCCTACTTTTAGCAGTCTTGTTACCGCCCACTAATGACATCTCAACATTTGTCCTTAATCACCTGGGTCCTTTAGTCTTATACAACTTTTGCAGCCAATCGGCAGTATCCACTTCTGTCCAAAATTGGCCCTACTGTATGAATGTGAGTTGGGGATCTTTCTGCTCCCAGCTTTGTGCAGTCATATCGGAACAGCACCCACACTCACTCAGGTTGAACTGGATGGACTTTTTTTCACGCGCTTCGGAGTGCACAACGGTATATGTCTGCTGTAGCATTAACAGGAATAATAAACTTTAATGGAAAAACCTGAACTCAATCATTTAGAGGGGTATCCTTATACCTTTCGGCAGAAACCTTGTGAGCTGCTAAAATTAATAAATGCAATGAAAAATGAATAATAAACTAGTGAAAAATAAAATAAAAATAAAAAATTTAGAATAAACTGCTGCCAGCACTCCCCACACTTCCCTAAATGTGACAATACAAAATTAGATAACAAATGTGTGGCGCTAAGACCAAACAGTGAATAACTAGATGAAATAACTATAAAAAATATATATATATTGCACAAATCTACTAAAAAATATATTGAATAAATTAATATATTAAATTAATAGTAAATATATCCTATAAAGCAGATCCAAAAACGTGCAAATGACATTCAATTATTTATAATGTCGAAAATAAAGTGCAAGTGCTCCGTGTGCTGCACAATATCCTTAATATATATGCTGAATCAAATTCTTTAACAGCAGGAGGAGCTTGATTGGCTGACGTGAAAGGAATCAGGAAGTGCTCTGGAGTACAGGCTCAGGGTGGGGTGAACGCCGCTGACCGGGGCTGCAGATCCGGCTTCAGGTGACACTATCACCCCGCCATATGAGTTTACTAAGGCGTGTTTTTTTTATCATGAAATGAGTGAGTGTAATTCTTCTGGAGTTTAAGTTGTAATAAATCCTTTTTAAAAACGATATCACACTATTGCAAGCCTCTATTGTTTCTACATGTGGCATATATGAGAGAAGGTTGCTGGTAACCAGGAGGAAGGAGTTGTTCTTGATCCGCATTTTAAGCCAAATAGTTACCACAGGAAGGAGGAATCACAGGAAGATCTCTCTTAAAGCTGTTAACTAGACATGTGAAATTAGTTTCGTAACAAATCAAAATTCAGGCCGAATTTTGCAACTCCGAATAAAAAAACGAACGAATTTCAACAAATACGAAAGAAATTATAGCGGATATAACGAATGAAATCGACATGATTCAGTAATTCGTTAAATATCTAATGAAACAAAATGTCATCTCAAAGTAAATCTAATGCCCCTTACACACGGTCGGAAATTCCGACCACATAATCCGTCGGATTTTTTCCGACGGATTTTGGACAAAGTTGTCGGAAAATCCGATCATTCTGAACGTGGTGATGTTCGTTGCGTACGACGGAACTACGTAGAGGCTAGTAGCCAATAGGTTTGGTCTCCTAATTTGATCTGAGCATGCGTGGCACTTTGTCCGTCGCAATTCTCTACACACGATCGGAAAAAGTCCGATTGGATTTTGTTGTCGGAAAATTTGAGAGCAGGATCTCAAATATTTTCCCTTGGAAATTCCGACGGAAAAAGTCAGATGGAGCCCACACACGGTCGGATTTTCCGACAACATGGTCCGATTGGACATTTTCCGTCTGAATTTCCGACCGTGTGTACGGGGCATTACAGTCCAATCAGCTGATTAATTTTGTGCTGGAGGTTGGATTACTGGCAAAGTGCATTCCTGAGAACTGGGAGAAGGGTGTTGTATTGTATTTGTCATTGTGTGTGTTAATAGATTCAATAAACAAACAGCTTTCCAAACTACGAATCATTATCACGAATATATCTACATACATAAATATCGAATTTCAACTAATACAAAAGAAATATAGCGCATGTAACAAATGACATTTGACATGATTCGAGATTCAGTATAACGAACATCGACACTCTACAGAAATAACGAATTATCCGAAAACGTATTAACGTAACATAACAAATATAACAGAACACGAAATTATGTATTTTCCGAATAACAACGAACCAAAACGAAAATAAATTTTCCGTTGTGCACAAGTCTGCTGTTAACATTTACTACAGGCTTTTATAAAAAGCCCTTAAGGTGAGGGTACATCTGGTGGATGGGTACACAAGGATTGTGTGTGCACTGCATGAAGTCACCAGCATCACTTTTATGGTTTTATGATGGACTGTTAAAGAATTTGATTCAGCATATATATTAAGGATATTGTACAGCACACAGAGCACTTTATTTTGGACATTATCAATAATTGAATGTCATTTGCATGTTTTTGGATTTGCTTTATAGGATATAATTATTATTAATTTAATATATTCATTTATTCAATATATTTTTTAGTAGATTTGTGCAATATATATATATAGCACCACACATTTGTTATGTCAAATATGTCATATATTGTACATATCTGCAACAGAGAGGGTTGGCTAAAAAGGAATATGTTATTTGCATACCTAAGAAAACTATGGTTTCACATTAACAAACGTCTGGGGCGGTGGGGAAAATGTCTATCATTGTAGAAATAGACATGGAAGGAACCTGGAAGAGGTACCCCAATTGTTGGTCCAGCTCCTATTGCCTCTGCCGCTGGATGTGTCCAATTTGATCATACTATGTACCTAGCAAACGTCAGCTGCATGAACAGTGATCTCCTGTCTGAACTCCAGTTCTTGTAGGCTACTTTCACGTGGGCCTTGTAGTGTGGCAAAACCAGACAGTTATGACATGTTTTTAACATGCCCCAGCCAGCTGTCAAAACCCAGCACATTGATGCCGGATGGCCCCGTACACAATGTTGTGCCTGCAAGGCTTTGCATCATGGCACAGCATAAAAGTATGAAATTACAGAGAATGGCACAGGTAGGGATACAGCTAAGCTACAGCATAATCATACACATGAATGTGCTGTGGGGGTGTAGGATTATACAAAAAATACAAAGATATCCATGGCAGCTCCTCAGTGAGATGAAAGTAATCTCTGTAATATATAAAGGAAACAGCAGAGGGCGCCAACTAAGGGTGGCAACTCACAAGATACATAAGGATAAGACCATGTAATCCACCCAGTATGGTGTGCTATTACATGCGAACTTGTGGGGTTGATTTACTAAAACTGATCTACATACAGGGCACTGTATTCCAATGGTGTGTGTGTGTGTGGGGGGGGGGGGGGGGGGGTTGAAGCACATGATTAGAGCTAGATCTAGATCTAATAGGTTTCAAAAAAGGGTGGGCTCGACTCGGGGGGCAGAGACCTGCGCTCCGAGCCCACCTAGTTGTGTGAGAATAGCGAATGGATATTCGCTATTCTCACACCGATTCTCCTCCCAGCCAATCAAGAAGCTGGTCGTGAGACCCACTTCCCGATTGGCAGAAAGGAGAAGCGATCCTATTGGCCAAGGGGGAGGAGGGAGGAGACGCATGGCCAGGGGGGAAGACCGACCCACCGGCCGCCACAGTGAATCTCCAGGGATGGTTCAGCCGGCTCATCCATCAAGCACTCCCTAGCTTGGACAGGGGAGAGAGGAGGAGGGGAGAGAGGAGTCATCCCAGGCAGGACATCTGCCTCCTAAGCTAAGGAGTTCCCGGTGCTCCCCGCATTCATGTCCATCTCCCGTGCCACGGGGTGGGGGGTGGCGTTGGTTTGACGCCGCCCCCCCCCACCTGAATTATCAAGCACCAGCCGCCACTGAAATCAACCCGTGTGTCTTCAGGCACCAGGAAGCAGGTGGTGCTGTCAGGGGCCATGTAGGACACCAGAAACTAGACCAGAAATCCTGGAGCCACCCTGGAGTATATGGACTGTGCAAAACTGCAATTATTATCACACCTGGGAGGGCCGGAACATGGGGAGCATGGCTACATGTGTTCGGAGCTAACTGCTCCTTTTCAAGCCTTACAATGCTGATTTTTAATAAAGTATTTTTCTATATACTGCACTTAGTTGGCACCCTCTGCTGTTTCATTTATATATGGCAAAAAAATAGGGCATGTCTTGTTTGGCAGGTGATACTGCCTGGGAATGCACCCCTTAGAAATTAAAGGAGCTGTGTCGTAACAACACTACAGCTGTGTCTAATGGACATGGTTCTTGTATGGTGAAGGTGGTTTCAATATGAAATCTCTTTTCAAACAGGCATGTGGGAGGTGGCATATTGCCTCCTGATCGCCTGCTAACCGCAGGCCAGCTGCTGCTGCCAAAGAGATACACCATAGACATGATGGACCTTAAAGTGTTTTTATGTTCTACAGTACCTGCCAAAACACAAAGCCTAAAGGCTGAATGACATAACTCAGATAACACTCACAGGGTGCCATTCGTGGCTTTAAGTACAGCACAGGGAATAAACAATTAAGCTAGCCACCTAGCAGCCGCTGAAAGCTCCTCCGCACTCGGACAATTTTATTTACATTTTATTTGGCGCTTTTGCTTGTTGATCAGTTTATTTTCGCAAGCTTTGCATAAAGAAATTGAGGCTTAATGGGAAAGTTAAATTTCAAAGTGTACTGGTTCTTTCAGCTAAATAAGAGGATTTGGACTGCATTGTCGGGTTTCTATAAACTGAGCGGATAATTCCAGATTGAAGGTGCGCAGGATAAATTCAGCTCATTTCAAAATAAACTGCCGACAGTAATGATCTGTACTGTTCCTGTGCCTTTTTTTTTGGCAAAAATCCTCTAATAACAGATTGCATTATATTTTCTTATCTTCAACCCATTTCTCTGCTGTAAAGAAACACTGAGAATGGACAGGGATAGTGATGGTTTTAGATGTTCATTTATGTATTCAGTGATGTAGCTTTAGCCAGTTTTGCCGTGCTGTATGGAATAGAACCATTGATATCAGTCTTAAGCCCCATACACACGGTCGGAAAATCCGACCACCAAATCCATCGGATTTGGTCCGACGGATTTAGTCCAACACTGGTGTTGCATACACATGGTCGGACAAAGTTGTCAGAAAATCAGATCATTCTGAACGTGGTGATGTTTGTTGCCTACGACGGGACTACGTAGAGGCTAGTAGCCAATAGCTTTGGTCTTGAAATGTGATCTGAGCATGCGTGGCACTTTGTCCGTCGGAATTCGCTACACACGATTGGAATTGGTGTGATCAGACTTTGTTGTCGGAAAATTTTTAGAGCAGGAGATACAACTTTGTCCGTCGGACAATCCGATGGAAAATGTCCGATGGTGCCTACACACAGTCGGAATTTCCGACAACATTGTCCGATAGGACAGAATCCATCAGAAAATTTGACTGTGTGTATGGGGCTTTATCCCCACTAGACCTAGATTTTAATGTTATTAGCACTCACAGATAGGGATGGGCCCGGTGCAAACCCATGTTCGCATCAAGCACCGGGCGTTCGCTCGCTCGGCGAGCCCAGAACTATTTTGGCCGCTCGCATCACATTCGTGTGATGCGAGCGGCCCCGCAATGCATTGCGGCCGGCGCGGCCGGCGCAGTGCATTGCTGGCTGATGATTGGCCAAGCATGCACTGTGACCCCGCATGCTTGGCCAATCACAGCGCCGGAAACTCGGAGAGCCATAATTGGCTACAGGCAGGACGCCTGTAGCCAATTACAGCTCAGGGGCTTTAGTACACGCCCCACCATTTAAAAGGCCGCCACGCCATCGGCGCCGGTCACATGAGTTCCGGCTTTAGGAGAGATCAGGCTGATTCTGTGTCTTTGCTAGATTCATTCAGATAGAAAGATTTGCTCTACTTTGCTAAATCATTGGCTATTTATTTGCTAAACCATTGCTACCTGTCATTGATCGTCCATTGCTGCTGGTTAGTGTGTTTTTAGCTGCTGCTGGGGATTAGTCTGGTGCGTGTTTTACTGTTAGTACAGTATTTCAGTAGTACCAACCGCAGTGCTGTTAGCACAGCATTGCACCCCAAAAGCACCCATAGGACTTCTAGTGTGTTAGTGGCAGCAAACAGAGCTCCTATATTTTCTTCCTAGAAGCACCCATAGGACTTCTACTGTGTTAGTGGCATCACACAGAGTTCCTATATTTTCTTCCCAGAAGCACCCATAGGACTTCTACTGTGTTAGTGGCATCACACAGAGCTCCTATATTTTCTTCCCAGAAGCACCCATAGGACTTCTAGTGTGTTAGTGGCATCACACAGAGCTCCTATATTTTCTTCCCAGAAGCACCCATAGGACTTGTACTGTGTTAGTGGCATCACACAGAGTTCCTATATTTTCTTCCCAGAAGCACCCATAGGACTTGTACTGTGTTAGTGGCATCACACAGAGTTCCTATATTTTCTTCCCAGAAGCACCCATAGGACTTCTAGTGTGTTAGTGGCATCACACAGAGTTCCTATATTTTCTTCCCAGAAGCACCCATAGGACTTGTACTGTGTTAGTGGCATCACACAGAGTTCCTATATTTTCTTCCCAGAAGCACCCATAGGACTTCTAGTGTGTTAGTGGCATCACACAGAGCTCCCATATTTTCTTCCCAGAAGCACCCATAGGACTTGTACTGTGTTAGTGGCATCACACAGAGTTCCTATATTTTCTTCCCAGAAGCACCCATAGGACTTCTAGTGTGTTAGTGGCATCACACAGAGTTCCTATATTTTCTTCCCAGAAGCACCCATAGGACTTGTACTGTGTTAGTGGCATCACACAGAGCTCCTATATTTTCTTCTCAGCAGCACCCATAGGACTTCTAGTGTGTTAGTGGCATCACACAGAGCTCCTATATTTTCTTTGCAGAAGCACCCATAGGACTTCTAATGTGTTAGTGGCATCACACAGAGCTCCTATATTTTCTTTGCAGAAGTACCCATAGGACTTCTAGTGTGTTAGTGGCATCACACAGAGCTCCTATATTTTCTTCCCAGAAGCACCCATAGGACTTGTACTGTGTTAGTGGCATCACACAGAGCTTCTATATTTTCTTCTCAGCAGCACCCACAGGACTTCTAGTGTGTTAGTGGCATCACACAGAGCTCCTATATTTTCTTTGCAGAAGCACCCATAGGACTTCTAGTGTGTTAGTGGCATCACACAGAGCTCCCATATTTTCTTCCCAACAGCACCCATAGGACTTGTACTGTGTTAGTGGCATCACACAGAGTTCCTATATTTTCTTCCCAGAAGCACCCATAGGACTTCTAGTGTGTTAGTGGCATCACACAGAGCTCCCATATTTTCTTCCCAGAAGCACCCATAGGACTTCTAGTGTGTTAGTGGCATCACACAGAGCTCCCATATTTTCTTCCCAAAAGCACCCATAGGACTTGTACTGTGTTAGTGGCATCACACAGAGTTCCTATATTTTCTTCCCAGAAGCACCCATAGGACTTCTAGTGTGTTAGTGGCATCACACAGAGCTCCCATATTTTCTTCCCAGAAGCACCCATAGGACTTCTACTGTGTTAATGGCATCACACAGAGTTCCTATCCTAGTTCCTACCATATTTAAAGGAAAATTTCACTTTTTTTTTTCACTTTATGCATCATTAAAATGACTGCTCCCGAAAAAACGTTAGTTTTTAAAAGTTCTTTTTGCATTGATATATGTCCCCTGGGGCAGGACCCGGGTCCCCAAACCTGTTTTATGACATTAACATGCAAATTGGCCGTTATAATTAGCACTTTTGATTTCGAACGTTCGCGTCCATTATAACGTATAGGGTTCGAAAATTCGCGCGAACTTTCGGTCGGTTCGAAGGTTCTGGTGCGAACCGAACCCGGGGGTGTTCGGCTCATCCCTACTCACAGACTAACTTTTGGGTAGGAGATGATTATAGAATATCTACATTTTTCTTTTAATTTTGGATAGATTGGTGAAACCCTTGTTAGTTGTGTTTGGAGAGATTCCCAAATTTTGAGTTGTCACCAGAACAGGAATAGGTGGGAAACCTTCCAGTGGGGACAATTCTTTTCAATGACTATGAAGAGAATTTCCCTAGACTTTGAAGAGATTTCCTCTCAGTTCCTGTTGTCTATATAACAGGAAGTAAAGGTAAAAGTCTCTATAGGGGAAGCAAAACAATAGGGCAGAAAAAAGGACTTTAACCACTTTCAGACCGGACCAATTTGCAGCCAAAGGACCAGGCCCCTTTTTGTGATTCGCCACTGCGTCGCTTTAACTGACAATTGCGCGGTTGTGCGACGTGACTCCCAAACATAATTTACATCCTTTTTTTCCACAAATAGAGCTTTCTTTTGGTGGTATTTGATCGCCCCTG
Organism: Lithobates sylvaticus; assembly: GCA_028564925.1. Classification (NCBI taxonomy): domain Eukaryota; kingdom Metazoa; phylum Chordata; class Amphibia; order Anura; family Ranidae; genus Lithobates; species Lithobates sylvaticus. Next base: position 66,070,372 of record CM053030.1, read on the forward strand.
CGGTTTTTATTTTTTGCGCTATAAACAAAAAAGAGCGACAATTTTGAAAAAAAAACGCATTCTTTTTTATTTTTTGCTATAATAAATATCCCCCAAAAATATATAAAAAAAACATTTTTTTTCCTCAGTTTAGGTCGATACGTATTCTTCTACATATTTTTGGTAAAAAAATCGCAAAAAGCGATTATTGATTGGTTTGCGCAGAAGTTATAGCGTTTACAAGATAGGGGATAGTTTTATAGCATTTTTATTAATAATTTTTTTTTATTAGTAATGGCGGCGATCAGCGATTTTTATTGTGACAGCGACATTATGGCGGACACATCGGACATTTTTGACACATTTTTGGGACCATTGTCATTTATACAGCAATCAATGCTATTTAAATGCATTGATTCCTGTGTAAATGACACTGGCAGTGAAGGGATTAACCACTAGGTGGCAGTGTAGGGGTTAAGTATGCCTAGAGGTGTGTTTCTTACTGTGGGGGGGCATGGCAGTCAGCTAGTGAATGCTGATCTCTGCTCCAATCACAGGGAGCAGAGATCGGCGTTACTAGTTGTTAGGCAGAACGGGGAGATGCTGTTTATTTCTGCATCTCCCCGTTCTGCCTTCCCGTGAGACGATCGCGGGTGTCCCTGCGGCGATCGAGTCCGCGGGACACGCGACCGGCCTCACGGGGGTCCCGACCTGCGCCCGTTGGCACGGCGGCATCTTAAAGGGGACGTATTTATACGCCCTTATGCCTGTCCGTGCCATTCTGCCGACGTATATCGCCGTGCGCCGGTCGGGAAGCGGTTAAATGTTGTCACTTTATAACCCCAGGTAAGTATTCATAACATAAAATGGTATAAAACCATTAATAACATGTATGACCTGTAATCCCCAGTGACTATGGCTTGGGTAACCCATCAAAATCCAACCCATGTACATCACACATATACCATGTTTCCCCAAAAATAAGCCCGGTCTTATATTAATTTTGGCAACAAAAGACACAGTAGGGCTTATTTTCGGGGTAGGTCTTACCATGTAATGTGCGGTCTTCTCTCCCCCTCTCCCTCTCTGCCTGTCAGGAATCCCCAGTGTGAACCGAGTGAAAATGCTTGTAAAATCCTATAAGCCACTCTATTACAGTAGTATATAATGTACAATGTGTGTGTTTCTGTAATATAATTGTGCCAAATACCTTCATCCCACCGAAGCTCTCTTCACCGCTCCGAGCACTGCAGGGAGGGGGGGGGGGTGAAATCCCCCACTGACAGCTAGGAGAAGGGGAGGAGAGCAGCAGGAGGTCAGCTGAGCACCGAGTGGCACTGTACCAAAGGTATTTGGCACAATTATATTACAGAGACACACACATTGTACATGATATACTACTGTTATAGAGCGGATTATAGGATGTTACAAGCATTTTAAACTAGGGTTATTGCAGCCCTCCTGGAAAATAACGCTAGGTCTTGTTTTCAGGGTAGGTCTTATTTTCGGGGGAAACACGGTATATCCACGGTATATCCAAAAAAAAAGTGATTCTGAACATCAGTAAACACAGATGTGACCGGCTGGTATATGGGGTATATTGATCTTGGTCTCTGATCTCTCTGTGGGCAGCAATCTTCTATTGTGGGGGCCATGTAGATCCACACCAGGACCGGTGAGGCAAGCTTGATATGATCTATCCAGGCTAAAACTTTTCATATTAAACGGATGTGAAATATATTATCCAGTTACCTTCTCTGGAACAGCCATGTTTAACCAACTTTACTCATTCAGGTGATGGACTGCCCTTCTGGGCTCTTCCAACAGCTATAGTATCCCTGGTGTTAATCAAAGTATATGGAATGGCACTGAATCTGTTTCTAAATGTAACCAAATTAGAGTGTTCACATATATATATATACAAAAATATGAAGAAAAAAAATATATATATATATATATATCAATCAATATCGATATCTGTGTATATATATTCAATATATATTCAAGGTCTTCAAAAAATACAAGGCCGATGGATCATCATCAGCATTCCACCTTTACAAAGAATGCAACAAGAAATGTAAGGGTGAAATCAGGGCGGTTAGATAGAACACAAAAGGCGCATATTGGAGGAGAGTAAAAAAAATCCCAAGAAATTCTTTAAGTACATAAATAGTAAGAAAGGGAGGTCAGATCATATTAGTCCCATAAAGAATGATGAAGGGAATCTGGTTACTAAGGATGGAGAGATGGCGAAGAATTATAGTATTGAATTTATTCTTCTCCTCAGTTTTCACGAGGCAATCGGGGGCCAAAAAAAAAAAATATATATATATCAATAATAAGCACAGGTGATACATGTCACTCAAAGGTGACCACAATATGCAGTATAGCCAAAATTCTGTCAAAAAAGTGTGGAAAGCAAAACAGTTGATGAATAATAAATACTGAATAATAATCCACAATGTGTGGAATAACAGAATTCCAGTGCAAAAATGTGAGTATCATAAAACACAGTTCTTAGTGAAAGTGTTAAGTTGTTGCTTCAGAATACAGTGGTAAAAAATTGCTCATGCAGTCCGGTACTCAATCCGAAAGAATAGATACACTCCACCAATAAGTGCAATGGTCGCTCACCTTAATCAACAAAGTATCAGCCATTAGATCAAACAGTGGCCTCCATAGAGTATCTGTCACTCAATCAGGATGGTGATCCGAACTTCCAGTCTTGGCCATCATCGGAAGTGACATCACCTGACTCCCCTCGACGCGTTGCGTCACCGACACGTGACTTTATCAAGAGAACAATTTTTTATCACTGGATTCTAAAAGAACAATTTAGCACTTTCCCTAAGAATTGTGTCACTTTTTTGCACTGGATTTCTGTTATTCCACACATTGTGATCACTTCTGATTATTATTCAGTATTTATTTAATCATCAATTGTTTTGCTATTCACCATTTTTTCACTGGATTTTGGCTATACTGCATATTGTGGTCACCTTTGAGTGTCATTTATCACTTGTCCTTTTTATTGATATATATATATATATATATATATATATATATATATATTTATTTTATTTTTTTTTTCTTTATATTTATATTTTTGTATATATATGTGAGCACTCTAATTTAGAAACAGATTCAGCACCATTCCATATATTTTGTTTATCATTGTTTATGTATGTAGTGCCACTACAAGGAATAGCTGCTTTATCCATTGAACACTATACATTGTTCACTGTTTAGAAACACGTTTGTTTTATTTTTATTTTTTGCATGCACATTCATTTTTTTTTTTTTTTTTTTCAAACACAGAGTAACACACTAGTTATTCACCCTATTTTTTAATACCCCGGGTGTGTTGCTCCCAATTGCTGGGTGTACCTGGATCTGACCATTTGGACTAAATCCTCTGTGCCTATTATTGTTTGTATGATCTATTGAAGAAGCAGATAACTGGCAAAACGCGTAGAGGTCAGAGACCATGATCAATATACCCCATATACCAGCCGGTCACATCTGTGTTTACTACTTTATTTGTATATATATGTGTGATGTACATGGGCTGGATTTCGATGGGTTAACCAAGCCATAGTCCCACTGGGGATTACAGGTCATACATGTTATTAATGGTTTTATACCATTTTATGGAAATATGTTATGAATACATTTTTGTAATTTTATACTAACATTTTGTGTACTCACTTCTCTTACCTGGGGTTATAAAGTGGCAACCTTTAAAGTCCTTTTTTCTGCGCTATTGTTTTGTATTCTCTGTTTAGATGTGGTGCCACATATAGGACCTGTACTTCACTATGGTTCAAATCTCTATAGCATGATGGCAACTAAAAACCTGACAGTAGTTTTAATCATTCCTAAAGCTATCCAAAATAAAAAAGTTTTAGATATACTTTAACCTATCAGTATGTTTTTAGCTAATGGGAGGAAATCTGAACACCCAAAGCAAAGCAACTGAACATGGGGAGTACAAACAAACTTCACGAAGATAGTCCCTGAGAATAATTAGATGTAGGGCTCTTAAACTTCATGACAATTTGTGACAGTATTGGTGCAAAAGATTATATCTGCTTGAATGCTATGCTCAGTGGTTCTGCTTTTTGCTGTACTGGCCCTTTATCTAGTTGCCATGAATTAACCACACGGTCTGGCTGTGATATAGGACACCAAAATATTTTTGGTCCAAAAAAGAAAAATTGCCATGTATACTCCAGTCTATACTTCTGCTCTAAAACTGACGATCAAAGTTTGGTAGCATGTTTTTAGTGTGAAGAGCTTCATTGTAAAATGTTCTTATTAACAGCAAGGACCTGCCTTTATTATGACCTAAGAAAGGCTTTCCATAGGGTCCCTCATGTAAGCTAGTGAAACTTAACCAATTAAATGCACTTAAACTTCTGTCATGGGAATTGCAAATGCAGCAGGTTGTTAAATGTATCTCTTTGAAAAGGTAGGGCAAGGTCAGATGAGAATGTGTACCTGAAATAGGAAGGAGGGAGCACCCACAGTGCCACATCCGTAATAAATCAAGGGAAAACAAAGAAGATACCAAATAGATATCAACAGGTCGGACTTTTAAGGCATGGAAGCAAATGGGAAAGTAGAAAAAAATATTTATTTTATTGAGAAATACAATATCATAACAGTGTTCAAAACAATATAAAAATCATTTGAAATGATATAATTTGTACATTGAGCCCTTGTGCGTTGCGTCTACGTGTTTCGCCGTAAAGGCTTCATCAGGACACGGAAAAAAAGTTCAAAGACGTAGCAAGAGGGAGCAACAATAAATCTCACTATCTTCAAATGAGCTGCGCCTCAAGTACAAATGTCATAGCAACCAGGACAAATCCAAATGTATGGAGCAGTCGACCGCGCTGTGATAGAATGGACAGTAAGTGGTACATTCTGATGAGTACAAACAAAAATTGATAGTTGCTTATAGCAAGGGCAGGAAAGAAGTGTCAGTGAGTATATTACCATCAATGGGGACAGCCAATAGAGGACATAATCCCATCTACATGGAGCTTAGTAGACGCAGGTGACACATAGTATGGCCAAACAGCATATAAAAAAATCTAGAGGTAAAAGTATTTTTGTAGAGACAATGAAGGCATGCTCCTGGGAGACAGCCCAATGCTGTGCACAAAGTGCATAACTCTAACCCTCTTTAATTGCTAACACTGCCCTCCATGTAACCCCAAAACGACCCTTCCTGTAACCCTCACTTTAACCGTACCCTGTAACCCTAACATGTACCCCACTTTAGGTAAACTTAACACTTTGTATGGCTGGGTGGCTTAACTCCAACATAAAAATGCATAAAAAGGAAAAGAGAAGGTCTTCAAAAAATACAAAGCCGAGGGATCATCATCAGCATTCCATCTTTACAAAGAATGCAACAAGAAATGTAAGGGTGAAATCAGGGAGGCTAAGATAGAACACAAAAGGCACATAGTGGAGGAGAGTAAAAAAAATCCCAAGAAATTCTTTAAAGCGGTGTTTCAGCTTCAAAATTTTTTTTTTAAAAGTCAGCAGCTAAAAAAAAAGTCGCTGCTGACTTTTAATAAGTAAACTTACCCTCCCAGGGCGCCCGCGTTGCCGTTCGTGGAGGCCGAGATGTCCCTCGGCGTTCCGGATTCAGCGCCGCCATCCTCAGTAAGGGCAGCGGCTTCACGCGGCATACTGCGCATGCGCGAGTCAGCGTGCGGCCTACTGCGCATGCGCGAGTCGGCGCGCGGCCTACTGCGCATGCGCGAGTCGGCGCGCGGCCTACTGCGCATGCGCGAGTCGGCGCGCGGCCTACTGCGCATGCGCGAGTCGGCGCGCGGCCTACTGCACATGCGCGAGTGGGATTTGTGAATGGGGAACGCAATGTGTTGTGGGACACAGTTCCCATAACACACTGCACCCCATTCACTAGAAGACGGAAGGAGAGAAGATCACCGCGGCGCTGGAGGAGGCAGATTAGGACAATCTGCCTAGCAACAGCCATTTCTGGTAAGTAAAAAAATAAAAAATATTTTTTTTTTTCATTTGAAATTGTTACTATTCAATATATATTCAAGGTCTTCAAAAAATACAAGGCCGATGGATCATCATCAGCATTCCACCTTTACAAAGAATGCAACAAGAAATGTAAGGGTGAAATCAGGGCGGTTAGATAGAACACAAAAGGCGCATATTGGAGGAGAGTAAAAAAAATCCCAAGAAATTCTTTAAGTACATAAATAGTAAGAAAGGGAGGTCAGATCATATTAGTCCCATAAAGAATGATGAAGGGAATCTGGTTACTAAGGATGGAGAGATGGCGAAGAATTATAGTATTGAATTTATTCTTCTCCTCAGTTTTCACAAGGCAATCGGGGGCCAAAAAAAAAAATATATATATATCAATAATAAGCACAGGTGATACATGTCACGCAAAGGTGACCACAATATGCAGTATAGCCAAAATTCTGTCAAAAAAGTGTGGAAAGCAAAACAGTTGATGAATAATAAATACTGAATAATAATCCACAATGTGTGGAATAACAGAATTCCAGTGCAAAAATGTGAGTATCATAAAACACAGTTCTTAGTGAAAGTGTTAAGTTGTTGCTTCAGAATACAGTGGTAAAAAATTGCTCATGCAGTCCGGTACTCAATCCGAAAGAATAGATACACTCCACCAATAAGTGCAATGGTCGCTCACCTTAATCAACAAAGTATCAGCCATTAGATCAAACAGTGGCCTCCATAGAGTATCTGTCACTCAATCAGGATGGTGAGCCGAACTTCCAGTCTTGGCCATCATCGGAAGTGACATCACCTGACTCCCCTCGACGCGTTGCGTCACCGACACGTGACTTTATCAAGAGAACAATTTTTTATCACTGGATTCTAAAAGAACAATTTAGCACTTTCCCTAAGAATTGTGTCACTTTTTTGCACTGGATTTCTGTTATTCCACACATTGTGATCACTTCTGATTATTATTCAGTATTTATTTAATCATCAATTGTTTTGCTATTCACCATTTTTTCACTGGATTTTGGCTATACTGCATATTGTGGTCACCTTTGAGTGTCATTTATCACTTGTCCTTTTTATTGATATATATATATATATATATATATATATATATATATATTTATTTTATTTTTTTCTTTATATTTATATTTTTGTATATATATGTGAGCACTCTAATTTGGTTACATTTAGAAACAGATTCAGCACCATTCCATATATTTTGTTTATCATTGTTTATGTATGTAGTGCCACTACAAGGAATAGCTGCTTTATCCATTGAACACTATACATTGTTCACTGTTTAGAAACACGTTTGTTTTATTTTTATTTTTTGCATGCACATTCATTTTTTTTTTTTTTTTTTTTCAAACACAGAGTAACACACTAGTTATTCACCCTATTTTTTAATACCCCGGGTGTGTTGCTCCCAATTGCTGGGTGTACCTGGATCTGACCATTTGGACTAAATCCTCTGTGCCTATTATTGTTTGTATGATCTATTGAATAAGCAGATAACTGGCAAAACACGTAGAGGTCAGAGACCATGATCAATATACCCCATATACCAGCCGGTCACATCTGTGTTTACTACTTTATTTGTATATATATGTGTGATGTACATGGGCTGGATTTCGATGGGTTAACCAAGCCATAGTCCCACTGGGGATTACAGGTCATACATGTTATTAATGGTTTTATACCATTTTATGGAAATATGTTATGAATACATTTTTGTAATTTTATACTAACATTTTGTGTACTCACTTCTCTTACCTGGGGTTATAAAGTGGCAACCTTTAAAGTCCTTTTTTCTGCGCTATTGTTTTGTATTCTCTGTTTAGATGTGGTGCCCTGTACTTCACTATGGTTCAAATCTCTATAGCATGATGGCAACTAAAAACCTGACAGTAGTTTTAATCATTCCTAAAGCTATCCAAAATAAAAAAGTTTTAGATATACTTTAACCTATCAGTATGTTTTTAGCTAATGGGAGGAAATCTGAACACCCAAAGCAAAGCAACTGAACATGGGGAGTACAAACAAACTTCACGAAGATAGTCCCTGAGAATAATTAGATGTAGGGCTCTTAAACTTCATGACAATTTGTGACAGTATTGGTGCAAAAGATTATATCTGCTTGAATGCTATGCTCAGTGGTTCTGCTTTTTGCTGTACTGGCCCTTTATCTAGTTGCCATGAATTAACCACACAGTCTGGCTGTGATATAGGACACCAAAATATTTTTGGTCCAAAAAAGAAAAATTGCCATGTATACTCCAGTCTATACTTCTGCTCTAAAACTGACGATCAAAGTTTGGTAGCATGTTTTTGGTGTGAAGAGCTTCATTGTAAAATGTTCTTATTAACAGCAAGGACCTGCCTTTATTATGACCTAAGAAAGGCTTTCCATAGGGTCCCTCATGTAAGCTAGTGAAACTTAACCAATTAAATGCACTTAAACTTCTGTCATGGGAATTGCAAATGCAGCAGGTTGTTAAATGTATCTCTTTGAAAAGGTAGGGCAAGGTCAGATGAGAATGTGTACCTGAAATAGGAAGGAGGGAGCACCCACAGTGCCACATCCGTAATACATCAAGGGAAAACAAAGAAGATACCAAATAGATATCAACAGGTCGGACTTTTAAGGCATGGAAGCAAATGGGAAAGTAGAAAAAAATATTTATTTTATTGAGAAATACAATATCATAACAGTGTTCAAAACAATATAAAAATCATTTGAAATGATATAATTTGTACATTGAGCCCTTGTGCGTTGCGTCTACGTGTTTCGCCGTAAAGGCTTCATCAGGACACGGAAAAAAGGTTCAAAGACGTAGCAAGAGGGAGCAACAATAAATCTCACTATCTTCAAATGAGCTGCGCCTCAAGTACAAATGTCATAGCAACCAGGACAAATCCAAATGTATGGAGCAGTCGACCGCGCTGTGATAGAATGGACAGTAAGTGGTACATTCTGATGAGTACAAACAAAAATTGATAGTTGCTTATAGCAAGGGCAGGAAAGAAGTGTCAGTGAGTATATTACCATCAATGGGGACAGCCAATAGAGGACATAATCCCATCTACATGGAGCTTAGTAGATGCTGGTGACACATAGTATGGCCAAACAGCATATAAAAAAAGCTAGAGGTAAAAGTATTTTTGTAGAGACAATGAAGGCATGCTCCTGGGAGACAGCCCAATGCTGTGCACCAAGTGCATAACTCTAACACTTACCCTCTTTAATTGCTAACACTGCCCTCCATGTAACCCCAAAACTACCCTCCCTGCAACCCTCACTTTAACCGTACCCTGTAACCCTAACATGTACCCCAGTTTAGGTAAACTTAACACTTTGTTTGTAAGGTTGGGTGGCTTAACTCCAACATAAAAATGCATAAAAAGGAAAAGAGAAGGTCTTCAAAAAATACAAGGCGGAGGGATCATCATCAGCATTCCATCTTTACAAAGAATGCAACAAGAAATGTAAGGGTGAAATCAGGGAGGCTAAGATAGAACACAAAAGGCACATAGTGGAGGAGAGTAAAAAAAATCCCAAGAAATTCTTTAAAGCGGTGTTTCAGCTTCAAAATTTTTTTTTTAAAAGTCAGCAGCTAAAAAAAAAGTCGCTGCTGACTTTTAATAAGTAAACTTACCCTCCCAGGGCGCCCGCGTTGCCGTTCGTGGAGGCCGAGATGTCCCTCGGCGTTCCGGATTCAGCGCCGCCATCCTCAGTAAGGGCAGCGGCTTCACGCGGCATACTGCGCATGCGCGAGTCAGCGTGCGGCCTACTGCGCATGCGCGAGTCGGCGCGCGGCCTACTGCGCATGCGCGAGTCGGCGCGCGGCCTACTGCGCATGCGCGAGTCGGCGCGCGGCCTACTGCGCATGCGCGAGTCGGCGCGCGGCCTACTGCACATGCGCGAGTGGGATTTGTGAATGGGGAACGCAATGTGTTGTGGGACACAGTTCCCATAACACACTGCACCCCATTCACTAGAAGACGGAAGGAGAGAAGATCACCGCGGCGCTGGAGGAGGCAGATTAGGACAATCTGCCTAGCAACAGCCATTTCTGGTAAGTAAAAAAATAAAAAATATTTTTTTTTTTCATTTGAAATTGTTACTAACATTTTTGAAAGTTTTTGTTTTCAGGGTGTTCCTCCACTTTAAGTACATAAATAGTAAGAAAGGGAGGTCAGATCATATTAGTCCCATAAAGAATGATGAAGGGAATCTGGTTACTAAGGATGGAGAGATGGCGAAGGTATTGAATTTATTCTTCTCCTAGTTTTCACAAGGCAATCGGGGGGCCAAAAATGACCACAATATGCAGTATAGAAAAATCCAGTGAAAGGTGTGTGAATAGCAAAACAATTAATGAATAAATAAATACTGAATAATAATAAGTAGTGACCACAATATGTGGAATTACAGAAGTCCAGTGCAAAAATGTGAGTATCATAAAACACAGTTCTTGGTGAAAGTGCTAAATTGTTGCTTCAGAATTTAGTGGTAAAAAATTGCTCATGCAGTCCGGTGCTCAATCCGAAATAATAGATACACTTTACCAATAAGTGCAATGGCCACTCACCTTAACACTTACATTTATCAGCATGGATTCATGAATAATCTTTCTTGCCAAATCAATCTATTAACCTTCTATGAGGAGGTGAGTTGCCATCTAGATAAAGGAAGGCCTGTAGACGTGGTGTATCTGGATTTTGCAAAAGCATTTGATATAGTTCCCATAAACGTTTACTTTACAAAATAAGGCCCATGGCATGGACCATAGGGTGAGTACATGGATTAAAAATTGGCTACAAGGGCGAGTTCAGAGGGTGGTGATAAATGGGGAGTACTCGTAATGGTAGGGGTGGAAAGTGGGATCCCCCAGGGTTCTGTCCTGGGACCAGTCCTATTTAATTTATTCATAAACGACCTGGAGGATGGGATAAACTCTGTAATTGTGGACGATACTAAGCTAAGCAGGGCAATAATTTCTCTACAGGATGTAGACACTATGCAAGAAGATCTGAACAAATTAATGGGGCAGACAACTACCGTATTTATCGGCGTATAACACGCACTTTTTCCCCCTTAAAATCGGGGGAAAGTCGTGGGTGCGTGTTATACGCCGATACCCCAAAAAAAAGTGGCCAAAAAATTAAAACGGCGCCGAAAAACAGCGGCCGCCGCCGAAAAAAAAAAACGAGCGCCGCCGGAAAAAAAACGAGCGCCGCCGGAAAAGACCGATCTGTCTGTTCCGCTCTGCTCGCAGTCCCGCCTCCCTGCGCTTGCTTCCGAAACAGCAGGGAGGCGGGACTGCGAGTGGAGCCGGAAAAGCCCGAGCCGTCTGTTCCGCTCTGCTCGCAGTCCCGCCTCCCTGCGTTCGCTTCCGAAACAGCAGGGAGGCGGGACTGAGAGCAGGAGCCGAACAGACGGCTCGGGCTTTTCCGCCGACGCTCGTTTTTTTTCGGCCGCGCGGTCTTTCTAGGCGGCAATTTCAAATGCGGAAAATATGGAAATGACGCTGACAAGCTGCACATCACACTGGGCAAGCTGCACATCACACTGGGCAAGCTGCACATCACACTGGGCAAGCTGCACATCACACTGGGCAAGCTGCACATCACACTGGGCAAAGCTGCACATCACACTGGGCAAAGCTGCACATCACACTGGGCAAAGCTGCAAATGATGCTGACAAGCTGCAAATGATGCTGACAAGCTGCAAATGATGCAGACAAGCTGCAAATGATGCCGACAAGCTGCAAATGATGCCGACAAGCTGCAAATGATGCCGACAAGCTGCAAATGATGCCGACAAGCTGCAAATGATGCCGACAAGCTGCAAATGATGCCGACAAGCTGAAAATGACGCTGACAAGCTGAAAATGACGCTGACAAGCTGAAAATGACGCTGACAAGCTGCAAATGACGCTGGGCAAGCTGCAATGACGCTGGGCAAAGCTGCAAATGACGCTGGGCAAGCTGCAAATGACGCTTAAATGTAAGTGTTTTTTTTCCCTAAACTTCCCTCCTAAAACTTTTTTTCCTTAAAATGCCCTCCTAAACTTGGGGTGCGTGTTATACGCCGGTGCGTGTTATACGCCGATAAATACGGTACATAATGAGATTTAATGTAGAAAAATGTAAAATAATGCATTTGGGTGGCAAAAATATGAATGCAATCTACTCACTAGGGGAGGTCCTCTGGGGGAATTTAGGATGAAAAAGGACCTGAGGGTCCAAGTAGATGACAGGCTCAGCAATGGCATGCAATGCCAGGCTGCTGCAAGCAAAGAAAACAGAATATTGGCATGCATTAAAAAGGGGATTAACTCCAGAGATAAAACAATAATTCTCTCACTCTACAAGACTCTGGTCCGGCCAGTCCTCAGGAAGGATGTGCTGGAACTGGAACTGGAGGGAGTCCAGAGAAGGGCAACAAAACTAATAAAGGGACTGGAAGATATTAGCTATAAAGAAAAGTTGCGAGTATTGAACTTATTCTCTGAACTGGTGACACCAGAATAGGGAGAAAGCTTTTCCGCAAAAGGGAATTTAATAAGACACGCAGCCATTAACTAAAATTAGAAGAAAGGCGGTTAAACTGCTTAGAGGGTTCTTTACTGTAAGAGCCATTAGGATGTGGAATTCTCTTCTACAGGCGTTGGTCTCAGCGGGGGAGGGGGGGGGGCATCGATAATTTCAACTAACTATTAGATAAGCACCTGAACGACCACAACGTACAGGGATATACAATGTAATACTGACATAAAATCACACACCTAGGTTGGACTTGATGTACCTCGCCTACTATGTGACTATGTACTGTAACTATGTAACTACGTATACTCACTTTTCCTCTGCCAGAATTCTCTGTACTAAACACCAACCTTCCTGCACCAAAAGGCACCAACACCAAAATCAGACATTTTGGGATTGAGTGACCCTTTAAAATAATATAATTATAATTCATAGAAGTGTAAGAATGGAATACATTGCAGACAAAAGGATTTATTGATCTATTTAGCCTGTTCATAAAACCTACAACATTTTTCAAAAATATTTCCATCGACAAATCATTTTAAACAAATGACAGTTGTCAAGTACTGTATGACAATTCTGAGTCTGCTCATCCAAAACGAAGTTTGTGTGTTCACCTGGTGTGAAAAGATGAACTGAGCTCCTGCAAGTATATTTAATTCTTTAATTAAGGAAACGGCGAAGTGTCAGCTTCATGTTTTATGTAGAGTACTGACTCTTTCTTTAATTAAACCCGTAAAAACACTGATTAAAACTGTCTGCGCTTTCACAGTGATTAAACTGTTAGGAGCGAAGGTTTTTCTCCCTTTTTACTATGTTTATCAGCCACCTGTAATAAAGAGACAACTTGGCCCATTTTTATATCCTTGAAAGATGATTTTTTTTTTCAATGGCTGAATGGCTCATAAAACTCCACTGACAAGTACTGTAAATCACAAAAGCATAGAGGACACCGTGTGCAATAGGTGGAGAGGCACACATAGCTTGTAATTCAAAACTAGGACTTACAAAGCTTTTTTGATTGGTTTCCAACATTTATTTAATATGCAACACTCAATTCTTGTCACTGTATATATCAAGAATGAAGACGTACTTAGGTTTGTCTTTGAAAGGCGTCTTGCAGAATAGACTAAACACTTGCAATAGTTTTCTGAGAGTTAAAGTGGATGTAAACCCAAAAATGTTTTTTTTTTTTTTTGTCTGGCCCTATATAGAGTATGGGATTTCAGATCGGCTGTGCCCAGTCTTGCCACAAAGAGTTAATCCAGCTCTGAGCAATCCTCATATCTTTTTTCAGTGAAATAAAATGGACAAACTGTGAAAACTTAGACATGCATTATTTTTTAATTCCCACCCCCCACTCCTTTCTTCAGCAGCTCTGCAAGGATTGGCTGTTCCACACTTTTCTGGGTTTTGAATGGATGTTAGTGATCATGGCAGAAGTTCAGTGTAAGAAATACACAGGAAAAAATGCATGTTGATAAGGGGAGTGTAGAGGTGGGCGGGGAGTCTACTGACATCACGACTCCACCCACTGAGCCCTGGAAAACAGACCCACCCACAAAATCTGCAGTTTTTCGGGTCTCATAGCAGACAGAGGGGAGACATTTGACAGATAAGTATAACATGACAACGAGTATAGGTGCATATATTAAAATATCTCGATAAGTTCTTCCAATTGAATTGAGTATTTGGTATATACATGTCAGGAACGGTGCTATTATCTGGATCGCCTGCTGGTGTCACTGTTTCCTTCGGCATCAAATGGTGCAGTTCTGGTGGCCACCAGAAGGGGTCTCCCAGCCGATGGACATTGTCAGGAATGGTGTTGTTACCTGGATCGCCTGGTGGTGTCACTACTTCCTTCGGCATCAAAGGGTGCAGTTCTGGTGGCCACCAGCGGGGGTCTCCCAGCAGATGGACATGCCAGTAATCAGGCGGCACCTGTTGAACTGCTGAGACTATATAAGCCTGTCCTTCACTGAAGCTCAGTGCTTCAGTATTCCGTTCTGTAACCTTGTCTTGCCTGTGCTGTAACCTGATCCTGGACCTGTAACCTGTACCTGCAATCTGACCCTTTATTCCCTTCCTGCCCTGTCCTGGATGCTGTCCCCCTTTACCTGGTTCCTGAGACCCGTCCCCTGATTCCTGCCTTGATGTTCCCTTGCTTCCTGTTTCCCCCCTTGTCTCTCCTCCCTGCCTTGTATATACATGTATATATATATATATGTATATTTAGTTAGTTAGTTAGATTAGGGCTTGGGGGTTTGCTGTGTTATTTGTGTTCTTGTTTGTGGTTGCTGTGTTCACGTGTGTCTTTATTATTAATAAATATATCTTTATCACTACCTTTTTGGAGCCTGATTCCTTTAGTGCAGCCCATCGATCTGTTCACTAGTGTTGGATGCCTGCGTTCAGGCTCCGTTCCTAACAGAATACTGAAGCCATACTAACAGATCGGCTGCACTTGGGAATTGGGTCTGGACACTTGCTATTGTCAAGGAAGATGCAGCTGGAAGATATATTGTATCTTTCACTCCTGGCATTGGAAGAAAGAGATCTTTGTTACCAGACTTTGGGTGACTATACTAGGGAGCAACTACTGGAGTGCAACCGTAAAGCCCATGCTTTTGTTGATCAGGGCAGTTTTCTTTTTGAGGACGTGCAGCCCCTGATCCAGATTTGTGCCGAGCTGGCCCTGCCCTGTATTCCTGAGGGCCGTGATGATTTCACTCCCCCTTTTGATATGAATCAGGTTGTATCCCTAGTATGGCTTTTTGAAGATGATCCCGACGACTTTTTTGAGCACTACTCTGGCTGTTCCCCACAGGTGATTTCTGAATGCATTGTGTCTGCGCAGTCTTTTGTTAGACAGGGAAACTTGAATCCACAATTTGTACAACCCATACTTTCAGCATGGTCTGATATGATGCAATTAGCCCCAGCCAAACAAACCACTTCTGCCATCAGATACCAGCCTACCCAAATGTATGTTTCCCCATCACCCATACCAAACCCAGTTTCCACCCAGTACACACTGCCCCCAGCCAAATACTCATATCCAGTTTCTGCTCCCTGTGCCTATCCTGCATTTAACCCCCCTGCCTCTTCTCAGTTGCCTACAAATTCACAAAAACGTCCCCCAGCTACTGTTACCTCTTCTCTGCCATATTCCAATCCTCCTTTCCTGTCTGCTGCACCCCCCACCTACAAGGCTTCAGCGACCAAGTCAAAGAAAAAACGAAAGTTCTTCCCAACCAAAACGATCCTGCCAGTAATCCAATCTGCCTCCACACCCACTAATCTGTCCCAGCCTGAAGCGCCAGAGTTCCAGCCGGAGGTGCCAGCAATCCAGCCTGACGTTCCAGCCTTCCAGTCTGATGTCCTAGCCTTTCAGCCTGATGTCCCAGCCTTCAAGCCTGACGTCCCAGCCTTTCAGTCTGATGTCCTGGTGCCAGCCTTCCAGTCTGATGTTCCAGCATTCCAGCCTGATGTCCTAACCTTCCAGCCTGATGTCCCAGCCTTCCAGTCTGATGTCCTGGTGCCAGCCTTCCAGCCTGATGTCTCAGCTTTCCAGTCTGATGTCCTGGTGCCAGCCTTCCAGCCTGATGTCTCAGCTTTCCAGTCTGATGTCCTGGTGCCAGCCCTCCAGCCTGACGTTCCAGCCTTCCAGTCTGATGTCCTAGCCCTCCAGCCTGACGTCCCAGCCTTCCAGTCTGATGTCCTGGTGCCGGCCTTCCAGCCTGATGTTCCAGCTTTCCAGCCTGACGTCCCAGCCTTCCAGTCTGATGTCCTGGTGCCAGTTTTCCAGTCTGATGACCCGCTGCCAGTTTTCCAGTCTGATGACCCGCTGCCAGTTTTCCAGTCTGATGACCCGCTGCCAGGTTTCCAGTCTGATGACCCGCTGCCAGTTTTCCAGTCTGATGATCCGCTGCCAGGTTTCCAGTCTGATGACCCGCTGCCAGGTTTCCAGTCTGATGACCCGCTGCCAGGTTTCCAGTGTGATGACCCGCTGCCAGTTTTCCAGTCTGATGACCCGCTGCCAGTTTTCCAGTCTGATGACCCGCTGCCAGTTTTCCAGTCTGATGACCCGCTGCCAGTTTTCCAGTCTGATGACCCGCTGCCAGTTCTCCATTCTGATGACCCACTGCCTGCTGCCCAGCCTGATGTGCCCGTGCCTGCTGTCCAGCCTGATGTGCCCGTGCCTGCTGTCCAGCCTGATGTGCCCGTGCCTGCTGCCCAGCTTGATGTGCCCGTGCCTGCTGCCCAGCTTGATGTGCCCGTGCCTGCTGCCCAGCTTGATGTGCCCGTGCCTGCTGCCCAGCTTGATGTGCCCGCGCCTGCTGCTCAGCTTGATGTGCCCGTGCCTGCTGCCCAGCTTGATGTGCCCGTGCCTGCTGCCCAGCTTGATGTGCCTGCTGCCCAGCTTGATGTGCCTGTTGCCCAGCTTGATGTACCTGTTGCCCAGCTTGATGTGCCCGTGCCTGTTGCCCAGCTTGATGTGCCCGTGCCTGTTGCCCAGCTTGATGTGCCCGTGCCTGTTGCCCAGCTTGATGTGCCCGTGCCTGTTGCCCAGCTTGATGTGCCCGTGTCTGCTGCCCAGCCTGAGGTGTTCCTGTCTGCTGCCCAGCCTGATGAGTTCCTGTCTGCTGCCCAGCCTGATGAGTTCCTGTCTGCTGCCCAGCCTGATGAGTTCCTGTCTGCTGCCCAGCCTGATGAGTTCCTGTCTGCTGCCCAGCCTGATGAGTTCCTGTCTGCTGCCCAGCCTGATGAGTTCCTGTCTGCTGCCCAGCCTGATGAGTTCCTGTCTGCTGCCCAGCCTGATGAGTTCCTGTCTGCTGCCCAGCCTGATGAGTTCCTGTCTGCTGCCCAGCCTGATGAGTTCCTGTCCGCTGCCCAGCCTGATGACCTGGTGCCTGCTGCCCAGCCTGATGACCCGGAGCCTGCTGCCCTGTCTGTTTTTATTTCCAGATCCAAACTTCCAGACCCTGGTGGTGGGGTACATGTCCCATTGTCGGACTCGGGTGGCACGCCTCCTAGTAGGTTAAGAGACTCTGGCCAGAGAGCGCAAAGAAGTCTGCAGTCACAGAGGAGACTCTTTGGGACTCTTCCACTTTTTCACGCACTGCCAGATCTAGGGCAGAATGGAGTGTCCGGAGGCCACTCCTTAGGGGGGGGAACTGTCAGGAACGGTGCTATTATCTGGATCGCCTGCTGGTGTCACTGTTTCCTTCGGCATCAAATGGTGCAGTTCTGGTGGCCACCAGCAGGGGTCTCCCAGCCGATGGACATTGTCAGGAATGGTGTTGTTACCTGGATCGCCTGGTGGTGTCACTACTTCCTTCGGCATCAAAGGGTGCAGTTCTGGTGGCCACCAGCGGGGGTCTCCCAGCAGATGGACATGCCAGTAATCAGGCGGCACCTGTTGAACTGCTGAGACTATATAAGCCTGTCCTTCACTGAAGCTCAGTGCTTCAGTATTCCGTTCTGTAGCCTTGTCTTGCCTGTGCTGTAACCTGATCCTGGACCTGTAACCTGTACCTGCAATCTGACCCTTTATTCCCTTCCTGCCCTGTCCTGGATGCTGTCCCCCTTTACCTGGTTCCTGAGACCCGTCCCCTGATTCCTGCCTTGATGTTCCCTTGCTTCCTGTTTCCCCCCTTGTCTCTCCTCCCTGCCTTGTATATACATGTGTATATATATATGTTCCATTGCCTTGAGTGTATTTAGTTAGTTAGTTAGATTAGGGCTTGGGGGTTTGCTGTGTTATTTGTGTTCTTGTTTGTGGTTGCTGTGTTCACGTGTGTCTTTATTATTAATAAATATATCTTTATCACTACCTTTTTGGAGCCTGATTCCTTTAGTGCAGCCCATCGATCTGTTCACTAGTGTTGGATGCCTGCGTTCAGGCTCCGTTCCTAACAATACAATATATACATAGGTTTCAAGTCCATATATTGAAAAGCTCAGTCCATGTGGGAGGCAAAATCTATGAATGGATCCTGGGGTAAGCATACAGGGCAGCCTTCAAGGTAAAACTGAAACCGTGTTCAGGAACTGTGAAAAGAAACAAATGGAGAGGCGCCTCTGGGTGCAATAGTTTTTTAACAGGGATAACAATTTATTAATAGCTCAATAGTAAAACTCACATTTTTGTCATAAAATCAGGCATGGTATGCAAGTAAGGAAGTGGTATCTCCTGGTGCTGTGCTGTGTCGAGAAATGCTCGAGAAACGCGTCTTACACCTACGGTATCCCCCTAAGCCAGCTGTCTTCTGCTTCTCAAGCCTCGTTCTGAGGCCGCCTTCCTGAGCCGGAATTATCATCTATATGGAAGTTAACCAGAGCACAGAATGACACAGCACAGGACCAGGAGATACCACTTCCTTACTTGCATAACATGCCTGATTTTATCACAAAAATTTGAGTTTTACTATTGAGCTATTAATAAATTGTTATCCCTGTTAAAAAAACTATTGCACCCAGAGGCGCCTCTCCATTTGTTTCTTTTGACAGATAAGTATACATGCAGGAGGCATGTATATCCTTCTAGATAACCAATATTGCAGTAGTTTAGAAAGGATGAGAGTGGGTTTACATCCACTTTAAAGGTACACTCCAGGCAATATCATTAAAGTGGACCTGTCAGTAACGTTACAAGTAATAAGGAAAGGAAAGTCCGGATGGCTGCACACCAAACTGGGATCCAAATGCCTTTATTGGTGTAAAAACCATGAAGAACATGAAGAGTACTACACGTTACGCATTTTACATACAAATTGTGCTTTATCAAAGCCACCTTTACAAGTAAACATGAATAAATTCCTGACATGCTGATGACAATATAAAGTAACAGCATATTTTTTCAAAAAAGGTGTCATTAAAATTATTCATTAGGCTCCAGTCCAGTGATTTAGCCTAGGCATAGTGAGGCCATCAGTCTGCCGCAGGCAGAAAGTAGAAAGTCCTCAGTCTCTTTTCCCCAGTGATCCCACTGCAACATTGTAACTCTTCAGTAAGTCCTACTTTCTGTTTCAGCTATCACTGGATTAGCATTTTATTTTACAAAACCCTTGACATTAATAAATTCCCTTTTAAGGCAAAAGGAGAGATCAGGGCCGTTTTTTCCACTGGGCATGCTGGGCAGTTGCCCGGGGGCCCCACTTGTCTGGAGGGCCCCATCCAGGGCTGATCCTCAGCACTGCAATCTGCTGCTTAAATTGACTGACTGCACTGGTTGCTCACTTTGCCGGCCGGCATCTAGCTAGCAACCAGTGACGTCAATCAGAGGCCGCGGCCGCCTCAGCATTCATAGCACACCGTGGCTGTCCCAGTGGCTAGTGAACAGGCTCTGCCCACCTCTGCCATGTTCTTTTGACAGCATGGAGAGGGAGCGGAAAGACGGCCCTTGATAGCTGGCGCTGCCTTGCTGCTGTGAGTGACACACTGTACTGCACCAGGCCAGCGGCTTCAAGTAAGTCTAACAATGTCTACTTAAGTAAGTTCAAGTTGTGCATCAAACACAGCCACTGTCTGTGCCCCTCAAAAGCTGCCACTGTGCCCAAACACAGCCACTGTGCCCATCAAACAGCCACTGTGCCCATCGAACAGCCACTGTGCCCATCAAAACTGCCACTGTGCCCATCAAAGCTGCCACTGTGCCCATCAAACACAGCCACTGTGCCCATCAAAGCTGCCACTGTGCCCATCAAAAGCTCCCACTGTGCCCATTAAACGCAGCCACTATGCCCACTGTGCCCATCAAACACAGCCACTGTGCCCATCAAAGCTGCCACTGTGCCCTTTAAACGCTGCCACTGTGCCCAAATGCTGCCGCTGTGCCCATCAAATGCTGCCACTGTGCCCATCAAACTTGTGTTAATGTTTAAACACTGATTTTGTTGGAAGTACCAATAAATATAGCCTTATTGATAATTTGCATTTTTATTCTTGTGCGTGATCGTGTAGACAGGGCCCCAGTGCACTGTATTGCCCGGGGGCCTATAATGCTCTTAAGATGGCCCTGGGAAAGATCAGCAATGATATCTTCTATTTTTTCTATTGAGTGGCATAGTTATAGCAAGGGCACTATTCAACTTTGATCAAAGCTGCACAGTTTGTTTTTATCTAGATATGCCCCTTACCTGCGGTAAGGCAGTTTTTTGGTAAAGGTGAACTATGTTTCTCAAAGAGTAATTCCACTTTTGTTGAGAAAAAAACAACCCCCCAGTGTGATCTATGTACATTATAAGGATTTTAACAAACGTTGTAGCAGATTCCTACCTTTTTGTTATTCTGAAGGAATAGCTGTCTGTCTGTGTCCATGTACAGAGTGAATCTGTATGGGAGTGGTTTTGTAATTATCAATCAGCTGCTGTACCTGCATTTCTCTAATGAAGAAGGTTGCAGGGTCTGCATCCCTTTAGATGTGATTTTCCCTTGGGAGTAGCTCACCAAAATTTACATTTTTGTTGCAAGGGATGCTCAAAATCTGATTTGTGTTGTATCTTAGTATCTTACTAAGCCAATCAGACAAGCAGGAAATTACATGTTTAGCCATAGTGCATTGCATTTTACAGAAAATTACAGTGCTACAAATTGAAAAGGAAATGTGTTCAAGTCAAACGGGGACTTTTGAGTTTATGTAAAAAAAGAACAAATTTCAAGGAGGGGGAACTGCATTTATTTTTAAACATACTCCCCTGCTACATTTATACGCTTATCACAGTGTTTAACGAATGCCTGGAAAGCTTCAGCATAGAAAAATTTGTCAGTACGTCTGAATCATCCTAGGATAGCCTGCTTCACTTCGCCATCAGTGCTTAAATGCTGACCCCCCCCCCCCAAGGAACTATTTTAGGGAACTCTTTTAGGGGTCCAAAGAGGTGGAAATCACTTGGAGTGAGGTCCAGGCTGTAAGGGGGATGTGGCAATACCTCTGTGGGCTGGGAACCACCACGGCCGGGATTGTCACTGACGGACGTATGGAAATCTTTGAAACATTTATACCATCTTGATTACCGCTCCCTGGATTGGCCTGTGACATATGCACCACCTATTAGTAATTAGCTGCCTCCTGCCATCTCTCCCAGTGCCTTCTCCTCCCGCCGCTGTCTTCTCCTCCTGCTATAGCCATGGGGCGTGACCATCAGATGACATCACATGAAGAGCCCGCCCCCTGTGATGTCACAAGGGCGAGCTCTACGAGTAATGTCATTGGATAGCCATTCCCCATAGCTATATAACAGATGCCAGACAGCAGACGACAACACAATGGAGGAAGACAGCAACAGAAGAACAGCGGGTAACCAGCAGGGAGGAAGAAGACAATGGAGGGAGGGAAGGCATTGGGGAAGACAGTGGGTGGCGGGAGGAGAAGATGGTGGTGGGAGGAGAAGATGGCAGTGGGAGAGAAGGCACCAGGAGAAGATGGCAGGAGGCAGCGATGGAGAGGACGGCCCTGGGAGAAGAACAGAGCTATTAATAAAGGAATTGTCAAAAACTGCCTTTTTTTTATTTTTACATTTCACAGCTTTTTTGGTGAATAGGTGGGGGGCCGGATCTGGTGGCCCCCTTGTTAAAGGGGGCCCCCCAGATTCTGATAAGCTCCCGCCCACAGACCCCGAAAACCACTGGCCAGGGCTGTCGGGAAGAGGCCCTTGTCCCTATCAACATGGAGGCAAGGTGCTTTGGGGAGAGGGGCGCAAAGCACCCCCCATGTTGAGGGCATGCGGCCTGGTATGGTTCAGGGGGGGCACTCGCTCATCCCCTCCCTTACCTGATTTGCAGGGCTGCATGCTCGGATAAGAGTCTGGATGCCATTTTTTTCGCAATTTTTTTTTGTTAAGGGGTTGGCAGCCAGCTTCCCGGCCCCCTCCTTAGCAACCAGCTATATACAGTGTGTTTAATGAGGGGAAAAAAAATTGGGCCTGGTATGAACCCAGGAAGGGACCCCACCCCATTTTTTTCACGTTTTTTTTTCTAGCCGGGAATTTTTATTTTTTTACATATAGCTGTCAGCTGGGAAACCCGCTGACAGTTGATGACTTATCGGTTGTTAAGGACGTGGCAGCCAGCTTCCCGGCCCCCTCCTTAGCAGCCAGCTTTATGTAGTGTATGAAGTTCAGTTCAGTTATTTTATTTTTATTTTTTTAACGGATGTCAGCGGATATGAAAACAGATGTAAAAATTTACATCCGTATCTGTTTTTGATCCGTTTTTTTACAATAAAAAAATGTGACTGAACTGAACAAAAAAATGGAAAGTCAGTTTGAAACCAGCCTTATGCCGCGTACACACGATCGGACATTCCGACAACAAAATCAATATTTTTTTCTGACGGATGTTGGCTCAAACCTGTATTGCATACACACGGTCACACAAAGTTGGTTTGAAATTCCGAACGTCAAGAACGTGGTGACATACAACACATACGCTGAGCCGAGGAAAATTAAGTTCAATAGCCAGTGCTGCTCTTTTGCTTGATTCCGAGCATGCGTGGCACTTTGTGCGTCTGAATTGTGTACACACGATCGGAATTTACGCAAACGGATTTTGTTGTCGGAAAATTGGAGACCTAATCTCAAATTGTGTGTGTTGGAAATTCTGATGGAAAAAGTCTGAAGGAGCCTACACATGGTCGGAATTTCCGACAACAAGCTCCGATCGCACATTTTCCATCAGAAAGTCTGACCGTGTGTACGAGGCATTACTTTTGATGTCTGGAAAACCTGAATAACATATGCTTCCCTATAGTTTTGATGTTTCAACCCTTCCTTATTTCTGGTTGTGTCATCAAAGAAAATCTCCCTCCAAACCAAGGACACTGACACCAATTAAACCCAACAGAAATTCTAACCCTTCCCCACTGTCTAAAACTAGAAAAAAATTGTTTGTGATGGAAAGGGATGAGCAAATCTGCCTGGTCTGGTTCGCAAACAGTTTTGCAAATCTTGCTTGCAGTTCACAAACCCAGTTAAAGTCTATTGGGGGGGGGGGGGTAGTCCTATTATCCAATAATGCCTTGCTTTATAGTTAATAAAAAGGCTATTGCCAAAAAAAAAAAAAAGCATGCAAGCCAGACACCGCCATGAGGGACATGTACCAATCTCAATATTAGAATTAATAAATTAAACAAAAAAGATATCTCTCAATACACAGAATTGTCAGCTCTCCCCCAACAATTCCAACAGATATGGACAACATGGCTGCTGTGAGTGCACCTTTTTTTTTTATAGAAAGGGCGATGGGTTATCTGTTCCCTTAAATTATTGGCTCTTGTGACTCAGTTGACCAGTGTCAGAAGTCATAGGTTGTTTTTTATTTCTGTGATGTTTTCAGTGAACAGTTTGGGATTCACAAACTTTTGCAAACCCCAGGGATTCATTGTGAACCCATAGTAACTGTGAACCCGAACCTCATCCCTAGTGGTGGAGTTCTATTTTTAAAGCTAACTCCACACAACTATAACATAAATATCATTAGCGTGATCCTTTCACTGCACAATCCTGAATTACTGATCCTTTAGCCTAGTGAGATGTAATGCAAAAGAACTTATTTCTCAGACCAGTGGTTCCAGGATGGACAAACAGTTTCACAAAGCAGCTCCTCTTCTCCTAGTCATGTAGCCACCCCCTTGCCAATGTCATAATGTACCGGTCCTGTATTGTACGTGATAATGTCAAGGGCCCACCTACATTCTGAGGCTGGAGCAGGGGTGAGGAAGATTGCTGACAGCCATAAAAATCGAGGAATGAGTTAAGCAGTTTTCTGCATTACATGCCCCTTGACCAGCTATTCTCAACCAGTTCTGTGCAGCTCCCTCCAGAGTCTGAACTTCCTTCAGAGTTTTCTAGGGGTTCCTTGAGCTGTGGCTGATTGACCTCCCATTTTTATGGGGCCTGTATAGTTCCAGGGCAAACACCACTTGGCAGAGTCAACGGCATGACACCAGTGCTCTTTGTACCTGTAAAGGTGGAGACCCCCTTCCCAATGATACCCAATACATTGTTTTTAAAAGGGAGTTTACCAAGACTTGAAAGTGATTTCAAGGGTTCCTCTGTGGTAAAAAGGTTGAGAAAGGCTGCCCTAGACTAAATAATTTGTAATTCATGAATACATGGAAAAATATTTTATGGCTGACCAGAACTCAGCTTTATTTACTATATTTTTTTTATCTAACATAAGAACAAATGTCCTTCGGTTGCTGTAAAAATGTCCTGATACATGACTGCCTCCGTGTTTTTGCTCTGGAAATATGAGTGTGTTTGGCAAGGTTTCCAGTAATGACACAGGAAACATTATCATTCATTTGCATGCGGCCAGCTCTCTGTATATTTATTGGTATTACATAATGGTGTGTCACTGTCATCATTAAGAATAACAAAGCCTGTGACTGGTGGTTACGGGAAACTATGCATTTAAAGTCAAACTCCAATAAGGATGCACAATCTTTTCATATAGTTACATACTGTAGTAGTTAAAGAGGGATAAAAAAAAAAAATAGATGCCAATCCCAATTCCTTCAGCTTAAGACTTGGGGAAGACAAAACAACGTACACACAGTAAAAGAAGCCAGTCGTGAGAAAATCATGGAGGCGGCCACTGCTGCCCATTCCTTCTGAAAAAGCTATTTGTCTGACCGCTCATGTTGATGCATTGGCTTCATTACATTGTGTTACCAAGTTAGAACTAGTATAAAGAGAAAAGGAATTCTTTACATTCCTGAAAAAAAAAAAAACTAATTCTACAAATGAAGATAAATTGAAGTTGACAAGCAAAGTAGTTGTAGCCAAATTTATACACTTGCAACAACACAGTTGAGTTGTACCTCCAAGCTTACAATTATGAGCCTATATCCAGTAATGTGTGTTTTACTGGTGACCTTAATGTATTTTTGGTAGATAGTAGCATGATGGTGCTGTTAAGGGCAAAATAAATAATATACAGTACATAAGGGGTGTACCTTAAAGGGGTCGCAGGGGTCGCAATTGCGACCTGGCCCCATGCTTTAGGGCCCCCCCTGTACACCTGGAAAGAAGGAGCGGTGGGGCGGCTGCATGCAGAGGAACCAATCTCTCTTTCCATTTTTCTCCTGCTGCTGCTAAATGTCCGCTTCTCCTCCTCTTCCTCCCACAGGCATTCTGCAAGAGGAAAATGGAGAGATCAGTTCCTCTGTATGCAGCTGCTCTGCTGCTCCTCCTATCCAGCTTCTTTCTGCTGCCCACCTGTGTGCTTCCTGAACCCCCTGGGCTCTTTTCTAGCCACCTCTTGTCCCCTACAGCTCTGCCAGCTTTCTCCCTGCGCTCTCCTGACGCCCGCTGTGGCGAATGTGTTATTTACCAGCCCCTTCCTTGTCTTAATGAATAGAGCCAGTGATCCATACCGAGCACTACCGCTGCTCATTGATAACTGAGGCATGGTAAACTGTGTTTCAGTTTGGGAATGAATTGGAAGCTCTGTACAGAGCTATTCCTGACCATTCATTCAGTGCAGCTGAGGCCCCTGATACCTTACCAAGGACCCCCCAAACAAATTGTGAAAAAAATAATAAAAAAATAATATTATAAAAAAAAAAAAAAATACAAAAATAAAAGAACAAAAATAAAAACTGGCACCAGCTGTGGCATTACCAGGGTCACAAAAGTCACACTTGCGACTGCGCTCTGGCGTTCTGCCACCAAGTCCGGAGGTAAGGGCCCCGGCCAGGAGTCAGGGGGCCCTTCATGGTTTCTTACAATGGGCCCTGAAGGTTCTATTTATGCCACTGCAATACATACTATTATTTTATTCAAATCAATGGTGAATCTGTGGGTTGGATTTTGTATCTTATCATATTTGTATTTTCATAACTAATTAAAAACCATAAAGCTTCTTTTGTTAGAATCTGAGCATGAACTCTTTCACCCTTGTCTGCAGGGCATAATAGGAGTTTTAAATAATTTTCAAGATAACTAATTAGTTGCTTTTCTGCCCTAGTTAAAACTGATTTATGGATTCCTCTTGGATTGTCATTCACCTTGATCACTCAAGATAATTGCCTGATCACCAACCATGCATAATTTAAACATGTACGCAATTGTTCTGTTTAACTCTAGGATTTGTGGTTATTGGTATTCCATAGAAATGTATAAGATTTCTCTTTTTTTATCGTTTTTTTTTTTTTTTACTCCAATAATCAGTATTCATTTTTAGACATTTCTTTTACAAAACCAACAATCATGCAGGCCAATCTCTCTTTATAATTACAATTAATTGTCAATATAATTACAAACCATAGGTTTTTAAATTAATAAATACAGGTTTAATGTTACAAAGTATGATTATAGAAAAGTATTACCACACAAATATGTATGTAACAGCAATGTAAAAAGGCAGGATTCGCAAGTTTAACCACTTGCTTACTGTGCACTTAAACACCCTTCCTGCCCAGAGCAATTTTCAGCTTTCAGCGCTCTCGCACTTTCAGTGACAATTGCGCGGTCATGCAATGCTGTAACCAAATTAATTTTTTATCATTTTGTTCGCACAAATAGATCTTTAGTTTGGTGGTATTTATTCGCGACTCCGTTTTTTATTTTTTGCGATATAAGCGAAAACATAGCGGAAATTTTGAAAAAAAAAAACAATATTTTCTCCTTTCTTATTTAAAAGAAATCCAATAAAATCAAATTTTGTCATAAATTTAAGCCAAAATGTATTCTGCTACATGTTTTTAGTAAAAAAAATTCCAGTAAGTGTATAATAATTGGTTCGCGTGATCACGGACATATGTACGCAAATGATCATGTACATATGTGTGCAGGTGATCACGGACATATGTGTGCAGATAATCATTGGCACATGTTATTTTACTGGGACATATGTGAGGGACATGTGTTTTTATTATTTGGGGACATGTGTTTTTATTTGGGGACATGTGTTTTTATTATTTGGGGACATGTGTGTTTTGGGGACATGTGTGTTTTGGGGACATGTGTGGGGACATGTGTGTTTTACTGTGGGGACACTACTGGTGATCAGTGAGTAAAAAAAAACAGCTAATACTCACTGATCACCAGCCGGCTGCAGCGATCCGCTCTCCTCTCCTCACCGACGACCTAGCAACCGGCTGTTTGTTTACATCACATGACGGCTGTGATTCGACACGGCCGTCATGTGATCAGGAGGGCCAATCACCGAGCCCTCCTGCCGATCCGAGATGCGCCGTGTCCGGGTGACACGGCCGCATCGGGATCGCGCCGCTGCGCAGGCACGCGCGCGCGCGATCCCTCTACTTCTGAAGGACGTTCCGGAACGTCCGATCAGAAGTAGACGGCTCCCACCCGGCCGTATATGTACAGTGGCCAGGTGGGAAGTGGTTAAGTAAAGCAACAATAGAGAGGTCTGGCGATCCCTAAAATGTGTGAAAGTCGTACTGTGTCTCCCTATGGTAACTCCTTTAATAAAAAACATTGCAGCTTAAGATAAATCGACAGAAAACAGGTCAAGATAGAAGCAGAGGGGTTGTAAAAGCACAGATGTCTTTAAAAGGCTCCTAATGCAGCTCTGCCATAAATTGCCAAATCGTTAAACAGTCTTGAGATTGGTCTGAGCAATATACTGTAATCCTGGTTAGGTTTTTTAACCACCAAAGTCAAACTCTATTCATATTCCCTAAGTCATGCTGTGATGGAGTTACCTTAATAAAAATGTAATATGTTTACACTGAGCTATGAGAAGGTAACAATAAGACACCAGACACACCTACATTCACCGACCACTTTATTAGGTACACCTTTGCTTGTACTGGGTTGGACCCAATTTTGCCTTCAGAACTGCCTTAATTCTTCATGGCATAGATTCAACAAGGTGTTGTAAACATTCCTCAGAGATTTTGGTCCATAGTGACATGATAGCATCACGCAGTTGCTGCAGATTTGTCAGCTGCACATCCATGATACGAATCTCCACCACGTCCCAAAGGTGCTCTATTGGATTGAGATCTGGTTACTGTGGAGGACATTGGAGTACAGTGACCTCATTGTCATTTTTAAGAAACCAGTGGTGAGATGATTTGAGCTTTGTGACATGGTGTATTATCATGCTGGAAGGAGCCATCAGATGATGGGTATGCTGTAGTCATAAAGGGATGGACATGGTCAGCAACAATACTCAGGTAGGCCGTGACATTTAAACGATGCTCAATTACCCATATAGCAAGGATAACTTGCCACAAATTTGTGGCAGTGTTGAATTTTAAGTATATTAACTTGCTGCACATTTTCACTGGCAAGTTGTACACTTGCAGAGCACTTGAAGCACAAGTTCTATTTGACACTTTTCCAATTTGTATAAAATTTTCGTGTCAAGTCTCTAGCAAGAGCAAAGTTGCAGTGGTGGGTCTACAGCAAGAGCTCTGCGAGTTTACAGCATGAAAATTCAGCCACAGTGACCCCTGTGGTGGAATGACTATTGCACAACATAAATTAACTAAAACTTGCAGCAGACTTGCAGAATGTTTGCAAATAAAGTTAATCTGGAATCATGCAATGGAGACTTGCTGCATCAAACTTGTGAAGCCTGGCAAGTCTAGCAATAGCTTAGCAAGTCATTTTCAAACTTGCAGCACAATTGCTTGCTATCTGGGTAGTACTAAGGGGCCCAAAGTGTAGCAAGAAAATATCCCCCACACCGTTACACCACCACTACCAGGCTGAACCATTAAATCAAGGCAAGATGGATTCATGCTTTCATGTTGTTTATGCTGAAATAGAGAATTTTGGTGAGCCTGTGCGAATTGTAGCCTCAGTTTGCTGTTCTTAGCTAGAAGTGGCACCCGGTGTGGTCTTCAAGGTTCAATGTGCTGTGTGTTCTGAGGTTATATTCTGCATACCTTTGTTGTAACAAGTATTTTTTTTTAAGTTACTGGAACCAGTCTGCCCATTCTCCTCTGACCTCTGACATCAGCAAAGCTTTTTCATCCACACAACTGCCACTCACTGGATATTTTCTTTTTTTCAGACCACTCTCTGTAAACCCTAGAGATGGTCATGTGCAAAAATCCCAGTAGATCAGAAGTTTTTGAAATACTCAGACCAGCCCATCTGGCACTAACAACCATGCCACATTCAAAGTCACTTAAGCCTAGGTTCACATTTCTGCGGGTTAGAAATCATGCGAGTTCAGCTGAACTTTCAATGCAGTCTGACTTCAGGGGCGATTTCACAGACATCTTTGCAGGTTCCTGCACAGATGTCTATACAAATCCCCCCTCCCCCCGAAGTCACAAAAAGTAGTACAGGAACTACTTCTGGGAATCGGTGCAGCGCCACAAAGTCGGCACCGCACCGATTTGAACGGTGCCACTGCTGTCAAATCGCATGCCAAATCGGACCAATGTGAACCTAGGCTAAATCCCCTTTACAAAATACTACAGCACACCTGTTGACACACCCTCTTAGCCCCTAAAGGCCCGTACACACGATACGAAATATCGGAAGTAAAATTTCATCCGACAAACGATCTGACGATTTTCGAATCGTTAGTATGGTGCTTTCGACAGCCGATTCCGTGTTTTTTCCGATAAAAGCTAGATGTGCAGACTATAAAATTTTTGTCATATGTGAACTCAACGTCTGATTTTCATTTAATTAGTACGGTTTTCATCTAAAAAAAATCATAAGAGCAAGACTAGGCATGCTCAGAAAAGAAAGAATACATACAAAACTATTCAACACATTACGTGTCATAAGTCAATCAGACTCTCTTCCATAAAGGCATGTTTACAGGATAATACTTGCTTCGCTTTGGCCAAAATTGTTACCAGCACCATGACCACAGACTACAACCTCTCCTTTCAGTAAGTTCTTTAGTCACTTTTATGGAGTTGCCTTATGCAGTGCAATATACCTGGCAGGCTCTTCTCATATCTGTCCATCCACTGACTTGTGGATCAGTCAGTGGCCATCCCTGTGGCCCAGTCCATGTGGAAGGCCCGAGGCTGTTTTCCGGTGGGCTGTTCAACTTTAAACACATACTCGCCGCACCTCTGACATCTTGCAAAAGGCCGAGGGTTTGTGACCAACCCATCACATCTTCCACAGAGTACTCCGAGGGCCTCGACATCCCTGACAGTACATAGAATGAACCGCCACTGCAGCAGCAAACGAATGCCCGTCTCCGTAATCACTGTACCAGGCATCTGTACACTTGCCGGACCCCTTGCTTTAGGCATCCTGGGTCCAGGCATCTGCTGCATGTTTGGGTCTCTCTTTCTCAGTCCAGGAATCAACTCCTTCCACAACACACTCTCACGCGGTGCCTCGTGCGGGAAAAAAGATCAGCATAAACTCCTCCCACTGGGCGCTGGCTTCTGTACTTTTTCGCTGGCTTTGGGTACAGGCTCCTCCCACGCTTACGCACCTCAGTGAAAAGTCTCTCCAAAATGGCGCTGATCTTTGTGGCGCAGTTCAAAATTCTTCCCCCTCTGTTCCTAGGCCCTGCGAGGTAACCTGTAAATCCCGGACTGCAAGCCCCCACGTGTAGCAGCCATAACCCTCGGTGGGGCGGCCTTGACTTTTGGGCTTACCGATTACCTCCGCTTGGCTTGTTCCTCCAGGTCTGGGGGTTCCCGGAGTTAGTACCCAACGACTTGAACGCTGACACCATAAAAGTCCTTTTGAAAGGGTTTTTTTTTTGCAGGGGTAACATCCAACAGACACAGTCACATGTGGGAACAGAGGGTAAGGGTGAAGAAAAGTCAGGCACCTCGAACTGCTATATACGAAAAGTATACGAAAGTCTCTATTCACCAACCCAGAGAGTAGCCACTCACAGCTGGGCGCTTCCAAGCTGAACAAATCTCTAGCCAGAGATTTTGTCAGTCAGCACTTGAATTATGAAATTTGCACAGTCTCTAACCTTGAATCAAAGTGGCACTCAGAAACAAAACAGGAACCTTTCCTCAGTACCTGGAACGTTATCCGTTTCCTTGACAGTATTGGGAAAGCGTGGATTCTGTAGTGTCCTCGACAACCCAGCAACCAGGCACTTCTCAGGATGCCAGCTTGTTGGCCCTCCTCCGAAGAGTCCTCCCCCGGTCGCTTACACGAGCTGCGGTGCCCCTCCAAGCTGAGAGCGCACCCGGATGCCTTGAATCCTTGCTCAGGCACTGCGCCTCGGACTAGCCGGTTCCGAGACTCAGGAACAGACGGATCCTTGCGACCAAGCGGGTCTGTGGGGCTTGTCAAGCCAACCATGTTGCGGGGAGGCACACACTCCCCTGACCGGGACCCCTCGCAGGGCTACCCCGGTCCAGATACAGGAACAGGCAGCTCTGGCCTAACGAACCCCGAACACGTGACTCCAGCATCCTAAGTACCCTTCCCCAGACTCCTCAGTGGGGCCAAACGCACCCGCTGATTGGCTCTGGGAAATGCCGGTACCCAAACGTCCAACCAGGCCTGGTTCTGAGCCTGTCATGTGTACCTCACCGCACACATGATCAGGCAGAACCCCAACACAGCCCAGCCAAACTGATGCCAAAGCTTCCCTATCCAATTAACTCTCAGAACCCCTTTACTGTTCTAAGAGACAAAAATAACAAAATTTACAATAGCGGACACCTAGAAAAGGTGTCACCGCTACAGATATATACATTAATTAGTGTTTTATATCTGCCTGGAGTTCAGCTTCAATTGACTACATAAGGTAGGGCAATCATACTGTAAAAAGTTGATGGCCATCAAAGGGGAGCATCTACAGTCTGTTCTCTACTGCATTAGCTTTCCTACTGATCATACAATACCGGGGAATGTAGCTTTTGTTGAGCATTCCCACTATAGGCATTATGAGTTTTTTATTATGTTTTTGTGTCTTTGTATTTAAAAAATAGATGGTAAATGCTTACCCCTCCTGCTGCTCACTCCACTCTGATGAACAGAAATCATCATCTATAAGACATTGGGGTCAGCAGTAGGAGCAACACGCTCAATGAAGAGACTTCGGAGGACAATTTCTCTTTATCAGAGCGGCTTTCAGCAGGGGGAAGTATTCGCCTTCTTTTTCACAGAGACAGCTTTTATTCACACTTTCCTTTTAGCAAGAGGTCAGGGAAAAGATTGCTGTAAAGAGCAGCAGCCATTACAGTCTATTAAGTCAGATTCATGGAAGATTATTTATGAATGACTGAATACACTTTGCACAATGCTCCTGTACTTATTAAAACCGAACCTTCCATCAACCTGATAAAGACACATTTTAACTACATACTGTATATAGCAACTGTTTTATAGTTACATAGTAGGCGAGGTTGAAAAAAAAACACCCATCAAGTCCAACCTATGTGTGCAATTTTATGTCAGTATTACATGTATATCCCTGTATGTTGCGGTCGTTCAGATGCCTATATAATAGTTTTTTTAATTATCGATGCTCCCCGCTGAAACCAATGCTTCTGAAAGAGAATTCCACATCCAATTGCTCTTACAGTAAAGAACCCTCTACGCAGTTTAGGGTTAAACCACTTTTCTTCAAATTTTAGTGAATGGCCGCGTGTCCTATTAAAGTCCCTTTTGCAGCAAAGCTTTATCCCTATTGTGAGGGGTGGGAGAGTCTCTGAGTGAAGTATAGAGGGATAGAAGGATAGGGGATAGGGGAGCACTCTCACACCCCCGCTCTCTCTCTCCCTCTTCTCTTTATCACCCCCTCTCTCTCTCTCCCCCTCTCTCTCTCAATCCCCTCTCTCCAGAGACCCCACACAGCCACCAGAGACCCCACATAGCCACCAGAGACCCCACATAGCCACCAGAGACCCTACATAGCCACCAGAGACCCTACAGAGCCACCAGAGACCCCACACAGCCACCAGAGACCCCACACAGCCACCAGAGACCCCACATAGACACCAGAGACCCTACATAGCCACCAGAGACCCCACACAGCCACCAGAGACCCCACACAGCCACCAGAGACCCCACACAGTCACCAGAGACCCCACATAGCCACCAGAGACCCCGGATAGCACTTGAGAAGGAAGGGGTGGGATAAATTTAGATGGGGTACCCGATTTTAGTCTTGCCTAGGGCAGCACAATGTACACCAATGGATCCAGGCATCCTCGCCTGAAAACAGAACTAGGTCTGTGGCCTCCCTGTAGACTAAACTGCAGTCTAGCAATGAAGCCTAGACACCAACATGTCCCAATCTTTGTGCAGACAATGAAGCAACAACAAAACGTGGATGAGGTCATTGGTCTGCTACTATGAGAAAGCTCCCAGAGGTACATTGGCAGTACTGTACATGTACAGTTGAGTTTGAATCACTTACAGTGGTGCCCTTTCCTCTTCCAGTCTGACTTCTGCTGGGCAGGGAATCACTGGAGGATAATTTCTAGACAGATTTAGGTACTTAGGCTAGCTGTATTCAATAATGCATCTATTATAACTATTTGTAACTCATTTTATTTAGATTTGTTAACAAGCTCATTTGTTTCAATAGGTATTTATTAAAGTGAAAGTTCACTCTATCAATCAACATTGACTATTTTTAATCCTTATGCTGTTAACATTAGTAAATAGATAGGAAAGTATATCATACTTACTTGTTTCAAACTTTTTCTTACATTTCTTCAGCTACTTTCTGGTGTTCAGGTAAATTATGTCATTAATACCAGGAGTCTTCAGAAGGGGAGGAGGGGTTTTCTCAGCTAAGCACACCCTTCTGCCTGCATGCCTGAGCTAAGGGCAGATGGATTCTGGAAAGTGAATGCTACATGAATCATATACTCTTACTCAAGGTTGTTACAGCCCGAAATGCTAGGTGCTCAGAGGCATTGTAGTTCAACTTTAATGTTTCAAGGGTGGGAACAGGTACAAGATCACAGCAACAGTGAGATGACATAATTACATATACCACCTTATGTAGATATTATTAAATAGGCAAAAGGCACATAATTGTAGTAGTCACTCTGTACACATAGATGGAGGTCATGAGTTTGTTGTGTGGGGCTAGCTTAAGTAGGGGTATGGAACAACATAGGACAAGTAGAGGAATGAAAGGAAAAAAAGAAGGAGTATTTAGAATAGGGAAAGAGCAACAGATGAAAAATAAGGTATATAGATTCTTCTAACCTAACAGAGGCTCAAACTGTATATACCGGAGCTGAAAGTGGGATCTGTACAAAAGAAAAATGCTGCTTGATTTATTCGGTAAAAAAAAAGGAAAATATTGAAGAAGAAAAAGCAAACAAAATTATATATCAGCGTATTTGCGTTGTGTAAATGCGCATTTCATTTGCAGCAGCTGGCTGAACACTAGCCGACCTAGAACCCCAGCGTTGCATGTCCGGAGTGTTGGTTGGCATTGAAACTGGTGCTTTGCCTTGTCTCGGTTGTAGGAAGAGGGTCTGAAAGGGTATTTATTGTCTGGCATTTTCTCTTGCCTGTTGAAAAATCCCAGCTTTCTCATTGGTCTCCTTCACAACCAATCACGGCACTCTTCTCTGTATTTAAACCCCTTCATGCTTTCTGTTGGTTGTCTACACTTGCCATAGAGGTAAGCTGCTGAATAAGCATAAAGGAAGTCCCATAATGATAAAAAAAAAGTTAGTTCATGTAGTATATACAATGGGTATATACATATTCATTCCATCAATGATAATAAAATGAATGAAGACGTAAAATAGATAAAAGCGGCAGCTGTCCTGAGAGTTTAGCCAGCTCTGTGTGAAAGACAAGAAGGGGGAAGAAAAGGAAGCGCCGGCTCAGTACAGAGATTGAACGTTCATTCAATTCACAAGAATAAATACACTTACAAGATGCAAGTAGGTTTCAAGCTCAGTAAGGTGAAGGAGGGGTTCTACCTCAGTCCGTCCTTCGGATATAAGTCCGTCCTCTGTGATGTTAATCCAGATACAGGCTCTATGGGTGTCCTGTGGCCACCAGGAAGCAAACCAGCGTGGAACGCTGGCGGAAATTACTGAATGGACAAGAACAGACAGGGAGACAAGCAGGCTAGGCGCTCCTTTTACAGGCCTGGAGGGGGACTGTTCTTGGCAGCTATTTAAGTGTGTCAGACGGCCGTGGGACTACAACGGCCAGCCTGACCTAAAAGACAGTGTGGCTGAAGAATTTGTTTAAAAAATTGTTAGGATTTGGGCCAGTAGGTGTACATTTGAAAACATGCTGAACAAACAACCAACCAGTCTGGGTACAGTAAGCAAAACAGCACCTATATCATATACACTTGCAAAGAAATGTAGCGGTACCCCCATGGGGGCTGCTGATTTTGTTCATTACCTTTTGCCAGACTGCTCTGCTTCCAATCCCCCATGCATTCACATGACACCAAACAGTCACAATTTCAGATTTATATTTCTTTATTTTGGGAATAAATCTGTGGGGCTATTCAGTGAGGTATTTGAGATGCCCCCTCCGACACCATTTTCTCTTATGGGTATTAAACTATAGCCGTAGCTTTGTTACTTAAGACCATTATAGTGATCCTTTCCTGGTTCCATTTCTCTCTGTGGTACAGCACTCCCGAGTTAGACAGATAAGCATTACTCTGAATAATCCCTTCTTCCAGACTGATAGATATACTGTGGGTGTTGAACTCAAAGCAACAGGCCACACTGCCTATTTCCATGACTTGTATGCCGAACTTCCCTCAGTCTTTGAAGGCTTAATACTGTGTTCCTTAGATGCACAGTATGAAGTTCCGGATTAGCTCTCCTGGGTGTGCACTCCCTTTGCTCTCTCCCAATCAACAGTCCATGTTCTACCACAAAGGCTGTCAGTACTTTTTGTTCTCCCATTCAAAGAACTCTGAGAATGAATGAGGCGGCAGGGTGGGCGGAGCAGCCATTTCCGAATAATGTCTGAGTCCGTCTGTACCAATAGAAAGACCTAAACAGGCCTAGTCTCCTCCCATTTGCATAATCTGTAAGAAGCTAACCTCTTAATCATTAACCCTTTGTTAATATAAACAATGCTTAAACCTAGTTTACAGCTGATAATGAGATCAGTCAACACAATACAGATAGGGTTAATTAGGGCAAACACAACTCCAGCTAAGAAAAATCCTACTTAATTCTCTTTGTTTGTGAGGGGGCTGGGGAGTTATCAGAAAACAGAATTTTAAAGGTAATGAGCAATTTGTATTTTTTATTTGGATGCAAAGGTAGTCATACATTTTAACCACTTCAGCCTCGGAAGGATTTGTCCCCTTAATGACCATGCCATATTTTGCGATACGACACTACGTCACTTTAACTGACAATTGCACGATCGTGCTCTGCTGTACCCAAACAAAATTGATGTCCATTTTTTTCCACAAATAGATATTTCTTTTGGTGGTATTTGATCACCTCTGCAGTTTTAATTTTTTGCGCTATAAACAAAAAAACAGTGACAGTTTTGACAAAAAAAAAATGTTTTTTTTTTACTTTCTGCTATAATACATATCCAAAAAAAATATATAAAAAAACGAATTTTCCATCAGTTTAGGCCCATATATATTCTTCTAAATATTTTTGGTAAAAAAAATCTATGGGATAGATTTATGAACTCTTATATTTTTTTATTGTTTTTACTGGTAGTGGCGGCGATCTGCGATTTTTAGCGGGACTGCGACATTGCGGCGGACAAATCTAACCCCAAATGACAGTTTTTGGGGAACGGTGACATTATTACATTGATCAGTGCTATAAAAATGCACTGATCAATGTATAAATGACACTGGCAGGAAAGCGGTTAACACTAGGGGACGATCAAGGGGTTAAATGTGTTCGCGCAGGAGAGCCTACCTGCCGCAGTACAAGTACAGCGGCTGGTCGGCAAGTGGTTAAGAGAGCATACATAATTCTATACCTTTTTGCACCAATGTACTATAAATATTCCTTCTTAACACCAGCTAGCAGATAAATAAAACATTAGGTTCACAGATATTAACAATCGTATACCGTACAATAGAAAAGATAGTGGCAGTCTGTGTCAAGCTGATATTAACAACAAATTAAAGTTAAAGTGGAGTGCCAGAAGTGCCGACTAAAAAAAAAAAATTAAAAGTCAGCAGCTACAAATACTGCAGCTGCTGACTTTTAAGAATCGGACACTTACCTGTCCCGGGGTCCAGCGATGCGGGGGAACGAGACCCCCCCCCTCGTTCCCCGCTCCGCTCGCGGCGCCGGCATTCTTAATGTGGGAACCCGGCTGTGGCTTCACAGCCGGGCACCCACTGCGCATGCGCGAGCGGCGCCGTGCGCCGTGATTCGACGCTCACTCATCTGGGACACATGACAGGTCCCAGATGACTGTGCAGCGCCTACAGGAAGTGACGTTTAGCCCGGGCAATGAAGGTGGCAGACTACGAAGGACCCCCTAGCAACAAACATTTAGTGGTGAGTAAAAACATTTTTTTTTACATTTTTTTATGATTTTTAAGCCACTTTTTTTTTTTTGGCCGCAACCCCACTTTAATTTAAACTTAAAGTTAAGTTAATAATATCATTTTTAAAAGAAGATGATGGTTAAAGTTCATATGAAAAAGTTCAAATTATTGGGATATACAGTAGATCTCAGAAGTCAATAAGTCCAAGCATCATGTTTGATTCAGCTCTTTCTACAAACAATGTTCCTTATGCCCACATTGCTTCGTACACCTCTAGAGATCACACCACTCAGTCAGCCACTTGCCAGGAGCACTTAAACCTCACAACAACTAAGTCTAGGAAGCACATTACACCTCTGGTCATCTGGGGAATACCCACATGCACTCTATAAACGTGTTGCTAAAACAAATCTTTGAACTTATTGGCTTCCCTATCCCAGTAATTGGACGGCTTTCTTATGAACATCTGTCATCATCCATTTTTATGAATCATAGTAACTTTTTTATTCAGTTCATATTAAACACTGCAGCTTGACAAGGTGAACATTGGTGTTCTCACTGCTTGCCAATAAGAGGGATCCATCTCAGGCCCCAAACTCATAAACTGGCACTTACTCATGCGACATTCTGTTTTGCTCAGCATTGTGCAGCACAAGTGTGCTACATTTGTCCAGGACACTAGAACCTATAGGACCCTGGTGCCCAACCTGTGGTTTGAGGACTTCTTCTGGCTCTTTGGTACTTATTAGAAAACAAAAGAAAGGCGCCTCTAAGTGTAGAAGTTAAAATGTTTAATAGCCCCAAAAGGATTAAAAACACTTACAGAATGTATGGATGGATAAGGCGTAACATTTGGGTTGGTGATCCGGCATGGGTGAAGTCGATGACGTGTGCAGGCTCCTAAGCTCTGTTGTTCCGAAGGTGTGGGGTCACGGAGGTGCCAGGAGAAGAAACAGCCCGGAACTCACAAGGAGATAACAAGCCGGTCTGCAGCCACGATCGCAAACACAGGAAGCACAGAGACCGGACGTGACATCAATGGCAAGGGACCACAACCAGCTTAGATGCGCCTTTCTTTTGTTTTTTCTCGTTTCTTATTTAGAGATCGTTTCTCTCCATGAGTTCAGCCCTAAGTGTGAAGACTCCTAAATATAGCCCTTTTTTAAAGACTTCTAGTTATTTTAGACATTTCCTCTGCTTGGTCTCGAAGTCTAGAGCGCCCTTGCATACACTATATCTGGATCTTTGGTACTTATTGTGTGCCCTTGGACCCCAGCTTTTATAAGTGTGAGCATTGATTTTTACTGTAGGGACTGTAGTACCAATTTCATATAGCATGTCTATAGTCATGTCTCCTGAAGCATGTCACCAGTCTCCAGAAGTCTCCAGCCACATCCAAACACATCTAAAATCTCTGACCATTTTATTTAATAATTCTGCAGTCATTGACAGTCTTCTGTAACATTACATATACTGCTAAGAATGTGTGGCTAACTTGGTGACCTCAGGAGCTGCAGTTGAGACCCTTTGTACCTTGTAAGTTGACAGCCACTGCTGCAGGCACAAAACCTTTGGCAACCAAAATGATACCCCTCTGTTAGGATCAGCCATTACGCAAAATATTTTTTCTTGTTTTACTGCTTCTTAAAATTAACTTTTGCTTTGCCATATAGGAAAAAACAACTTCACTTGTGTCACGTACCTGGTGGGGAGCCTAAAGTGCTGAGGAAGGCCTCTCTTACACCTCTGGCTTGGGGCCCCAGATAGAGTAGAGGGGTAATGCAGGAGCGCAGATTGGCACAAGCATTGGTGTTGCTAGCAGTGAAGTCAATAGGATGTCCAGGCCAAGCAGCAGGAAGCTGGTGGTGAATCACAGCAGAGTAGGCGAGCTGGGTTGTAGCAGGTCAGAAGTAGGCAGGACAGGCAACTGGCACTGGCAATAGCAAACTGGTGAGGCACAGGCTGGTAGCAGACAGATTCTTGCAGCAGAGGGCCAGCAGCAGGCTGGATAGAAGCAAACTTAGGCAAGCAGGTCAGATACTGCTAGTCGGATCAGGTGCAGAAGCATAGTCACAATACACAGAATACAGTATACACAACAACAGATGTCACTGGCACACCAAGGATCTCCAGATTAGGTCCAGAGCTTTAATCAGTGATCACATCTTTACAGCAGATTGCAATTTTTCAGAGACATGTAGGACCCCTTCATCAGGCATGTGACGACATCACATCATGCCTGATGAAGGGGCCCCACGTGGCTCCGAAACTTTGCAATCTGCTGTAACAATGTGATCACTGAGCTCCTTCATCAGGCATGTGACGACATCACATGGCACATGCCTGATGAAGGTGTCCTACGTGGCCCTCGAAACATTGCAATCCGCTGTAAGGATGTGATCAATGATTAAAGCTCTGGACCTACTCTGGAGATCCTTGGTGTGCTGGTGACATCTGTTTTCCTTAAAGAGCCTGTTTGGCACAATGAACTGTCACAGATGCATGTGTATATGAAGGGCAAAGAACTGACCTGTGACTTTGCACAGGCATCCAACCAGTGGGGCCATATTGGTTTTTGGCATGCCCTTCCCGACAACTTGACTTGTCTTCTCTTCCCAACTACACATACTCGCCATAATTAGGGCATGCAGGAAATTGTGGGAATTGCAGATATTGGGGAGCTCTCCATGTAACAGCACTGGTAGATATTTGTTGCTGGTGGGGCAGCCATCAAAGTCAATCAGGTGCTGTGCCCTAAATGGAAAAGTACAGGTTTCCTTTAAAAACAAGCACAGTCCAAAACATCACCAGGATTGGTATCTATTGAATGATTATGGACAGGGTGTGGTGTGAAGGAGGGATCTAAAGTCCAAACTCACTTTTCATTGATATACTTCAATCATTCCACTTTTAGGTGGACCATTAGATTACTATTTCCAATTATTATTGCCTAAAATCTTTGATTGGCCCATTTAATCAGTTAATTGTCTAGTTACAGTCTTCATAGAGATAGCATACTTTTGAGATGTGTGGCATTTTGTCCACTTTTTTTTTCTTACAATAATTACCCTTGTAATCCTACAGGATTATCCTTTGCCCAGACTGCTCCTTCTCCTCTTTTATTTTTTAATTATTAATCTAATTACAGCTCAAGACTGCCCTAAATCTGCCAAGGAACATCTAGCTTGAGGTAAACATAGCACTTTTATGATTCTTGAGGATGAGCCAAGACTCGTTAAAATAGGTTTGTGCAGGAAATTAATTGGCAAGGCAGGATCCAATGAAAGATTTAAATGGAGACATATAGCTTGGTATTCATATGGATGGGATATTGCCTGACATCTCTGAGTGCTGATAAAAATAGAACGAGACATTACACAATAGCACTGATACTGAGCTCAATGCACTCAGCGAGATGGTAGAAAGAATCAAAGAACCATTAATATCACACATAAAAATCAGCTAGAATGGAAAGGACAGTGCACTTAGCATAGCATGATGTCATATTTAACATGATCTCATTGCTGCTTGATGTTCTTATTGTCATTCAATGTAAAACACTTTTTGGCATTTTGGCTTACTGTCAGGGACAATCAGTGACGCTGCCATAAATTGAAACATAAATTAAAAGTTGTTTATATTAATGAGGTTTTAGAAGGCAACTCTAGACCTTTTCAGTTGGTACTCCGCTAGTGTCCTCCAGGGGAGGTTGTGATCTGCACCAAGGTCTGGTAAGTCCTGGATGTGGTCTGGGAATGAGCTCAGATAATCTATGTAAAGTATAGGTTAGCTGTAGGACTTGGAGCTGGTGACAAGCTTGTAGGCAGGGTCCACTTTGTGGCCCATTTAATTGGATTGTTTTAAAATCCTTCCGGGTAAGAAGATGATTTCATGTCCTTCCTGGCAGGATCTCTTGAAAAGCTTGGGCGATGCTTAGCTCAGTGCAGTTGCTGGCTATGGGAAGAAGAGGAGCCACGGGAGAGAGCACTATCTAGGGACTGAGATTTGTTCTTTCTACTTCCCCCTGGAGCGGGCACAAAAGGTACATTACCAGACTCAAAGAGACTTATACTTGAATGAGGGACGCAAAGCATGGAGGGCTGAGAAGATGTTAACTACTGTATTAGAACTGTGACTGTTATAATAAAATTGCGTTGGACCGAGACTCTGGCCACTTCATGTGTCTGAAGTGGATTCCAGTAACCTTGTTGCTGAGTACCAGGAGGCACCCTGTTAGGCTAAGCTAGACAGAGCATCCCTTAGAAACTCCCACTTGGTGAAGAAGAATCCCAATGTATCCAACAGTGTCTCAAACCTGGTCTTGCTAGGGGCCATTGATGGATATGCAACCACGAGAAATCTTCAGGCCTAAAGTATCTAGTATCCCTGGTAGGAAGATGTGCTTTTGTCAAAAAGAGACCGGGAGCCCAACCTTTCTGCACATATAAATTCCTTTCACACCGGGGCGACACGTCAGGCGACTTAGCCGCCTGACAAGTCGCGTCCCGTTCTGTAGTATGGAACCGTTCTAATAGGAGCGACACAAGTCGCTCCGACTTAGAAAAAGGTTCCTGTACTACTTTGGGGGTGACTTCAGGCGACTTGCATTGACTGAAAATTGTCTGATTAATGAGTTTAAAAATAATTAAAAAAGCAAGGGTTGCATACCATTTTGGTATGTGATGTAAGGTACTGTATAGGTATTTTCTCTTGATGTTATTAAACTGTTTGTATTTGCATAAAATGTTATGCTGGGTAATAATAACTACGGTACTTTCATTGGTGTGGTCTTGAGTCAGGTCATTAGGCTGGGGCAGTTTGGTGACCAAGCCTTTTTTTCCTGACGTGAGACGTGAGAAAAAATTTTTTGCATCACCAACCTTGGCATGTGCTTGGATCACAAGACTGGATGGACAGAATTAAAAAAAAAAAAAAAACAGATGTGAAGCAAAGGAAAGGAATTTGGCTTGACTACAGTAACCAGTCAAGCATTAGCTTTCATTTCCTCACATGTAATAAAACAAATCTA
Source organism: Lithobates sylvaticus (assembly GCA_028564925.1). Lineage (NCBI taxonomy): Eukaryota > Metazoa > Chordata > Amphibia > Anura > Ranidae > Lithobates > Lithobates sylvaticus. Next base: position 66,113,331 of record CM053030.1, read on the forward strand.
GTTTGTTCTGTTTGCTTGCTTTCCTTTCTATCATGTTTTTATAAGGTGCCATTGTAAGAAAGTAGGAATTAATATTTTGTCATTTTTCTTTCACTAGATTTCAATAAGCATGGACTGCTTTCTGTGAAATTAAGAAGAGCCCGATAGCATGCATGGAGCTTTATCGCATTAATAGGCAGCCACAAAGACTAGATGAATGCAACAATGTGGACTGGGGCTATAATGTCAAGGACCCAAAAGCCTTTTGTTATGAAAATCATTGTGTTACCTCTGCTTTGTCTCCCGATCAATATGAGTCTATATCATTGAGTACCTCTGATGAAGGCCATGGTCTTAAGTTATCTCAAGATGATTACAGCAAAGAGAGGAGGAAAGTTTGCTGCTTGGAAGAACTGGAAACCTCTTTTACATATGTTGATGAAAATGTCAACATAGAACTTGTGACCCATCCAACTCTTAGGGACGACCATGGGCACCAACCCCAGGCCTCAGATAGAGAAATCCAACAAGATGGCATTAATGAAGCCTCCATTATGTCTGATGATGAAGCAACTTCAGAAGCTTCAGGAAAATCTGTAGATTATGGCTTCATTAGTGCAGTGACTTTCCTAATAACTGGGATAATGCTTGTTATCATCTCATACCTGGTCCCCAGAGATAACAGATCTGATCCAAATTCCATCCCAGCTAGGGAAATGGAAAAAATTGAGAAGAAAAATGCTATCATCGGAGCTCATTTGGATAGATGTGTAATTGCTGGACTTTGTCTTTTAACTCTAGGGGGAGTTGTGTTGTCGATTTTATTGATGATATCAATGTGGAAAGGTGAACTCTACAGGAGGAAAGCATTTGCCGCTAAAGACTCTGCAAAACTGTATGGATCAATTAATTTTAACCATTCCAAGTCTGGTGGAACTGAGAATACCTTGGTCCAAGAAGAAACAATTGACATAGTTACCTAAGTACCAATGTTTTTATGTGTTAAAAGTAAAATACATAATATGATCAGTGAATTATACCACAGATGGAAAAAGGTGACTGTGGTATAACAACAAGGAGACTGAGGTTGTGCCACCTTCCTTAACAGTTTTATATGATGAGAATGTGCATTTAATAGGAACCAGTCTTACCTCTCTGAGATGGCTTGATTATCTATTATTTCCATGTATACCCCCAGGCTGGATACAGCGTCAGTTATCAGCCCTGAGCTTAAGCAGCAGCCAGGTCAGCCTCTATGGGGACCTAACAGCTTGACAATGAGCTGACATTTCTGCTGTTACTGGAAGATAATATGACTAAATGCTAGGATATACAGTTATCTCTGAGAGGTAAGGCTTTGCTGCTATAACAACTTAACAGTGAAGAGACAGATGTCCATTCTTGGCCTGTTCATTTTAAAGGATGAGACTAAATTCCATATTGGGGTTGCCGCCACATAAAAAAATATACATATACGGTCTGTGTGTATATATATATATATATATATATATATATATATATATATATATATTTACAGTATACATCCATTGCATCCCCACTGCTCCATAGGACAATATGTTATTTATTGCTATTCTAGCTATTGTATTTTCTTCCTCTCCAGGTGACAACCATTTCCTGTCCTTTCTTTTCCCAGTGTCAGAAAATGAAGGAAAATCTCCCCAGTTAAGTCACAGACACTAATAAAAGCATCTTACCAAATCTAGCCAAAACTAAAATAAAGATTTGGTTTGAGTAATGCCTAGTATACATGGGCCGAATGTCGGGCGGCTTTGGCCGGTTCGATAGAAACCGTCTGACATTCAGCCCGTGTGTGCTGTACCCGGTCCAATAGAATTTGGTCGTTTGGTCGGCTTCTGTCGAAGCCAAAAAAGGTCTTCTGATCATCAGCTCACGATCAGCATTCCCAGCCAATGGCTGAGAGCACTAACCGGAGTGTTTTGGCGGTGGGGCCGTCCACCTGTCAGAACACAATAGCACAGCAGGGGAGATCGCTAGCTAAAAAACTAGTAGTGTATAGTAGGCTTTAGGCTTTTAAGCTGAATAATAAACGGCGTACAAGAGAGTGGCTAAACATGTCTTCTCTTCTCATGGGGAGATTGCCTTTTCAATTGAACTTCAGGCATGAAAATGTGTGTGCAGTTTTTAACACATATTGCACTGTGCTAATTATGCACTGTGATAGCTTTTCATGTATTTCTATTAATTTTAGTTAAAACACATTCACGTTAACATTGACAAGTGTAAATGTACCTGAAGAGGAAAATATGGCTGAATTTCTGAGAAGGAAAGTTACACAAAATATTAGTGCCTTCAAGAACAGAAATTATGAAGACCTTAAAGTGGAACTAAACTCTCTTAATCAACCTATTTTGATCCTTATGCTGTTAGCCTTAGTAAATAGATAGTAAGGCATATTATATTTACTTGTTTTACCCCTTTTTTTTTTTCAGTTGCTTACTGGTTTCTGGCCTAGGCCAAAATCATTTCATACATCCCAGGAGTCTTCATGGGCATTTGGAGAGGAGGGACTTTCTCAGCTAAGCACATCCTTTTATATGCCTGTGTCCTGTCAGAAAGCCGCTACCCATCATAAAATGCAACCGAAGTGACATTCCGTCACGGCATCTTGGTACACCTGTACTCGTCCGCAGTAAGCCTGCAGTCAGAAGGTGGCAGCGGACATCTTTTTACACCCACCAAAGTCTTGCATTTCACACATTATTTTACCAGTAAACTCAGCTTATATAGTGAAATACAGTATTTGTAAATACATGACACTGTTTTGATGTTGAATTTTAAAAGCATCGGCAAGCCTGCTGATCTCACAGATTTGATAATCTGACAGAACACCTCTGCTTTTAAGATTCAACATCAAAACAGTTTGACGGATTTCAAAATCCTGTGTTTCACTATATAAGCTGAGTTTACTGGTAAAAATAAGTGTGAAATGCAAGACTTTGGTGGGTGTAAAAAGATGTCTGCTTGCTGCCTTCTGACTGTAGGCTTACTGCGGACGAGTACGGGTGTACCAAGATGGCCACGATGGAATGTCCCTTCGCTTGCATTTTATGATGGGTAGCGGTATTCTGATAGAACACCTGCCTGAGCTATAAGCAGACATATTCCAGAAAGTAAATGCTACATGAAACATCTGCCCTTAGTCAGGATGGACATAGTTGAAAAATGCTAGGGGGTGTTTTTTAAAGTTTTTTTTTTCAACAATATAAACGACAATGAAAGGAAAAGTGCCTCTAATGCCGCGTACACACGGTCGGAATTCTCGTCGGAAAAAGCTCTGATGGTTTTCCCATCAGAATTCCGACGGAATTTCGTTCAAACTGCCTTGCCTACACACGGTCACATCAAATTCCGATGGTCAATAACACCGCAGCATACAACACGTTCGACGGCACTATAAAAGGGACGTTTAATGCTTCCGAGCATGCGTCGAATTGTTTCCGAGTATGCGTCGGAATTTTGCGTGTCGGAATTGCATACACACGATCAGAAAATCTGATAGAAAGGTTTTCCGTCGGAAAAATTAAGAACAGGTTCTCAATCCAAAGTCCGTCGGAAATTCCGACAGAAAAAGACCGATGGGCATACACACAGTCGGAAATTCCGATGAAAAGCTCCCATCGGACTGTTTCCATCGGAAATTCCGACCGTGTGTACGCGGCATAAGTGTAGTACCTTCCACAACATTTAATAATAACAAACCAAAAATTGCCCGGCCAATTGATTGAGAAAGGAGCACGCACGCACACCTCCCGGTGTTCTTGACATGCTCCGAAACGAGTTGCGCATTTCAGGATCGGAAGACGACTTCATGCCGGCGATGCAGGTCTTGCTGCACTCCCTGTAGAGCTTCCTTGTTCCACCGTGGCAGTTGGTAATGGGCGACTGGCCCCCATACACCTCTCTCTCAGCTGAAAAGGAGCACTTACCAGCCTACAGTGATATTCCAGCACCGCGGATGTCATTAATACTCCAGATGAGCTTGCTTTTATCATGTACCATGCAAGTGACACATTTTTGGCTTGTTATTAAATGTTATTGAATATACTACACTTAGAGGCGCTCTTCCTTTCATTGCTGTTTACACCCATACACAGAGCTTGCTTCAGCTCTAGTATCAGCTGCCATCTATTGACTATCAATCTCAGTGCTGTCTAACAACAAAGTAGTGCCCTATACAAAAAATAGCCAATTACATTCTGTGCAAATTATGCTAGAATTCAAAACATTATTAAAATAATATATCAGTTTATAAAATGCATCAAATTTCATGCATTAGGTTCATACAAACATAAGTTTGTGTCGTCTAAGTGCAATGATTTTACATTATTCATCCAAAGTGCAAACCGTGTTCCAATATTCTTGTGCCAATAATGTGTAGTTAAAGCCAATATGGTGCTGCGCTCCCCTCCTGATGTGCTCTCACACACCGACCCCTAATAGGTATTCTGCCTATTAGTATAAGGACAATCCTCAGATTCTTATGATGGGCAATTCTCAATTCCTCCATGTGTTCCAACAGGATAGCAGATCGCTCATTTACAGTGTCATGCAAGGAGAATCAGGGCATATCCATAGCAGAATTCCATTTTTATTAAAAAGCTTCCACTAACACTCACACAAAATGTACTTGTACAATAGTGTGTAACGCCAGCTTGGAACACAACTCTGCGGCGCGCGCTCCAAACACCAGATGTGACGTCACTGGAAGATCCCACCTAATGCTTTCCAATGCTCCCCTGGAGCGTCTTCAGAGGTGCCTCTGATATCTATGGATATCTCCTGTCCTGATTCTCCTTGCATGACACCATAGATGCTATCCTGTTAGAACACATGGAGGAATTGAGAATTGGCCATCATAAGAATCTGATGATTGTCCTTATACTAATAAATAGGCGCAATACCTATTAGGGGTCGGTGAGTGAGGGCACATGAGGAGGGGAGCGCAGCACCTTATAGCCTTTAACTGCACATTATTGGCACAAGAATATTGGAGCATGAATTGCACTTTGGAGAAATAATATCATTGCACTTAGAAGACCACAGAAATGTTTTTTAATAGGAACTTAAAGCGAAGTTCCACCCAGAAATTGAACTTCCGCTGATCCGGTTCCTCCCCCCCCCCTCCAGTGTCACATTTGGCACCTTTCAGGGGGGGAGCAAATAACTGTCTAATCCAGGTATTTGCTCCAACTTCCGGCAAGAGAACGCCGCAGAATCCACGGCGAACTACGCCATGTCCGGCCCCTCCTCCGTCCCTCCTGCTGTCTTCTGGGAGACACACAGGTCCCAGAAGACAGTAGGGACAATTCAGAACGTGCAGCGTAGGAATTAGGCTGTGAAGCTGCAAGGCTTCACTTCCTGATTCCCTTACTGAAGATGCCGGCGCCTCCACCTGGAGCCGAGGGACTTGGTGGACATCGCGGGCGCCCTGGACAGGTAAGTGTCCTTAAGTCAGCAGCTGCAGTATTTGTAGCTGCTGACTTTTATTTATTTTTTGCAGGTGGAACTCCGCTTTAATGCATGCAATTTGATGCTTTTTTGAACTGATATATTATTTTATTATTGTTTTTAATTCTAGCATAATTTGTGTTATTGGCTATTTTTTGTATAGGGCACTACTTGTTGTTAGACAGTGCTGAGCTCAGGGCCATCTTTAATATTGATTGGACCCTGGGCATTTTCTTGGGCCCTCCCGAATCCACTTATCAACTATTTGCTGGCAGTGTGGGCTCAAGGGGCAGCTGCTTTGGGCCCCACAACAATGAGTGGGCCCGGGGCAGCTGCCCCTTTTGCTCTGCATTAAAGATGGCCCTGGCTGAGCTTGATACACCTCACTTTTAATGGGACACCATACCTTGCACCTCAGCAGCAGTCTATATTATCACTATTGGTAGTCATAAAGCAGCCCGGGGACACCAAAAATTGTGGACTATCATTCCCCTTTTTTTTCCCAGCTGGACTCTTAGTATGGACTTCCTTTAGAGACAGTGGTTCTATTAAATCATTAGGTGCATACTAAGTTATTCTCAACAAAATAAAGCAAGGAGATATGGTTGGGTGGGTGAGCTTGCTGTCAATTTTAAAAATGAATTAAATAGGATTTTCAGTTTGTGGTGCTCAGATACAGTTTAGTTCTGCATTAAAGTGTATGAAAACTTCAGCGCTCTATGGGTTTTCACCTATGTGTTGGCCATGTATCCAAATTATCTCTCAATCTGAAAAGTACTTTGTGTATGTAAGACAATATAAAAAAAAAAAAAACAGTTTTCTGTATATAGTGTATTCTTCTTCATCAACTTATACTGTGTGCACAACAGCTTTGTTTTCTGACATATTGCAGATCAATTGCATTGTTGCGGGGAGTTTATGCTAAATATTCTGTCTCATATTGATGAGAATGTTTGTACAGATCATCCAAATGGGCAGCTGTGTGCCACCATTATGAACAGGTTATGGTTGGCCATACCTGGGAAAGTTGTTTTAAAAGTTTCAACACACAATCAGTTTTTTTTTTGCATTAACTGAATGGCCATCTGTGAATTACATCTGTTGTTTGAATTGCCATGAATAATTTTCTAATATTTGCCATCAAAACAATTTTTCGTAGTTATCGATTTTTCTTCTAAAAAAGGGGATCAGCTGGTTTTTCCAAAAGATAATGAACATTTTTTAAAATGTTGTATTTAAAACTCAGTTTACAAAGATTATTGCATAGGATACTATTCCATAAATCCAAGTCAAAGCCTTGGTAATTATTACTGTAATGCAGTCAGGCTTAAAGGAGAAGTACAGCCAAAGCTTTTTTTTTTTTTTTTGTACTTCTCCTATGGATCACAGGAGTGCAGTTTGTTCTGCACTTCTGTGATCCATAGGATCCATAGGAGAAGTATGGTCGCATAGCTCCCAACTGTCCCTGATTTTGAGGGACTGTCCCTGATTTTGAGGGACTGTCCCTGATTTTGAGGGACTGTCCCTGATTTGGAGCAATGTCCCTCTGTCCCTCTTTCCCCTTCATTTGTCCCTCATTTTGGTCTGATCTATATAGTTGTATATAAACTGCACTTTTTATCATTCAAAGAGTGTTTCCCAGGGCTAAACCTTTCATTCAAATTCTAAATTGCTGCATTTGTAAATTTTAAAAGCCAATATAAAGGAATAGTAGTGGTAAAAAAAGCCCTTGTGGATTTAATTAACCTTTTGTTTTTTGGTTCATTCTCCTTTAAGGGGGCGTGGCAGGGGGCTTGCCCTATACGTACATACATTTGCTAGTAGGTGTCCCTCATACCCATCTCAAAATGTTGGGAGGTATGTGGTCGGCTGACGTCACAGAGCCGGTCCAGGCTCTGAAAAAATCCCGAACCATATGGTCGTGATCCACCCTGAAGCCTGGACCGTCACCTGGCTCAGCCACTCAGCGATCCACCAAGAGCCTAAACCAGCCCCTCCCACCCCCTCCACAGCTTAGCGCTACAGTGAGTGCTGGAGGGGCAAAGCAGAAAGCAAAAGACTGACAGTCCTGGCTCTCTGCTCAGATGAAGGGGAGAACTGAGCAATCATTGTGTTTAATCGCTCAGTTCTCACTGCACAGTCGGCGGGGGACAGATGCAGCATTGGATCAATGCTGCATCCACCTAGGTGAGTATAAGGATTTTTTTTTTTTTGCAAAGCCCAGAAGCCTGGACCGCCACCTGTCTCAGCAATTCATCAAGAGCTTGAGCCAGCCCCTTTTGCCCCCTTCACAGCCTAGCGCATCATTGAGTGCTGGGGGGCAGAGCAGAGATCCAGAGACTGACAGTCCTGGCTCCCTGCTCAGATAGAGGGGGAGAACTAAGCGATCGCAGTGTTTGATCGCTCAGTTCTCACTGCAGAACCAGATGCAGCATGAGATCGATGTTGCATCCACCTAGGTGAGTATATGTTTTTTTACTTTTTTTTGCATAGCCCATACTACTCTTTTAATACACAGTAATAAATATACTTTTCTTTCTGTATTTTTCCACAAGTGCTGCAGCAATGATGTGTGTGTGAGTGCTTTTAGGGCCCGTTCACACAAGAATGTGTCACAGAAACCCATGTTCTGTGCGCGATTCCCAAACCACGTTCAAAATGCACTACCCTTGTCATCTGCAGGGGGTGTCAATGTAATGCTAACTATACCCCAAATGCAGGTCGCAAACGCACTGTGCTTGCCTGCACCAGATCTCATGGTATAGAAGTAGTGGAGAGGGGGAGGATGGAGCGCCAACGACAGCTAGTGATGAGCGAGTATGGGGGGTCACAGATGGAGTGACACTGAGGGTGGGCGAGAGAGAGTGGGGGCTGAAGGGGAGAAACACTGTGATGTGTTTTTTGGACAGTTTTTTCTCAGTCCAGGAGTAACAGTGTGTGCTTGTAAGATGCGGCAGCCGGCTCCATAGAGCAGAAGAGACTCTGGTGTAGAGGAGAAAAGAGAGAGAGTAGCGCCGCTCTAAGAGTAGTGGGTCTGATTACAGTGGGAACTGTATGTGAAAATAAAAAGAAAGTATGTACTCACACTTTGTTTAAAAATATCAGGCACGTAGCGGTATCTTTATTTTGTCTGAAGTCCTCGGCCGTCCTCCGGTGTCATGGCTATGGTGGGGAAACGCACGGTCCCTTGCGTCTCGTGGTTCCGAGGTGAGTGCGTCCCAGGATAGGCAGGTCAGCAGGATTGATGACGTTGGTAGGCGTGGAAGCGCTCGCGTTCGGAGCATGCGTGCTCCTTCATCAGGCGGTGTCTATAGAAGTACCATGCCATTGAGTTGCAGTGCAGTTTTTGAAGTAGTGCATGCACTACTTTTGGTGCTGTGCAGTAAAATTTCAGTCCATTTCTGCACTCAAACCGCACAGGAACGCAGCCCTTAATAGACAGTAAGCAGGAAACCTGGACTTGTTGGACTTGATGGATTTCAACCTCACCAACTATGTAACTATGTAAAAGCTGAAGATCTATGCAGCTGCTTTACGTGTAAGGTCAGTGGTCTGGCTCTCCAGCGTGTTGCTAGCACTTTTGCTGCAGCACTTAGTATTTAAAGCGGTTGTATACCCGTTTAAAAAAAAATTTTTTGTTAACTACCTGCAAGACAAAGTCATAATGAGCTAGTATGACTAGCATACTAGCTCATTATGCATCACTTACCTTAGATCGGGGCCCCCGACGCCGTCTTCTTCTCCCCCTCCGGCCGCATCCATCTCTCCACAGATACCCTTCCGGGTATCGCCGCTCCAGCTAATCACAGCGCCGCTGCGTCGCTGTGATTGGCCAGAGCGGCGAGGACGTCGCTCCGCGCATGCGCGCGGGACACCTCAACTGCGGTGAGCCACAGTTGTGAATGGGGATTAACCCTGTAAATTGCACCGTTGTCTACGGCGTGCATGCGCCGTAGACAACGTTGTACAACGTTCTTTGCAAATATCTCCTAAACCGTGCAGGTTTAGGAGATATTTCTTGCACCTACAGGTAAGCCTTAATCTAGGCTTACCTGTAGGTGCAAGTTGAATTTAAGGGTATACAACCACTTAAAAAAAAAAATAAACAGACATAAAATAATGTTATTATGCTATATGCAGTCTAACTACATTAGAGTAGACACAAAGGCATCAACTGTATTCTGTCATTTATAAAATAAATAAAAAATAAATGACCGTGTGCATAAAGTGCAGGGACATAAAGTTCCCAAAATAAAGAGAAAAGAGAGTGTGGGGGGAACGGGGGATGGGGGCACAATAGCAATACCTGGATGAAAAAGCACTAGACAGGTAAGCTGTGTTCTCTGTATGTAACTAATGCTGGCCATACACTATACGAAAAATCGGCCCAAAATTCAGTCATTTAGACCGTTCGTTCGTTTTTCGGCCAGTTAATGGACACAAAATCGATAATCGTTTGGATGTTTTTGAGCTGAAAAATGAAGGACGAGTTTGGAAATTTTCTGCCGAACAAACGATAAATTGAAAGGTTAATGTGTTTCCCGTCCAAACTGTCTGCACTAGGTATATGTAAAAAAATAAACAAAAAAATTATTTATTTATGTCCACTGAACGATTTATCGGTCATTACATGATGGCACCATCGTTTGCGCTCACGGCCGAACGTTCGTTTTTCGAAAATGGGTTTGGACGATTTTTCATATAGGGCATGGCCAGCATTAGGCTTAAAGAAGAACTTCTTTTGTTGCCCTGTACGTATTAAAACCTACTAAAAAAAAATACAGCTTTTGTTACAAACTCAGCTTTAATCCAGAGCTGTACCCTGCAATACTTCTTTGCCACCAATGGATTTTGCCAGTCTTCCAGGTTGATTGACAGGTCTTTCAACCCACTTCCTCTGAGCCCAAGCTCTCATGGATCCACAGAGGAAGACATACCTGTGGCATCACCATGCCAGACTGAAGACTGCATGAAAAATAGTATGTATAGGCATAGCTCCCAACTGTCCCTGATTTCAAGGGACTGTCCCTGATTTGGAGCAATGTGTCTCTGTCCCTCTGTCCTCCTCATTTGTCCCTCATTTTGGTCTGATCTATATAGTTGTATATAAAATGCACTTTTTATCAAAAAGTGTTTTTCAGTGCTAAACCTTTCATCTGATTTTTAAATTGCTGCATTTGTAAATTCCAAAAGCCAAAATAAAGGAATAATAGTGGTAAAAAAAAGGCACTTGTGTACAATTCTCCTTTAAGTGGGCGTGGCAAGGGGTGTGTCCTATGCCTGCATACCTTTTGCTGATAGGTGTCCCTCATTGCCATCTCAAAAAGCTGAGAGGTATGTGTATAGGGTCTTTTAGGAAGAGTTCACATATGAGCTGCATGCAGTTCCCAGCAGGGGTCCGGTGCATCCTGATTCACTGTTTTAGGTCAGATTTCAGCCCGAATTTTGGGCTGAATTCGGACCTGAAACGGATCAAAAGAGGCACAGCGTTTTTGTGCAAATTGCACCGGACCCGCTGCTGAGATATGTGAGCCGGCTCCACAGAGAGTCGGTCTAAATCTCCTGCTATTGCGAATTGCATGTGGAGAACCCTCATCCAATTTGCAATGGTGTGAACCCAGCCTTAAAGCCTAAATCTGCTTTCCAAAACTACCCCGGTATTGGAAATAGACATGTGCAATTTGTTTCGTTTTTATTTGTTTTCCGTTAAAATTCGTTTTATTCGTTCATTCGTTATCGTACGAATGAACGAATGATTCGCAAAAATTTTTTACGAATTATCGAATCGAACGAATATGAAAAACAGCGAAAATCCGAAATAACCAAATTAGAAATAACGAAACAACGAAAGAAGAAAATCCGAAAAACGAAAACAGGAACAACGAAAATCAAAATGAACGAAAAAATTCGTACATTCGTAACTTTTTTTTTTTTTTGTTGAATTGGTAATTTTCCGTGTCCCTTACAATGGCGCTGCTTAACGTGCTTCGAATGGATTGAACGAAAAAATTCGTACATTCGTAACTTTTTTTTTTTGCGATTCGTAATTTTCCGTGTCTCTTACAATGGCGCTGCTTAACGTGCTTCGAATGGATTGAACGAAAAAAATTCGTACATTCGTAACTTTTTTTTTTTTTTTTGCGATTCGTAATTTTCCGTGTCTCTTACAATGGCGCTGCTTAACGTGCTTCGAATGGATTGAACGAAAACATTTGTACATTCGTAACTTTTTTTTTCGATTCGTAATTTTCCGTGTCTCTTACAATGTAATAATAGCATACACATTACATAAAATTATGAATTATGCTCCGATTACGAATCTACGAAAACAATGTTACGAAAGTACGAATAAATCAATCTTACGAAAGGACGAATGTAACTAAATCTACGAAACTACGAATGCGTCCGAATTTCGAATAAACGAAAATTAAACTAACGGAAAAACGAATCAACAAAAAAATAACTCTTACGAAAATACGAATCGTTACGAATACGAACACCGACGACTTACGAAATTACGAATCCTTACAAATCAACGGAATCGAACAGAAACTAAACGAAACTAAACAAATTTTTCTATTGTGCACATGTCTAATTGGAAATGCTGTATTCAAATGCTCTATACCGTCTAGGGAATGAGGAATTAGGTGTATTCTTCCTCTAAGGAGAATTCCTCCACTAGGTAGGAGTCTTTAAGGTACTCTATGGCCAGAGTCACATGAAGATGTAATCAATGCAGAAGTTGGAGTTCCGCTTTATCAAATCTGAAATTCTGGAAACTACTTTTAATGCACCTGATCTTGTTTACAACTGGCATATAAATGTGACAACTGATTTTCTTTTTCTTTCAAAATAAAGTGTTTTTTGTGCAGGAACGCTGACACATTCATTTGGTTCCGGTAGTGTGAGTATTTTTTTTCTGTTTGCATATGTCATACATTCATTGCTTTTATGTGTCTCACATTTTAAATCATGACCCTATTAAAATATGAAATTAACTGCTGAAATGCTAATGCACTCAGGAAACACTGCAGCTGTTCTAGATGGTTTATTCTTCTATTATGTGAATAAAACAAGGAACTGAGGACAGAGACAATAAAGCCTGACACTATGTTTATACATGTTATAAATGTCCATACAGTTCCTGATGAGTTACATAAAATGCAAGCTAGCTGTTTTTTTAAAGGGTAACTCCACTTTCATGGGGGGAAAAAATTGCAAATAAAAAGAAAATAATATAGTGTATACAATTGCGACATAAGTCATATTGTAATTGAATGTTATTAAAAATGACCTTTCCTTTTCAATCTGCAGCCGCTGTAATTTTCTGAAAATGCAATGCAATATGGCTACTTGGAGGGGTTCTGTACACAGAATGTGTACAAAACTCCCCCCAGAAACATAATTTCCTGTTTGTGTGATTGGCTCACTGATTTTCCCAGAAATCTGCACTAAGATACAAGTCAGATTTCAGGCATCTCCTGCAGCAAAAATATAATTTTTGGTGAGATACTCCCAATAGGAAATTACATCTAAAGGAATGCAGACCCTGTAGCTTTCCTCAGTAGTGCCCTGCAGGGGCAGCAGCTGATTGATAATTATGAAACCACTCCCATTAGACAAACACAGAGGGGGCACAGACAAACACACAGGGATTTCTTCAGAATAACAAAAGGTAGGAATCTGCAACAAAGTTTGTTAAAATCCTTGTAATGTACATAGATCACCCAGAGTGGAATTTTTTTTCTCAACAAAAAAATATACTTTAAAAATCAAATGTAAGAAAGTACATCCAAACAAATTAAAAGAAGATTAATAAGCCTTTATTATTGTAACACTCTCTAGGTAGGTAGGTGCTGGAGAGAGGAGTTCGGTAGGTTAGGTAAATTTAGGCAGGCCTGGCTGACAGTCAGGCTTGTTTGTTTATTTTTTATTGTGGGCTGGGGGTGGTTCAGAGTAGCAGCTAGTGACTCACAGGCAGCTTTATTGGGACCTCCCTCTTCCTTCTTGAGGGTTCTGGAAGGAGAGGAGGAGAGGAGAGGTGGAGCTGTCTGGGGTACTCTAAAGAGCCCTGACCAATCCCCCACTTGAATTGGCAGGGGGCAGGCCTCCTTAAGTACCCAGGGTCAGCCCAGCTGGGGAGGAATTGTTCAGAGCTTGGAGATGGAATGCTAGGCTGTTGGGCCTTTGAGGGAGCTCCCCAATCTGGGGGAGGGGGGTGTGACCTTGGGCCTGGGGCTCGGGTACGGACAGAGCCCTTCAAGAAAACGTGGCACAAATGCATGCTAATCATTAGTGTTCCTGAACTACACAGAGACACACTGCATTTTGGCAGACATGCAGGTGTTCCATTAATTTTTTAAGGCACCCCTACATAGTAGCACCCGTGGTGAGATTTAGCATATTCCAAACTGCATGAGGCTGCCAGTGCCAAATTCATAAGGGTGCAAAATGGACAACTGTTCTGAGCCCCCTGACAAAAGGGGCCCATCTCTATACAAAAAATAATATAAAACAAAAACAAAATTATATAAAATAAAAAGAAATAAATAATTATTTAATAATATAAAATACATAATAATAAAAAATATATATTTTTTTAAATGTATCTTGGGAAGTAATATTTTGCCAGCCATCATCTGGATAAATCATCTGGTTAAATCCCCCAGGTGCCCCAAGGTCTAAATCTGGCCCTAGGTGGTTGGGTGTGGTGCAATAAAAAAAAAAAAAAAAGTCAGGATCATGGATATAGCAGCCCTTTGAAATGAATTAGCTGCTATATCCGTGATGTATGCATGCAAACAAGCCACACTAGTGTGAAACAAGCCTAATGCCCCATACACACGATCAGACTTTCCGCCAACAAAACCGTGGATTTTTGTTCGAAGTTTGTTGGCTCCAACTTGTCTTGCATACACACGGTCACACAAATGTTGGCCAACAATTACAAACGTGGGAACGTGGTGACGTACAAGACGTACGACGAGCCGAGAAAAAGGAAGTTCAATAGCCAGTGCGGCTCCTTCTGCTCGATTCCGAGAATGCATGAACTTTTGTGCGTCGGACTTGTGTGCACACGATCGGAAATTCCGACAACAAAGTTTTTGTTGGCGGAAAATTTGAGAACCTGCTAGCCAACATTTGTTGGTGTATAGTCCGACAACAAATGTTTGATGGAGCATACACACAGTCAGACTTTTAGCCAACAAGCTCACATACAACATTTGTTGAAAATCTGATCGTTTGTACGGGGCATTAGTCTTTCTCCAAGACCACCGTTAATATTTTTAAAAGGATACAGAAGATTTCTCTGAATTTTAATTGGTATCATCTGAAGAAAAGTAAATTTCTTTGTAAGCGATTTCACTAAACGTTGATCTACTTCTATCAAAGCATCAGTGCTTTCCAATATAAATATATATCAAGCTATGCATTAATCAAGATGACAAAGTCTTGGAACTTTAGATGAAGCTCTTATGATCATTTTAGATTAACATATTTAATAGACTTTAATTAATTAGGATGTTCCAATCTGGGAGTTTCAGATGAAATGCATATAATAGGAATATTTTTTTTCCTAGGATCTAAGAGAATCGGTATAACTATTTAAAGCTGAACTCCAGGCACAAAAAATGTTTATTGGAACATTTTCCTCAACAGCCACAAAAAAATGTATATCCACTTTGCGTGCACTGAATGCCTTTGCACACTCAGGTATTACCTTGTGAATGCAGCATTGACATCATCACTGTGCTGTACATAGCCTGTGCGGAGAGCAGAGTTTTGGGAGGGACCCTGCAATACCACCCTCTACAGGCTACCTGAAGAAAACTACTGTACATGAGGGGGTGGAGACAAGACCAGTCACCCTGTACAAGGAGAGAAAGCAGCAGTGACTGGTCTGTATTACAGGAAGCTCCGGCAAAGAGAAAAAGGGGTCACACTGGATTACTGCACAGATCTGGAAGAAATACACAAAGAACACCAAAAATCAAGGATGAATACACACGCCTCTTGATTTTTGAAAATTTTGGTATATCCCAGAGATCAGCTTTAAGCACAAGGTTTATTATTTGTTTATCAAGACTATGGGGTTGATTTACCAAAGGCAAAAAGACTGCGCACAAGGGCATTTGCTCCAGAGCTTAGTAAATGAGGTAAAGCTTCACTTTTTCAAGAATACCCAATCACATGCAAGGAAAACAGTATTTTTTTGCTTGCACATGATTGGATGATGGAAGTCAGCAGAGCTTACCCTCCATACTCTCACCAGCCTCAGAAGCAGCTGGCTGAAACCGGTGAAACCGGTCAGGAATATGCCATTGTCCACCTGCCATTGTCCACCTCTCTGTCACGAGACAAATTATACTCTATGAGATGGAATACCCTGCAACGGATGTCTCATCTATTGGCCATAAGAGAGCCGTAAATGATGGGATTTGATAAGTATACCATACCTCTCTTGGATGTGGGATTTTTGATAATTTCAAAGCATGACCTTTATGGATTACAATTATTATCTTTGGAACTGTGTTTGGATGATCTAGACCGTTGTTTGCCCCACCAGTGTGGCTTATCTTACAGTGTGAGGGAAGAATTCAAGGCATGGAGACCTGTGTGGGTATAGCAGGTTACATCTGACCTTTTGGTTCTATTTAAAGCAGCACTGCACCCTCAGAATCTTGATTAGTGGGCCTCCTCTAGACCACTGCACCATTTCAATCTCGTCTAGATACAGCTCACATCACCATCATCCATTTGCATCTTTCTCAGTATGAACTGTATGAACTTTTAAATTAATCATATCCAAGAACCGCGGCTCTGGTGCCGAGACATCCAGTTAAGGGACTAAACTAGACTGTGTCTGCACGATCAATTGTCCAGTATTACTGGACCCTGCACACATCCCCTTTCACTAGCAGCACTAGCCAGGAGGCAGGGTTATATTTACAGATTACTTGTGGTCATAGATATATATACATGAGGTGGACATGGCTTTTAAATAGTATGAGTAAATATTAGGTGACGTGGTATATGTTTTATTGTTAGTCCTTTTCTTGCTTGTGTAGCACTGCCCCCGTAGGGATTGCTGTGTGTAGACTTTCCTGGGCCTCCCCTGATTATCTTGCTGCCAGTTACTAGTTGTTTGCACACGACCAATCGTACTCTCATCCACTCGTTATCCAATAATCAATCCAGGGTGTTTTTGTTTTTTGGTATTTATTGGAACTTGGATGCGAGAAGGGAATAGTGAGATACTCCAACTCATATACAGATGAGGACAACTCTCACTTGGCCTCACCAGGTTGATTGTGGTGGCAGACTCGCTGCTATACCATACTGCACTCGTATGGGAGAAATAAGTCCTTTCCTTGCTCTGGCAGCAGACTTAATGGAACTGTTTTATCTTCAGGAGACTCACTAGCATCCCATTTGGCTGACACCCGTCCACTGACTCTACTAGTTGAAGGGATAGCCTTCACAGGACAGGCTTTGTGACACAGATCTGTACTTACAGTAGGCAGAAACAGATCCTTCCTGGTGTGTCTCCCTTTCAGTCAGCTTTGCAGGACATCTGGGTTGCAGCTTTACTCGGATTCAGACCCTTAGGTCGACAACCTGAGGTCGCATGACAGCCTGTGCAGAGGAGGGGCAGCCACCCCCTACCTCCGAGACCCCGCTCTCCAGCTGAAGACCCAGAGCACATGTGCTCTTGGCATATATAAGGTCACCTAGCATGCATTGAGGGCCTTTCCTCTGCCAATCGCCAGGGCTGTAACTATGCATATGCTCTCACTTGTCAGGTTTCCTCTCACTGTCCAATATGCCCCCCTATTGGACCAGTGTAAAACATTCAGACAATATGAGTAGCATCTGAGCACCATGAGCAGACCCGATCAATGGATCCCTGCTCCTTGGTAGGCAGAGAGCATCTAAATGTACCTGGTAGCCTTCCTGGAAAGCAGAAAGACCCAAAAACTATACTCTCTTCTAGCACCTACCTAGGAGGATGCTAGACCTGATATTAATAAACATTTTTCTAGTAGATACAGTGAGTTAAATTAATTTAAAAAAATTATTGATATGAGCAGGTTCAGCCAAATCAGGTCTTTTATTCTGTTATTGTGTCATGTTCTTTACCGATAGCTCCCATCTCATTCATATTTTGCCTTGAGTATAGCTCAAAGGGATATTTTGTAATTCTATTAAGGGCAGTATATTGAGGGTCATCAAATCTTAGTGTATGGCTTACCCTAATTTACTAATCTCTGGAACAACTGCACTTGCAAATTGCAAAGTCTATTTGCCTTTAGTAAATCAAACCCTATGTGTTAGCCGATAGAATTGACACCAGAAACGTGTAACATTTTTAATATATAGGATTTATAAAGCGCCAACAGTTTACGTAGCGCTTATAGCTACCTGTATTCTTTCTACATTTGGGAAGTTCCCTTAATCTACCTTTTAATTGGAGTTTTCTTGTCATCATTTGAAGCCATATTTGTCATGTTATCATGTGTCACTGCAGCCTCTCGTCATAATATTCTGTACTGGGCCACTTCCCTCTCTCAGAAAAGAGTCTGCAATGCTTGGATGAGAGAACTTTGCATCTTGCATCTTCATACGCTCAGGAATCCATGCTCACAGAACATCAAATTAACAGCAATTATATTTTAGAAATTGGGTGCCCTTGTGCACTACAACTATGGTATTCCAAGGGGAACAACAACACAAGAGGTAAGGTATTGTATGTTTCAAGAATTTGTTTTTATTTACCTATGGAAGTATACCTTAAGCCCAACTCCAGTCAAAACCTTCTTAAAGAGGATCTTCAGTCACTAGAAAAAAAAATTATAATAATTTTAATAAAAGTCAGCAGCTACAAATACTGTGAAATCAACATAAAAGAGAAGCAAATACTCCTGCACTTGAGAAGTTGCTGTTAAGCTGGTTGAAAGCATGTTTCTCCACTGGTTCAGCAACCACATTGGCTGTGCTGCCACTCACAACAGGTCAGGGAAACCCAAGTAGAACTCTAAAAAGAAAGGAACAGAAGGCGCACCAGCCACGCGCATTACCTTTGCGACAATTTATTACAATTTTTATTTTATAAATTATACTCATAAACAAATGAATTTGTCAAGCAAAATATATATAGTGCACCAGATGCTCCACCCAGCATGATCTGCTAGCAAGTACTAATTGTGGAATAAAGAGTCCAAAATCTGATGCGTTTTGAGGGATGTCCACTCTTCCTCAGAGCTGAATTTGGATCAGCTACCTGCGCTTCAAATTCATCTCTTCAGGAAGAGGGGACAGCCCTCGAAACGCATCAGACTTTTAATTCCACAACCGGCTTCTCAAGACATGTGTGCGAGTGACACTGCGCCTTGTGAATGCAGCCTCCTGGGACTTGTGACATGTCCCAAGAGGTTTCGGGCAGGGAGGGAGGGAGAACTAGTGGATATGCCTACGTGATTTCAGGGAAAGTCGGTGCAGGTACCTGCCAAAGCTAGGTACCCCCCCCCCCCCAAGAAAATAATGTGCCAATAATATTTGAGGAGTGGGGGGAATCTTTTTTTAAATCAAATCATTTTACTTTTGCTTTTACATACAGACAACAAAAACAACATACAACCCAGGTACGTATTAAGAGGGAAAAAAACACAAACCATGTCCCCCCTCCCTCCCCCTTATTTATAAGTTTATCTACTCCTGTCTCATCATACATCCAAAATATCAGACCATCTTCTCCATATCAAATTTCCCTGGACAGCCTATATGTAGAAAAGTATATCTTTCCTTAATTAGGGTTTCCATTACTTGTGTTTTCCATTCTGCTACCATAGGTGGAAATGGTGATATCCATTGTTGTGCTATAAGCTTACGAGCCGGGAATAGGCTCCTTGTTATTGATACCATCTAGTCACCCGGGATTCCGGATTCATCCAGGATACACAGAAAACATCCCCCGGCTCTGGAGACAGCCCAGTCCCTGGGGAGGCCAGGGGTACTGCCGACAATTTCAGTGCCCATTGTTCATCTGAAATTAGCTCTATATCGCAAGACCAGGCTGACCCACAGCTTCTTGAAATTTATCAAATAATATATCGTATAATTGTGATATCAAACCCTTTTTTCTTTCTGTCTTATCCAACAAGGCTATTACCACTGATTTATTAAATTTCATTTCATGCAATCGGCCATGTGCGTTTAATGCATGCCTAAGCTGTAAAAATTGAAAAAATCTTTGATTTGGGATATTATATTCGTTTCTTAAAGGGGGATTCCACCCTTAAGTGGAACTCCCGCTTTTCGGAACCCTCCCCCCCTCCGGTGTCACATTTGGCACCTTTCAGGGGGGAGGGGGGTGCAGATACCTGTCTAAGACAGGTATCTGCACCCACTTCCGGGCATAAACTCCCACGGGAGTTTACGTCACTTCCTGTCCCGGCTCGCTGTCTGCCGGGACACGTGACAGCGCTGAAGATTCTCATTGCGCCGCGCGACTCGCGCATGCGCAGTAGGGAATCGGGAAGTGCAGCCACTTCCTGATTCCCTCACTCAGAATGGCGCCGGCTACAGCAGAGAGCCGAGCGATCGATCGGCCTCTGCTGCCGACACCGCTGGACCCTGGAACAGGTAAGTGTCCATTTTTTAAAAGTCAGCATCTGCAGTATTTGTAGCTGCTGGCTTTTAAAAAAAAAAAAATTTCAGTACAGTCCCGCTTTAATCCAATAAAGGTTTTCATCACATCTTCCTGAAATAGCTGTGCCATATACCTTAGTCCCTTAAGCCTCCATATCTCAAACCCTTCTAGTTTCATCAGTTCCCCATAACTACTATTGTTCTATATTGGAGTATATAATGTATAACCCTTTATTTCAGTATTTTTTTTCATTTCCTGCCATACTTAAAAGGGAAACTTTCCATTTAGGGCGAGGCTTGGCACAAACAATAATAAACTCTTATTAATAATATTAGTAAATTAGGATAGTATGCTAATTTATCATTGTGGAGGTTTTCATTATTCCTGTCCCATTGGCAACCTTAGTGCACGGGTTTGATATGTTGAGATAAGTAAGGTGAAACACCCCCTTTATTACAAACAACAAAAATGTCCGCGGTTCAAACCTTTACCTTCCCTATCCAGAACAAATAAGTTTTATAAAAAATAAAAAAAAACACATAATTATGTATCATGGTGTTTCTGATTTATAAACGGATTCTAGTTGTATAATAGAAGGATGTACATGAAAGAGAACTTGACATCTTGTATTTTAGCTTTCTATACAGTATAACACTACTAGACAATTATCCTATGCCAGGGCTTCATGAACAAAGTGGAACATGGAACAAACAATTGCAATGTAACCATAGTGATGATATGGCATCATTTTACATTTATTCATGATAATGGTACAAGGTAACACTTATGCCCCGTACACACGATCAGACTATCCCGCGGGATTGTCCACCTGACTAGAGTCCACCGGACAATCCGCCCGTGTGTGGGCTCCGGCAGTTCGGCGGACTTAGTTTGAAGTTTTGACTCAAAATTGTCCGGCAGACTCCGCAGTCCGGCGGACAATCTGGCTGTCTGTGTGCTAGTCCGCAGGACTTTTGAAATGAATGGACTTGCCCCCACACAGAGTAAAGTCCGTTCATTTAGAACGTGACTCCAGGTAGACGGGACTAGCGAAGGAAGTCAATGCCGCCGCCTCGATCGGCGAGATTGACACCTCGCTAGCCCCGTCACCTGGTATGGATTTAAAGGAAATCCCTACGCCGAAAAAAAGCGCCCCCCCCCTCCTGAGCCGTACCAGGCCGCGTACCCTCAACATGGGGGGGTGCCCTGGGGAAAGGATACCGGCCCCCCACCCTATGTGAATGAGTATGGGGTACGATGTACCCCTACCCATTCACCTATGGGTAGCTCTTTTACTAGTGGAGGAGCACGGCTTTCTCCTTCGTCACCGCCGCCGTCTGGGGGTCTTGTTCCGACTTCGGGGGTCTTTTCCCGCTCTTCTGTTCTTTTTGCCAGGCCTCCGCTTTCTTCTTCCAGCTCTTTTACTTGCTTCTGTCGCCGCCGCTGTCCCTGCCGCCTTCTGTTTCTTGTTCTTCTTTCTTCTTCCGATGTTGACACAACGCTGTCTCTTCTTCTAATGGCCCAGACGTGTTGCGCTGCCAGTTATATAGGGACAAGGGGCGGGGTCACTGACTCATGTCACGTGGTGACCCCGCCCCCTATGATGTCACAGTCCCGGAGGATTCTGGGAATGTGACATCATCAGCGGGCGGGGTCACCATGTGACATGAGCCGTGACCCCGCCCCTTGTCCTTATATAACGGGCAGCGCAACACGTCTGGGCCATTGCAAGCGGAGACGGCGTTGTGTCAACATCGGATGAAGAAAGAAGAAGAAGAAGCAGAAGCGACAGAAGGCAAGAAGAACAGAAGAGCGGGAAAAGACCCCCGAAGTAGGAACAAGACCCCCAGACGGCGGCGGCGACGAAGGAGAAAGCCGGGCTCCTCCGCTAGTAAAAGAGCTAGCAGAAGATAGCGGAGGAGTCCGGCCAGAAGACCCCCCAAGACGGAAGAAGACCCCCGGAGCTGTGTAATAAAGTATTTTAAAAACTTGTGCTGTGTTTTATTTGCACTTTTTTCCACCAGGTGAATGGGTAGGGGTACATCGTACCCCATACTCATTCACATAGGGTGGGGGCCGGTATCTTGGGGCCCCCTTATTGAAGGGGGCTCCTGGATTCCGATAAGCCCCCCCCAGACCCCGACACCAACGGCCAGGGTTGTCGGGAAGAGGCCCTTGTCCTCATCAACATGGGGACAAGGTGCTTTGGTGCACGTGGCCTGGTACGGCTCAGGAGGAGGGGTGCTTGCTCGTCCCCACCCCCTTTCCTGACCGGCTGGGCTGCGTGCTCGGATAAGGGTCTGATATGGATTTGGGGGGACCCCCACGCCGTTTTTTTGGCTGAGGGATTCCCCTTTAAAACCATACCAGGTTTATGGACCCAATGATAATCAGGATATTTTTATCCGCCAAACTTTGAATAAATTACTAGAATTTACAGAGGGTCAGTTAATTTTGGGCGGAGACTTTAATGTACCATTGAATCCTAGGGTAGATACATCCTCAGGCTCATCCTCGGTCTCGATAAGTTCCTATAAACGAATTACACAGTTCATATATAAAGCACAATTAATCGATGTGTGGCGACTTCAACATTCAGGAGAAAGGGATTATTCTTTCTATTCCCCACCTCATAAGACCTATTCAAGAATCGATTATTTTTTGATCCCCCATGCCCAACTACATGCGGTCCATAAAACTTCTATCGGGTCGATAACATGGTCGGACCATGCTCCGATTTTACTGATATATACTCTATCACATAACACCATTTAAACATCAAGTATGTGGAAACTGAATGAAAGCCTCCTTCGAGTTCCAGAAATAATGACGGAGATTGAGAAAGATCTACCCTTATACTTCCAGACAAACCGAACCCAAGATAGCTCTTTAGATATGGTCTGGGAGGCACATTGCTGTGAATTTATGAAGAAATATATTTACTATTCAATGACAGAAATGTATAATTTCAAAAAGACACGTGAACTGTGAGGTCACCATAATTGACCTATAGAAGACCTCTAAGACACAGGAAACTCATGTATTCTAAATTACTACAACCATTCTATTCAAGGGGTTTTTACAAGCCTGTATTGAAGCCAAAAAGAGAACAGGAACAATGGTAGCCTTTGTCACCAAACAAAAGGTGTGTACTTATTTTTGTTGATTAGTTTGAGAAGTCCAAAATTTATGAGGTGTCATCACTTGGAGGTGGTCCGTGACTGGGAAGAATCCTTTGTGCTGAAGTAAAGGCTGTTTGGACAATTTACAACCATCAATACAAAAATTCTAAAGCCAAGACCTTTCCCGACAAAGCCTATTATGTGAAGTCCTAGGAAATTGTGTACACAGCTAAGCTATCAAAACATGTATTGGACTGTTCAAAGTCCATTTCAAAACATGATTTTAAATGTAGAGGCAAACCGACATATGTTCAAAATATATATATATATTCAGAAGACAGTGAATATAAATCATTCAAAATATATGTGAGATGTGTAGGTCACAAAAGAAAACTATGAGTTAGTATCTGATGAGTTGATGAAATCGGTTATAAAGAAAACATGATAAATAAAGGGTGATTATTAATAGAATTGTTTTAGGAACAAATTAGTATTAAGACAAATATATGATTATGCTATGAATATATTAGAATTTAACTATGCTAGATAAACAAATATTGATTGGATACCCAAATTATACAGGTATCCAGATAGATAAAAACTGTATGTGATGTTGATTAATATATCTATATACATATAACTTGTGTCCTTTTCAAATGGACTAAATTTTTGCAGATATACAATGATATGCATATATATCACCATTTAATGCAAGTGATTGATCAATAATTATGCTAGGCGATTTGATAGTATGGGGTTAGTTGAATTCCCAAATACTAAAGATATAGATATTTTCACTAAGGTACAATATCCAGTATAAAATAAAATATATTACTTTACAGAGCAGCCCCAAAACACATGTGAGACCCCTGGTGGTTGAAGGTGCAATTACATTAAAAACATTTAGGCCAATAGGAAAGAGACACATACCTTTTGGGCTGAACATATTACAAGTTTTATAATCTTATTGTGTGAGAGGGTATTTAAGAAGCAAGAGAGATAGTCAAATGAGGAAGACAGCTCAGGGGAACCTGAGAGCTCAGGGACCCACCCTGGGGAAGGGACACTGGGAGAAACATCTTCCCAGATAGACTGACAGCCATGCCTGGAAATATACTTTAACCTCCAAGGAGATTCCTGAACCCGGTAGCTATCTTAAATCCAGACTAATAGCCATTTTGGAATGGGTAAATATAACATGTTGATTTTATCTGGTATGTTCTCTTAATTATTGATGTATTGAATATTCTAATATTGATAATCATTCTCCAGAATCAATAACTGCCTTTTAGATTTTTTTCTCTAATATTCAATTTTTATTCTATATTACTTTTTGCATAGTTGCTTTTTATTGACAAACAAATGTCTAATTTGTTTCGCATTGTTCAACGTTACTTACCTGCAGCCTAGTAACGGCTGGGTGTGTGAAATACAGACATTATGTTAAATTGTCAAGTATAAGGTTATTGATTCTACTGAAGAAGTTATCATGGTGATATTGTGTCCAAGGTACTATTACGCCCATTTTGAGGGTATTTCCATTAATTGTCAAATGTTCAAATAATGCAATCTGTATTTTAATTTCATGTAAATATTTGTTTTCTGTCAACCAATAAATGTGACTATTAAGTATGATCACTCGTCTCCGTGAACAAGTTTCGCATATAAAGACTGTGTCATATAGATTGATCTTGTATCTTAAAAATATCTTCGTTAAAAATTACTTAATAAAAATGTGCGGGAAACTTTCCTTAAAAAAGCACAACATATTAAATGGAGGCACTGCGTGAGATAACGTCGATATTTTGTACAGGATCAGTCATAGTTACGGTGGTGACAGAAATAATATTTTGCATGAAATTATTAATTATTAATTTAAAAAAATATATATTTTTGCCAAGAAAAATGTCTGGTCAAAGTGAATTTTATGTTGATAGGGATTATCAAGAGTCAGTCCTTAGTGGTAATATGAGTACTCAGACAAATTTGATACAAGTACAGGAAATGTTGGATATGTTTTCAAAAATTAACATGACAAATCATGCCGAAAAAAGTTTGTCTAACGAGACTAGTCTAGAAGCAGGCATTGAAGGCCTTATAAACCACGCCCATCAGTTAATAAAAGACGTGTGGAACGTGGAAGGTCAAAGCGATGAACTCACAGACAGCTCCTCTGAGACAAAGGAAATAGAAAGGCCTGATCCCATGCATTTTGAATTAAGCGATAACCTGATGTATCTTTATAGTGAGTTTAAAAGTCAATATACCCAACAGGAGAGTGATATCTTAGAACCCCAGTCCCATTTAATAGAAGGGGAATATGAGCCCACTAAAAAGCTAAAGGAAATTAATGACAAGGCAGATTGTTATGATGAGTCTACAGTGACAATGATGAAATATGAAATAAAACAGATGCAAAAGAATGCAATAATAATGCTGGAAGAATGTCACCAATTAAATAAAGAGTGTAAACAATTAAGAGAGAAGGAGAGTTTTCTGCAGGAAAACTAGTCTCCTGACGAAAGTTGCAGAGTAATAGGCAGTGGAAATTTAAAAAGTTGCAGAGTAATATGCAGTGGAAACTTAAAAGAAGAAACAAATCAGCTTAGGTCAGGACAGGAATCCCTAATTAAGCAACAAGAATTAAAAGAACAAGGGAAGTTTATGCCCCAGAATAATGCTCAGACGCTTAACCCTGAAATTATAGAATCTGATAATACTCCAAAATTTGACTCTCAACCTAAAGTTTGGGAGTTACATAATGAAGAAGAATTAGAAAAAGAAACCATGTTCTACCCCAAGCCAACTGTAGAGCAAAGGGGGGTAAAAATTTAACCACCACATGAAAATAGGTCTAATCAGTTTTCTTTGGGATCAGAGAAAACTACAGGCACCCCTAAACAGGACGCCTCAGAAATAATAGAATTTTTAAAAGATGCTGTCCCAGTGTTTAAGGAAGAGGGATCCGTATGCGTTATTGACCACATTGAGGCCTATGAAAATGCTTCATCAGCTTTAGGCCTAAATGATGACCAATCTAGGATTAATTTCTTACCGTGGTTATTTGAAACCAAACACCGTCCATTTTGCGAAGAGTTAAAAAGTCTGTTGGGTACTGCCTGGCAAGAAATTAAAAACGGCTGTCAACTAGGATTTGTCCCGCACAAAAATGTTAACGCGGCTAGCGCAGATATACACAATATCACATGTACCAATAATCAAAGCCCCACCGAATTTATGGATGTGCTCAAAAGTGATGACCACTTAGCAGAAAAGGAGCCAGGTTATGATAAACCTGGGTTTGAACCCATGTTCTTCGAGGCCCGCCTACCCACATAAAAGTGAATTTAGCGAAAGATTACAAAGGGGGGTGTTCACTGGAGTCTTTGATAAAAGAGAGTAACAATTTGTACTCTATCCAACAGACTGGTGAAAACAATGGAAGGCCTGAGAGCCCTATAATGAAATTTGTGGATGAAAATTATGTATCTCCTCAATCATTACAGTCCAAAACCAAGAAAAAGAGATACGCTGATATAGTCAGAGGAGAGATGCTACCGAGTTTCCCCAGCGGGAGACCAATGTCCCCACCCATCAGAAGGGGGGAGCAGAGACCACCCTTTAGAGGGGGAGTTCAAAGACCACCTCAGGAGTCTCATCCAAAGGATCCAGACCCGAGGTTTAGGAGAAACTATAGGGTATACCTCCAACGGGTCAGATTTAAACCTAAGGGTAGACACCCTCACCTTTACCGGTGTAATTGGCTTCGGGGGCCTACACGGGTAAATAGGGAGAAACTACAGGGTAGGACACCTCAAAATCCCCAGAACAATAGGGAACAACTAAGGCCCAGACAACTATCCCAAAATCAAGACAATGTTTCTGATGGTGATATGTCTGATCAAACTGAGCCAGTAGTCCCCAGAAAGTACAGAAACCGGGTCCCACAACCCAATTCTGATCAGCCTGTAAGCAATATGGAAACCATAATAGACAAAATTACGGATATGTTACACGGTTTGAATAAGTACTGAATGCATGTACTCAAGCGCTACTATGAATTTAAAATCAGAGATGCAACCGATATTTAAGATAACCAAATGATGTAGCTGCAACCCATATAATAGTGTTCCCACACGTAAAATAAGTTAAAGACAAGTACACATTTTTGTGTAATAGGTGCGCTTAAATCAACCTTAAAAACTCAATAGATTGTTTAAAATAAGTTATTTAGGAGACCTCTGCGCAAAACGTGAATAATATGTGATATATGAATACGTGATAAAATAAATAAAACAGTGTTAAGTGTATTAAAACTTCCTTCAAAAGGTGAATTTGCTGAGGTATAGATGGCTGCAGTGCGCATAAACCTCATACAATATATGGTTTGATAATCCGTGCAAACCAAAGCTTGGTAAAATTAGGAACAGATATATAGGATCTAAAATGTTGAACTTTCTATAGTACACCGGCAAATGGTGTGGACCAGTTGGTTACTTTAGTTCAGTGTGTTGTGCCAATTTGTGAAATAAATAAATAATTTGACTT
The DNA here is from genome assembly GCA_028564925.1 of Lithobates sylvaticus. Taxonomy (NCBI): domain Eukaryota; kingdom Metazoa; phylum Chordata; class Amphibia; order Anura; family Ranidae; genus Lithobates; species Lithobates sylvaticus. The sequence goes on from CM053030.1 coordinate 66,141,120, forward strand.
AATTAATTGAATAGATTAAAAACCACGAGTGTATCAATGGTTTCATTGCTAAAATGAACATGAATAGAAATTCTTCAAGGGGCAAATCATGTGGCCAGCCAAGGGCCACAGAGCCTTTTAAGCGCCTATGTTAAAATAAATCAGAGGAATGCACTGAATAAAGATATAGGAAGTAGAGGTTCTAACACTATGTTTCTCCCAGGTCACAGTAATGAGGATCCTGAAATCCCTTCCGGGGGATTGTGGTTGTTAGATATTAATTATTCTCCTATTTTTCAGTGGTCACTTCATTCCTCTGACATAAACAGGTCGCTCCAAACAGCCTAATTTCAAGAAGTCGACGAAGACGGTAATTCCAGAGGAAGACCGAATCCTAAAGACATTAATATCAGGAGGCCTAAATGGTTTGATATTTTGGTAAAAGATGAGGAGTCACCCGCATAAGGTAGTTTGATTGCCTCAAATGAGTTATATTGACACCCCAAAGGGGGGAGAATTTATTTGTTTTATTCCTCACAAGTAGAAGGTTGACTATAATGCCAAATATCTTATTACTGACAGTGAGTTGTCACTTACATGTCAAACTGAAATGCTTTTATTGTTATTCCAGAACCGCTACAATTAAGCTAAAAAAAAAAGAAAAATGGTTCTGAAGAACATAAGTCAGTCATAAATGTCTGGTATCCACAGCTATTAATAAATGTCCTCATGATAATGAGCCCTGGAGCTTGGTCTCCCATCACAAATGTGTCATACATTGTCTTTATATCCAAGGTGTTTAGTTAAAGGACTGATAACACAATGGGAAAGAGGGGGGCTCTGAGGAGGCCCAGGATACCTGCTTGACATGGATATCTCAAACATAAACCATATAAAAAGAAAAAGGACATATATGTTTTTCTTATGGAATCTATTTTCCTTTACAGAACCAATATGTCCATGAGCCGGTCAACAGAACCGAGAGTCCAACATGTGTGAAACATCCAGAGAAGGAACCGTATGTGGAATCCAGGGACATCATTGATGGCCAGTCTACAGGGACACAACCCAAAAGGACAGCCAAGAACCAAAAGATGCCCGGAGTGATCCATTTCCCGCCAAAGAACGGATGACGGCCCTGAGATGCACACATCGATCACAAACCCATTTTTTTTCCAAAGAATTACACCCATCTGCAGGTGTCTATACCTTTTAAATATATCCACAATCCGGATCCATTTTCACAACTCGACTTACAAGGCCCAAACGAAGCCATATTTCTTCAACAAGTTGCATTGGGAAAGTCTGTCAGATGACTTCCGGCAACCGACAACTTTCCAAGGGGGGCTTTGTTGTGAATTTATGAAGAAATATATTTACTATTCAATGACAGAAATGTATCATTTTTAAAAAGACACGTGAACTGTGAGGTCACCATAATTGACCTATAGAAGACCTCTAAGACACAGGAAACTCATGTATTCTAAATTACTACAACCATTCTATTCAAGGGGTTTTTACAAGCCTGTATTGAAGCCAAAAAGAGAACAGGAACAATGGTAGCCTTTGTCACCAAACAAAAGGTGTGTACTTATTTTTGTTGATTAGTTTGAGAAGTCCAAAATTTATGAGGTGTCATCACTTGGAGGTGGTCCGTGACTGGGAAGAATCCTTTGTGCTGAAGTAAAGGCTGTTTGGACAATTTACAACCATCAATACAAAAATTCTAAAGCCAAGACCTTTCCCGACAAAGCCTATTATGTGAAGTCCTAGGAAATTGTGTACACAGCTAAGCTATCAAAACATGTATTGGACTGTTCAAAGTCCATTTCAAAACATGATTTTAAATGTAGAGGCAAACCGATATATGTTCAAAATATATATATATATATATATATATATATATATATATATTCAGAAGACAGTGAATATAAATCATTCAAAATATATGTGAGATGTGTAGGTCACAAAAGAAAACTATGAGTTAGTATCTGATGAGTTGATGAAATCGGTTATAAAGAAAACATGATAAATAAAGGGTGATTATTAATAGAATTGTTTTAGGAACAAATTAGTATTAAGACAAATATATGATTATGCTATGAATATATTAGAATTTAACTATGCTAGATAAACAAATATTGATTGGATACCCAAATTATACAGGTATCCAGATAGATAAAAACTGTATGTGATGTTGATTAATATATCTATATACATATAACTTGTGTCCTTTTCAAATGGACTACATTTTTGCAGATATACAATGATATGCATATATATCACCATTTAATGCAAGTGATTGATCAATAATTATGCTAGGCGATTTGATAGTATGGGGTTAGTTGAATTCCCAAATACTAAAGATATAGATATTTTCACTAAGGTACAATATCCAGTATAAAATAAAATATATTACTTTACAGAGCAGCCCCAAAACACATGTGAGACCCCTGGTGGTTGAAGGTGCAATTACATTAAAAACATTTAGGCCAATAGGAAAGAGACACATACCTTTTGGGCTGAACATATTACAAGTTTTATAATCTTATTGTGTGAGAGGGTATTTAAGAAGCAAGAGAGATAGTCAAATGAGGAGGACAGCTCAGGGGAACCTGAGAGCTCAGGGACCCACCCTGGGGAAGGGACACTGGGAGAAACATCTTCCCAGATAGACTGACAACCATGCCTGAAAATATACTTTAACCTCCAAGGAGATTCCTGAACCCGGTAGCTATCTTAAATCCAGACTAATAGCCATTTTGGAATGGGTAAATATAACATGTTGATTTTATCTGGTATGTTCTCTTAATTATTGGTGTATTGAATATTCTAGTATTGATAATCATTCTCCAGAATCAATAATCGCCTTTTCGTAGATTTTTCTCTAATATTCATTTTTTTCATTTTATATTACTTTTTGCATAGTTACCAAATTTTATTGACAAACAATTGTCTAAATTATTTTCGCATTGTTCAACGTTACTTACCTGCAGTATAGTAACGGCTGGGTGTGTGAAATACAGACATTCTGTTAAATTGTCAAGTATAAGGTTATTGATTCTACTGAAGAAGTTATCATGGTGATATTGTGTCCAAGGTACTATTACGCCTATTTTGAGGGTATTTCCATTAATTGTCAAATGTTCAAATAATGCAATCTGTATTTTAATTTCATGTAAATATTTGTTTTCTGTCAACCAATAAATGTGACTATTAAGTATGATCACTCGTCTCCGTGAACAAGTTTCGCATATATAGACTGTGTCGTATAGATTGATCTTGTATCTTAAAAATATCTTCGTTAAAAATTACTTAATAAAAATGTGCGGGAAACTTTCCTTAAAAAAGCACAACAACATAAAGCAGTCATAAGAGGCATTCTTATTAAATATGGATCCAGATTTAAAAAAGAGAGAGAGAAGAAATTAAAATCACTGTTGACCCAGCTCCATATAATTGAATCTCGGCATAAACATATACCTTCCATTAACCTAGAGCAGGAACTTACTCTTATACGAGCTCAAATTAATGATCTACTTCAACAAAGAGCCAAAGCGGCTCTACAGAGAGGTAGAAAGATCAATTATGAATATGGAGAAAACCATACCAGGTGAGGGGGCTAGCGAGGTGTCAATCTCGTCCCGCGGACTTCCGCCAAAACTCCAGCGGATTGTCCGCCGGAAAAGTCCAGGCGTGTGTGGGCAAGTCCACACGTTTGGAAAGTCTGGCGGACCTCCGCTGGAAAGTCTGGCGGATTGTCCGGCGGATTGTCCGGTGGACTAAGTCCGCTGCATAGTTCGGCCGAAAAGTCTGATCGTGTGTACGTGGCATAATACCACTAATAGAAGAGCTTCTAATAGAACTGGAATATTTTACCTTACCAAATAAAGATACCTTCTACCAAAGTTTGTTTTAGTATTTTATGTTTGTTTTATATATTTTTTTTACCTTAGCTCAATTTATTAGTGAGTTGCTTTTAATGGGGATTGTGGTATGTATATGGTATTATGGTATGGTGTAATCAAACAATGTTAATTTCAGCATTTTATACATTTAACACCAGGTATTATGGGAATGTAAAATGTATAAATGTTTCCCTCCTAAACACTATCTCTATGTCATGGTCTGGGGTCAGGCACAGAGGCCAGTGACTGTAGTAGTTCATGCAGCAATCAGCTGGATAAATACACAAGCAGATCCCTCTAGTTACACATGTTTAATAAACCTGTTGAAGGTGTGCGGCCAATTTCTTCTTGTTTTATTCCTACCTTCTACAAAAAGTACTGAGGCTTGTACATGGATTACACCTTCTTCCTACTTCCTGATTGCTGAGTGGGAGGGCCTTCCTGGTATAGGAAGGTCTTCCTGGTATAGGAAGACCCTATTACAAGCCCCAAGCTTGTAATAAGAGAAAAACTGCTAAGAGAAGCAGAGAGTTAATTGCCAGGGTTTTAATTCACATTCCTGCGGATGTACAAGAATCTGCAACTTTACAAGAAAGCCATACTTATGCCCCGTACACACGTTCCGATTATCGTACGAAAAAAGTTGCTTTCAGACAGATCGTTCGATAATCTGATCGTTAGTACGCAGCTTTCGACAGCCGATCACGACAGTCCGTCCAACCAAATCCGAAGGGACAAACAGGAAAACTTTGGTCGGACGACAGCCCATCGTACGACAATCGTGTAATCAGTACAGTATGCGTCCGATTAAAGTCGTTCCACACACATTACGCATGCTCGGAAACACGAAAATAAACCAGAAGGACACAGGGGTCACACGTATTTGACATCATTGAAAATACATAGCTACGCACAGCGGAAGATTTTTCCAGAATCGTACGACAAAAATCTTTCACACATTTTGCACTGTTGTATTCAATCTTAGTTGTATGCCACAAAATGCGAACGATCTGTCGTACGATAATCGGAACGTGTGTACGGGGCATTAATGTTTTTCTCCAATTCCAAAATGCCCCCCAAAGATGTGTGTCTATGATAGCTGGGATTCACAGGAAGGAGGGGTGAACGATGCTGGGAGAGGACCAGCTATAGGTCACAAACAGTGAATCTGTGGGCACAGCTTTGGAAATTAGGAGAGTATTGCAGTTAAAGCTGCTTTTTAAAGGCAACAGGCCAATAGATTTTTTAATTTTTTAAAGCGTAACTCCACTTTTGTTGAGAAAAAACATTCCCCTTTGGGTGATTTATGTACATTGCAAGGATTATAACAACCTTTGTTGCAGATTCCTACCTTTTGTTATTCTGAAGAAATCACTGTTTGTTACCCTGTGCCTCTGTGCTCAGTGGGCCTAATGGGGGTGTTTTTATAATTATTAATTACCTGTGGCACCTGCAGAGCACTAATGAGGAAATCTGCCAGGCCTGCATCCCTTTAGACATGTTCCTATTGGGAGTATCCCACCAAAAGTGACATTTTTGTTGCTGGGGGGATGCCTGACTTGTATCTTAGGCAGACTTCTGGGAAAATTGGTGAGCCAATCACACAAGCAGGAAATTATATTTCTGGGGGGTGGTCAGTACACATTATGTGTACAGAACACCTCCAAGTAGCCATATTTCATTGCATTTTCTAAAAATAACAGCGGCTGCAGATTGAAAAGGAAAGGTAATTTTTAATAACTTTTAATAATTTTTAATAACATTCAATTATAATATGACTTGTGTCGCAATTGTATACCCTATATTATTTTTTATTATTCAGTCTTACAAGCGCACTTTTTTGCAAAAAATACACTTTTTTGAATAAAAAAATAAGACAACAGTAAAGTTAGACCAATGTATTTTATATTGTGAAAGATAATGTTACGCCGAGTAAATTGATACCCAACATGTCACGCTTCAAAATTGCGCCCTCTCGTGGAATGGCGACAAACTTTTACCCTTAAAAATCTCCATAGGCTACGTTTAAAAATTTTTACAGGTTGCATGTTTTGAGTTACAGAGGAGGTATAGGGCTAGAATTATTGCTCTCACTCTACCGATCGCGGCGATACTTCACATGTGTTGTTTGAACACCGTTTTTATATGCAGGCGCTACTCACGTATGCGTTCGCTTCTGCGCCTGAGCTCGGCGGGACGGGGCACGTTTAAAAAAATGTTTTTCTTATTTATTTTACCTTTTATTTTTACACTGTTCTTTTAAAAAAAAATTCTGTCACTTTTATTCCTATTACAAGGGATGTAAACATCCCTTGTAATAGAAAAAAAAAAAGCATGACAGGACCTCTGAAATATGAGATCTGGGGTCAAAAAGACCTCAGATCTCATATTTACACTAAAATGCAAAAAAAATAAATAAATACATTTGTAATTTAAAAAAATAATTTAAAAAAATGGCCTTTTAATGGCCCCTCACTCGTCTCCGTGCCAAGGAAGGAGCAATATCCGATGGCTCCGGTAAGCGGCGGAGGGCACAGGAGTGCGGCGGGCCCTCTCCCACCGCTGATAAAAGTGATCTTGCAGCGAATCCGCCGTAGAGACCACTTTTATCTGAAAGCAGACCGCCGGCCAAAGAAGAGGATAGTGGGGTTATGGCAGCTAGCTGCTGCCATAACAACGATATTCCTCTTCAAATTTAGGACGTATATCGGCGTGCGGCGGTCCGTAAGTGGATAAAAGTGCTTTTTACTACGTAGTGCAATTTGTTTCTTAACCCCTTCAATACCCGCCCATAGTCATATGACGCCCACAAGGTGGATCTACCTTCCTGGGTGGGCGTCATATGACGTCCTCCCATTCCCGGCCGCCTGGGGGGCGCACGCGCGCGCCCGCGGCGTCGCTCGGCACCCGCGATTGCCCATTAAAACAACGGGACCGTGCGGGACCGTGGAGCTGTGGGTGTAAACACACAGCTCCACGTCCTGTCAGCACGGAGGAGACCGATCATGTGATCCCAGTACGGAGGAACACATGATCGGTCTCCTCCCCTTGAGTCCCCTCCCCCCACAGTTAGAATCACTTCTATTAGGGAACACATTAACCCCTGCAGCGCCCCCTAGTGTTAACCCCTTCCCTGCCAGTCACATTTACACAGTAATCAATGCAATTTTATAGCAACGATCGCTGTGTAAATGTGAATGGTCCCAAAAATGTGTCAAAAGTGTCTGAAGTGTCCGCCGCAATGTCGCAGTCACGAAAAAAAATCGCAGATCGCCGCCATTACTAGTAAAAAAAAAATGCAATAAATCTATCCCCTATTTTGTAGACGCTGTAACTTTTGCGCAAACCGATCAATATACGCTTATTGCGATTTTTTTTTACCAAAAATATGTAGAAGAATACGTATCGGCCTAAACTGAGGAAAAAAAAATAGTTTTTTTAAAAAAAATGGGATATTTATTATAGCAAAAAGTAAAAAATATTGTGTTTTTTTTCAAAATTGTCGCTCTTCTTTTGTTTATAGCGCAAAAAATAAAAACCGCAGGGACGATCAAATACCACCAAACGAAAGCTCTATTTGTGGGAAAAAAAAGGACGTCAATTTTGTTTGGGTGTAACGTCGCACGACCGCGCAATTGTCAGTTAAAGCGACGCAGTGCCGAATCGCAAAAAGTGCTCTGGTAAGGAAGGGTGAAAAATGGCCCGGTGCTGAAGCGGTTAATGAATCGAAATTTGGCCAAATTTTGCATCTTTTGGACATGCAGACGCATCCGAACATCCAAAAGAAAAAAAATAACAGATTTCAACTAATACGAAAGAAATTATAGCGAAAAAAAATAAATGAATTTGACATGATTCATTTATTCGTTAAAGGTCTAATGAAACCGCAGGTAGACTCATAGTGGCATAGCGAATGATCTAAAATGTACTCGCATGAATTAATTTTTATTCTATTCGTGAGAAACTCAGCAAGTGGAAAGGAATTGATCCATCTGAGTAACTGTTTTCTAGTCCAATTAGTTGATTCCTTTTGTGTTGGGGGCTGGAATACTGGCATAGAGTAAATCAAATATTAGCATGAATATATATATAGATACAAAAATAACAAATTATCCGAAAACAAAACAGGTAAACAATAACACGAATCGAGAAAATAAAGTTTTAAGCCAGTTCTAGGGACAACAAATCACATCCACATCCTAATTTATTGGATACAAGAAGAAAGAGGAAAGAATATATCTCTCCCATATAAAGACGAGGACTTTATAGGATGTGATACTATCACTTAGGCGAGCACATATATGGTATATAGTTAAAAACAACCTCATAAAAGATTATATATCAAAACAACATGGATCATATTGTCTGAAATGATACTTGTTCCCAGCAAAAGTTGAAGGATTCTTGAACATAGAGTCATCCAACGTGTTTCGCAGAGATATAACTCTGCTTGTTCAGGGAAACTCAAACATGCATCTTAATTTATCAATTGAAATCAAAGAGAACATCATTACAATCACATAGAATCTACAGTTACTTTTATCATTTTTCATAACAGACATTAGCAAAAAGCAAAGGAGTTTAAGTAAATATTATGCTCACCAATTACGAAAATTCAAGATACATGTAGCCTCCAGCATAACGAGGAGCCGGGCCACTACCCGATATATATAGTAAATAGTGTCAGATCCATCGACCAAGTCTGGCAGACATCGGATCTCCACTGAAGACGGTACAAGGCGGACTTCGCATGTAAATCTGTAATATTAAAGCATGGATATTCCATATAACATAGATCATTCATACTGTATATATGCTGGCAATCATAGATTTATGGGTGTGACCAGATGGCTACACCCAGGGGGTCCAACTGTCACTACCGCTGGTCCTCCCAATTTTATGGGTGTGACCAGATGGCTACATCCAGGGGGTCCAACTGTCACTACTGCTGGTCCTCCCACTGATGTGGAGGTGCATACTGGGCCAACACAGGATGGTACCATTCATACATGTCAATCCAATCAACCAAGCAGCATCCACGTAAACCACAAACACCACACCACCCAAACCCCCCCCACATACAAAGCCTTTATGGCCCTTACACACCAGACATCAGCACACAACCCAAATGTTCATATCCCATACCATACTATCACTTCCCATACATAACTCACACACCATACGCATCACACATACAACCCAACACAGAGATCACACCACATGGCAATGTATCACCAAGAACAATCTCTCACCCACCCACCACAGCCACCCCCCCCCCATTTATCCACATCTACCAACCAATCAATCACAATATACATGGTGCAAACAACTGCTAATGATACAATATCCTCCCCCCACACACCTCATGAGGAACCAGCATGTGTATGTGTACCACTGGCCACATGCGTCCACGCCATAGACAGCCATAAGGTACAACATACACCCATAATTTTGCATCTATGCATCCATAGCTAGTGCTGGCAACTCACATTATCCTTAACTAATAGCTGTCTCACTGCTGGAACAGCCATCCAGCCAGTGCCGGCCGGCACCACTCTAAAAAGCGATCCCACCAGAAATGACTGAGCCACTGGGCTCACTGATGTCACATCTGGCGTGGGCACCCCTGTGAGAGCGCACGCGCGATAGAATATATCATGTCCAGTACCGGGCACTCCGGTCTTATGTTGTCACTCTGGGATGTCCTAATAAAGGATTTTGGATCATAATCGTGGTCAGCAGCCTATTCTTCTTTTTATACCTGAATTTGGTGCATGCTTCATGAATTTGGAGCAATACTTTAACAAGAGGGATTAACGCTAGCAAAGTAGCACAGTAGACTTATTGAATTCCCCCATCTGCCTAATGAAGGGTTAAAAAAATGTAGAAACCAACTGTCTGGAAATTCTTGCAATCAGCTATGACACATCTAAATGGTAAGAAATATATATGAGTGAATGGGAATACGCACATAGTAAGGTTTTCTTAAATTTGACTGCAAAAGTGGAAATACTCTTTAAATGGCATTGGTTGGAATACGATGCTGCACATTCCCTCTCATGATTGTTCTTTGAAAGTCTATATTGAACAAGCCTGGCAGAATGGAAGATATTCTCCTGTGTCTCTCTCCCTAAGCCCTTGACAATGGCTTCCCACCCCCTCCACATCTCTACCCATAGAGCCACAGATTAACAGTATGTTACAGCTGTCTAAACCTTCAGAACACTGCGGAAGTGCAGTAATAGGAATGGATGGATCTTCACTTCCTTTATCTTCCTGTGGATGCCTGAGGAACAAAACGACAAGATTCTTCATTGTGGACGTGTGAGTGAAAAACATCAGTTATTGCGGCGCATAATGAGAGAAGATGTCTCTTAAACCTTAGAACGATGCTTTGTTCTACATGCACATTCATTGTGACATCTGTATGGTACAGCCTGCCAAGCCTCCTGCATGTAAGATGCTCTGAAGTTATTTGTGAGACTCTTGTGGAAATGTAGGCTGATGGAGACTGACCGGCGATGCCCAACAGCAGCTTGATGAGCGGGACTAGCATGTGGGGCTGAATGAAAACATACTTGTTGCTTACTGACAGTCAAACATGCATTATATGATCACAATGGTGGCAAAACATGCTTATTATCCAATGTGTGATTCGATCAAAATGACCAAATTCACAAACAATCAAAAAAACATAGTTTTCTTCCTATAGATTTAGATAAAGATTTTTTGGGGGAACCTGATCCCCAACCAGGACCCTCCAATACGATACAATACAATGTGTTAACATAATTCATGAACCAATATATATAAAATACAACGTTTTTTTATTTATACAAAGTGAACTTGACAATCATAAAAACAAATGCGTACAGAGAGTATTTCGACTAGTTTCGCTATAAAAATAGCTTCATCAGGAAATACAGTGTTTACATCTGAAAAAAAGGGAATTTTGAAAATAATAATTGACTTTATTCAGTTACCAATTTTCAAAATTCCCTTTTTTTCAGATGTAAACACTGTATTTCCTGATGAAGCTATTTTTATAGCGAAACTAGTTGAAATACTCTCTGTACGCATTTGTTTTTATTATAGTCAAGTTCACTTTGTATAAATAAAAAAACGTTGTATTTTATATATATATTGGTTCAGGAATTATGTTAACACATTGTATTGTACCGTGATAGTCCGACAGCTCCCCCCTCTTGGAGGGTCCTGGTTGGGGACCAGGTTCCCCCAAAATTTTTTTCTCTATATTACACGGATGATGGTACCTGTTATCTTTTGAATTTTTGATTTACACAGAAAGTTAGGCCAAAAAATACTTTTCATTCCTATAGATTTAGACTAATTTTAGTTTGGATTCAATCGAACTGAGTTGATCAGCCAGGGTGGAAAATTGTTAATCATTATGTATCAAATTTGTATGGTGGAAAAAAAGATACAATTGATAACTTACAATCATATCTTATAACTATTGATCGATATCCCCTTCCTTGTGTTTGGCATATCAGTCAATTGGATTTTTGAATATAGATTATAAATTGATCAATTATTAAAGAATGTATGACCACCATAAATGAAAAAGAAGACACAGCTTGACAAACATGAACTCGAATTCATGGGCATATGTTTTTTTTTTGTGCTGTACAATGTACACAATGTATGAAAAGGGGAAAACACACATTATTTACAGCTTAAAGCTTAACACAATGATAATGTATTAGATCAGTGGTCTCCATATTGTCACCCGGGTGCCAGATGCTGCCCTTTTCTTGCCTTTATCAGGCCGTTGGGGCACTGTTCCTCTCACTGATACAAAATGATATCCCTCTCAGTGACACCAACTATGGGGCACTATTCTTGGTACAGACACCAATAAAGGGGTACTATACTTTCTACTGACATCAATAATGGGGCACTATTCCCCCCACTGATACCAATGATGTGGCACTATTCCTCCCACTAACACCATTGATGGGGCACTCACTATTCCTTTCACTGACACCAATGATGGGGTACTATTTCTCCCACTGACGCCAAGGATGGGGTACTATTCCTTCCACTGACACCAATGATGGGGTGCTATTCCTCCCACTGACACCTTTTATGGGGCACTATACCTCCCACTGATACTAACAATGGGGCACTATTCCTCCCACTGACACCAATATCCGGCCCCCCTCAAGTCAGAAAGACAGTAAACTGGCCCTTTGTTTAGAAAGTTTGGAGACCCATGTATTAGAGCAAAGACCTAATAGCAGCACGCAATGGCAAGCAACATCTGCTAAAGTGAGGAAGATACTTTTGTACAAAAAAGCATGGAATACAGTTGCCTTTTTTTCAACCTTTTTACCGCTGAGGAATCCTTGAAATAATTTTTAGGTCTTGGGGAACCCCTGCTAAAACAAATTAATTGGGGGGTCAGTAGAAAATGCCCCTGGCATCGGTGGCCAAAAGGAAGAATGCCCTCTTTGCAATAGAGGTCAGAATGCCAACCTTACAGACAGCTAAAAAGATTGTTTGTGTCATGCCGCTGACTCTTCCATGTGGTGTTGACCCTGGAACTACGCAGACACCATCAAGTAGAAGGTCAGTTAGCCAGAGCTCAGGGAACCCCTATCAACCTCTGGAGGAATCCTAGGGTTCCACAGAGAACCCAAGTTGAGAATGATTGGACTACAGACAGAAAGAGGCATAACCATTTCCCTGTACAATATATTGGTACTTCATCTTAAAATGCAGTTTAGTTTTTGGGGCTAAAAAAGATGTTGGAAACTGGTGAGAGTGCAGAAGCAAATAAACTAGTAAGGGACATAGAGGAGTGTATCTATCAAAGAAGTCAGCTGCTCCGCTAAAGTACACACATTGCATCCTCCAACTGTAAAATCATTGAAAACTGTTCACACATATTTACAAGTTAGATACAGTTATTACATTTAGACTTTTAGGATATTAAATAACCCAACTGAAAAGCATTTTGAACCTCAACCAAAACCTTCAATAGCCAGAGGCCAAATAAATATCATCACTCATATATGAAGAAATCAATCCCCAAAGAATAATGATGATGAGAGACATTAGAAAAAATATATATATAATTATAATAATGACAGACATCCCAGTCAAAGTTAAATTATGCTGGTATACGTGTGTTCAATGTAAATGACCAAAACATCTCTTGTCAGCATAAAAATATGACACATTTTATGGATCTTAACATCAACAAGTCACTCTTGTCAATCTAAGCTCCTGAATGGAAGGGGTGGCTGTTGGTCCATGTGATAATCATGTGTAGCCAGGTGATTGGCTAAGAATGGAGAGTGGGAGAAACGCTGGCTGCTAGACATGTGCGCCGTCAATAAATTTGTTTCGTTTCGTTCCGTTCCGTTTTGTATTAGCCGTTAATTCGTATTTCGTAATTCGTGTCCGAAATTCAATTTTGATTCGTACGAAATATGAATTTTCGTTAGGTTCGTAATCTTTTCGTAACAATTACGAACCTTTGTTATGATGAATTTATCATTATGAGGGGCTCCCACCATCCTTGTGCTGTGCTGACTTCCAGGGCTTTTAACCTTATCATAACGAATAATCGTAATTAACGAACATTCTTATTTTGTCCGATTCAGTCTCCCTGATTGGTCAACAAAACACCCATCACGTTTCCGATGTAAGGGAATGTGGATCCGAATTTCGTAAAGGAAATTTCGTATTTTGTACAAGCATAGCAATTCGTATTTCGGATTCTCCCGAATGTACGAATTTACAGAAATTTGTACGAATTTACAGAAATTTGTACGAATTTACAGAAATTTGTACGCATGTTCGATTCGTATGAAACGTTTCGCACATGTCTACTGGCTGCAGATGGTATCTGTAGTTGCTGCCTTGCAGTGCTGAACTGGTTACAAGCTATAGCAGCAAGAGGAGGGAGCTGCTGAGCAGGAAGAGTTCAATGGGCTAAGTCAGGCAGCACTGCACTGTGGGAACTGTAGTCCAGTGGAGAGAGACTCTAATGTAATCAAGAACTTCTGAACTGCATTTCCCAGAGGGAGATTGTCTGGAGGAGGAGGGCAAAGAGCTGTATTTTCTCAGGCTGTACAGACCACAGTTTCCTTTTGGTGTGAGGGAGACTGGAAAGCACACATCGCTGTCCAGTTTGCACCATCTCTGCTGTGTATCGGCAGTCTGAGGGGAATCTGGAGCTCTGAGTTTGGGGGTCCCTTAACTGGAGTCACCGGGGTGCAGAGCAGAGTGGACTGATAGCTGTGTGACTGGATGATGAGCTGCAAAATCGCTGGGACTGGTTAGCTGCTGCTGTGGGGATTTACTGCTGCTAGAGAGACTGAGCCCTTTAGGAACTGACCATACAGTCATCTAGTAGCCTTAATGCTGTCTGAAGGCTTGACTGGGGCTATTCTCGGTACAACTGGGCCCTGATGCTAGCCAGCTGAAGAGTTAGAACTAAAGACTGTCACTTTACAGCTGCTACACAGAGAACTTCACCTACTGCTTATGCTAAGAGGTGCCTCCCAGGGGACATTACACCATTCTCCTAGAGTACATACTAGTTATAGTATTATTATTCACAATGCAGTTAATGCTTATATGCACTGCTAATGCTGACTTTGCTGATTCGTGAGGCAATCCCAACCTAGTGGTACAGAACTCTATTCTAAGATCCCTTGACATAGTGATTATATTGCCTAAAGCTACCAACTGTGTGTCCATTTATGCTCAAACCACCATTTATTTTAACATGTAACTAACTTCTGAAGAAGGGGGTATGTCTCCTGAAACTCTCAAGTCCACCAACCTGTACCTGCTCAGGCCAGGTGATACCGTCCCACAGCTGGATCATGATTTTGTGATTCATCACACTTGCCTTTATTTGTGTTTGTGAGTATTTTTTTGGCTTATGATTGTTTATCAAAAATGGTTGTGGTAATACACTAGACGTTTATGCCATCCTGTGTGTGTTTTAATATGAGCTTTAAAACCCAAACGGTCAACTAAAAAATTACCCCTTGCAGTGGGGTTGTGTCTACACTCATTTTGGTACAGGGCAACAATAAAAGAAGATTTACTTACTTGAGCCTCCTATCCTCCCCGCAGGTTCTTCTCCCACATCCTCCTATCCTCCCCGCGGGGTCTTCTTTCCCATCCTCCAGTGGTCTAGCTTTCTGATGTCATCAAGACAAAATTAGGGTCCATAACCCTTTATTAGATGTGATGACACCAAGGGAAAGTGCACTGCCATTGCATGGGAGGGAGGCGCCGTCTGTTAGGGGAGCAGAGGATAAGGTAAGTAACACTGTTTATCCTCCCCACCCGACAAAACTAGTTATTGCAAGGGATAATTTTACATTTGTTCACAGGTTGGGCTCCATTGACATCTGTCATTTTACAACCTAACTATGGTAAGGGTCTTTATTTTAGTCATGTGACCATCATTTTCAAATTTCGGTGTACTTATTTCAAATAAGTTTTTGGGAATTTAGGATCTTTATCTTGGTATGTTGGCTTTGTGAATTGAACCAAATGTCTTTTTAGAATAGCACAATAACTGAAGTACACATTTTTTTGCAATCACAAAGAAGGCTTGAAGTTGTTAGTGAAGTGTGATGGGAAATTTATTTATTGTTCAATGTGTGTGATAGATGCATATTTTATGAAAAAAACTCCAGATCAGGGTGTAGAAAATACACGGTCAGCAACAGACTGAATTAGGGAGTGTAATTCTTCTTACAAATACTGTAATGGTCATGTAGCGCTACCCCCGGAGGAGCCGCTTAATGTATGTTTGGTTCTGGTACTCTGCCTCTCAACCCCAAGAACAGTCCCACCTACTCGGAAATATTACTGTAAAACACAGCAGTAGAGAGGAAACACAACTGTGATAAACCAAAAGGTATGTTTGCTGAGACAAAAGTGACACAAAGAAATATATATATATATATATATATATATATATATATATATATATAGGGACTGACCCTTTTAAGCTGTGATAAACCTCATTTCCCTGTACCTCAACCCACAGGCCCACAACAAGGCAAATAACAAACATTTAGTAAGAACAATTATAACCGTGGCTTGATTGGCTCCTTCTAAACAGAGTCCAGCTACCTGAAGGATCCATATGAAAAGTGGTGTGGTCCCCCCATGCTACTAGTTGTATTAAAATAAATAAATAAATAAATAAAACTACCATATGTGATAAATGAAACTGCTGCTAAATCTAGAATGTTTCACAAATAACAAACAATAATAAGTGTATATAAAGTGATCAGCGCAATTTCTCAACATAAACAACAAGTGACTATGAATATATAAACATCCAATATAAAAGTGACAAGCTCAATTATATCTCCACTAATAAAGTACAAAGTGGATAAACAGTCCAAAAAAATCATCCAAAAATGAGTGAGTAAATAAATAGTCCTTTAAAAACGATCCCCTTAAAACGCGTGATGCTGAAACTTCACACAACTGCTCAGTGCTCACAGAACTCTCACCTTCATAAAATGATGAATCAGCATTAAGGATACCCCCCGTGATGGTGATCCCCCACTTCCAGACTCCTGGCTATCAGCTCTCGATATTTGCCTCAGGATTCCAGACAACATGTGGAAATGAAATAAATGCCTCCCATAGTGTAGTATATTTAAAGAATCAAAGATTTATTGAAAGACAAATGGAAGCTTACATTTAAAAAGTTTAAAAAGCACATTGAATAAAAGTGGCGTTACAGACGTCGCTCACATCACTTCTGGTCCTTTCCTTACTTCCGGCCATGCCCTACGCGTTATGTCACGTCAGGGTAGGGAATCCCAGATGAAGTCACGTGACATGAAATAAGGGGAATACAAAGACACTGAATTTCAAGAGCCAACTTCCCTAAACTACGATCCTTGCTAGAAGATAATATTGGGATAAAATCTTAGGAACACAGAACACGGAGGAAAAATGGGTATGTTTTAAGAGCATACTAAATAAGGGAATTAACCAGTGCATCCCAATGGGAAATAAATTTAAAAGAGCTAATAAAAGTAATGGGTGGCTTAACTCCAACGTAAAAATGCATATAAAAGCAAAGGAGAAGTCCTTCAAAAAATACAAGGCTGAGGGATCATCATCAGTATTCCAACTTTACAAGGAATGCAACAATAAATGTAAGGGTGCAATCAGGGCGGCTAAGATAGAACACAAAATGCACATAGCGGAGGAGAGCAAAAAAATCCCAAGAAATTCTTTAAGTACATAATTAGTAAGAAAGGGAGGTCAGATCATATTGGTCCCATAAAGAATGATGAAGGGAATCTGGTTACTAAGGATGGAGAGATGGTGAAGGTATTGAATTTATTCTTCTCTTCAGTCTTCACAAGGGAATCGGGGGGCTTCAGTAACCAAAATTGCAATGTTTATCCTCATGACATGTTACAGAAAGCACCCTCATGGCTAACAGAGGATAGAATTAGAATTAGACTGAAAAAACGTAACATTAATAAGTCACCGGGACCTAATGGCTTGCACTCGAGGTTCCTTAACCGCTTCCCGACCGCCTCACGCCGATATACGTTGGCATAATGGCACGGCTGGGCAAAACCACGTACCGGTACGTGGTCCTTTAAGAGCCCAGCGGGAGCTCCGTGACCACGGCTGTGGGACCAGAGGACCCGATCGCCGCTGGTGTCCCGCGATCGGGTCACAGAGCTGAAGAACGGGGAGAGGTCTGTGTAAACAAACCTCTCCCCGCGTTTCCTACACTGCCTGTCACTAATCGGCTGTTCCCTGTCATCGGTAAAGCCGATCAGTGACATCAGACGTCAGCCCCGCCCCCTAATGTAAAAAAAAAACACACACGTCACAGACCATAACCCCTCCCCGTCCCCTAGTGGTTAACTCTTTCACTGCCAGTGTCATTTATACAGGAATCAATGCATTTAAATAGCATTGATTGCTGTATAAATGACAATGGTCCCAAAAATGTGTCAAAAATGTCCGATGTGTCCGCCATAATGTCGCAGTCACAATAAAAATCGCTGATCGCCGCCATTACTAGTAAAAAAAAAAAATATTAATAAAAATGCTATAAAACTATCCCCTATTTTGTAAACGCTATAACTTTTGCGCAAACCAATCAATAATCGCTAATTGCGATTTTTTTTACCAAAAATATGTAGAAGAATACGTATCGGCCTAAACTGAGGAAAAAAAAAGTTTTTTTATATATTTTTTGGGGATATTTATTATAGCAAAAAGTAAAAAATATTGAATTTTTTTCAAAATTGTCGCTCTATTTTTGTTTATAGCGCAAAAAATAAAAACCGCAGGGGCGATCAAATACCACCAAAAGAAAGCTCTATTTGTGGGAAAAAAAGGACGCCAATTTTGTTTGGGAGCCACGTCGCACGACCGCGCAATTGTCAGTTAAAGCGACGCAGTGCCAAATCGCAAAAAGGGGTCTGGTCCTTTGGCTGCAAATTGGTCCGGGGCTGAAGTGGTTAACCACTTCAATACCAGCATTTTCACCCCCTTTCTGCCCATGCAAATTTCAACTTTCAGCGCTGTAACATTTTTAATGACAATTGCGCAGTCATGCAACACCCACATTTTTTCCCCACAAATAGAGCTTTCTTTTGGTGGTATTTGAGCACATCTGCGTTTTTTGTTTTTATAAACAAAAAAAGAGCATCCATTTTGAAAAAACACAATATTTACGAAAGGCAAATCCACTTTGCACTACAAGTGCACTTGGAAGTACAGTCGCTATAGATCTGAGGGGAAGATCTTAAATGAGGGGAAGCTCTGCTGATTTTATCATCCAATTATGTGCAAGCTAAAGTGCATTTTTTATTTTCGTTGCATATCCCCCTCGGATCTACAGTGACTGCAGTTGACTGTGACATTGCGGCGGACAGATCACACACTTTTGACACTATTTTGGGACCAGTGACATACAGCGATCAGTGCTATAAAATGCACTGATTACTGTGTAAATGTCACTGGCAGGAAAGGAGTTAACATTAGGGGTCGATCAAGGGGTTAAATGCGTTACCTAGGGAGTGAGTCTAACTGTGGGGGGATGGGGGGATGGGACTGACTAGGGGAGGAGACTGATCGGTGTTCCAATATACTAGGAACACACAATCTGTCTCCTCTCCCCTGACAGAACGTGGATCTGTGTTCCTAATTTTTACGAACAGTCTACTGACTGGAATGGTATCAGCTGATTGGAGAAATGCCAATCTAGCACCAATATTTAAAAAAGGGCAATTACAGACCAGTTAGCCTAACATCAATAGTATGCAAGCTCTTGGAGGGGATGATAAGGGACGATATACAAGATTTTAGTAATGAGAACGGTATCATTAGCAGTAATCAGCATGGATTCATGAAGAATCGTTCTTGCCAAACCAATCTATTAACCTTCTATGAGGAGGTGAGCTGCCATCTAGATAAAGGAAGGCCGGTAGACGTGGTGTATCTGGATTTTGCAAAAGCATTTGACACAGTTCTCCATAAACGTTTACTGTACAAAGTAAGGTCTGTTGGCATTGACCAAAAGGGTTAGTATATGGATTGAAAACTGGCTACAGGGGCGAGTTCAGAGGGTGGTAATAAATGGGGAGTACTCGGAATGGTCTGGGGTGGAAAGTGGGGTCCCCCAGGGTAAACGACCTGGAGGATGGGATAAACAGTTCAATCTCTGTATTTGCGGACGATACTAAGCTAAGCAGGGCAATAACTTTTTCGCAGGATGTGGAAACCTTGCAAGATCTGAACAAATTAAAGCGGTTCTGCACCCATTTCATTTAGTAAATCTCTTTGCCTTCCAAATCAGGCAAAGAGTACTAAATGAAATGTGTTTTTTTTTTGTTTTTTTTTTTCACTTACCTTGATAATCGCTGACTTCCTGCCCTCTGTCTCTGCGGTGGTGGACGGGGTCTCTGCGTCGATCGTCGTCAGGCCGCACTGTCTCCTGGGATCTGGTGTCATTGTTCCCAGGAGTCAGTGTGGACATCTTCCGAAATCTCGCAAGATTTCGGCCACATCTTCCGAAATCTCGCAAGATTTCGGCCACATCTTCCAAAATCTCGCGAGATGTCGGCCACATCTTCCGAAATCTCGCGAGATTTCGGAGAACGTGAGCTGCACTTCGCCGTTACTGCGCACGCGCGAGATCGGCGCAGTAACGGCGGTGCATGCTGGGCCATCTGAAGTGCCTGTGTGGGTTCAAATGCCCACAGGCAAGATGGCCCCCAGCATGAAAAAATTTCTAGAAATCATCAATCTTTTTGAAAGAAGCTGCTGCCGGTTTACATCAAAGGACATGTGAGTACCTAAACTGCATTGCATAAGCCATTGCATTGCAGTAAAAAAAAAAAAAACATAAAGACAGTGCAGAACCGCTTTAATGGGGTGGGCAACTACATGGCAAATGAGGTTTAATGTAGAAAAATGTAAAATAATGCATTTGGGTGGCAAAAATATGAATGCAATCTACTCACTGGGGGGAGAACCTCTGGGGGGAATCTAGGTTGGAAAATTACCTGGGGGTCCTAGTAAATGGTAGGCTCAGCAATGGCATGCAATGCCAAGCTGCTGCAAGCAAAGCAAACAGAATATTGGCATGCATTAAAAAGGAGATCAACTCCAGAGATAAAAAAAATAATTCTCCCACTCTACAAGACTCTGGTCCGGCCGCACCTGGAGTATGCTGTCCAGTTCTGGGCACCAGTCCTCAGGAATGATGTGCTGGAACTGGAGAGAGTCCAGAGATGGGCAACAAAATTATTAAAGGGACTGGAGGATCTTAGTTATGAGGAAAAGTTACGAGCACTGAACTTGTTCTCTCTGGAGAAGAGACGCTTGAGCGGGGATATGATTTCAATGTACAAATACCGTACTAGTGACCCTACAATAGGGATAAAACTTTTCCACGAAAGGGAATTTAATAAGACACGCAGCTGTTTACTAAAATTAGAAGAAAAGAGGTTTAACCTTAAACTGCATAGAGGGTTCTTTACTGTAAGAGCAGTAAGGATGTGTAATTCCCTTCCACAGGCAGTGCTTTAAGTGGGGAGCATCGATAATTTCAAAAAACTATTAGATAAGCACCTGAACGACCACAACATACAGGGATATACAATGTAATACTGACATAAAATCACACGCATAGGTTGGACTGGATGGACTTGTGTATTTTTTCGGCCTCGCCTACTATGTCTGTATACAGAACAATGAGGTGTGCACAGTGATGATGTCAGTGCAAAAAATGAATGAGGATGTGCACAGTGATATCAGTGTATAGAACAATGAAGATGTGCACAGTGATGTTTGTGCTCAGATCAATGAGGATGTTCAGTGATGATGTCAGTGCTCAAATGCAGATGTGCACAGTGATGATGTTAGTGCACAGAACAATGAGGATGCGCACAGTCATGAAGTCAGTCCACAAAATAAGGGAGATGTTTACAGTGATTAGATCAGTGCATAGGTGCAGATGTGCACAGTAATGATGTAAGCACACAGAACAATGAGGATACTTTCACACTGGGGCGGGCGGGCATTCGTGGTAAAGCAACGATTTACTGTCATTTTAGCGGCGCTATTCGGCCACTAGCGGGGCACTTTTAACCCCTGCTAGTGGCAAAAAAAGGGTTAAAACTGCTTGTAAAGTGCTGCTGCATTGCCCATTGATTTCAGTGGGCAGGGGGGCTTTAGGAGCAATGTGTACACCACTCCTACAGAGCTGAAAATATGCTGCTTGCAAAACTTTTTTTACTGTCCTGCAAGCGCACCACTCCAGTGTGGAAGCACTCGGGCTTTCACACTGGAGTGAGAGGAGAGGCTCTTTACAGGCGCTATTCAGGTGCTATTTTTAGCACTATAGCGCCTGTAAATCGCCTCTGTGTGAAAGCAGCCTAAGGATGTGCATAGTGATGCCAGTGCAAGAAAGGATCGATGGGGATGAGCATAGTGATGTCAGTGTACAAAGTGATGGTGACAATGCACAGAACAATGAGTATATGCACATTGATGATGTCCTCACAAAAAAAAAAACAATGAGGACGTGCAAATTGATTATGTAATTATACAGAACAATAAAGATGTGCATAAGGATGATGCCAGTGCAAAGGAAATGGGATTTTTGGTTTAAGTGAACTGCTGTTCTTGGACCACATCACAGGAGGACTCAGGGTATCCTAATATCTAGGCAAAAGAAGAGCCCCCCCCCCCCCCCCCCCATGCATAACCCCTCCCAGATAGGCATAACTACGTTTTTTCAAGCCATCAATTCACCAAAATTCTAATTTCTTTGTTTTACACAGGGTATCTTTATATTCATTATGATGGGGATCACTTAATATAAGGGCATCAAGTCAATGGGCCCAAAACAATTAAACCAGAACAGGTTAGAACCTCAGGCTGCAGCCCACAAAACACATTGACCAAAGGTCAAATCCTCAGAGGCTTGGTCAATTACGTGGACAAACTTCATAAAAGTATGAACAAAAGACCAGCCTCACAAACCTGAGCTACCGTGCCTGATGTCAAAAAGCCCAAAAAGCCCCAACACCTCTGGAAGAATGAGCCCTCACAAAGAATGGTGGAACTTTGCTCTCAAGACCAAAAGTTTGAGAAATAAGCTGACAGATCTATAAAGAAATGTTAGATTTGAAAGCTGCATGGACCTTCCTTGGGCCTTTAGGAAGGACAAAGAGAGAATCACACTGACAAATTGCAGCAGTCAGCTTCTGGTAAATATTCACTGCACAAACCCCATCCAAGACATGAATAGCCTTGTCCCCTGGTGTATGGGGTTTAGGACAGTAAGAAGGTAACACAATGTCCTGTTTAAGATGGAACCAGGAGAGCACTTAAGGTAAAAAGGCCACAAAAACATCTTGTCACAATAGATCACCAGGAACAAACGGTTCTTAGCAAGCAAGGGCAGCCAATTCTGAAACGCTATGAGTCGAAGTAATGGCTACTAAAAAAAAAACTCTCCAATAAAGTACCAAGTTGAGTCAACAGAGTCCTTACCACTGGAACAATATGTGTGACCTCTTGTACAAAGCCATGCACCAAGGAGAACAAAGCAATAGGTCTCTAAAAGAGGACCACCAAGGCCAAAACCTTCATTGGTTGTACTCAAGGCAGACCTTGGTTGACTCCAGATTGTAGAAATGCCAGGATGTGCCCATGACATATTTATGAGTTCAAAGTCTCTGAACCTCACACCTGGGAAAATCAGACTTCCAAGTCCTGTAGTAAATTTTCAGCCTTCAGCAGAGTAGGAATGACTGCATCAGATGATCCTCATTTTTTTAGGACCCTTGCTTCAACAGCCATGCTGCTAAAGGCATTGACTATAAAGAAGGATGGAAGATCAAACCTTGTGACAAAAGGTCAGGTTGAATCTGTACAGTCCACGGTTTGCCTGCCAACAAGATTACAATGTCAGAGTACCACATTCTCCTGGGCCAGGCTGGCCATTCCCTGTCTCTGTCACTTATGCTGAACAGTTTGGTCTGTCTGAAAATGTGGACAAAAGTATAAATAAAGGTAGAGTATGTGGAGAAAAAAATGCACTGGGCACTGGGGAAGGCAGGGCTGCTGTCATTTTGTATAGGGAGCTGGTAAGCAGACTTTTGGACTACTTTTTCCAGTATTTATGTGATGGAAGGAATAATGGAATCTGAGCTACCAAGTTGCAGATGGAGAGGATTTTCCTTTATATGCTAAACCCTTATATTTTGCTGAATACTTGAACTAGGACAGTGGCTCACAATATATTGAAACAAGAATACGGCTAATAACCCTGAAGCTTGCATCTTGAAAACAAAGCAACAATGACAGCTCTCATATTTCTGCACTAAAAGGCTCACCTGCTATTCTGATAGTGCTTTGGTGCTGCTCTGCTGCATTCTGTATTTCAACCACAAGAGGACAGTGTTTGAATACAGTTTCAGGTTTATCTAATAAGCAATTCCAGTTCTAAAGCATCAAGTGCAGTAACACAGGGGAATCTATTCACTTTACTCAAGTTATATACTGCTTGAATACTTGGGAACAGCACTTGGTTAAAATACTCCTTACAGTGTTTTATTTAAAGCTGAAGTTTAGGTATGGCAATTTTTTTACATACAATTGGTCATGCTTGTGCCAAAGTAAGTATGTATGTGGCATACCTGTACGATCCCTATGGAAGCTGGAAATCATTGTAGTAAACATCATAATCCCAGTGATCTTTGCTAGCTTCTGGGTCCTGTGATGAGTGACTGCCCTAATATGCCTAATATGCCTCACTTATGGGCACTGATAGGTGGCACTGATATGTGGCACTGATGAGCACTGATCGGTGGCACTGATGGGCACTGTTAGGTGGCACTGGTGGGCACTAATAGGCGGCACTGGTGAGCACTAATAGGCGGCACTGGTGGGCACTGATAGGCGGCACGGATAGGCGGTACTGATGGGCATTGATGGGCGACACTGATGGGCATTACTGATGGGCATTGCTTGACATCAGTGATGGGCAGCACTGATAGGTGTCACTGATTGCCAGCACTGACTGGCATTGCTAAGGGGCACTAATTGGTGGCACTTGTGGGCAGTGGTGGGCACTTATTTCTGTCACTGGTGGGCACTGATAGCTGGCATTGGTGGGCAATGGTGGGCACTGCTTTGTGACACTATTTTGTACTATTGTAATCAGGGCACTGATGATCAGTGCCCTGATTACATTCCCCCTGTGAGGAGATGCCACTGATCGGCTCTCCTCTCCTCACACTCTGTCAGTGTGAGGCGTGGAGAGCCGATTACCAGCACTTCCTTGTTTACATCTTGTGTAGTTTGTCAACGGAACAAGGGGACCAACTCTAAAGCCTGGGGCCTGCTGAGACCCTTGTCCATCCCTGAGCGTCCATGGGCAGAGATAGCAATGGACTTTATCGTGGAACTACCTTCCTCAGAGGGATTACTACAATAATGGTCGTAGTAGACCGACTGTCAAAAATGGCACATTTTCTTCCAATTACCGGCACCCCGTCTGCTTCTGCTACAGCCGATATCTTCCTCAAAGAGATTGTCCGACTCCACGGTTTACCTGCAACTATTACCTCGGATAGGGGTCCCCAGTTCACTTCTAAGTTCTGGCAAGAGTTATGCAAGACCCTGGAGATTAAAATATGCCTCTCTTCGGCCTATCATCCTCAAAGTAACGGTCAAACAGAGAGGACGAATCAGTCATTGGAGCAGTATCTTCGTTGCTTTTGCTCAGATTCCCAGGACGAATGGTCCAGTCTTCTACCATTTGCAGAATTTGCACACGGTGATTGGACACAGCTGATCACATGATTTAAAGCGGTCGTTCTCGGGGTCGCACCATGTCCTAGCAACATGGCGCAGCAGCAATCGCTGCGCTGTGCACCCCCACGGGCGCACAAGAGCGGTCGTTCTGGGAACCCGTCATATGATGACGTTCCAGAACAAGAGCCGCACCGCCCTGCCGTCATTTGACGGTGGGGCGGGCGGCAAGCAGTTAAAGCTATATGAAGGAAGTATTTTAAATACCGTTAAGTAAAATATCATTAATACCTAATATGAACATGTCTAATTCGTCCAAATGTAAGAATTTACCTTAATCATCTGGATATTTGAATCCGACCAATAAATGTCCTAATTTCAAGAGAAATAAGTCAATGAATACTGGAATTCATAAGAGCCAATCAGCAGTTGGATTTTTCCTGAATTTCAGGAAGATGCCCTGCAAAAAGAGAGAAATGTGTCCAGCAGTAAGGAGTCTCACTGCTGTGTATATTTAGAGGCTCAGAAACAACCTTCCACCAAATAAATCCTACAAAGGAAAAGCAAAAGGGGAGTTGTATGTGATATGTATATTGTATAGAGATAAATTATATCATAAAGCACAGGCGAGCCACAGATTATTCAGCAGGAAGGGCCAGACACACAATTCATCCTCCTCCAGGAGCAACAAAAAGCCTGTCCGGTGCTGCCAAATACAGCCCCCTCATACTGACAATAGTAGCCCACTTGTCCATAATTTGGTCCCTATAGCTAAGCAATGAATTGTTCTATACTTACAAGTCCAAGACTGGAAGCAGAAAAAAGCCCCAAGGGATGATCAGGAGGGGGAGAGGAGGCTAACAACCTCTCTCTCACATATCCTCCGTCAGAAATGATAACAGAGCGCCATGTGTTTTATCTTTTCCTGTCCCGTCGGTGTCTGATGACAATTGATAAGCCAGTTTCTGTGCCAGGGGGCCTACTGAAGAACATGAGCACCAAAGGTCTGGGGGACTTGTCACCATATTGCAACCTCTGGAGCCTTGGTAGAAAGTAATAGGTGTCCCGGGTGCCACATCAAATCAAAGCCTACTGTGTAATAGTGAATGGCAGTCTCAGCCTGGACCCCCCACCAGGCCAAGCACCCAATGTGTTTCACTCCGCCCACTGGAGCTTACTCATGGGAATGGAGCCTTCAGATGGAAGGGGGCAGTAAAAAGCATCATCAGCCACTCAGTGAGAGAATGAATATCAGGTGTGTGAAGTGATTAACCACTTCAGCCCCAAAAGGAGTTTCCCCCTTCCTGACCAGGCCATTTTTGTGATACGGCACTGTGTTGCTTTAACTGACAATTGCGCGGTTGTGTAACATTGTACCCAAACAAAATTTGTATCCTCTTTTTCCCCACAAATAGAGCTTTCTTTTGGCGGTATTTGATCACCTCTTCAGTTTTTATTTTTTGCGCTATGAACCAAAAATGCGTAAATTTTGAAAAAAAAAACACAATATTTTGCTGTTTTTGCTATATTAAATATCCCAATTTTTAAAAATTTATATATATATAGGCCGAAATACATTCTTCTACATATTTTTGGTAAAAAAAAAAATCGCACAAAGCGTATATTGATTGGTTTGCGCAAAAATGATAGCGTCTACAAAATAGGGGATAGATTTTTATTATTATTATTTTTACAGTAGTGGCGGCGATCTGCGATTATTATCAGGACTGAGATATTGCGTCTGACAGCTAAAAATAGCCATTGATTACTGTATAAATGTCACTGCCGGGAAGGGGTTAACACTAGGGGCAACCAAAGGGTTAACTGTGTACCCTTAGTGTGTTCTAACTGAAGGGGGGATGAAACTGACTAGGGGAGGAGAGAGATCGGTGTTCATACTTAGTATGAACACACAATCTGTCTGCTCTCCCCTGAGAGAACCGGGATTTGTGTGTTTACACACACAGATCCTGGTGCTAGCTCTCTCTAGCCGATCACGGATGCCCAGCGGTCATCAGTGGCGGGGGTAACTGACAGAAGGGTGTAACTGACAGAGGGGGTAGCTGACAGGGGAGGGGAGCTGACAGAGGGGAGACTGGCTGACAGAGGGGGGTGAGAGTGCAGAGGAGAAAGATACCTCAGTGAGGACTCCAGGAGACACAGCAGAGCACACGACAGGCAAGGAGGTGGGACTCCGGGTGGCCGCGATCACCCACAGTCCAGCCACATGTGACCAATCACAGACTCTCGTGTCCGCCGCCTGCACGTGACCTATTCAGCCAATCACAAGCTGAATAGATACACCTGCTGCCCACTGCTGAGCTCGGCTCGGAGACGGAGCACACAGACAGTAATATATGTGTAACAGTGATGGCGGGCGTGGGATTTGGGAATCGGGGTGCTGAACTGCTGCTACAGTGGTGTGAAAAAGTGTTTGCCCCCTTCCTCATTTCCTGTTCCTTTGCATGTTTGTCACACTTAAGTGTTTCGGAACATCAAACCAATTTAAACAATAGTCAAGGACAACACAAGTAAACACAAAATGCAATTTGTAAATGAAGGTGTTTATTATTAAAAGGTGAAAAAAAAATCCAAACCATCATGGCCCTGTGTGAAAAAGTGATTGCCCCCTAAACCTAATAACTGGTTTGGCCACCCTTAGCAGCAACAACTGCAACCAAGCGTTTGTGATAACGTGCAATGAGGCTTTTACAGCATCCTGGAGGAATTTTGGCCCACTCATCTTTGCAGAATTGTCCTAATTCAGTTACATTAGAGGGTTTTCGAGCATGAACGGCCTTTTTAAGGTCATACCACAACATCTCAATAGGATTCAGGTCTGGACTTTGGCTAGGCCACTCCAAAGCCTTCATTTTGTTTTTCTTCAGCCATTCGGTGGTGGACTTGCTGGTGTGTTTAGGATCATTGTCCTGCTGCAGAACCCAAGTTCGTTTCAGCTTGAGTACACGAACAGATGGTCGGACATTCTCCTTCAGGATCTCTTGGTAGACAGCAGAATTCATAGTTCCTTTTATCACGGCAAGTCTTCCAGGTCCTGAAGCAGCAAAACAGCCCCAGACCATCACACTACCACCACCATATTTTACTGTTGGTATAATGTTCTTTTTCTGAAATGCAGTGTTCCTTCTACGCCAGATATACTTGGACACACACCTTCCAAAGAGTTCCACTTTTGTCTCATCGGTCCACAGAATGTTGTCCCAAAAGTCTTGGGGATCATCAAGATGTGTTGTGGAGAAATTGAGACGAGCTTTGATGTTCTTTTTGCTCAGCAGTGGTTTTCTCCTTGGAACTCTGCCATGCAGGCCATTTTTGCCCAGTCTTTTCCTGATGGTGGAGGCATGAACGCTGACCTTAACTGAGGCAAGTGAGGCCTGCAGTTCCTTGGACGTTGTTGTGGGGTCTTTTGTGACCTCTTGGATGAGTCGTCGCTGCGCTCTTGGGGTAATTTTGGGCGGCCGGCCACTCCTGGGAAGGTTCACCACTGTTCCATGTCTTCGCCATTTGTGGATAATGGCTCTCACTGTGGTTCGCTGGATTCCCAAAGCTTTGGAAATGGCTTTATAACCCTTTCCAGACTGATAGATCTCAATTACTTTCTTTCTCAATTGTTCCTGAATTTCTTTGGGTCTCGGCATGATGTGTAGCTTTTAAGGATCTTCTGGTGGACCTTACTGTGTCAAGCAGCTCCTATTTTAAGTGATGCCTTGATTGTGAACAGGTGTGGCAATAATCAGGCCTGGGTGTGGCTAGAGAAATTGAACTCAGGTGTGGACAACCACAGTTATAGTATGTTTTAACAAGGGGGGGCAATCACTTTTTCACACAGGGCCATGATGGTTTGGATTTTTTTTCACCTTTAATAATAAACACCTTCATTTACAAATTGCATTTTGTGTTTACTTGTGTTGTCCTTGACTATTGTTTAAATTGGTTTGATGTTCCGAAACACTTAAGTGTGACAAACATGCAAAGGAACAGGAAATGAGGAAGGGGGCAAACACTTTTTCACACCACTGTATATGTGCAATGTGCCCATGTTTGAGGTGGCTTGAAAACCGGGCACATGTGTCCAAAACCAGATAGGTGGCAACCCTAGCGGCGCCGCCCCTGCACCACTGCCGCCCCGAGGCCTGGCCTTGGTGGCCTTGTGGTAAATCCGGCCCTGGTCACTAGTCTAAACTTAAGTGAGGTTATAACCCCTGCCAGGATATTTTGCCCTCTGTGTCCCAGTGTAGAGATTGTCATTCACGTCCGGTCCCATAGCCAAAACAGGTGAAAGGAAATCCCTCCAAAGTGAGGAAGTCTCTGGTTGTCACAAGAACTAGTGTCCCTATTGAAAGATTTTTCCCCTATTCCTGTTCTGGTGAGGAGCTCGAAAGTGGAGATTTTCTTTCACTCTCAGTGATAGGGGTCACCAAGTCACATAGAGAGGGTGAATCTTCCTAACGGGGCACAGACAGCAATAAGAAACTGACAGGTGTTCTTATCCCTCTCCACTCCATCCAAAACTGAAAAAAAGTTTTACCTTTAGTTGTAATTAAAAAGTTAGTTCACTTTTCCCAAATTCTGACTATGTAGGTGAGGGGCACCCATAAATTAAACCATGTGTGCGCTGTGATCAAAGTTAAAGTGGTGTTTCCCCCCCCCAAAAAAAAAATGCTTAAAATTCCAAAAAAATATATAATAATAAAATAATTTGAATTTTTTTTTTAACTCACCTCTAAATGCCTGTTGCTAGGGGGTCCCTCGTAGTCTGCCTCGGTGCTTGGGCTGGTGACATCACTTCCCCTCAGTGCAGGAAGGGCTCCCTCCTGTCAGTCATCTGGGACATGTGACAGGTCCCAGATGACTGCACGGCATATCACGGCGTGCGACGCCGCTCGCACATGCGCAGTGGGTGCCCAGCTGTGAAGCCACAGCCAGGTGCCCACATTTGCAATGCCGGCGCCGCCGAGTGGATGGGGGGACGAGTGGACCTTCGACCCCCCACATCCCTGGACCCTGGAACAGGTAAGTGTCTGATTATTAAAAGTCAGCAGCTGCAGTATTTGTAGCTGCTGACTTTATTTATTTTTTTATGGATACTCCTCTTTAAGTAATATCCCTGCTGTAGGCATAGGCCATTTTTATCTACTTCCCAGAGCCTGTCTGAAAAACTCTCAGAGATGGCGATCCCTTCCTGACTTGTTGATAAGACATTGCTAGGATGATCCCTGTGCATGTGTCATTTGCTGTCTCCTCACTCACAAGAGCTCAGAGCTGCTACTGTGACAGGGGGAAGAGGGAGTCTACATGTGCAGGATGAAGTCACGTGATGCTGACGTAACGCATAGGGCATGAGTGGAGGAGTACCGGAAGTGACGCCGCACAGGAACAAGCCGGTTATCGGCTTTTAAATGTGAGTTCATGCTGTTTTTGTTTTAATAAATGCTAAATAAAAGACGTTAATACACTACGAGAGTGTTCCTCTTTCTTCACCTACATTTATCTGGGAACCCACTGAAGAGGATCACCCTGTAGGAAATCCAGCACAGTTACAACCATATGCAGAGTATTGGAAACATCTAAACAGAGGACCCCTAGAGTCGAGTCCATGACAATCTCTGAGGGATATGATTCTATGCTGATTTAAAGTATATATAAGGTGAAAGGCCAGGGAGCACAGAGGTGACACATGAAGAAAGGGACATAGTCACCAAATTATATGGATAGTCACATCGTGGTGAAGGGATAGATCACGCTCACTCACCGAGACTATTAAGGACGATTCTTACATTTTGTTTCTCTCATATTTGGATGTTCATATGATCTATACATGTGCATGTTACAGTGCCCAGCCTTGAGGCACATGGTTGCAGTTATCCATATATATGCACTTTATATAAGGACAGTTCTTAGAAGAAATTAAGTTTTTTTTTTCTAATGTTTTGAGCTTCACATGATTTACACCTGTGTATGTTGCAGTGTCCAGCCTTGAGGCACAGGGTTGCAGTTAATTACATATGCACTATATATATATATATATATATATATATATATATATATATATATATATATATATACAGTATCTCACAAAAGTACACCCCTCACATTTTTGTAAATTTTTTATTATATCTTTTAATGAAACAACACTGAAAAAATTACACTATGCTACAATGTAAAGTAGTGAGTGTAAAGCTTGTATAACAGTGTGAATTTCCTGTCCCCTCAAATAAACTCAACATAGACATTATTGTCTGGCAACAAAAGTGAGTACACTCCTCAGTGAAAATTTCCAAATTGGGCCCAATTAGCCATTTTCCCTCCCCAATGTCATGTGACTCGCTAGTGTTACAAGGTCTCAGGTGTGAATGGGGAGCAGGTGAGTTAAATGTGGTGTTATCGCTCTCACTCTCTCATACTGGTCACTGGAAGTTTAACAGGGCACCTCACGGCAAAGAACTCTCTGAGGATCTGAAAAAAAAATAGTTGCTCTACATAAAGATGGCCTAGGCTTTAAGAAGTTTGCCAAGACCCTGAAACTGAGCTGCAGCATGGTGGCCAAGACCATACAGCGGTTTAACAAGACAGGTTCCACTCAGAACAGGTCTCGCTATGGTCATCCAAAGTAGTGGAGTGCACATGCTTAGCGTTATATCCAGAGGTTCTCTTCGGAAAATAGACGTATGTGTGCTGCCAGCATTGCTGCAGAGACCACACATTGCATCAAATTGGTCTGCATGGCTGTTGTCCCAGAAGGAAGCCTCTTCTAAAGATGATGCACAAGAAAGCCTGCAAACAGTTTGCTGAAGACAAGCAGACTAAGGACATGGATTATTGGAACCATGTCCTGTGGTCTGATGAGGCCAAGATAAACGTATTTGGTTCAGATGGTGTCAAGCGTGTGTGGCGGCAACCAGGTGAGGCGTACAAAGACAAGTGTGTCTTGCCTACACTCAAGCATGGTGGTGGGAGTGTCATGGTCATTTTCACTTACTGGTGTACTCACTTTTGTTGCCAGCGGTTTAGACATTAATGGCTGTGTGTTGAGTTATTTTGAGGGGACAGCAAATTTACACTGTTATACAAGCTGTACACTCACTACTTTATATTGTAGCAAAGTGTCTTTTCTTCAGTGTTGTCACATGAAAGATATAATAAAATATTTACAAAAATGTGAGGGGTGTACTCACTTTTGTGAGATACTGTATTGTTTAGGAGTCACATCAGATCAGCCAGTGATCTGTGAAGCACATACACCATTCATTTTGTAGCACTATTATCATTTTATTTCAAAGGCACTTTATATTATATCAATTCTCCAGCAGTTATTCATAAAGATATGGACTATTAAAGTGGTTGTAAACCCTTACAGACCACTTTGACCTACAGGTAAGCCTAGATTAAGGCTTACCTGTAAGTCCAAGAAATATTTGCAAAAAAACAGGCACCGCTGTCTACAGGGCATGCACCGTAGACAGCGGCACTGAGCATTCCGCTGCTAACGGCGACATGCCCTTAGTGGCAGCTCCCACACGCATGCGCGGGAGTGACGTCATCGCGGCTCCCGCCAATCACAGCGCCGGAGCCACGATACCCGGAAAGAAGATGGACGATCCGTGGAAGAGGGGACAGCGGTGACATCGCTGGCTCCTGTGTCAGGTAAGTGACACATAATGGGCTACTATGCGATGCATAGTAGCCCATTATGCTTTACCTTTGCAGGGAAACAAAGAGGAAGTAAACCTATCAGGGTTTACTTCCTCTTTAACACTTTATTTCTAGGATTTATATATATTTTTGGGGATTTTGAAAGTATATTCTTAGGAATCACTTAATTTATATGCACCTCTAAGGACAGAGCAGCACTACCCATTTCTTTTTATTTACACCCTTTAGCCACGGATAAGCTATTGAGTGACAGCAGCTGTTTGGTTTATATATTCACATTTTACTGAAAGTGGTAGCGAGAGAATATTACACATTATCATGGGATCAGCTTAGCAACATCCAAGTAACAAGGCAGGATTGGGGGATGCCATTCCTGGGAGTTTTTAAGCCGCACCATTTTTTTCAGTTGGGAAAAGAATAAATATATTGATTACAATATTATACTATTAACACTTGAACAGCCAGAGCCAGTTTTGCATCTTTTGCAAACATTTAAAAAAAATTTAGGCCTGAAGATGACATAAAATCCCCCAAACCATAAAGAGAGTCCCGGAGCAAAAAAACTAAAGAAATGAGCGCAGGGACGGCATGACAGCGATGGACTGCACAGTCGCCGCCTTATGTGGGGTATGTCAGCGCTTTAAGAAAAGGGGAGTGGCTACAGGGGCTGGGCGGTGCTCAGGCAAAAATGAACAGGGAAAGGAAAAGTGATGTCAGTCTAAGAGTGGTGGAGGAAGCGATTCCCACCCACCCGCCCTTTATGGTTTAGGTGAAGGGGAAAATAAACGGGTTCTCAAGTCAAGGCAGTTTTTTGAGTCGCTGGAAGAGGAGAAGAGAGAGGTACATGTATGGAACATGTTGTACCCATCCATGGGATGGGGGTGGTTATGGTACTTACAGGTTAAGAGGGGTTAACCTGGAAGGGTTAAAAAAGGGTAGATCACTGTGATGGTTTGGTACCGCCTCAGAGTCAGGGGTTTCCGACTGGAGGCAAGAGGTCAAAGTTCAAAGAAGTTGTTCAGAGTAACCAGTGGTTTGTTGTTTCCCCTACCCATGACCCATTTGAAAGATTTTGAAGTTGACGGTTAAATTTAAATGTTATTTATTTAACTTTATATTTTGTTAATAAAAGGCTGGCTGACCATTTACTCCACACCTTGGTTGACTCGTTTGTTAAAAGGGGTAAGAGGGTCCAGGTCATGGTAAAAGGTTATCGGGTTACTGGGCTTATGTCCTACATATGTCATGTATTTTCTGAGAGTAGACACCCTTTAGAATAAAATAGTAAATGTTGATGTCACGTGATATTATTACAATGGTTTCTAAAATGCAAAATGTTAGTAAAAAATACACTAAAGTTAATTTTTAGGGCACACAAATCCATTATTGCAATTTTTCTTTTTTGGAAAAATCTAAAAGATGAGGTTGCACCGAATAAATAAATGCCCAATATGTCAAGCCTTAAAATTGCATGTACCTTTGAAATAGCAACACACTTCAGTACCCTATATATTCCATATAAACAAACTATACCTGTGAACAAATCTAAATAGTTTATACATATTATGTATAGAACCAGATACTGTAGGGGTGGGACCACATGTTAGGACAAAAAATTCAGAATAAACCCTCTGCCCACCAGTGATGTAACAAACGTGATTAAAGTAAACGGCGTTACGTAACTTTAGAGGGTAACGAGTAATCTGATTACTCTTCCCCTCGCGGTAACGCCGTTCCCATAACTGGGGCGGCGTTACCGCAATTACTCGCCGCGATCCGCAGAGCCGTCCGCGGCCTCGGTCTTAGGAAAGGCCGCGGCTTCGGCCTAGCCCTGGAGCGGCGGCCATCTTGGTGCACCCGTCGGCCGTTTACAATGGGATTGCTCCGTCAAATGATGGAGCGATCACTTGTAAACAAACCGGCGTCAAGATGACGCCGGTTCCTCTCTCCCCTCTGTGTACAGATCTGTACAGTGGAGGGGAGAGATCGGATGCCAGCACATACCCTGCCAATACTCTGCAATACCAGCCAATACCCTGACAATACTCTGCAACACCCTGCAATACCCAGGTAATACCCTGCCAATACTCTGCAATACTCTGACAATACTGTGCAACACCCTGAAATACCCTGCCAATACTCTGCAATACCCTGCCAATACCCTGCCAATACTCTGCAATACCCTGCCAATACTCTGCAATACCTGCCAATACTCTGCAACACCCTGCCAATACTCTGCAACACCCTGCAATACTCTGAAACACCCTGCCAATACTCTGCCAATACCCTGCCATACCCAGCCATACTCTGCCATACTCTGCAATATCCCGTAATACCCAGCCATACTCTGCAATACTGCCATACCCAGCCATACTCTGCAATACCCCGTAATACCCAGCCATACTCTGCAATACTCTGTAATACCCAGCCATATTCTGCAATACTCTGCAATACTCTGTAATACCCAGCCAATACTCTGCAATACCCAGCCAATACTCTGCAATACCCTGCCAATACTCTGCAATACCCTGCCAATACTCTGCAATACCCTGCCAATACTCGGCAATACTCTGCCAATACTCTGCAATACCCTGCCAATACTCTGCAATACTCCTGCCAATACTCTGCAATACCCTGCCAATACTCTGCAACTCCCTGCCAATACTCTGCAATACCCTCTCAATACTCTGCAATACCCTGCCAATACCCTGCAATACCCTGCCACACTATGCCAATACTCTGCAATACCATGCAATACTCTGCAACACCATGCCAATACTCTGCAACACCCTGCCAATACTCTGCAACACCCTGTCAATACTCTGCCAATACTCTGCAACACCCTGCCAATACTCTGCAAAACACCCTGCCAATACTCTGCATACCCTGCAATACACCAATACTCTGCAATACCCTGCCATACTCTACTACTCTGCAACACCTGCCAATACTCTGCAACACTGCCTGCACAACCCTGCACACCATGCCAATACTCTGCAACACCCTGCCAATACTCTGCAAACTCTGCACCCTGCCAATACTCTGCAATACCCCAATACTCTGCAATACCTGCCAATACTCTGCAATACCCTGCCAATACTCTGCAATACCTGCCATACTCTGCCATACTCTGCAATACCTCTGCAATACTCTGCCATACTCTGCAATACCAATACTCTGCAACACCCTGCAACACCTGCCAATACTCTGCCAATAACACCCTGCCAATACTCTGCAACACCCTGCCAATCTGCCATACTCTGCAATACCTGCCAATAATACCCTGCCAATACTCTGCAACACTGCAACACCATGCCTGCAACACACCCTGCCAATAACACCCTGCCAATACTCTGCAACACCCTGCCAATACTCTGCAACACCCTGCCATACTCTGCAACACCCTGCCAATACTCTGCCATACCAAGCCATACTCTGCCATACTCTGCCATACTCTGCCATACTCTGCAATACTTGGTAATACCCAGCCATACTCTGCAATACTCTGCAATACACGTAATACCCAGCCATACTCGGCGATGCCCAGCTGTACCCAGCCATGCTCAGCCGTACCCAGCCATAATCAGCCAATAGTACAGTGGGGGAGATTGTGGATATTACAGTGGGGGTTTTATGGTGGTGGAATTTTCACAGGTTTTTGCAAATTCAATATTATTTGCTGATCCGAAAAATGATCCGATCCGTGACTCTGATCCGAGCAACGATCCGATCCGTGAGTTTGGGGGGGACAGATGTACAGAGGGGAACAGATATATGTGTGTGGGGGGGGGGAACAGACGTGTAGTGGGGTACAGAGGGGGAACAGATATACGTGTGTGGGGGGGACAGATGTGTAGTGGGGTACAGAGGGGAAAAAGATATATGTGTTGGGGGGGAACAGACGTGCAGGGGGGTGCAGAGGGGAAATAGACGTGCAGGGGGGAACGCGCCCCTTGCTTACAGTAATACTAGACCCGCCCCTAAGAATATAAAAAAAAAAAAAATCACAGTTACTTTTCTGAGTAACTAATTACTTTTCCAATGTAGTAACTGAGTTACTAACTCAATTACTTTTTTGGGCGAAGTAATTTGTAACGTAACTAATTACTTTTTTAAAGTAAGATGACCAACACTGCTGCCCACTGCTATATACTCTTCTAAATTTGCGTACTTTGCAAATAAACAGGGATTTTTTGTTCACATGCATTGCAATACATGTTTAAGCTGGCCAACTGCGTCAAAGTAATCCCTTTCTGGCCAGGCCCTAACTACACTATACTAATCTACACTACACTACATTACACTAATCTAATCTAATCTACTCTGCCCTAATCAGCTCCACTTTTCCCTAATCCAATCCACTCTGACCTATTCCCCCCCACCCTAACCTAAACTGCTCCA
Organism: Lithobates sylvaticus; assembly: GCA_028564925.1. Classification (NCBI taxonomy): domain Eukaryota; kingdom Metazoa; phylum Chordata; class Amphibia; order Anura; family Ranidae; genus Lithobates; species Lithobates sylvaticus. Next base: position 66,178,403 of record CM053030.1, read on the forward strand.
CCCTGCCCTGATATGCTCCTCTCTCCCTAATCCGCTCCACCATGCTCTAAATCACTCCACCCTGACCTAATCCACTCCTCCCTGCCCTAATCCGCTCCACCCTGCCCTAATCCGCTCCACCCTGCCCTAATTAGCTCCACTCTGCCCTAATCCGCTACATCCTGCCCTAATCCACTCCACCCTGCTCTAATCCACTCCACCCTGCCCTAATCCGCTCCACACTGCCCTAATCCGCTCCATACTGCCCTAATCCACTCCACCCTGCTCTAATCCACTCCACCCTGCCCTAATCCACTCCACCCTGCCCTAATCTGCTCCACTCTGCACTAATCCGCTCCACCATGTTCTTATCCACTCCACTCTGCCCTAATCCGCTCCACTCTGCCCTGATCTGCTCCACCCTACACTAATTTGCTCCACCCTGCTAATCCACTCCACCATGCCCTAATCCGCTCCACCCTGCCCTAATCTGCTCCACAATGCCGTAATCCTCTCCACCATGCCATAATCCTCTCCACTCTGCTCTGATCCGCTCCACCCTACACTAATCCGCTCCACCCTGCCCTAATACGCTCCACCCTGCTCTAATCCGCTCCACTCTGCCCTAATCCTCTCCACCCTGCCCTAATCCACTCCAATCTGCCCTAACCCACACCAATCTGCCCTAATCTACAGTACCGAATCATATATAAAAACATACATTTTATACAAATAAACAAATATACATTTTAGGTATTATTAATTATTTTCTGCTACACCCTGCCCTAATCCATTCCACTCTGCCCTAATGCGCTCCACCCTTACCTAATAAACTCCACTATGCTCTAAATCACTCCACTCTGCCCTAATCTGCTCCACCTTGCCCAAATCCCCTTCACTCTGGCCAAATCCCATCCATTCTGGCCTAAACTGCTCCACCCTGCCCTGATCCACTCAACTCTGCCCTTATCCTCTCTACCCTGCCCTAATCTTATATATACAATTATACATGAAAATATATAATTTATGCATATGAACAAATATGTTTTTTTGTATTTTTAATTTTTTTTCTTTTTGCCTGCTCAGCCAAATTGCAGCAGCATGTGTCACCACCAATTGCAGCAGCATGTGTCACCACCAAATGCAGCAGCATGTGTCACCACCAAATGCAGCAGCATGTGTCACCACCAAATGCAGCAGCATGTGTCACCACCAATTGCAGCAGCCTGTGTCAACATCAAATTTCAGCAGCATGTGTCACCACCAAATGCAGCAGCATGTGTCACCACCAAATTTCAGTATCATGTGTCACCACCAATTGCAACAGCATATGTCACCACCAAATGCAGCAGCATGTGTCACCACCAATTGCAGCAGCATGTGTCACCACCAAATGCAGCAGCATGTGTCACCACCAATTGCACCAGCTTGCAGCAGCATGTGTCACCACCAATTGCAGCAGCATGTGTCACCACCAATTGCAGCAGCATGTGTCAGCACCACCCAATTGCAGCAGCATGTGTCACCACCAAATTGCAGCTGCATGTGTCACCAGCACCACCATTGCAGCATGCCTGTGTCACCACCAAAATGCAGCAGCATGTGTCACCACCAATTGCAGCAGCATGCAGCAGCATGTGTCACCACCAAATGCAGCAGCATGTGTCACCACCAATTGCAGCAGCATGTGTCACCCATCAAATTGCAGCAGCATGTGTCACCACAAATTGCAGCAGCATGTGTCACCACCAATTGCAGCAGCATGTGTCAGCACCAATTGCAGCAGCATGTGTCACCACCAAATGCAGCAGCATGTGTCACCACCAATTGCAGCAGCATGTGTCACCACCAAATGCAGCAGCATGTGTCACCACCAATTGCAGCAGCATGTGTCACCACCAAATTGCAGCAGCATGTGTCACCACCAATTGCAGCAGCATGTGTCACCACCAATTGCAGCAGCATGTGTCACCACCAATTGCAGCAGCATGTGTCACCACCAATTGCAGCAGCATGTGTCACCACCAATTGCAGCAGCATGTGTCACCACCAATTGCAGCAGCATGTGTCACCACCAATTGCAGCAGCATGTGTCACCACCAAATTGCAGCAGCATGTGTCACCACCAAATTGCAGCAGCATGTGTCACCACCAATTGCAGCAGCATGTGTCACCACCAAATTGCAGCAGCATGTGTCACCACCAATTGCAGCAGCATGTGTCACCACCAATTGCAGCAGCATGTGTCACCACCAATTGCAGCAGCATGTGTCACCACCAATTGCAGCAGCATGTGTCACCACCAATTGCAGCAGCATGTGTCACCACCAATTGCAGCAGCATGTGTCACCACCAATTGCAGCAGCATGTGTCACCACCAATTGCAGCAGCATGTGTCACCACCAATTGCAGCAGCATGTGTCACCACCAATTGCAGCAGCATGTGTCACCACCAATTGCAGCAGCATGTGTCACCACCAATTGCAGCAGCATGTGTCACCACCAATTGCAGCAGCATGTGTCACCACCAATTGCAGCAGCATGTGTCACCACCAATTGCAGCAGCATGTGTCACCACCAATTGCAGCAGCATGTGTCACCACCAATTGCAGCAGCATGTGTCACCACCAATTGCAGCAGCATGTGTCACCACCAAATTGCAGCAGCATGTGTCACCACCAATTGCAGCAGCATGTGTCACCACCAATTGCAGCAGCATGTGTCACCACCAAATGCAGCAGCATGTGTCACCACCAATTGCAGCAGCATGTGTCACCACCAATTGCAGCAGCATGTGTCACCACCAAATTGCAGCAGCATGTGTCACCACCAATTGCAGCAGCATGTGTCACCACCAATTGCAGCAGCATGTCACCATCAAATTGCAGCAGCATGTGTCACCACCAATTGCAGCAGCATGTGTCACCACCAATTGCAGCAGCATGTGTCACCACCAAATGCAGCAGCATGTGTCACCACCAATTGCAGCAGCATGTGTCACCACCAATTGCAGCAGCATGTGTCACCACCAAATGCAGCAGCATGTGTCACCACCAAATGCAGCAGCATGTGTCACCACCAATTGCAGCAGCATGTGTCACCACCAAATTGCAGCAGCATGTGTCACCACCAAATTGCAGCAGCATGTGTCACCACCAATTGCAGCAGCATGTGTCACCACCAATTGCAGCAGCATGTGTCACCACCAATTGCAGCAGCATGTGTCACCACCAATTGCAGCAGCATGTGTCACCACCAATTGCAGCAGCATGTGTCACCACCAAATGCAGCAGCATGTGTCACCACCAATTGCAGCAGCATGTGTCACCACCAATTGCAGCAGCATGTGTCACCACCAATTGCAGCAGCATGTGTCACCACCAATTGCAGCAGCATGTGTCACCACCAATTGCAGCAGCATGTGTCACCACCAATTGCAGCAGCATGTGTCACCACCAATTGCAGCAGCATGTGTCACCACCAATTGCAGCAGCATGTGTCACCACCAATTGCAGCAGCATGTGTCACCACCAAATTGCAGCAGCATGTGTCACCACCAAATTGCAGCAGCATGTGTCACCACCAAATTGCAGCAGCATGTGTCACCACCAATTGCAGCAGCATGTGTCACCACCAAATTGCAGCAGCATGTGTCACCACCAAATTGCAGCAGCATGTGTCACCACCAATTGCAGCAGCATGTGTCACCACCAAATGCAGCAGCATGTGTCACCACCAAATTGCAGCAGCATGTGTCACCACCAATTGCAGCAGCATGTGTCACCACCAATTGCAGCAGCATGTGTCACCACCAAATTGCAGCAGCATGTGTCACCACCAAATGCAGCAGCATGTGTCACCACCAATTGCAGCAGCATGTGTCACCACCAATTGCAGCAGCATGTGTCACCACCAATTGCAGCAGCATGTGTCACCACCAATTGCAGCAGCATGTGTCACCACCAATTGCAGCAGCATGTGTCACCACCAAATGCAGCAGCATGTGTCACCACCAATTGCAGCAGCATGTGTCACCACCAATTGCAGCAGCATGTGTCACCACCAAATGCAGCAGCATGTGTCACCACCAATTGCAGCAGCATGTGTCACCACCAAATGCAGCAGCATGTGTCACCACCAAATGCAGCAGCATGTGTCACCACCAATTGCAGCAGCATGTGTCACCACCAATTGCAGCAGCATGTGTCACCACCAATTGCAGCAGCATGTGTCACCACCAAATGCAGCAGCATGTGTCACCACCAATTGCAGCAGCATGTGTCACCACCAAATGCAGTATCATGTGTCACCACCAAATGCAGCAGCATGTGTCACCACCAAATGAAGCAGCATGTGTCACCACCAAATGCAGCAGCATGTGTCACCACCAAATGCAGCATCATGTGTCACCACCAAATTGCAGCAGCCTGTCACCATCAAATTGCAGCAGCATTTGTCACCACCAAATGCAGCAGCATGTGTCACCACCAAATACAGCATCATGTGTCACCACCAATTGCAGCAGCCTGTGTCACCACCAATTGCAGCAGCCTGTTTCACCATAAAATTGCAGAAGCATGTGTCACCACCAAATTGCATTAGCATGTGTCACCACCAATTGCAGAAGCATGTGTCACCAACAAATTGCAGCAGCCTGCCTAATTCGCTCCACTCTGCCCTAATCCACTCCACCATGCCCTTAACTGCACCACCCTGCCCTAATCTACAGTACTGTATCATATATAAAAATATATACATAACAACAATATACATTTTTTTGTATTTAACATTTTTTTTTTGTCATTTTTTTTTTTTAAATACTCTTCACTATTCTGCTGTACACCTGAAACAAAAAAAAGATGTTACACATAGAAGACAACACGGTTATGACCAAATTCATCAATTTCATATACAAACTGAAGGTTGAGGAGGTCTTCTAGCGTTAGGGCGTGTATCTCCCAGGGCTGGACCCTTCGGGGCACTCTTCTGTTTCCATCCTGTGGAGGAAAAAAATCAATCAAAGCTCTGCAAAGAGGGCATGTATTGTTTTGCGCTCTCCATGTTCCGATGCAGGTCGAGTGAAATAGATGGGAGCAGGGTAGAGTTGTATTGTCCTCTCCCACACCCATTTCACTCAAACAGATGGAACAGGTGGGCACCTCCTGATACTCCCTGGCCGGTGGTCTGGCTGGTGCAGGCTGGTCCTCAGCGACGATGCGGTCCCTTGGAGATCGACTTCTATTGGGCCTGGCATTCTCTCGCTGCTGCCGAAGAGCTGCTCGTGTTCGGTGAGCAATGGGTGAATCCATGCCTGTAATAACAATGACAAAGATTTCAGCATTTCTGTCATGTAACCCTTTCTATCACAATTTTAAACTTAAATGACAAGAGCAAGTGTCTTATTTCTAAAAGATTTCAAGTGTGACAGGTGGCTGTCTCATAGGTAAACCTGAAAATAGGAGATAATTCAACAACTTCAGCCTCCGCAATGTACCCATACATCGCCAGATTGAAGTGGTAATACCTGAATGATGCCTGCAGCTACAGGTATCATCCCAGTATCTATTTTGTTTTAGCCAGCAATGCTCTTTCATGTAAAAGTGATCCTAGGGACTACTTTAGTAATAGCTAATTAGCCGCTGGACCTCTTTTACGGGCAGTGGAAGGGCAACCCCTCCGCCGCAGTCTTTCCAGATTCTCCTGTCCCTCCGGGGAACCCGGGACTGAAGCCATCAGTTCTGCCAGCTGACCACATAGATGACTGAGGATAGGAACATCCCCAGATCTCTCCATAAAGACCTGTCACTGTTCCGGCTATCACAAGGGATATTGTTCATCCCTTGTAATAGCCATAAACATGAACAAAAAAATTAAGAAGTGAAAAAACAAAGAATAAAAAAAATTATTAAAATAGAAACCTTTTCCCCTCCTGCTCATGCACTAAGGTAAACGCATACGTAGGTCACACACACACATATGTAAATGTTATTGCCTCCACACATCACACAGGAGAGGTATCGCCACAAATGTTACAGTGAGGGCAATAATTTGAGCACCAGACCTCCTGTGTGACTCTAATATAGTAACCTGTAAAGGCTTTTAAAGTGTCATCTATGGATAATTTAGTGTACCGTTGTTCGTCGTCGTTCCGTGAGCATCCTCAATTTTAAAGCGTAACAGGGTAGGTATTAATTTACTATGCGTAACATCATTTATATTTTACCAAACAATTAGGTATTCTATTGTGTTTTTTTGCTTTAAAATTCATTAATGTGGATTTTCCCCCCAAAAAATTGCATTTGAAAAACTGCTACGCAAATACTGTGTGGCATAAAAAATTGTAACCCCCACAATTTTATTCTCTGGGGCCCCTGCTTTTAAAAAATCATATCATGATTCGGGGTTCTAAGTAATTTTCTAGCAAAAAAAGCTAATTTTTACAAGTAGGAGAGGTCAGAATTGGCCAGAGGATGAAGTGTATAAAGTGGAGCTCCACCCAAAAGGGGACGCTACACTTGTTTGCACCCTCCACTGCCACATTTGGCACTTTTTGGGGGGCGGGTACCTGGTTTTGACAGGTACCCACTCCCAGTTCCGGGTCAGATTGCCGTGGCACTTCTGATCTTCGGCCCCTCCTTCTTCCCCCCACAGCCTTCTGGGACATACACAGGTTCCTGAAGACTGCAGGACCATTCACAAAGAGCAGCATGACTAGTGCATGCGCAGTAGGAAACTGGCAGTGAAGAATCGGCTCGGGTGCCAACATCGCTGGATCCCTGGACGAGTAAATGTCCTTATATTAAAAGTCAGCAGCTAAAATACTTGTAGCTGCTGAGTTTTATTTTTATTTATTTTTTTTGCCCAAATTGGAGCTCTTTTTTAGGAAAGTGGTTCTAAAGGCAGAAGGTATATACCCTCACATGGTCAGTTTGAAAATAACTTGGATATTCTCCAAAGTTTGCCTCTTCTGTATAATTTGTTGCTCTACTGTCTGCCAGGTTTGATTAGATGCCCCGGTTTCATTCCTCCGTCCAACACCCCCCCCCATTTTGTCCCCCCTTTCCTCTCCCCCCACACCTCTACACCCTTTAACTATCCTAAATAGGTTACTTTCATATTGATTGATTTCCGGATGTCTATATACTGATTACTTAGATTACATCTACCACTTTACTACTTACCACATAGTTATGACTACATAGATGGCAGAATTGATACTGGTGCCATTCAAGATATTGTCAGAGGCTTCTTATATACCGTATTTATTGGCATATAACACGCACAGGCATATAACACGCACCTTCATTTTAAAAAGGAAGTTTAAGGAAAAAAACTTACATTTTAAATAAAGAAATTTGAAGAAAAAAAGGGTCAGTGCCCATCAATGCAGCCTCACCATTGCCCATCTGCAGCCTGATCAAAGCCATCTGCAGCCTCACAATTGCCCATCAATGCAGCCTGATCAATGCCCATCTGCAGCCTTGCAATTGCCCATCAATGCAGCTTGATCAATGCCCATCTGCAGCCTCAACATTGCCATGAATGCAGCCTGATCAATGCCCATCTGCAGCCTCATCTCAGATTACTGCTGCCTCGGAGGGCACAGGGAGGTGTGCGGGACAAGCGCTGTCAGATTACATACAGCGAGAATCTACTGTTTAATATAAAGTCCTGCCTCATGGACCTGCTTCTATGATAGACAGAACACTGGTCCAATGACGGCCCAGAGGACGGGACTTCCTATTACAGAGACCGCTGAGTAAACAGGAGATTCTCATTATATGTAATCTGACAGCGCTTGTCCCGCCCCCCTCCCTGTCCCCTCCGAGGCAGACCAAATTTCAGTATTGGTGTATAACACGCACACACTATTTGCACCAACTATACACCAAAAAATACAGTACTTGGTTTCATACTGTTTCTATATTGTATTTTTTACAGCTATTAAAGTATTGTGTCTATGCCCACGTGCCCGCCCTTAGGGGTGATTACAATAACTAGGTACACACCCTCTATTTGGTCCAGAGTGCACTTACCTTCTTTTTCTTACTAAATGCACCAGCATTCTCTTTGTATCACCTGTAATGTACCGGTGGTGGAAAGTGAATTCTTTGTGAGCTACAATTTCTCTATTTATTAGTTATGTAAGGCTGCTCTGAGCCTCTCCTCTATGCACTTTTATATAAAAATTGATCTCCACTATGCACTTTTATATAAAAATTGATCTCCACTATACACTTTTTTATAAAAATTGATCTCCTCTATACACTTTTATATAAAAATTGATCGCCACTATACACTTTTATATAAAAATTGATCTCCTCTATACACTTTTATATAAAAATTGATCTCCACTATACACTTTTATATAAAAATTGATCTCCTCTATACACTTTTATATAAAAATTGATCTCCACTATACACTTTTATATAAAAATTGATCTCCTCTATGCACTTTTATATAAAAATGATCTCCACTATACACTTTTATATAAAAATTGATCTCCACTATACACTTTTTTTTTTTAAATCAACAAGTTTTATTTTGTTTAAAGAGCATACATGTTATAATGTACATTTCCAGGTATGTTACATATCATACAAAGCTCCAAGTAACAGTTGTATCTCCATCTCAGATCTTTGCTATCACATTATGTCTTATGAATGAGATAAATTAAGTAAAAAGGTACCTCGTGTCAGTGTTTTGGGTTTGCTTTATTACCCATGGGCTTGGTGATCTTACATGCCGTTAACTTTCCCAATGCAAAATGCAAGAGTCAGGTCATGAACAGGTGTCAGACTCCTGCAGCCACCTGTCCCAGATTTTATAGTATTTCTCAGGACATCCTCGATTCGTGTATATAAATTTTTTATATGGAAGGGTGTTGTTTATTTCTGCTTTCCAATCTGCGATACTCGGGGGACAAATCCTCATCCATTTCCTGGCTATTACCTTTCGTGCTATGAATAGTGTCTCGTGTAAAAATGTCTTAGTGTACCTGTCGGTCGAGTCTGGCAATAGTCCCAGAAGGCACATTTTTGGGTCAAGCGTGGCTGGGGAGCCCATGACGTCATGAAGAAATCCCACTATCTGTGTCCAGAGTCCCTGTACTTTGGGGCATGACCACAATAAGTGAATGAATGTGCCCGTCTCCCTTCCACACATTTGGCACAAAGTGGACTGGGAGCGTCTGTATCTGGCTACCCTGAGGGGGGTAAGGTACGCTTGATGGATTATGTAAATTTGGGTCAGTCTGTCTGAGAGTTTTGGCGAAGCCGCTTTGCAAAATTCCAGGGCTTCCCCCCATTCCTCGTCCTCCATAGGTCCCACCGCCCTTTCCCAGCGAGGCTTAAGGCCATACGCTATTTTAGTTGCTACTGGGGTGGAGAGTATGTTATAAAATGCTGATATTAGTTTTTGAGGATCTGTGTTTTTTGACTATTGCCATGATGACATTTGAGATGGGCTGAGGGGGGGATGAAGAGAATTGAGTTTGGGTTGCATGTTTGACTTGTAAATATCTAAAGAGCATGTGGTTGGGAAGATTGTATTCTTCTTTGAGCGTTTGAAAGGTTTTTAGTGTCCCAGCCGTAATTAAATGATGTAGATAGAAGATTCCATGAGTTGACCAGCAATCCACATCAGGGATTTGCCAGAGTTCGGGTAGGGTCTTGTTGTGCCATAATGGGGTGAAGTCGTTATATTGAGGAATCTCTAGTTTAGCGGAGGCAATGTCCCATATGCGTCTGTATTGATGCAATAGGGCCTTCTCACCACTTCGTAAACTAGTATTTCCGGTGCCTATTGCTATTGCATAAATTGGGTCTTTAGTATATCTGGCCCACTTGGGACACATTAGCTGGAGGAACCTCTCTCTGTCTGTCTTGTCAATGTGGTATAGTTGGGATAATTGGGACGCAATATAGTATAGTTTGAAATCCGGCAGTGCCATACCTCCCAGGTCAGTTGGGTTTTTAAGCGCCTGCCATGCCAGTTTGTGTCTATTAGGACCCCATACGAAAGGTTTAAGAAGGGCTTCTAGGGTCTTGAAGTATTTCAAAGGTAAGTGTGTTGGGGAGTGCCATATAACATATAATATTTTGGGAAGTAGAATCATCTTGATTAGATTTATTCGTCCCCATACCCCCAGTGGCAGGCGAGCCCAAGTCCTGAGCTTAGCTTTCACATAGGATATAAGGGGTTCAATATTTAGATGTATATAGTCTGTCGACATTCTAGACACATGTATCCCAAGGTATTTAATGGTACTAACTCTTTGGAGTGGTAACCTGGCCTGTGACTCGGTTGGTGGGAAACTGTCTATTGGTAATATCTGAGATTTCTCCCAATTAATTTTAAGACCAGAAAAGGTCCCAAATTGTTCAATTGTTTGCAGTGCCAAACGCAAGGAAGGTCCCGGATCTGCGAGGTATAATAGGGTGTCGTCCGCGTACATACAGATTTTTTCAATCAGATTACCGGAGCATAGTCCCTTAATTTCTGGATTATCCCGGATGGATATGGCTAGTGGCTCAGCTGCCAAGGCGTATAGCAACGGCGAAAGGGGGCAGCCCTGCCTTGTGCCTCTGCTGAGGTCAAACTGCTCGGAGGGCCATCCGTTCGCCATCACCTTGGCCTGGGGTGACTGATACAATAGTTGCACCCATTTAATAAATTTAGGGCCAAAGCCATACCCCTCCAGACATTTCCACAAGTACTCCCACTCCACGGAGTCAAAGGCTTTTGCCGTGTCTAAAGTTACTACCACCCGAGAACCTGCTTCCTCGTGCGTGGCCTGCAGGTTGATGAACAACCTGCGTAAGTTGAAGGATGTGTTGCGACCCAGCATGAATCCTGCCTGGTCAATATGTATTAGAGAAAGGATAACTTTGTTCAATCTCAAGGATAGTACTTTGGCTAGGATTTTTATGTCCACTTGGAGTAGGGAGATTGGGCGATATGATTCCGGATATCCCGGGTCTTTCCCCTGTTTGGGAATGAGCACTATTACTGCCTCTCTCATGGACGGTGGTTAGGAAAAGGTTTCGAACAGGTGGTTGTATAGCATGAGTAGCTTTGGAGTAAGAAGTTCACTGAACTGGGAGTAAAACTCGATTGGGAGACCGTCCGAACCAGGGGATTTGGATCTGGCAAAACTAGCCATAGCCGTGGCTATTTCGTCTGTGGTGAGGGGTGCCTCGAGAAGGTCAATCTGGTCAGTCGTCAGTTGGGGGAGGGTGATGCTATGGAGGAAGGCCGCTCTCTGGTCCGTCGGGTCTGTTGTCGTTGTTTTGTATAGATCTGCAAAGAAGTCTCTAAATCTAGCAGTTACACTATGCAGATCCGTGATCTGTTGGCCCCCCGGTCCATGTAGTGTGATGACCACTGGGGGTCTATCCTCACTATGTACCAGATAGGCCAACAGCTTACCTGCCTTTTCCCCATGCTCAAAAAATGTTTGCTTTGTGAAAAACTGTTTTTGCCTGGCCTTTGTAAACTGAAGTTGAGTTGCTACTCTGGATTGCATTTTGAGTCGGGCTGCTATCTCTGGGGTAGGATTAGTCGCATATTCCCTTTCTGTGGAGGTTAGTTCCCGCTAACGCCCTGTCAAAGACATCTGCGTATTTTGTCTTAATTACGTTTATGTGTGAGGTAAGGGTCGTGCGTGCGTATATTTTGAATGAGTCCCAAATTGCTGAAATAGAGGCAGTTTGATCGTTGTCTGCAAAGTATTGCTTCCATAGGTTTGAGAGCTCATCAGCATCTGGTAGCAGGGACAACCAGAATGGGTTTAGGCGCCAGGGCTTTGGGGGTTTACCGATGGGGATGCTCAGTGAGGTCCAGTATGGGCTGTGATCAGATAGTAGTCTTGGACAGAAGGCCGTTTCTAATATCCGTGGCGTTCGGGTTCTTGATACAAGGATAAAATCTATGTGGGACATGGAGTTGTGGGAAGGTGAAAAGCAGGAGTAGGCCTTTGTGAGGGGGAATTTGTAACGCCAAGTGTCTATTAAGTGGAAAGTGGAGGTCAGTTTAGAGAATTTTGTCTCCCTGGTATCTGCCTCTGTCCCCTGTGTAGTCTGGAGTCTATCTAATGCTGGCCGGAGAGTGGTATTAAAGTCTCCCATCCAGATCACTGGTATTGTGGGATGTCGGGTCATAAGGGCGAGTCCCTCGAGGATCACAGTCATACTGAATGGGGATAGGTATGTAAAAGGCCATGAGGAGAAACTGTTCACCATATAATTTGGCATGGAGAAACACATATCTGCCCTGTGGGTCAGTAATTACTTCACATAGCTCGAAGTGTACCGATTTGGCAATTAATATTGAGACACCTCTGGCGTGGGTAGTGTGCGTGGAATGGTATACCCACCCCACCCACGGGCGGCGGAGGGCCATCTGAAGTCTCCCTTCTATGTGTGTTTCTACCGATGCCACTACATCTGCTCTCTGCTTCTTTAGGAATGAGAGGGCTGGCGAGGGTTTAATCTTCTCGTGTAGGCCCCTCACATTCCATGTCAGAAAGTTTATAGATGTCATAGCATATCTAGTGAGAAATAACACCTCTTAAGGATTTCTCCTTTAGGATCGTCCATTAAAGATTCATGGAGTATCCAAAACATGAGTAGTATTAGAAACTGCCATAGATCGTACCATGCATGTGATAACCATTTAGGAAACATACCTGTTGTCGTGGTCCCCTCTTGTAATAACACTTGTGCACTGAGATATTGAAAAAATAACTGTATAACATTCCCCTCCCCCCCCCAACACCCACCCCAACATGTGCGGGCCTTATCCCTCAACAGTTGTGAACTAACACCCAAGAGTTCCATCACTTGTAAACATGTGAAAAAAGAGCAAAAAAAAAGGGGAGGAAAAATGGAAGGATAAGAAGGAAAAGAGGGAGGCTGCAAAATTTCAGCCGCTGAGTATTCCTGAGGCATCTGGTCATGCGTATTAGTACTGGGTGCTTGGTAGTCCCATGCCTTTGAAAGGTGTTAAGAGGAGCTACTGCCCAGTCCCATTTCCTTCTATAGTTTTGGTGATGGGGGGCTCCAGGGGTTGGTGAAGCTGAACTTCGCTGCATCTTAGGATCTAATGGAAAGTATAGTATATAGTAGGACTGAGAAACATTAGCCACCATATCAAGCACCCCTGCAGCACCTATACATTTTCCCAAGGTCGGTTCCTGAGGCACTATATGCACATTTAAAAATTGCAAAAACAACTGTTTAACAACCCCCCCCCCCTCCCCGCCTTACACCCACCCCAACTTGTGTAGGCATGATCCCTTAACAACTCTGAACTACCATCTGGGAAAAACAGTAACAGTGTATATAAGGCGTAGATGAGGAACAATTTCAGTCGCTGAATTGCATAGTGGTACTGGGCCAATCCCCGCAGAGGAGGATAAAGATGGGGCCTAGTTGCAAGCCCCCGCAAGTTGGTATAAAAAGGAGGCAGCACAACCCAGTTCCTCTGTTCATCCACATAGTCACGATTCCCAGTGGTTAGTGGGGCATAAATTCGCTGCACTATGCATGCGGCTTGTAGGACCAGCACACTTCCACAGCTCCATGTGGCGGATAAGTTCAGGAGTATGGAAAAAAAAAAACTCCCATGAGGGGAGCGATGAGATATAGAAAGTCCACTCAAAATATCCAAAAGAAAAAAAAAAAGAAAAGGAACAATTCCTTTCTAAAATGTGGCAAGGGCAGTTAGGCAGGCCGAGTGATGGCGGAGACATGTAACGAGAAGATCTTGCCATATGGCTCACCTGGTGTGTGGTCAGTCACCCCTACCGTGTGTAGGCCCACGTTCCAGCCAGGAGATGACTTCACGAGGATCCTCAAAGAACGACACTCGGCCATCATGTTCCACTCTCAGGCGTGCAGGGAAAAGCATGGAATACTTCAGGTGACGGTCGCGCAGTCTGCGTTTGGCCACCATGAAGCTCTGTCGGCGTTTCTGTATTTCGGCCGAGAAGTCTGGAAATATTGCCACCTTTACGTTTCCTACTGGAATGTTACCCCTCTCTCTCGCCAGCCTCAACTCAGTGTCCCGGTCTTTGTAGTTTAAAAGTTTTGCAATAAATGTACGGGGGGAGCCCCCTGAGGAGGAGGCCTAACGGGCATCCTATGAGCCCTCTCCACCACCAGCATGGAGGAGAAGGCCTCCCTATCGCATGTGGCTATCAGTAGTTGTTCCAGGAATGATGTCGGGTCTTTACCTTCCGCTCCCTCCGGGAGACCGATGAAGCGGAGATTACACCTCCTTAGACGATTTTCCATGTCGTCTTGCTTGACGAGCAGCTGGTTAATCTGTCTCTGCATGTGTTCAGACCCGGCCTGCAATGGCGGGAGGTTGTCTTTGACCGTGCTGATGCGGGTTTCTGTCTCTGTGACCCGTTCGCGGATTTTCTGGAAATCCTGTCTAATCAAAGACATGTCCATCTTGACCCCCTCGATCTGGGCGGTGAGGGACGTCCTGCATAGTTTGATCGCTTCCAAAAGTTTGTCCGTGTCTCCCTGCCCACGCTCTCCTCCTGTCCTCTCAGCACTGCCATCTTCGTCCGTCTCCTCTCCTTCGTTCCGGCGGTACTGTGCCAGCTTTGCTGTGGTTGATTGTTGGCTCTTCGGGGGGGGGGGACATGATAGCAGACTCAGATGTGTTAGTTACAATTTTATATAAAAAATAGATCTCCACTATACACTTTTATATAAAAATGGATCTCCTCTATGCACTTTTATATAAAGATTGATCTCCACTATACACTTTTATGTAAAAATTCATCTCCACTATACACTTTTATGTAAAAATTGATCTCCACTATACACAAAATTGATCTTATACATTTTTATATAAAAATTGATCTCCACTATACACCATTCTATAAAAATTGATCTCCTCTATACACTTTTATATAAAAGTTGATCTCCACTATACACTTTTATATAAAAATTGATCTCCTCTATACACTTTTATATAAAAATTGATCTCCACTATGCACTTTTATATAAAAATTGATCTCCTCTATACACTTTTATATAAAAATTGATCTCCACTATACACTTTTATATAAAAATTGATCTCCACTATGCACTTTTATATAAAAATTGATCTCCTCTATACACTTTTATATAAAAATTGATCTCCTCTATACACTTTTATATAAAAATTGATCTCCACTATGCACTTTTATATAAAAATTGATCTCCACTATACACTTTTATATAAAATTGATCTCCACTATACACTTTTATATAAAAATTGATCTCCACTATACACTTTTATATAAAAATTGATCTCCACTATACACTTTTATATAAAAATTGATCTCCACTATACACTTTTATATAAAAATTGATCTCCTCTATGCACTTTTATATAAAAATTGATCTCCACTATACACTTTTATATAAAAATTGATCTCCACTATACACTTTATAAAAATTGATCTCCACTTACACTTTTATATAAAAATGATCTCACTATACACTTTTATATAAAAATTGATCTCCACTATACATTTTTTATATAAAATTGATCTCCACTATACACTTTTATATAAAAATTGATCTCCACTATGCACTTTTATATAAAAATTGATCTCCACTATACACTTTTATATAAAAATTGATCTCTATGCACTTTTATATAAAAATTGATCTCCACTATGCACTTTTATATAAAAATTGATCTCCACTATGCACTTTTATATAAAAATTGATCTCCACTATACACTTTTATATAAAAATTGATCTCCTCTATACACTTTTATATAAAAATTGATCTCCACTATACACTTTTATATAAAAATTGATCTCCACTATACACTTTTATATAAAAATTGATCTCCTCTATGCACTTTTATATAAAAATTGATCTCCACTATGCACTTTTATATAAAAATTGATCTCCACTATGCACTTTTATATAAAAATTGATCTCCACTATACACTTTTATATAAAAATTTATCTCCTCTATGCACTTTTATATAAAAATTGATCTCCTCTATACACTTTTATATAAAAATTGATCTCCACTATACACTTTTATATAAAAATGATCTCCTCTATACACTTTTATATAAAAATTGATCTCCACTATACACTTTTATATAAAAATTGATCTCCACTATACACTTTTATATAAAAATTGATCTCCTCTATACACTTTTATATAAAAATTGATCTCCTCTATGCACTTTTATATAAAAATTGATCTCCACTATACACTTTTATATAAAAATTGATCTCCACTATACACTTTTATATAAAAATTGATCTCCACTATACACTTTTATATAAAATTGATCTCCTCTATACACTTTTATATAAAAATTGATCTCCACTATACACTTTTATATAAAAATTGATCTCCACTATACACTTTTATATAAAAATTGATCTCCACTATACACTTTTATATAAAAATTGATCTCCTCTATACACTTTTATATAAAAATTGATCTCCACTATACACTTTTATATAAAAATTGATCTCCACTATACACTTTTATATAAAAATTGATCTCCACTATACACTTTTATATAAAAATTGATCTCCTCTATACACTTTTATATAAAAATTGATCTCCACTATACACTTTTATATAAAAATTGATCTCCTCTATACACTTTTATATAAAAATTGATCTCCACTATACACTTTTATATAAAAATTGATCTCCACTATACACTTTTATATAAAAATTGATCTCCACTATACACTTTTATATAAAAATTGATCTCCACTATACACTTTTATATAAAAATTGATCTCCACTATACACTTTTATATAAAAATTGATCTCCACTATACACTTTTATATAAAAATTGATCTCCACTATACACTTTTATATAAAAATTGATCTCCACTATACACTTTTATATAAAAATTGATCTCCACTATACACTTTTATATAAAAATTGATCTCCTCTATACACTTTTATATAAAAATTGATCTCCACTATACACTTTTATATAAAAATTGATCTCCTCTATACACTTTTATATAAAAATTGATCTCCACTATACACTTTTATATAAAAATTGATCTCCTCTATACACTTTTATATAAAAATTGATCTCCTCTATACACTTTTATATAAAAATTGATCTCCACTATACACTTTTATATAAAAATTGATCTCCACTATACACTTTTATATAAAAATTGATCTCCACTATACACTTTTATATAAAAATTGATCTCCACTATACACTTTTATATAAAAATTGATCTCCTCTATACACTTTTATATAAAAATTGATCTCCACTATACACTTTTATATAAAAATTGATCTCCACTATACACTTTTATATAAAAATTGATCTCCACTATACACTTTTATATAAAAATTGATCTCCACTATACACTTTTATATAAAAATTGATCTCCACTATACACTTTTATATAAAAATTGATCTCCACTATACACTTTTATATAAAAATTGATCTCCACTATACACTTTTATATAAAAATTGATCTCCACTATACACTTTTATATAAAAATTGATCTCCTCTATGCACTTTTATATAAAAATTGATCTCCACTATACACTTTTATATAAAAATTGATCTCCTCTATACACTTTTATATGAAAATTGATCTCCTCTATGCACTTTTATATAAAAATTGATCTCCACTATACACTTTTATATAAAAATTGATCTCCACTATACACTTTTATATAAAAATTGATCTCCACTATACACTTTTATATAAAAATTGATCTCCACTATACACTTTTATATAAAAATTGATCTCCACTATGCACTTTTATATAAAAATTGATCTCCACTATACACTTTTATATAAAAATTGATCTCCACTATACACTTTTATATAAAAATTGATCTCCTCTATACACTTTTATATAAAAATTGATCTCCACTATACACTTTTATATAAAAATTGATCTCCTCTATACACTTTTATATAAAAATTGATCTCCACTATACACTTTTATAAAAAATTGATTTAAATTTTATATAAAAATTGATCTCCACTATACACTTTTATATAAAAATTGATCTCCACTATACACTTTTATATAAAAATTGATCTCCACTATACACTTTTATATAAAAATTGATCTCCACTATACACTTTTATATAAAAATTGATCTCCTCTATACACTTTTATATAAAAATTGATCTCCTCTATACACTTTTATATAAAAATTGATCTCCACTATACACTTTTATATAAAAATTGATCTCCACTATACACTTTTATATAAAAATTGATCTCCACTATACACTTTTATATAAAAATTGATCTCCACTATACACTTTTATATAAAAATTGATCTCCACTATACACTTTTATATAAAAATTGATCTCCACTATACACTTTTATATAAAAATTGATCTCCTCTATACACTTTTATATAAAAATTGATCTCCTCTATACACTTTTATATAAAAATTGATCTCCTCTATACACTTTTATATAAAAATTGATCTCCACTATACACTTTTATATAAAAATTGATCTCCACTATACACTTTTATATAAAAATTGATCTCCACTATACACTTTTATATAAAAATTGATCTCCACTATACACTTTTATATAAAAATTGATCTCCACTATACACTTTTATATAAAAATTGATCTCCTCTATACACTTTTATATAAAAATTGATCTCCACTATACACTTTTATATAAAAATTGATCTCCACTATACACTTTTATATAAAAATTGATCTCCTCTATACACTTTTATATAAAAATTGATCTCCACTATACACTTTTATATAAAAATTGATCTCCACTATACACTTTTATATAAAATTGATCTCCACTATACACTTTTATATAAAAATTGATCTCCTCTATACACTTTTATATAAAAATTGATCTCCTCTATGCACTTTTATATAAAAATTGATCTCCACTATACACTTTTATATAAAAATTGATCTCCTCTATACACTTTTATATAAAAATTGATCTCCACTATACACTTTTATATAAAAATTGATCTCCACTATACACTTTTATATAAAAATTGATCTCCACTATGCACTTTTATATAAAAATTGATCTCCACTATACACTTTTATATAAAAATTGATCTCCACTATACACTTTTATATAAAAATTGATCTCCACTATACACTTTTATATAAAAATTGATCTCCACTATACACTTTTATATAAAAATTGATCTCCACTATACACTTTTATATAAAAATTGATCTCCACTATACACTTTTATATAAAAATTGATCTCCTCTATACACTTTTATATAAAAATTGATCTCCACTATACACTTTTATATAAAAATTGATCTCCACTATACACTTTTATATAAAAATTGATCTCCACTATACACTTTTATATAAAAATTGATCTCCACTATACACTTTTATATAAAAATTGATCTCCACTATACACTTTTATATAAAAATTGATCTCCACTATACACTTTTATATAAAAATTGATCTCCTCTATGCACTTTTATATAAAAATTGATCTCCACTATACACTTTTATATAAAAATTGATCTCCACTATACACTTTTATATAAAAATTGATCTCCTCTATACACTTTTATATAAAAATTGATCTCCTCTATCCACTTTTATATAAAAATTGATCTCCACTATACACTTTTATATAAAAATTGATCTCCACTATGCACTTTTATATAAAAATTGATCTCCACTATACACTTTTATATAAAAATTGATCTCCTCTATACACTTTTATATAAAAATTGATCTCCACTATACACTTTTATATAAAAATTGATCTCCTCTATACACTTTTATATAAAAATTGATCTCCACTATACACTTTTATATAAAAATTGATCTCCTCTATACACTTTTCTATAAAAATTGATCTCCTCTATACACTTTTATATAAAAATTGATCTCCACTATACAGTTTTATATAAAAATTGATCTCTTTGCACTTTTATAAAAATTGATCTCCACTATACACTTTTATATAAAAATTGATCTCCACTATACACTTTTATATAAAAATTGATCTCCACTATACACTTTTATATAAAAATTGATCTCCACTATGCACTTTTATATAAAAATTGATCTCCACTATACACTTTTATATAAAAATTGATCTCCACTATACACTTTTATATAAAAATTGATCTCCTCTATGCACTTTTATATAAAAATTGATCTCCTCTATACACTTTTATATAAAAATTGATCTCCACTATACACTTTTATATAAAAATTGATCTCCACTATACACTTTTATATAAAAATTGATCTCCTCTATGCACTTTTATATAAAAATTGATCTCCACTATACACTTTTATATAAAAATTGATATCCACTATGCACTTTTATATAAAAATTGATCTCCTCTATACACTTTTATATAAAAATTGATCTCCACTATACACTTTTATATAAAAATGATCTCTATACACTTTTATATAAAAATTGATCTCCACTATACACTTTTATATAAAAATTGATCTCCACTATACACTTTTATATAAAAATTGATCTCCACTATACACTTTTATATAAAAATTGATCTCCACTATGCACTTTTATATAAAAATTGATCTCCTCTATACACTTTTATATAAAAATTGATCTCCACTATACACTTTTATATAAAAATTGATCTCCACTATACACTTTTATATAAAAATTGATCTCCACTATACACTTTTATATAAAAATTGATCTCCACTATACACTTTTATATAAAAATTGATCTCCACTATACACTTTTATATAAAAATTGATCTCCACTATACACTTTTATATAAAAATTGATCTCCACTATACACTTTTATATAAAAATTGATCTCCACTATACACTTTTATATAAAAATTGATCTCCACTATACACTTTTATATAAAAATTGATCTCCACTATACACTTTTATATAAAAATTGATCTCCTCTATACACTTTTATATAAAAATTGATCTCCACTATACACTTTTATATAAAAATTTTTATTTTTATATAAAAATTGATCTCCTCTATACACTTTTATATAAAAATGATCTCCACTATACACTTTTATATAAAAATTGATCTCCACTATACACTTTTATATAAAAATTGATCTCCTCTATACACTTTTATATAAAAAATGATCTCCTCTATACACTTTTATATAAAAATTGATCTCCTCTATGCACTTTTATATAAAAATTGATCTCCTCTATACACTTTTATATAAAAATTGATCTCCACTATACACTTTTATATAAAAATTGATCTCCACTATACACTTTTATATAAAAATTGATCTCCACTATACACTTTTATATAAAAATTGATCTCCTCTATACACTTTTATATAAAAATTGATCTCCACTATGCACTTTTATATAAAAATTGATCTCCACTATACACTTTTATATAAAAATTGATCTCCACTATACACTTTTATATAAAAATTATATATACACTTTTATATAAAAATTGATCTCCACTATACACTTTTATATAAAAATTGATCTCCACTATACACTTTTATATAAAAATTGATCTCCACTATACACTTTTATATAAAAATTGATCTCCTCTATACACTTTTATATAAAAATTGATCTCCACTATACACTTTTATATAAAAATTGATCTCCACTATACACTTTTATATAAAAATTGATCTCCACTATACACTTTTATATAAAAATTGATCTCCACTATGCACTTTTATATAAAAATTGATCTCCTCTATACACTTTTATATAAAAATTGATCTCCACTATACACTTTTATATAAAAATTGATCTACTCTATACACTTTTATATAAAAATTGATCTCCACTATATACTTTTATATAAAAATTGATCTCCACTATACACTTTTATATAAAAATTGATCTCCTCTATACACTTTTATATAAAAATTGATCTCCACTATACACTTTTATATAAAAATTGATCTCCACTATACACTTTTATATAAAAATTGATCTCCTCTATGCACTTTTATATAAAAATTGATCTCCTCTATGCACTTTTATATAAAAATTGATCTCCTCTATACACTTTTATATAAAAATTGATCTCCACTATACACTTTTATATAAAAATTGATCTCCACTATACACTTTTATATAAAAATTGATCTCCACTATACACTTTTATATAAAAATTGATCTCCACTATACACTTTTATATAAAAATTGATCTCCTCTATACACTTTTATATAAAAATTGATCTCCACTATACACTTTTATATAAAAATTGATCTCCACTATACACTTTTATATAAAAATTGATCTCCTCTATACACTTTTATATAAAAATTGATCTCCTCTATACACTTTTATATAAAAATTGATCTCCTCTATACACTTTTATATAAAAATTGATCTCCACTATACACTTTTATATAAAATTGATCTCCACTATACACTTTTATATAAAAATTGATCTCCTCTATACACTTTTATATAAAAATTGATCTCCTCTATACACTTTTATATAAAAATTGATCTCCTCTATACACTTTTATATAAAAATTGATCTCCACTATACACTTTTATATAAAAATTGATCTCTATACACTTTTATATAAAAATTGATCTCCACTATGCACTTTTATATAAAAATTGATCTCCACTATACACTTTTATATAAAAATTGATCTCCACTATACACTTTTATATAAAAATTGATCTCCTCTATACACTTTTATATAAAAATTGATCTCCACTATACACTTTTATATAAAAATTGATCTCCACTATACACTTTTATATAAAAATTGATCTCCACTATACACTTTTATATAAAAATTGATCTCCACTATACACTTTTATATAAAAATTGATCTCCACTATACACTTTTATATAAAAATTGATCTCCACTATACACTTTTATATAAAAATTGATCTCCTCTATACACTTTTATATAAAAATTGATCTCCACTATACACTTTTATATAAAAATTGATCTCCACTATACACTTTTATATAAAAATTGATCTCCACTATACACTTTTATATAAAAATTGATCTCCACTATACACTTTTATATAAAAATTGATCTCCTCTATACACTTTTATATAAAAATTGATCTCCTCTATGCACTTTTATATAAAAATTGATCTCCACTATACACTTTTATATAAAAATTGATCTCCACTATACACTTTTATATAAAAATTGATCTCCACTATACACTTTTATATAAAAATTGATCTCCACTATACACTTTTATATAAAAATTGATCTCCACTATACACTTTTATATAAAAATTGATCTCCACTATACACTTTTATATAAAAATTGATCTCCACTATACACTTTTATATAAAAATTGATCTCCACTATACACTTTTATATAAAAATTGATCTCCTCTATACACTTTTATATAAAAATTGATCTCCACTATACACTTTTATATAAAAATTGATCTCCACTATACACTTTTATATAAAAATTGATCTCCACTATACACTTTTATATAAAAATTGATCTCCACTATACACTTTTATATAAAAATTGATCTCCACTATACACTTTTATATAAAAATTGATCTCCTCTATACACTTTTATATAAAATTGATCTCCACTATACACTTTTATATAAAAATTGATCTCCACTATACACTTTTATATAAAAATTGATCTCCTCTATACACTTTTATATAAAAATTGATCTCCACTATACACTTTTATATAAAAATTGATCTCCACTATACACTTTTATATAAAAATTGATCTCCTCTATACACTTTTATATAAAAATTGATCTCCACTATACACTTTTATATAAAAATTGATCTCCACTATACACTTTTATATAAAAATTGATCTCCACTATACACTTTTATATAAAAATTGATCTCCTCTATACACTTTTATATAAAAATTGATCTCCACTATACACTTTTATATAAAAATTGATCTCCACTATACACTTTTATATAAAAATTGATCTCCACTATACACTTTTATATAAAAATTGATCTCCACTATACACTTTTATATAAAAATTGATCTCCACTATACACTTTTATATAAAAATTGATCTCCACTATACACTTTTATATAAAAATTGATCTCCACTATACACTTTTATATAAAAATTGATCTCCTCTATACACTTTTATATAAAAATTGATCTCCTCTATACACTTTTATATAAAAATTGATCTCCACTATACACTTTTATATAAAAATTGATCTCCACTATACACTTTTATATAAAAATTGATCTCCACTATACACTTTTATATAAAAATTGATCTCCTCTATGCACTTTTATATAAAAATTGATCTCCACTATACACTTTTATATAAAAATTGATCTCCACTATACACTTTTATATAAAAATTGATCTCCACTATACACTTTTATATAAAAATTGATCTCCACTATACACTTTTATATAAAAATTGATCTCCACTATACACTTTTATATAAAAATTGATCTCCACTATACACTTTTATATAAAAATTGATCTCCTCTATACACTTTTATATAAAAATTGATCTCCACTATGCACTTTTATATAAAAATTGATCTCCTCTATGCACTTTTATATAAAAATTGATCTCCACTATACACTTTTATATAAAAATTGATCTCCACTATACACTTTTATATAAAAATGATCTCCTCTATGCACTTTTATATAAAAATTGATCTCCACTATACACTTTTATATAAAAATTGATCTCCTCTATACACTTTTATATAAAAATTGATCTCCACTATACACTTTTATATAAAAATTGATCTCCACTATACACTTTTATATAAAAATTGATCTCCACTATACACTTTTATATAAAAATTGATCTCCACTATGCACTTTTATATAAAAATTGATCTCCACTATACACTTTTATATAAAAATTGATCTCCTCTATACACTTTTATATAAAAATTGATCTCCTCTATACACTTTTATATAAAAATTGATCTCCACTATACACTTTTATATAAAAATGATCTCCACTATACACTTTTATATAAAAATTGATCTCCACTATACACTTTTATATAAAAATTGATCTCCACTATACACTTTTATATAAAAATTGATCTCCTCTATACACTTTTATATAAAAATTGATCTCCACTATGCACTTTTATATAAAAATTGATCTCCTCTATACACTTTTATATAAAAATGATCTCCACTATACACTTTTATATAAAAATTGATCTCCACTATACACTTTTATATAAAAATTGATCTCCTCTATACACTTTTATATAAAAATTGATCTCCACTATGCACTTTTATATAAAAATTGATCTCCACTATACACTTTTATATAAAAATTGATCTCCACTATACACTTTTATATAAAAATTGATCTCCACTATACACTTTTATATAAAAATTGATCTCCACTATACACTTTTATATAAAAATTGATCTCCACTATACACTTTTATATAAAAATTGATCTCCACTATACACTTTTATATAAAAATTGATCTCCACTATACACTTTTATATAAAAATTGATCTCCACTATGCACTTTTATATAAAAATTGATCTCCACTATACACTTTTATATAAAAATTGATCTCCACTATACACTTTTATATAAAAATTGATCTCCACTATACACTTTTATATAAAAATTGATCTCCACTATACACTTTTATATAAAAATTGATCTCCACTATGCACTTTTATATAAAAATTGATCTCCACTATACACTTTTATATAAAAATTGATCTCCACTATACACTTTTATATAAAAATTGATCTCCACTATACACTTTTATATAAAAATTGATCTCCACTATACACTTTTATATAAAAATTGATCTCCACTATGCACTTTTATATAAAAATTGATCTCCACTATACACTTTTATATAAAAATTGATCTCCACTATACACTTTTATATAAAAATTGATCTCCACTATACACTTTTATATAAAAATTGATCTCCACTATGCACTTTTATATAAAAATTGATCTCCACTATACACTTTTATATAAAAATTGATCTCCTCTATGCACTTTTATATAAAAATTGATCTCCACTATACACTTTTATATAAAAATTGATCTCCACTATACACTTTTATATAAAAATTGATCTCCACTATGCACTTTTATATAAAAATTGATCTCCACTATACACTTTTATATAAAAATTGATCTCCACTATACACTTTTATATAAAAATTGATCTCCACTATACACTTTTATATAAAAATTGATCTCCTCTATGCACTTTTATATAAAAATTGATCTCCTCTATACACTTTTATATAAAAATTGATCTCCACTATACACTTTTATATAAAAATTGATCTCCTCTATACACTTTTATATAAAAATTGATCTCCACTATACACTTTTATATAAAAATTGACTTTTATATAAAAATTGATCTCCACTATACACTTTTATATAAAAATTGATCTCCACTATACACTTTTATATAAAAATTGATCTCCACTATACACTTTTATATAAAAATTGATCTCCACTATGCACTTTTATATAAAAATGATCTCCACTATACACTTTTATATAAAAATTGATCTCCACTATACACTTTTATATAAAAATTGATCTCCACTATGCACTTTTATATAAAAATTGATCTCCTCTATACACTTTTATATAAAAATTGATCTCCACTATACACTTTTATATAAAAATTGATCTCCTCTATGCACTTTTATATAAAAATTGATCTCCATTATGCACTTTTATATAAAAATTGATCTCCACTATGCACTTTTATATAAAAATTGATCTCCACTATACACTTTTATATAAAAATTGATCTCCTCTATACACTTTTATATAAAAATTGATCTCCACTATACACTTTTATATAAAAATTGATCTCCTCTATACACTTTTATATAAAAATTGATCTCCACTATACACTTTTATATAAAAATTGATCTCCACTATACACTTTTATATAAAAATTGATCTCCACTATACACTTTTATATAAAAATTGATCTCCACTATACACTTTTATATAAAAATTCATCTCCACTATACACTTTTATATAAAAATTGATCTCCACTATACACTTTTATATAAAAATTGATCTCCACTATACACTTTTATATAAAAATTGATCTCCACTATACACTTTTATATAAAAATTGATCTCCACTATACACTTTTATATAAAAATTGATCTCCACTATACACTTTTATATAAAAATTGATCTCCACTATACACTTTTATATAAAAATTGATCTCCACTATACACTTTTATATAAAAATTGATCTCCACTATACACTTTTATATAAAAATTGATCTCCACTATACACTTTTATATAAAAATTGATCTCCACTATACACTTTTATATAAAAATTGATCTCCACTATACACTTTTATATAAAAATTGATCTCCACTATACACTTTTATATAAAAATTGATCTCCACTATACACTTTTATATAAAAATTGATCTCCACTATACACTTTTATATAAAAATTGATCTCCACTATACACTTTTATATAAAAATTGATCTCCACTATACACTTTTATATAAAAATTGATCTCCACTATACACTTTTATATAAAAATTGATCTCCACTATACACTTTTATATAAAAATTGATCTCCACTATACACTTTTATATAAAAATTGATCTCCACTATACACTTTTATATAAAAATTGATCTCCACTATACACTTTTATATAAAAATTGATCTCCACTATACACTTTTATATAAAAAATGATCTCCACTATACACTTTTATATAAAAATTGATCTCCACTATACACTTTTATATAAAAATGATCTCCACTATACACTTTTATATAAAAATTGATCTCCACTATACACTTTTATATAAAAATTGATCTCCACTATGCACTTTTATATAAAAATTGATCTCCTCTATACACTTTTATATAAAATCTGATCTCCACTATGCACTTTTATATAAAAATTGATCTCCTCTATGCACTTTTATATAAAAATTTATTTGATTTTATAAAAAATTGATCTCCACTATACACTTTTATATAAAAATTGATCTCCACTATGCACTTTTATATAAAAATTGATCTCCTCTATACACTTTTATATAAAATTGATCTCCACTATACACTTTTATATAAAATTGATCTCCACTATACACTTTTATATAAAAATTGATCTCCTCTATACACTTTTATATAAAAATTGATCTCCACTATACACTTTTATAAAAAATTGATCTCCACTATACACTTTTATATAAAAATTGATCTCCTCTATACACTTTTATATAAAAATTGATCTCCACTATACACTTTTATATAAAAATTGATCTCCACTATACACTTTTATATAAAAATGATCTCCACTATACACTTTTATATAAAAATTGATCTCCACTATACACTTTTATATAAAATTGATCTCCTCTATGCACTTTTATATAAAAATTGATCTCCACTATACACTTTTATATAAAAATTGATCTCCACTATACACTTTTATATAAAAATTGATCTCCACTATACACTTTTATATAAAAATTGATCTCCACTATACACTTTTATATAAAAATTATCTACTCTATACACTTTTATATAAAAATTGATCTCCACTATACACTTTTATATAAAAATTGATCTCCACTATACACTTTTATATAAAAATTGATCTCCACTATACACTTTTATATAAAAATTGATCTCCACTATACACTTTTATATAAAAATTGATCTCCACTATACACTTTTATATACAAATTGATCTCCACTATACACTTTTATATAAAAATTGATCTCCTCTATGCACTTTTATATAAAAATTGATCTCCACTATACACTTTTATATAAAAATTGATCTCCACTATACACTTTTATATAAAAATTGATCTCCTCTCTGCACTTTTATATAAAAATTGATCTCCACTATACACTTTTATATAAAAATTGATCTCCACTATACACTTTTATATAAAAATTGATCTCCACTATACACTTTTATATAAAAATTGATCTCCACTATACACTTTTATATAAAAATTGATCTCCACTATACACTTTTATATAAAAATTGATCTCCTCTATACACTTTTATATAAAAATTGATCTCCACTATACACTTTTATATAAAAATTGATCTCCACTATACACTTTTATATAAAAATTGATCTCCACTATACACTTTTATATAAAAATTGATCTCCACTATACACTTTTATATAAAAATTGATCTCCACTATGCACTTTTATATAAAAATTGATCTCCACTATACACTTTTATATAAAAATTGATCTCCACTATACACTTTTATATAAAAATTGATCTCCACTATACACTTTTATATAAAAATTGATCTCCACTATACACTTTTATATAAAAATTGATCTCCACTATACACTTTTATATAAAAATTGATCTCCTCTATACACTTTTATATAAAAATTGATCTCCACTATACACTTTTATATAAAAATTGATCTCCTCTATAAACTTTTATATAAAAATTGATCTCCACTATACACTTTTATATAAAAATTGATCTCCACTATACACTTTTATATAAAAATTGATCTCCTCTATACACTTTTATATAAAAATTGATCTCCACTATACACTTTTATATAAAAATTGATCTCCACTATACACTTTTATATAAAAATTGATCTCCACTATACACTTTTATATAAAAATTGATCTCCACTATACACTTTTATATAAAAATTGATCTCCTCTATACACTTTTATATAAAAATTGATCTCCACTATACACTTTTATATAAAAAATTGATCTCCTCTATACACTTTTATATAAAAATTGATCTCCTCTATACACTTTTATATAAAAATTGATCTCCACTATACACTTTTATATAAAAATTGATCTCCTCTATACACTTTTATATAAAAATTGATCTCCACTATACACTTTTATATAAAAATTGATCTCCTCTATACACTTTTATATAAAAATTGATCTCCACTATACACTTTTATATAAAAATTGATCTCCACTATACACTTTTATATAAAAATTGATCTCCACTATACACTTTTATATAAAAATTGATCTCCACTATACACTTTTATATAAAAATTGATCTCCACTATACACTTTTATATAAAAATTGATCTCCACTATACACTTTTATATAAAAATTGATCTCCACTATGCACTTTTATATAACGATTGATCTCTATGCACTTTTATATAAAAATTGATCTCCACTATACACTTTTATATAAAAATTGATCTCCACTATACATTTTTTATATAAAAATTGATCTCCACTATACACTTTTATATAAAAATTGATCTCCACTATGCACTTTTATATAAAAATTGATCTCCACTATACACTTTTATATAAAAATTGATCTCCTCTATACACTTTTATATAAAAATTGATCTCCACTATACACTTTTATATAAAAATTGATCTCCTCTATACACTTTTATATAAAAATTGATCTCCACTATACACTTTTATATAAAAATTGATCTCCACTATACACTTTTATATAAAAATTGATCTCCACTATACACTTTTATATAAAAATTGATCTCCACTATACACTTTTATATAAAAATTGATCTCCTCTATGCACTTTTATATAAAAATTGATCTCCACTATACACTTTTATATAAAAATTGATCTCCTCTATACACTTTTATATAAAAATTGATCTCCTCTATACACTTTTATATAAAAATTGATCTCCACTATACACTTTTATATAAAAATTGATCTCCTCTATGCACTTTTATATAAAAATTGATCTCCACTATACACTTTTATATAAAAATTGATCTCCACTATACACTTTTATATAAAAATTGATCTCCTCTATACACTTTTATATAAAAATTGATCTCCACTATACACTTTTATATAAAAATTGATCTCCACTATACACTTTTATATAAAAATTGATCTCCACTATACACTTTTATATAAAAATTGATCTCCACTATACACTTTTATATAAAAATTGATCTCCACTATACACTTTTATATAAAAATTGATCTCCACTATACACTTTTATATAAAAATTGATCTCCACTATACACTTTTATATAAAAATTGATCTCCTCTATACACTTTTATATAAAAATTGATCTCCACTATACACTTTTATATAAAAATTGATCTCCACTATACACTTTTATATAAAAATTGATCTCCTCTATACACTTTTATATAAAAATTGATCTCCACTATACACTTTTATATAAAAATTGATCTCCACTATACACTTTTATATAAAAATTGATCTCCACTATACACTTTTATATAAAAATTGATCTCCTCTATACACTTTTATATAAAAATTGATCTCCACTATACACTTTTATATAAAAATTGATCTCCACTATACACTTTTATATAAAAATTGATCTCCACTATACACTTTTATATAAAAATTGATCTCCTCTATACACTTTTATATAAAAATTGATCTCCACTATACACTTTTATATAAAAATTGATCTCCACTATACACTTTTATATAAAAATTGATCTCCACTATACACTTTTATATAAAAATTGATCTCCACTATACACTTTTATATAAAAATTGATCTCCACTATACACTTTTATATAAAAATTGATCTCCACTATACACTTTTATATAAAAATTGATCTCCTCTATACACTTTTATATAAAAATTGATCTCCACTATACACTTTTATATAAAAATTGATCTCCACTATACACTTTTATATAAAAATTGATCTCCTCTATGCACTTTTATATAAAAATTGATCTCCACTATACACTTTTATATAAAAATTGATCTCCACTATACACTTTTATATAAAAATTGATCTCCACTATACACTTTTATATAAAAATTGATCTCCACTATACACTTTTATATAAAAATTGATCTCCACTATACACTTTTATATAAAAATTGATCTCCTCTATACACTTTTATATAAAAATTGATCTCCACTATACACTTTTATATAAAAATTGATCTCCACTATACACTTTTATATAAAAATTGATCTCCACTATACACTTTTATATAAAAATTGATCTCCACTATACACTTTTATATAAAAATTGATCTCCACTATACACTTTTATATAAAAATTGATCTCCACTATACACTTTTATATAAAAATTGATCTCCACTATACACTTTTATATAAAAATTGATCTCCACTATACACTTTTATATAAAAATTGATCTCCACTATACACTTTTATATAAAAATTGATCTCCACTATACACTTTTATATAAAAATTGATCTCCAATATACACTTTTATATAAAAATTGATCTCCACTATACACTTTTATATAAAAATTGATCTCCACTATACACTTTTATATAAAAATTGATCTCCTCTATACACTTTTATATAAAAAAAAGATCTCCACTATACACTTTTATATAAAAATTGATCTCCACTATACACTTTTATATAAAAATTGATCTCCACTATACACTTTTATATAAAAATTGATCTCCTCTATACACTTTTATATAAAAATTGATCTCCACTATACACTTTTATATAAAAATTGATCTCCACTATACACTTTTATATAAAAATTGATCTCCTCTATACACTTTTATATAAAAATTGATCTCCACTATACACTTTTATATAAAAATTGATCTCCACTATACACTTTTATATAAAAATTGATCTCCTCTATACACTTTTATAAAAATTGATCTCCACTATACACTTTTATATAAAAATTGATCTCCTCTATGCACTTTTATATAAAAATTGATCTCCACTATACACTTTTATATAAAAATTGATCTCCACTATACACTTTTATATAAAAATTGATCTCCACTATACACTTTTATATAAAAATTGATCTCCACTATACACTTTTATATAAAAATTGATCTCCACTATACACTTTTATATAAAAATTGATCTCCACTATACACTTTTATATAAAAATTGATCTCCTCTATGCACTTTTATATAAAAATTGATCTCCACTATACACTTTTATATAAAAATTGATCTCCACTATACACTTTTATATAAAAATTGATCTCCACTATTCACTTTTATATAAAAATTGATCTCCACTATACACTTTTATATAAAAATTGATCTCCTCTATACACTTTTATATAAAAATTGATCTCCACTATACACTTTTATATAAAAATGATCTCCACTATACACTTTTATATAAAATTGATCTCCACTATACACTTTTATATAAAAATTGATCTCCACTATACACTTTTATATAAAAATTGATCTCCACTATACACTTTTATATAAAAATTGATATCCACTATACACTTTTATATAAAAATTGATCTCCACTATACACTTTTATATAAAAATTGATCTCCTCTATGCACTTTTATATAAAAATTGATCTCCACTATACACTTTTATATAAAAATTGATCTCCACTATACACTTTTATATAAAAATTGATCTCCACTATACACTTTTATATAAAAATTGATCTCCTCTATACACTTTTATATAAAAATTGATCTCCACTATACACTTTTATATAAAAATTGATCTCCTCTATACACTTTTATATAAAAATTGATCTCCTCTATACACTTTTATATAAAAATTGATCTCCACTATACACTTTTATATAAAAATTGATCTCCACTATACACTTTTATATAAAAATTGATCTCCACTATGCACTTTTATATAAAATTGATCTCCACTATACACTTTTATATAAAAATTGATCTCCACTATACACTTTTATATAAAAATTGATCTCCACTATACACTTTTATATAAAAATTGATCTCCACTATACACTTTTATATAAAAATTGATCTCCACTATACACTTTTATATAAAAAATGATCTCCACTATACACTTTTATATAAAAATTGATCTCCACTATACACTTTTATATAAAATTGATCTCCACTATACACTTTTATATAAAAATTGATCTCCACTATACACTTTTATATAAAAATTGATCTCCACTATACACTTTTATATAAAAATTGATCTCCACTATACACTTTTATATAAAAATTGATCTCCACTATGCACTTTTATATAAAAATTGATCTCCACTATACACTTTTATATAAAAATTGATCTCCACTATACACTTTTATATAAAAATTGATCTCCACTATACACTTTTATATAAAAATTGATCTCCACTATACACTTTTATATAAAAATTGATCTCCACTATACACTTTTATATAAAAATGATCTCCACTATACACTTTTATATAAAAATTGATCTCCACTTTTATGATCACTTTTATATAAAAATTGATCTCCACTATACACTTTTATATAAAAATTGATCTCCACTATACACTTTTATATAAAAATTGATCTCCTCTATGCACTTTTATATAAAAATTGATCTCCACTATACACTTTTATATAAAAATTGATCTCCACTATACACTTTTATATAAAAATTGATCTCCACTATACACTTTTATATAAAAATTGATCTCCACTATACACTTTTATATAAAAATTGATCTCCACTATACACTTTTATATAAAAATTGATCTCCTCTATACACTTTTATATAAAAATTGATCTCCACTATACACTTTTATATAAAAATTGATCTCCTCTATACACTTTTATATAAAAATTGATCTCCACTATACACTTTTATATAAAAATGATCTCCACTATACACTTTTATATAAAAATTGATCTCCTCTATACACTTTTATATAAAAATTGATCTCCACTATACACTTTTATATAAAAATTGATCTCCACTATACACTTTTATATAAAAATTGATCTCCACTATACACTTTTATATAAAAATTGATCTCCACTATACACTTTTATATAAAAATTGATCTCCTCTATGCACTTTTATATAAAAATTGATCTCCACTATACACTTTTATATAAAAATTGATCTCCTCTATACACTTTTATATAAAAAAAAAGATCTCCACTATACACTTTTATATAAAAATTGATCTCCACTATACACTTTTATATAAAAATTGATCTCCACTATACACTTTTATATAAAAATTGATCTCCACTATACACTTTTATATAAAAATTGATCTCCTCTATACACTTTTATATAAAAATTGATCTCCTCTATACACTTTTATATAAAAATTGATCTCCTCTATGCACTTTTATATAAAAATGATCTCCACTATACACTTTTATATAAAAATTGATTTATATTTTATAAAAATTGATCTCCACTATACACTTTTATATAA
Source organism: Lithobates sylvaticus (assembly GCA_028564925.1). Taxonomy (NCBI): domain Eukaryota; kingdom Metazoa; phylum Chordata; class Amphibia; order Anura; family Ranidae; genus Lithobates; species Lithobates sylvaticus. The sequence goes on from CM053030.1 coordinate 66,213,552, forward strand.
AAATTGATCTCCACTATACACTTTTATATAAAAATTGATCTCCACTATACACTTTTATATAAAAATTGATCTCCACTATACACTTTTATATAAAAATTGATCTCCACTATTCACTTTTATATAAAAATTGATCTCCACTATACACTTTTATATAAAAATTGATCTCCACTATACACTTTTATATAAAAATTGATCTCCACTATACACTTTTATATAAAAATTGATCTCCACTATACACTTTTATATAAAAATTGATCTCCACTATACACTTTTATATAAAAATTGATCTCCACTATACACTTTTATATAAAAATTGATCTCCTCTATACACTTTTATATAAAAATTGATCTCCACTATACACTTTTATATAAAAATTGATCTCCACTATACACTTTTATATAAAAATTGATCTCCACTATACACTTTTATATAAAAATTGATCTCCACTATACACTTTTATATAAAAATTGATCTCCACTATACACTTTTATATAAAAATTGATCTCCACTATACACTTTTATATAAAAATTGATCTCCTCTATACACTTTTATATAAAAATTGATCTCCACTATACACTTTTATATAAAAATTGATCTCCTCTATACACTTTTATATAAAAATTGATCTCCACTATACACTTTTATATAAAAATTGATATCCTCTATGCACTTTTATATAAAAATTGATCTCCACTATACACTTTTATATAAAAATTGATCTCCACTATACACTTTTATATAAAAATTGATCTCCACTATGCACTTTTATATAAAAATTGATCTCCACTATACACTTTTATATAAAAATTGATCTCCACTATACACTTTTATATAAAAATTGATCTCCACTATACACTTTTATATAAAATTGATCTCCACTATACACTTTTATATAAAAATTGATCTCCTCTATACACTTTTATATAAAAATTGATCTCCACTATGCACTTTTATATAAAAATTGATCTCCACTATACACTTTTATATAAAAATTGATCTCCTCTATACACTTTTATATAAAAATTGATCTCCACTATACACTTTTATATAAAAATTGATCTCCTCTATACACTTTTTTATATAAAAATTGATCTCCACTATACACTTTTATATATATAAAAAATTGATCTCCACTATGCACTTTTATATAAAAATTGATCTCCACTATACACTTTTATATAAAAATTGATCTCCACTATACACTTTTATATAAAAATGATCTCCACTATACACTTTTATATAAAAATTGATCTCCACTATACACTTTTATATAAAAATTGATCTCCTCTATACACTTTTATATAAAAATTGATCTCCTCTATACACTTTTATATAAAAATTGATCTCCACTATACACTTTTATATAAAATTGATCTCCACTATACACTTTTATATAAAAATTGATCTCCACTATACACTTTTATATAAAAATTGATCTCCACTATACACTTTTATATAAAAATTGATCTCCACTATACACTTTTATATAAAAATTGATCTCCTCTATACACTTTTATATAAAAATTGATCTCCACTATACACTTTTATATAAAAATGATCTCCACTATACACTTTTATATAAAAATTGATCTCCTCTATACACTTTTATATAAAAATTGATCTCCTCTATACACTTTTATATAAAAATTGATCTCCACTATACACTTTTATATAAAAATTGATCTCCACTATACACTTTTATATAAAAATTGATCTCCACTATAAACTTTTATATAAAAATTGATCTCCACTATACACTTTTTTATATAAAAATTGATCTCCACTATACACTTTTATATAAAAATTGATCTCCACTATACACTTTTATATAAAAATTGATCTCTTTTACTATACACTTTTATATAAAAATTGATCTCCACTATACACTTTTATATAAAAATTGATCTCCACTATACACTTTTATATAAAAATGATCTCCACTATACACTTTTATATAAAAATTGATCTCCACTATACACTTTTATATAAAAATTGATCTCCACTATACACTTTTATATAAAAATTGATCTCCTCTATACACTTTTATATAAAAATTGATCTCCACTATACACTTTTATATAAAAATTGATCTCTATGCACTTTTATATAAAAATTGATCTCCACTATACACTTTTATATAAAAATTGATCTCCACTATACACTTTTATATAAAAATTGATCTCCTCTATACACTTTTATATAAAAATTGATCTCCACTATACACTTTTATATAAAAATTGATCTCCACTATACACTTTTATATAAAAATTGATCTCCACTATGCACTTTTATATAAAAATAATCTCCACTATACACTTTTATATAAAATTGATCTCCACTATGCACTTTTATATAAAAATTGATCTCCACTATACACTTTTATATAAAAATTGATCTCCTCTATACACTTTTATATAAAAATTGATCTCCACTATACACTTTTATATAAAAATTGATCTCCTCTATACACTTTTATATAAAAATTGATCTCCACTATACACTTTTATATAAAATTGATCTCCACTATACACTTTTATAAAAAATTGATCTCCACTATACACTTTTATATAAAAATTGATCTCCACTATACACTTTTATATAAAATTGATCTCCACTATACACTTTTATATAAAAATTGATCTCCACTATACACTTTTATATAAAAATTGATCTCCTCTATACACTTTTATATAAAAATTGATCTCCACTATACACTTTTATATAAAAATTGATCTCCACTATACACTTTTATATAAAAATTGATCTCCTCTATGCACTTTTATATAAAAATTGATCTCCACTAAACACTTTTATATAAAAATTGATCTCCACTATACACTTTTATATAAAAATGATCTCCACTATACACTTTTATATAAAAATTGATCTCCACTATACACTTTTATATAAAAATTGATCTCCACTATACACTTTTATATAAAAATTGATCTCCACTATGCACTTTTATATAAAAATTGATCTCCACTATACACTTTTATATAAAAATTGATCTCCTCTATGCACTTTTATAAAAAATTGATCTCCACTATACACTTTTATATAAAAATTGATCTCCTCTATACACTTTTATATAAAAATTGATCTCCACTATACACTTTTATATAAAAATTGATCTCCACTATACACTTTTATATAAAAATTGATCTCCACTATGCACTTTTATATAAAAATTGATCTCCACTATACACTTTTATATAAAAATTGATCTCCACTATACACTTTTATATAAAAATTGATCTCCACTATACACTTTTATATAAAAATTGATCTCCACTATACACTTTTATATAAAAATTATCTCCACTATACACTTTTATATAAAAATTGATCTCCACTATACACTTTTATATAAAAATTGATCTCCTCTATACACTTTTATATAAAAATTGATCTCCTCTATGCACTTTTATATAAAAATTGATCTCCACTATACACTTTTATATAAAAATTGATCTCCACTATACACTTTTATATAAAAATTGATCTCCACTATACACTTTTATATAAAAATTGATCTCCTCTATACACTTTTATATAAAAATTGATCTCCACTATACACTTTTATATAAAAATGATCTCCACTATACACTTTTATATAAAAATTGATCTCCTCTATACACTTTTATATAAAAATTGATCTCCACTATGCACTTTTATATAAAAATTGATCTCCACTATACACTTTTATATAAAAATTGATCTCCTCTATGCACTTTTATATAAAAATTGATCTCCACTATACACTTTTATATAAAAATTGATCTCCTCTATACACTTTTATATAAAAATTGATCTCCTCTATACACTTTTATATAAAAATTGATCTCCACTATACACTTTTATATAAAAATTGATCTCCACTATACACTTTTATATAAAAATTGATCTCCACTATACACTTTTATATAAAAATTGATCTCCACTATACACTTTTATATAAAAATTGATCTCCTCTATACACTTTTATATAAAAATTGATCTCCACTATGCACTTTTATATAAAAATTGATCTCCACTATACACTTTTATATAAAAATTGATCTCCACTATACACTTTTATATAAAAATTGATCTCCTCTATACACTTTTATATAAAAATTGATCTCCTCTATACACTTTTATATAAAAATTGATCTCCACTATACACTTTTATATAAAAATTGATCTCCACTATACACTTTTATATAAAAATTGATCTCCTCTATACACTTTTATATAAAAATTGATCTCCTCTATACACTTTTATATAAAAATTGATCTCCTCTATACACTTTTATATAAAAATTGATCTCCACTATACACTTTTATATAAAAATTGATCTCCTCTATACACTTTTATATAAAAATTGATCTCCTCTATACACTTTTATATAAAAATTGATCTCCACTATACACTTTTATATAAAAATTGATCTCCACTATACACTTTTATATAAAAATTGATCTCCTCTATACACTTTTATATAAAAATTGATCTCCACTATACACTTTTATATAAAAATTGATCTCCACTATACACTTTTATATAAAAATTGATCTCCACTATACACTTTTATATAAAAATTGATCTCCTCTATACACTTTTATATAAAAATTGATCTCCACTATACACTTTTATATAAAAATTGATCTCCTCTATACACTTTTATATAAAAATTGATCTCCACTATACACTTTTATATAAAAATTGATCTCCACTATACACTTTTATATAAAAATTGATCTCCACTATACACTTTTATATAAAAATTGATCTCCTCTATGCACTTTTATATAAAAATTGATCTCCACTATACACTTTTATATAAAAATTGATCTCCACTATACACTTTTATATAAAAATTGATCTCCACTATACACTTTTATATAAAAATTGATCTCCACTATGCACTTTTATATAAAAATTGATCTCCACTATACACTTTTATATAAAAATTGATCTCCACTATACACTTTTATATAAAAATTGATCTCCACTATACACTTTTATATAAAAATTGATCTCCACTATACACTTTTATATAAAAAATGATCTCCACTATACACTTTTATATAAAAATTGATCTCCACTATACACTTTTATATAAAAATTGATCTCCACTATACACTTTTATATAAAAATTGATCTCCACTATACACTTTTATATAAAAATTGATCTCCACTATGCACTTTTATATAAAAATTGATCTCCTCTATACACTTTTATATAAAAATTGATCTCCCTATACACTATACACTTTTATATAAAAATTGATCTCCACTATGCACTTTTATATAAAAATTGATCTCCACTATACACTTTTATATAAAAATTGATCTCCACTATACACTTTTATATAAAAATTGATCTCCACTATACACTTTTATATAAAAATTGATCTCCACTATACACTTTTATATAAAAATTATCTCCACTATACACTTTTATATAAAAATTGATCTCCTCTATACACTTTTATATAAAAATTGATCTCCACTATACACTTTTTTTATCTATAAAAAAATTGATCTCCACCACTTTTATATACACTTTTATATAAAAATTGATCTCCACTATACACTTTTATATAAAAATTGATCTCCTCTATACACTTTTATATAAAAAAAATACACTTTTTGATCTCCACTATACACTTTTTATATAAAAATTGATCTCCACTATCTCTCCACTATACACTTTTATATAAAAATTGATATATAAAAATTGATCTCCACTATACACTTTTATATAAAAATTGATCTCCACTATACACTTTTATATAAAAATTGATCTCCTCTATACACTTTTATATAAAAATTGATCTCCACTATACACTTTTATATAAAAATTGATCTCCACTATACACTTTTATATAAAAATTGATCTCCTCTATACACTTTTATATAAAAATTGATCTCCACTATACACTTTTATATAAAAATTGATCTCCACTATACACTTTTATATAAAAATTGATCTCCTCTATACACTTTTATATAAAAATTGATCTCCACTATACACTTTTATAAAAAAATTGATCTCCACTATACACTTTTATATAAAAATTGATCTCCACTATACACTTTTATATAAAAATTGATCTCCACTATACACTTTTATATAAAAATTGATCTCCTCTATGCACTTTTATATAAAAATTGATCTCCACTATACACTTTTATATAAAAATTGATCTCCACTATACACTTTTATATAAAAATTGATCTCCACTATGCACTTTTATATAAAAATTGATCTCCACTATACACTTTTATATAAAAATTGATCTCCACTATACACTTTTATATAAAAATTGATCTCCACTATACACTTTTATATAAAAATTGATCTCCACTATACACTTTTATATAAAAATTGATCTCCACTATACACTTTTATATAAAATTGATCTCCACTATACACTTTTATATAAAAATTGATCTCCACTATACACTTTTATATAAAAATTGATCTCCTCTATACACTTTTATATAAAAATTGATCTCCACTATACACTTTTATATAAAAATTGATCTCCACTATACACTTTTATATAAAAATTGATCTCCACTATACACTTTTATATAAAAATGATCTCCTCTATACACTTTTATATAAAAATTGATCTCCACTATACACTTTTATATAAAAAATGATCTCCACTATACACTTTTATATAAAAATTGATCTCCACTATACACTTTTATATAAAAATTGATCTCCTCTATACACTTTTATATAAAAATTGATCTCCACTATACACTTTTATATAAAAATTGATCTCCACTATACACTTTTATATAAAAATTGATCTCCACTATACTCTTTTATATAAAAATTGATCTCCTCTATACACTTTTATATAAAAATTATATACCTTTTTATATTTTAAATAAAAATTGATCTCCACTATACACTTTTATATAAAAATTGATCTCCTCTATACACTTTTATATAAAAATTGATCTCCACTATACACTTTTATATAAAAATTGATCTCCACTATACACTATACACTTTTATATAAAAATTTTAAATAAAAATTGATCTCCACTATACACTTTTATATAAAAATTGATCTCCACTATACACTTTTATATAAAAATTGATCTCCACTATACACTTTTATATAAAAATTGATCTCCACTATACACTTTTATATAAAAATTGATCTCCACTATACACTTTTATATAAAAATTGATCTCCACTATACACTTTTATATAAAAATTGATCTCCACTATACACTTTTATATAAAAATTGATCTCCTCTATACACTTTTATATAAAAATTGATCTCCTCTATACACTTTTATATAAAAATTGATCTCCACTATACACTTTTATATAAAAATTGATCTCCTCTATACACTTTTATATAAAAATTGATCTCCACTATACACTTTTATATAAAAATTGATCTCCTCTATACACTTTTATATAAAAATTGATCTCCACTATACACTTTTATATAAAAATTGATCTCCACTATACACTTTTATATAAAAATGATCTCCACTATACACTTTTATATAAAAATTGATCTCCACTATACACTTTTATATAAAAATTGATCTCCACTATACACTTTTATATAAAAATTGATCTCCACTATACACTTTTATATAAAAATTGATCTCCACTATACACTTTTATATAAAAATTGATCTCCACTATACACTTTTATATAAAAAATGATCTCCACTATACACTTTTATATAAAAATTGATCTCCACTATACACTTTTTATAAAAATTGATCTCCACTATACACTTTTATATAAAAATTGATCTCCACTATACACTTTTATATAAAAATTGATCTCCACTATACACTTTTATATAAAAATTGATCTCCACTATACACTTTTATATAAAAATTGATCTCCTCTATACACTTTTATATAAAAATTGATCTCCACTATACACTTTTATATAAAAATTGATCTCCACTATACACTTTTATATAAAAATTGATCTCCTCTATGCACTTTTATATAAAAATTGATCTCCACTATACACTTTTATATAAAAATTGATCTCCTCTATACACTTTTATATAAAAATTGATCTCCACTATACACTTTTATATAAAATTGATCTCCACTATACACTTTTATATAAAAATTGATCTCCACTATACACTTTTATATAAAAATTGATCTCCACTATACACTTTTATATAAAAATTGATCTCCACTATACACTTTTATATAAAAATTGATCTCCACTATACACTTTTATATAAAAATTGATCTCCACTATACACTTTTATATAAAAATTGATCTCCACTATACACTTTTATATAAAAATTGATCTCCTCTATACACTTTTATATAAAAATTGATCTCCACTATACACTTTTATATAAAAATTGATCTCTATGCACTTTTATATAAAAATTGATCTCCACTATACACTTTTATATAAAAATTGATCTCCTCTATACACTTTTATATAAAAATTGATCTCCACTATACACTTTTATATAAAAATTGATCTCCACTATACACTTTTATATAAAAATTGATCTCCACTATACACTTTTATATAAAAATTGATCTCCACTATACACTTTTATATAAAAATTGATCTCCACTATGCACTTTTATATAAAAATTGATCTCCACTATACACTTTTATATAAAAATTGATCTCCACTATACACTTTTATATAAAAATTGATCTCCACTATGCACTTTTATATAAAAATTGATCTCCTCTATGCACTTTTATATAAAAATTGATCTCCACTATATACTTTTATACTATACACTTTATATAAAAAATTGATCTCCTCTATGCACTTTTATATAAAAATTGATCTCCTCTATGCACTTTTATATAAAAATTGATCTCCACTATACACTTTATATAAAAATTGATCTCCACTATACACTTTTATATAAAAATTGATCTCCACTATACACTTTTATATAAAAATTGATCTCCACTATACACTTTTATATAAAAATTGATCTCCACTATGCACTTTTATATAAAAATTGATCTCCACTATACACTTTTATATAAAAATTGATCTCCTCTATACACTTTTATATAAAAATTGATCTCCACTATACACTTTTATATAAAAATTGATCTCCTCTATACACTTTTATATAAAAATTATCTCCACTATACACTTTTATATAAAAATTGATCTCCTCTATACACTTTTATATAAAAATTGATCTCCACTATACACTTTTATATAAAAAATTGATCTCCACTATACACTTTTATATAAAAATTGATCTCCACTATACACTTTTATATAAAAATTGATCTCCACTATACACTTTTATATAAAAATGATCTCCTCTATACACTTTTATATAAAAATTGATCTCCACTATACACTTTTATATAAAAATTGATCTCCTCTATACACTTTTATATAAAAATTGATCTCCTCTATACACTTTTATATAAAAATTGATCTCCTCTATACACTTTTATATAAAAATTGATCTCCACTATACACTTTTATATAAAAATTGATCTCCACTATACACTTTTATATAAAAATTGATCTCCACTATGCACTTTTATATAAAAATTGATCTCCACTATACACTTTTATATAAAAATGATCTCCACTATACACTTTTATATAAAAATTGATCTCCACTATACACTTTTATATAAAAATTGATCTCCACTATACACTTTTATATAAAAATTGATCTCCACTATACACTTTTATATAAAAATGATCTCCACTATACACTTTTATATAATAATTGATCTCCACTATACACTTTTATATAAAAATTGATCTCCTCTATACACTTTTATATAAAAATTGATCTCCACTATACACTTTTATATAAAAATTGATCTCCACTATGCACTTTTATATAAAAATTGATCTCCACTATACACTTTTATATAAAAATTGATCTCCACTATACACTTTTATATAAAAATTGATCTCCACTATACACTTTTATATAAAAATTGATCTCCACTATACACTTTTATATAAAAATTGATCTCCACTATACACTTTTATATAAAAATTGATCTCCACTATACACTTTTATATAAAAATTGATCTCCTCTATACACTTTTATATAAAAATTGATCTCCACTATACACTTTTATATAAAAATTGATCTCCACTATACACTTTTATATAAAATTGATCTCCTCTATACACTTTTATATAAAAATTGATCTCCTCTATACACTTTTATATAAAAATTGATCTCCTCTATACACTTTTATATAAAAATTGATCTCCACTATACACTTTTATATAAAAATTGATCTCCACTATACACTTTTATATAAAAATTGATCTCCACTATACACTTTTATATAAAAATTGATCTCCTCTATACACTTTTATATAAAAATTGATCTCCACTATACACTTTTATATAAAAATTGATCTCCACTATACACTTTTATATAAAAATTGATCTCCTCTATGCACTTTTATATAAAAATAATCTCCACTATACACTTTTATATAAAATTGATCTCCACTATACACTTTTATATAAAAATTGATCTCCACTATACACTTTTATATAAAAATTGATCTCCACTATGCACTTTTATATAAAAATTGATCTCCAACAATTGCAGGCTAAAATGTGCACACCTCTAATGAGCTTCACCTGGAAAATAGGGTACACCTGAGCTAAGGAAATAAAGGAAAAGATGAAATATACTAATACTAATAGACTAATATCCAAGCTCTGTGTGTGAACATCTATAGACCAGGAAGAAGCAAGCAATGTACAAAAATACAACAAAAGACACAGCATTCTAAGATTTGTTACAAAAGAAACAATGTAAAAAGAAATGTTCAATCTTCAAAACATTGGTAATAGAAACCATGCACACATATTAACCTTACCAATGCCGTTCTAGATCTAACCAAGTAACAAATAAGCGAACAGCAGAGAACATATGGCATGTATACATGTTATGTTAACACGTAAATTCAAACAAATCATTAGTATGTGTGAATATAATAAAAAACATTTAGTTATAGATAAAAGATGTGTATACTATATACATCGTGAACTCATATGTGTACCCAGGCCAACCCCGAACTGGTTCTCTGCATAGCGGCACTCTCATTGTAATAGCCAAATCTGACTAAAATCGTGTAATAGCAAATACTGCTTAAATCAAAAAGGAAAGAAAGGGACCTTTACAGAGAAGGGGGGTGCTAAAAAAAAGTATCTATGATTCATGAGAAAGAATAGAAATCTCCTCATAAAACAATAGAGACATATGATAGACAAACCCTAGATTCCATAAATTAAATAGTGTCAGCCCTAACATAATAGTGCGAAGGTCAAACCCATACAAAAAACGAAAAAAAGATCGTACAAAAAGGTTGGATGGTGTATGGTGACCATAGAGGGAGCATACATCCCCCAAACGAGAAGAACATCCAGCATGACAAAATATATAGCATAAATGTCATAAATCCACCTAAATTAGATAAGATTGAATGAAATGGAATGAAATCCACATATAAATGAATTCAATATTTATTTTCTTTTATATATATACATTTTTTGGGGTATGTATAAATATATATATGGATCAGTCATTTATTAAAAAAATATGTAGCCACAATAGTGGATATTGACGATTCCCTTCTTTTCTCTGTTCAAATGTATTAATAACTACTTCCCTCACCACATGGGGTCTTCACATATTGGGATAAGGGGGTCTCCCTTATCCCAAACTTTCTGATCACCTTCTTCCTCCCTCCCCTCTCTTTCTTTTAGCTACTTTCATCTTTCTTTTATTTCTTTATATATGTTTACATGTCTAATTCACTTGACTAAACATACTTGGATGTTCTTCAGTCCTTCTATCTTACTTTGTTAACAATTGACTAACAAAAACATTCTTCTAGAGAAATTCTCATTCTAATTTTTTTTATTTTTTCTGTTTCTTGTTGTGAACTATTTGTTCTTATACGCCAAATATACAGTATGTTACATTTAATACTGTATAACTTATTGATGTTTATTTTACTTTATCCCTTTTTTTTCAGTTTAATTCATCTATAATACTCCAAAATTGTACATTCTTTCCCTGTTTTGTCTTTGGTAAAACTATAGATTGAAACAAGGAAGACGCCGCTCCAGGCGAGCAGTCACTACACTCCGAATGTGCTGGGTGCAAGCCACGGACCGCCACCGATGATCAATAGAAAGAACGGCTGCACACCACAGGAACGTTCCAACGATTTTAATCCAAAAAATAATTGTGTCCGAACCCAGGAGGTGACGCGTGCGTTTCACACTGACCTCAGTGCTTCTTCAAACCTACAGCACAACTGAAGCACCGAGCATATAAAGGCTCCATCCCCTCACACACAGGTGCGGGATAATGCAATCAGCTGTGCCGAATGTCTGACAAGCAGGGGCGGACTGACAACTCATGGGGCCCCCGGGCAACAGGAGATTATGGGGCCCCCAGACAATCAGAGATTATGGGGCCACACAGTATACACACACACAGTATATAATCACACAGTATAAACATACAGTATACACATGTTTCTATTGGCTGAGAAGGTACTGGAGAGGTGGGGCAGCTATAATCTCTGGATTTTTAGACCAAAGGGATGTCAGTAAGGGATATTTCAGAAACAGATGTAAAAAAAACACAGATTTTTACATACTGTCCCTGGTTTTACTGAGGCTGGCAACCCTGATGGGGCCCCCTAGTGGCCCGGGGCCCTCGGGAAGTGCCCGAGTGGTCGTATGGTCAGTCCGCCCCTGCTGACAAGGCAATCCTAATACACCTGCATAATCATACCTCTGTGTTATCACATGACAACATGGCATAGCATGTAAACTTCATACAAAAAATAAATATATTATTATAAAAAATAATAACACTGTCAAAAATAGTTATAATAGTCATACAAGTATAAATATGTTAAAGTGTAAAGGAGAAAAACTTAAATGACAAATAGCATCATATTGAGAATAATAAAAAACTAACCGAAATATGTGGATGAGAAGTATAAATAAATAGTGTCCTATATTGATAAAAAATGAAATATAACATTCCATATGCAAATAACCTAGTAATTCGTATATAAAAACAAAAATAAAAAGGAAAGACAAAAAAAAAAACACATCCCAATATCATAAAATAAATAAATCAGTTTGTAAAGGGGGGAACCAACTGCGCAAACCAATATATAGGGATAAAAACCAATATGAACAACTAGCAATAAAATTAAAATTAAAATTAAGCAACTGCCGCAGCCACCATCAGGGTGTTCACACACCAATGCACAGTAAAAGGGATATATATAAAATAAATTATATAAAGAATGGGGCGCAGACACCAAACTAAATAAGTAATAAAATTATCACAGGGTAATAGATGATGAGAGAAATAAAACTAATAAAAATAAATACAATACTAATTAATAAAAAATAATTATACATAAAAATGCTCCAAAAAGGGCTCCAAAGGACAGCTTCCAACAAAGCGTCTCAAGATTGATAACTTCAACAATGGTGTATAGCAGCAAGTAATAAACCGTGCTATACCAATAAATAGACAATCAAAAAAATATATAAATTAACATCCAATGGTGAAAAAAGTGTCCAGTGCAAAATAAAGTGCGTTTCAAGAAAATTGTGCAACGATCACTTGTGGATCAAATAATGAACAAAAAATTCATAATTCATAAATAGACGCAAATATTCATGCCAAAGGGAGTGACAAAAATATATAAATATGAAAGTGAAAATATATATATATATAATATATATATATATATATATATATATATGAATAAAACATAGATAAATCAGTCCAAGCAATAAATATCCAAAAAATTTAAATTTTTTAAAAAATGACAAAAATTGCTGCATGCCAAAAAATTCCTGTGCAGAAAAGTGAAAAAAAGAAGAAGTAATGTGCAACACAAAAATTACTAAAGGTGTGGTGATCCAAAATTAAGCAGAAAAAATGTAGCAGAAAAAATGTGTTATTAAAAATCCACTGCAATCTCTATATGTGCAGATATCAATAGTTGTATATCCTCCTGGTGACCGTGTACTTCTCAGTAGTGGTTTTCCTCCATGCGTGATCTAAGTGCCTGATAGAAAATGATTCCCCCAGCCCCTTACCTCACAGTAAGGGTGCAAACGCCTTACAACAATCCAGCTGGACAGAAATCTTACAATCAGCAAGCAAACCGGTCCTTGGAGCTCCTTATTTCTTCTCAGCATATATGCTCAACATAAGGGCAAAAGAGAGGGAAGGAGGGACTCCATTGTGCAGTAAAATATATAAATTTTATTAAGAACAAAATAGTAACTCACAGTTAAAAGAATCAATGAACAGCGCTGTGTAAAAGTGTGGATGGTCCCGGCCGAGACCACACACGGCGTCACCAGACTCTGATTCTCCTGACTAGTTGCGTCACGCCCACGTGACTTCTTCAAAGGAATTATATAATTTATTTTATATATACAACTATTGATATCTGCACAAATAGAGATTGCAGTGGATTTTTAATAACACATTTTTTCTGCTACATTTTTTCTGCTTAATTTTTGATCACCACACCTTTAGTAATTTTTGTGTTGCACATTATTTCTCCTTTTTTTCACTTTTCTGCACAGGAATTTTTTGGCATGCAGCAATTTTTGTAATTTTTTTAAATTTTTTAATTTTTTGGATATCTATTGCTTGGACTGATTTATCTATGTTTTATTCATATATATATATATTTTCACTTTCATATTTATATATTTTTGTCACTCCCTTTGGCATGAATATTTGCGTCTATTTATGAATTATGAATTTTTTGTTCATTATTTGATCCACAAGTGATCGTTGCACAATTTTCTTGAAACGCACTTTATTTTGCACTGGACACTTTTTTCACCATTGGACGTTAATTTATATATTTTTTTGATTGTCTATTTATTGGTATAGCACGGTTTATTACTTGCTGCTATACACCATTGTTGAAGTTATCAATCTTGAGACGCTTTGTTGGAAGCTGTCCTTTGGAGTCCTCCCACAGGATTGCTATCCTTCTCAGCAGCAAGCACCACATTTTTATGTATAATTATTTTTTATTAATTAGTATTGTAGTTATTTTTATTAGTTTTATTTCTCTCATCATCTATTACCCTGTGATAATTTTATTACTTATTTAGTTTGGTGTCTGCGTCCCATTCTTTATATAATTTATTTTATATATATCCCTTTTACAATAAATCAGTTTGATATTGTGGACGCACAAGAACAAAAAAAGATCTCTAAATGGGAAGATGTGGAGTATGTGGTGCTAATCGATACTACTATGTTAAAACCGATAAGACTAAAAAGGCAACATTTCACCTGGCACATCACATGGTGACCCCAACCTTTAGCCATAGAAAAATACTCCACAAAAGACATCCCCTAAGTACAATACAAACAATGTCCATAGTCCCATCAACCCACTATAATAAATTGTCAGTTAATTGTATATAATAACCGATTTTGAACATTTACGGGTGAAGGAAGAGTGGAGAACATCGTATGGATCAACAAATGGCGAGAAACATAACAACATCTCTAGCCAAAGTGGGTCCACAACAATATGGCAAGTATTTAATCATGATAGTGGCTAACATCCTACTCAAAGTTGAGACCTGAAGGGATGCGAGTCTGGAGCCAGTGTATCCAGAACACCTCCCTTCGACATAAAATTCGGAAGACATGACCCCCCCTCCCCTTTTGGTGCACACACCTTTTCTATAACCTGCACTTTCATAGACTTGATGTTACCATCATGGTACTCTCTAAAGTATTTGGCTATGTTGGTTCCCTTATTTTTGACTACACTGTATACATGTTCGTAGAAGCGGTCTCGCAGACGTCTCGTAGTCCTACCAACATATTGCATATAGCAAATGTCACAGGTTACTAGATATATAACATAACTTGTGTTACAATTATAAAAGGACCTGATTTCATATTCCCTCTGGTTGGATAACGCCCTAAACATATTTCCCCCAGAACATGGCCACAGCAGGGACATCCTGACGACCCACATTTGAAATTTCCTTTGAAATGGAGCCAAGTAAATGACTGGGTGCCAGTCTTATTATCATAAAAACTGGGTGACAGGGAGTGTCCTAGTGCCCTTATGGGTACTATGTTGATGCCGTTATGCAAGATGTTCGCAGGTACATCATCAACACGGAGAATAGGTAGGTTCGCTCATCTCTGGCTACGCTCATCTCTGGCTCCCTGATGTTTGGCTTGTCTGACTATCCGTTCCGGTTCCTGAACTCTGGCTATGTTTTGACTACGTTTGTTCTATTTATTTTATTATTAACCACTAGCCGACCGCCGGCTGTCTATTGACGGCCAGGCGGCGCAGCTCTCAGGACGGGAGGGCGTCATATGACGTCCTCCCCTTCCCGGCCCTCCAGGTAGCGCGCGTGCGCCCGTGGTGTGACACTAGGCACCCGATGCGCGTGCCCATCACCCACGATTGCCCGGTAACACAACGGGACCGTGGATCCGTGTGTGTAAACACACAGATCCACGGTCCTGTCAGAGGAGAGGAGCCGATGGTGTGTTCTCTGTACAGAGAAACCGATCGGTCTCCTCCCCTTGTGAGTCCCCTCCCCCCACAGTAAGAATCACTCCCAGGGAACATATTAACCCCTTCAGCGCCCCCTAGTGGTTAACCCCTTCCCTGCCATTCACATTTATACAGTAATCAATGCATTTGTATAGCACGGATCGCTGTATAAATGTGAATGGTCCCAAAAATGTGTCAAAAGTGTCCGATATGTCCGCCGCAATATCGCAGTCACGATAAAAATCGCAGATCGCCGCCATTACTATTTTAAAAAAAAAATAAAAAAAAATGCTATAAATCTATCCCCTATTTTGTAGACGCTATAACTTTTGCGCAAACCAATCAATATACGCTTATTGCGATTTTTTTACCAAAAATATGTAGAAGAATACGTATGGACCTAAACTGAGGAAAAAAATTTTTTTTTTTTATATATTTTTTGGGGATATTTAGTATAGCAAAAAGTAAAATATATTGTTTTTTAAAAAAAAACTTGTCCCTCTTCTTTTGTTTTTAGCGCAAAAAATAAAAGACGCAGAGGTGATCAAATACCACCAAAAGAAAGCTCTATTTGTGGGGACAAAATGATAACAATTTAATTTTGGTACAATGCTGTATGACCGCGCAATTGTCATTTAAATTGTGACAGCGCTGAAAGCTGAAAAATGGCTTGGTCAGGGAGGGGGTGAAAATGCACTGTACTGAGGTAGTTAAACAAGTGTGGTTTAACTGTACTTCTGTCTCAGTCTGATTTCATGGTTTCTGACACGTACTTACTCCCAGTCCTTCTCCCATGAGACACACATCTAAATAACAGATCCTGTCAGGATCTATCATTCCTGTGAACGCCAAGTTTTTGTCATTGTCATTGAGGTATCGCAAAAACGTGTCAAACATGTTACCACCATCCGTGACAACCAGCAACAAGTCATCAATATAGTATGTGCTGTTGGTAAATGATGTATAGCTGTGGAAGATCGCCCTCTGTATCATCTACCCCCACCGCGCCGCAGGTGTGTAGGCTATAGAATTAGTGAAGGATTAAAAGTGCAAGTGTAAAAAGTATATATATATCAAACAGCAGCTACTTAAAACATATAAACATGTGGAATCTGCAATTCAACTTAAAAATGCAACATAGATAAGGTGAATCAGTAGCGCTAATATAAACAATGAAAAATATAATATAAAATGCTGAGTAAATACTATGCAAATAAATACTGTGCAAATATATAAACAGTGCTATATAAATATCAAAGTACAAAAATAGTAGTGTATAATTGACTCAACGTATAACTTAATAGCAGCGGTGTGTCTATTTCTCTTAGTGACAAGTGAAAAAGTTCATAAATATATAAAGTCCAGATTGTGAATAAATAAATAGGTAAGTGATTTTCCAAGTGTCTTCAGTCACAGTTTCAAAGTGGAGTCTTCTGACTGACTTGAATCTACCACCACACCACGTGATCACACTCCCTCTGAAAGGCCCACTCACCAGCTCACTAGGCCTCACACTCTCGTGTTTGGCAGATGCGTTTTTTACCCACTCCAGGGGTTAATGAAGGATGGCTTGTTTGATCCGTTTAACTCTCAATGCGATTCCATATGTAAAACAATGAGTAAAACACTCCACATAGTGTAAAAACGTATGATAAAATTTATTCACGTAAAAACACTCCAATGGTCAAACTCACATTTCAAAGGTTAAAATCAAGCCTCAAATCCAAAACCACGGCAAGCCAAACAACGCTGATGTATAAAAATATAAAGTATATATATATACTGCGGTCTCGGCGGACCAAGAGGAAGACCCTGGTGGTGGTATAGTTATAGTCCACAGTGGCGTAATATATAAATAAATAAATACAATCTTTACTTTTTGCTCTGTAGCCTCATTCCCGACATGTTTCGTCGCTTGGACTTATTCATGGGTATCATGATACCCATGAATAAGTCCAAGCGACGAAACATGTCGGGAATGAGGCTACAGAGCAAAAAGTAAAGATTGTATTTATTTATTTATATATTACGCCACTGTGGACTATAACTATACCACCACCAGGGTCTTCCTCTTGGTCCGCCGAGACCGCAGTATATATATATACTTTATATTTTTATACATCAGCGTTGTTTGGCTTGCCGTGGTTTTGGATTTGAGGCTTGATTTTAACCTTTGAAATGTGAGTTTGACCATTGGAGTGTTTTTACGTGAATAAATTTTATCATACGTTTTTACACTATGTGGAGTGTTTTACTCATTGTTTTACATATGGAATCGCATTGAGAGTTAAACGGATCAAACAAGCCATCCTTCATTAACCCCTGGAGTGGGTAAAAAACGCATCTGCCAAACACGAGAGTGTGAGGCCTAGTGAGCTGGTGAGTGGGCCTTTCAGAGGGAGTGTGATCACGTGGTGTGGTGGTAGATTCAAGTCAGTCAGAAGACTCCACTTTGAAACTGTGACTGAAGACACTTGGAAAATCACTTACCTATTTATTTATTCACAATCTGGACTTTATATATTTATGAACTTTTTCACTTGTCACTAAGAGAAATAGACACACCGCTGCTATTAAGTTATACGTTGAGTCAATTATACACTACTATTTTTGTACTTTGATATTTATATAGCACTGTTTATATATTTGCACAGTATTTATTTGCATAGTATTTACTCAGCATTTTATATTATATTTTTCATTGTTTATATTAGCGCTACTGATTCACCTTATCTATGTTGCATTTTTAAGTTGAATTGCAGATTCCACAAGTCATCAATATACCTTAAGTAGAGTACAATCTTTGATCTAAATGGGTTCTTCACTCCAAAGATGCGGGACCGCTCCCACCAACCCATATAGAGGTTGGCCAAGGAGGGAGAAAATTTGTCTCCCATCGTGGCCCCGCACCTCTGGAGATAGAAGAAACCAAACACGAAGTAGTTATGTGTCAGTAGAAATTCCAATACCTCAATGACAAATCCCCTATATTCAATGGTAAAATCAGTGTATGTCTCAAAATAAAAGGAAACGGCTGTTATAGCCAAACCATGGGGAATGAAGGAATACAAACTTGTGACCTCACAAGTGGCCCACGAGTAATGATCACTCCAAGAAAAGTTTTGCATTATGTATAGAAGGTGGTTAGTATCCTTCAAAAAAACAGGTAGCTGTTTGACCAAAGGCTGCAAATGTCCAGTGTCCACGGAAGTCAGTGTGAAATGCACGCGTAACTTCCTGGGTTCGGACACTCTGTATTTGTTGGCTGTTTATTGCTATTTTCTGGAATAAAATCGTTGGAACGTTCCTGTGGTGTGCAGCCGTTCTTTTCTTCCTTTGGTAAAACTCAATAAAATTTATTGTAAAACAAAACAAAAAACTTATACAGGTAGTACTCACTCTCTCCAAGCTCTAATGCTGCTCTGTGGTCAAGCACTGATCTTCTTTCAGGTGTAAAAGCCCCCAGTATCATTCAATCCATTTGCTGCAAGCATGGGACATCAAACCACCTTCTGGGGACATCTCATCAGCTTGCTCTGCACTCACAGGAGAATGCTGCAGCAATCTGCCCACTGCTAGACAAAGAGGATCCATGATGTCACATGACTGGACCACGATGAACAAGGTGCTTGGTTAAGCTGCAAAATGTCTTCAACATTACAGAACAGGTCCAGTTGAATGTTATTAACTACTACCAGTTACAACTGAAGATTTGAACTTTTCACGTCCAAATTTTAGTTACCACCCAAGCATCCAGCACTTCAAAACTTTATAAATCTAACACATCATGACACGCCACATTTTTTTTTATAAATTCACCCCTAGTATTCCTTACACTTGGTTCAGTTATAAAATACCCCACTCTTTGTCTACTTTCATTACTCCTCTTCTACAAAGCAGGGGTTATGTTGAAACATAAACACATTTTTGCTGCTCTAGAGACATTGGTATGTTTATGGTTTCTTCCATAATCCGTAAACCGGCTTCCTTTGGCATTATGACTCGTGGTAATATCCCAGAGCAAAAAATGTTTACAGGAGCTGAAATGGTTCAAACACCTGCCAGTAAATAGCTATCAAAGTATCAGTGACCAAATTCACCGCACACCTCAGGTCATAAGCGTAACGAGCTTCGCGTTCTCAGCCTATTACTTTACTAGATGTTTACAAATTAGACAGTCCCCACAAAAGATCCCATTGTTCAAGACTGGCAAATTCTCCCGGAGATAAGCACCGCTCGGCTCGATGGGAAGTTGTTAGTTAAATGCCGACTACTTGAACAAAATGAAACCATATTTCTTTGCCCAGTTTGGCAATGTTATTTGCTTTTCTTAATATTTTGCTTTAATTTGACTGCAGATAAAAATCTAAAAAGTACAAAATCTTTTTAAACCTGCCACTAAAAATTATTTTTGAAGCTGAAATCCAGACGGTTCTAAAAACACAATTTAATCCAGTTTATTCATATAAAATCATTTTATGTCATTTTACACCGACCTAGAATAAACACCAGAATCTGATATTACTTTCCTGTAATCAATAATTTAAACATACCTACAGGAGGATAGTAAAAATATTGCTTAATTGTAGTAAAGAAATATAACATCACAAATCTGGCTTTGCTGTGTGGTAAGGGGTACCGCGATCACAAAACTGTCTGGTAACATTTACAAATTTACAAAAGTTTATGTATATTTATGATTTAAACTATATGAAGACTTTTACTGACCACAAATGGTCTAAATGTACAGCCAATGCTATGAAACCTAAGTGTTTTAAATAGTCTACTATAAAGTTATTACTTTTAAAATATTCTTTGAAAATGGGGAAGTTAGTAAAAAAAATAGCAAAAAAATAATATTGTAATTAATTATTATTAAAAAATCCTTTCCTTTTCAATCTGCAGCGCTGTAATTTTCTGTAAAATGCAATGCAATATGGTAACCTGGAGGAGTTCTGTACAGAATGCCGCCCAGAAATGTTATTTCCTGTTTATGTGATTGGTTTACTGATTTTCTCAGTCTTTACTAGACACAATTCAATTCAATTAGATAGATACAATTCAAATTTTAGGCATCCTCTTTAATAGGAATTCAATTTTGGTGAGATACTCCCCAAGTGTTCAATACATAATAAGTAAATAAGTAAAAAACATTTTTTTTTTTTTAAAGTTTAGGTAGGTGGATACAAGAACCCCTGTCAATCTTTTATTCTTGTCTGTGTCCCTGTTGCAAGTTTCCCCTCACTTCCTGTCTTCTAAATGATGTCCTCAGAACAGAAAGAGAAAGAAATCTTTCTAATCTCCAGATAACAGTAACATTTGACTGGTCTACCTTTTCCCCATTGTATACAAACCTAAAAAGAAAAAAGATTTCTGTATTGATAGTAGTTTAGTAAATACTATATATTTATTTTTTTAATTTTTTTATGTTTAGGCATAACATATTATATTTATATTATTTAAATTATATTTTTTATTTGACTAATGGTTTAATCACATTGGGTTAGTTGGATTTAGCATATGCTCATTGTATTACTATTATTCTAATAATTGTAATATTTATATATTTACTTTTAATAAAATGATATTATAATATATTATATTATAATAATAATATATATATATATATATATATATATATATATATATATATATATTATTTATTTATTATTTATTTTTAATTCTTTTTTTCAGATTTTGTGTGAATACAGGAGGAGCTCTGCATATACAGTGGTGTGAAAAAGTGTTTGCCCCCTTCCTCATTTCCTGTTCCTTTGCATGTTTGTCACACTTAAGTGTTTCGGAACATCAAACCAATTTAAACAATAGTCAAGGACAACACAAGTAAACACAAAATGCAATTTGTAAATGAAGGTGTTTATTATTAAAGGTGAAAAAAAATCCAAACCATCATGGCCCTGTGTGAAAAAGTGATTGCCCCCTAAACCTAATAACTGGTTGGGCCACCCTTAGCAGCAACAACTGCAACCAAGCGTTTGCGATAACGTGCAATGAGGCTTTAACAGCGTCCTGGAGGAATTTTGGCCCACTCATCTTTGCAGAATTGTCCTAATTCAGTTACATTAGAGGGTTTTCGAGCATGAACGGCCTTTTTAAGGTCATACCACAACATCTCAATAGGATTCAGGTCTAGACTTTGGCTAGGCCACTCCAAAGTCTTCATTTTGTTTTTCTTCAGCCATTCGGTGGTGGACTTGCTGGTGTGTTTAGGATCATTGTCCTGCTGCAGAACCCGAGTTCGTTTCAGCTTGAGTACACGAACAGATGGTCGGACATTCTCCTTCAGGATCTCTTGGTAGACAGCAGAATTCATAGTTCCTTTTATCACGGCAAGTCTTCCAGGTCCTGAAGCAGCAAAACAGCCCCAGACCATCACACTACCACCACCATATTTTACTGTTGGTATAATGTTCTTTTTCTGAAATGCAGTGTTCCTTCTACGCCAGATATACTTGGACACACACCTTCCAAAGAGTTCCACTTTTGTCTCATCGGTCCACAGAATGTTGTCCCAAAAGTCTTGGGGATCATCAAGATGTGTTGTGGAGAAATTGAGACGAGCTTTGATGTTCTTTTTGCTCAGCAGTGGTTTTCTCCTTGGAACTCTGCCATGCAGGCCATTTTTGCCCAGTCTTTTCCTGATGGTGGAGGCATGAACGCTGACCTTAACTGAGGCAAGTGAGGCCTGCAGTTCCTTGGACGTTGTTGTGGGGTCTTTTGTGACCTCTTGGATGAGTCGTTGCTGCGCTCTTGGGGTAATTTTGGGCAGCCGGCCACTCCTGGGAAGGTTCACCACTGTTCCATGTCTTCGCCATTTGTGGATAATGGCTCTCACTGTGGTTCGCTGGATTCCCAAAGCTTTGGAAATGGCTTTATAACCCTTTCCAGACTGATAGATCTCAATTACTTTCTTTCTCAATTGTTCCTGAATTTCTTTGGGTCTCGGCATGATGTGTAGCTTTTAAGGATCTTCTGGTGGACCTTACTGTGTCAAGCAGCTCCTACTTAAGTGATGCCTTGATTGTGAACAGGTGTGGCAATAATCAGGCCTGGGTGTGGCTAGAGAAATTGAACAACCACAGTTATAGTATGTTTTAACAAGGGGGGCAATCACTTTTTCACACAGGGCCATGATGGTTTGGATTTTTTTTCACCTTTAATAATAAACACCTTCATTTACAAATTGCATTTTTGTGTTTACTTGTGTTGTCCTTGACTATTGTTTAAATTGGTTTGATGTTTCGAAACACTTAAGTGTGACAAACATGCAAAGGAACAGGAAATGAGGAAGGGGGCAAACACTTTTTCACACCACTGTATCCCACATACTATTTGAAGAATGTCTGTCTTTGTAGATGAAGACACGATTGTGGTATTTACAAAGTGCACCCCAAATTCCAATTGTAGTACTTACAGTTTTAGCAACTGTGTATTGTCACGTGGTCTATAAAAAAAACGACTTGATGAATAACTGTTTGAGCTGGAAAGAAAATATTAAAAAAAGGCAGAGCAAGGGTGGATGCTCGAGTCAGATCCAGATAATTGTGGCATGATTGGGTGACCATCATGGTACTGATGTGGGACTTTAGGTTGTACCAGAACCTTGAGCTGTACAATTTTATTGCATATGTAACTTTTGCTTCCTGTTTGGAAAGACTTCACAGCCGGTGTGCCTGGTGGATCCTCTTATCTTTCTGCTAGTCTAAAATTCAGGATTTGTCTGATTGAAAGCAACAGACTCTGATGATATTAAAACACTGTTCCTGGTAGACTAAAACCATGTGATTATTTGCGTAAGCTTCGGGTCATGCAAGGAAGCTTAGGAGCAGCTGTATTTTATTCATGAGAGCAAGAAGTTTTTTTTTCTTATTCAAAATAGGAATTTGATTTGATTTGGATTTGGGACATGTGTAGTGGCCCTAGCTTCAGATATGTTTTTTTTTTTCATGCTAATTGTATGCCAATTGATAATGCCGTCATCTGCTTTTCTCCCTGTGTAAATGTTTCCTTCTGCCTACTCAGTTTAGCAAATGGTGGGATGTGCGACTGAGGCCTCCTTTGAATATATATGGGGCTTTAATGGAAGACTGACTTCTTTATTACCGACTTCCTTTAAGGGATGATCTAATATACCGGGGATCTCCAAACTTTCTAAGCAAAGGGCCAGTTTACTGTCCTTGGGACCTTAGAGGGGCCGGATTTCGGCCAAAGGGAGTGGAAATATTCCTGTCATTAGTGGGAGTAAACATAGATACATAGTAGGAGAGGTTGAAAAAAGACACAAGTCCATCAAGTCCAACCTATGTGTGTGATTTTATGTCCATATTACATTGTATATCCCTGTATGTTGCGGTCGTTCAGGTGCTTATCCAATAGTTTTTTGAAATTACCAATGCCGCCCGCTGAAACCACTGCCTGTGGAAGTGAATTCCACATCCTTACCGCTCTTACTGTAAAGAGCCCTCTACACAGTTTAAGGTTAAACCGCTTTTCTTCCAATTTTAGTGAATGGCCGTGTGTCTTATTAAATTTCCTTTTGTTGAAAAGTTTTATCCCTATTGTGAGGTCACCAGTACGGTATTTGTACATTTAAATCATATTCCCTCTCAAGCATCTCTTATCCAGAGAGAATAAGTTCGGTGCTCGTAACCTTTCCTCATAACTAATGTCCTCCAGTCCCTTTATTAGTTTTTTTGCCCTTCTCTAGACTCTCTCCAGTTCCAGTACATCCTTCCTGAGGACTGGTGCCCCGAACTAGATGGCATACTCCAGGTGCGGCTGGAGTCTTGTAGAGGGGGAGAATTATTGTTTTATCTCTGGAGTTAATCCCTTTTTAATTCATGCCAATATTCTGCTTGCTTTGCTTGCAGCAGCTTGGCATTGCATGCCATTTCTGAGCCTGTCATCTACTAGGACCCCCAGGTCCTTTTCCAGCCTAGATTCCCCCAGAGGTTCTCCCCCCCCCCCAGTGAGTAGATTGCATTCATATTTTTGACACCCAAAAGCATTATTTTACATTTTCCTACATTAAACCTCATTTGCCAAAGTAGTTGCCCACCCCATTAATTTGTTCAGATCTTCTTGCAAGGTTTCCACATCCTGCGGAGAAGCTATTGCCCTGCTTAGCTTAGTATTGTCTGCAAATACAGAGATTGAACTGTTTACCCCATCCTCCAGGTCGTTTATGAATAAATTAAATAGGATTGGTCCCAGGACAGAACCCTGGGGGACCCCACTTTCCACCCGGACCATTCAGAGTACTCCCCATTTATCACCACATTCTGAACTCGCCCCTGTAGCCAGTTTCCAATCCATGTACTCACCCTATGGTCCATGCCAACGGACCTTACTTTGTACAGTAAACATTTATGGGAAACATTGTCACATTTGGTATTAGGGGGATAAATAGTGCTCCATCGTTGGTATCATAGGGATAAATAGTGCCCCATTATTGGTGTCATTGGGAGTAATGGTGCCCTATTGTTGGTGTCAGTTGGTAGAATAGTGTCTCATATCAGTGGGAGGAATAGTGCCCCAAGGATCGGATAAAAGCAAGCAAAGGGCCGCATCTGGCCCTCGGTCCACAATTTGGAGACCCCTGTAATATACGATACTGGTGGCTGTGTACTAGTTTGTATTGGCCGGCTATTTGGGTCTGTGTGTTGAAGATCTGTGTGAATCTGTGTCCACCATCATTCCTCACCTTTGATGTTAATACACACACCTGCGTGCAGCAGGTATATTGAAATGTATTAATACTTATATCTGAACACCACCTAGTCAGTTGCACATTGGGCTGTTGTGGTTGTGGGACCCTGGAAATCACTGTGTCTGCCCAAGAGACTATTGATATGTGCTGACATCCCGCCATTTTGAATCTTGATAACCCATATACTATGGTCCTGAGAAAGCCATATATCAGGCAAAACGCGTTGGCCTATGGAATTGGACCTACATATCTGTGCCTCTCTTATAGGACATTCAACTGAAATTTTGGTCCATTGGGGTATATTTTAAATTGAAGTGTATACACAAAATGTGGTCTGTCTCCTGCCAATGCTGTTAAAGTCCCATTTTGCTATAGGCATTTTCTCCTATTAATGTTTTGCTCTAGTTAATAGAGATGTGGCATAATGGAGGTCATTTTGTTAGAATATCAGTCTAGAAAAGTCACTTGTCTGGAGCTCAAGGACAGCTTTTTAATTTTAAAAGGTAATTTTTTTTAGAATATAAAATTTTTATTCAAACCCCCTGCAAAGAACACAGTAATGCTTACCTCTCCTGCTGCCCATGCTCCCACATTTTGCTGTGTATAAGAGCTACCGCCACCTGAATGCTCATTAGTCCAACACTTCCAAGTGTGTCAGATCTTTGGTCCTCCACTGTTCTGCCCCTGCCTCACCATAGAACAGTGATTTAAAGTGGAAATCCACCAAAAAGGGGAAGTTCTTCTTGTCTGCCTCTTCCCCCCTCCTCTACCACTTTGGAAAAAAACATTTTTTTCTTGGGGAGCAGTTACCTAGTTCTGACAGGTACCCACTCCCACTTCCACTAGATCTGAGTGGATGTTTGGCCCCCCCACCTTTGCCCGCAGCCTTCTGGGACATATCACAGGTCCCCGAGGGCTGCAAGACCTTTCACACAGCGCAGCGTGGCTCTCGCATGTGCAGTGGGAAGCTGGCTGTGAAGCCGTAAGGAGTCACAGCTTACTTCCCTTAGTAAACATGCTGGCGACAGGGCCCAAAGAAAAAACTGGCCCAGGTGAGGATGGCGCTGGGTTCTTGGACAGGTAAGTGTCCTTCTATTAAAAGTCAGCAGCTACAGTATTGCAATGATTGCCATTTTATTCTCTAGGGTCTCTGCTAAAATATATATAATAATGTTTGGCGGTTCTAATTAATTTTCTAGCAAAAAATACAAATTTAAACTTGTAAACAAAAAGTTCAAGAAAAGGCCTGGTCAGCAATAAAGCCAGCACCCAACCCTTGAGTTCAGGCCACATACAAACCGGCCACAGTTGTACAGACAATTTTTTATGTTGCCATAGCACAGTGTGTTGATGCATCCAGAGGCGTTGGTTAGCCACCTCTAAATGCAGCAAATTATTTGCACCCATTCACCCTTATGAATGTAGCCTTATATATGCAGTATGTATTGTGTAAAATCAATGTTTTATAAGCCAACATTTCCCTTTCTGTTGTAATCTCCAACAGAGATGGAGATGAATGGTTCAAATTTTCCTTTATCACCCTATAAAATATGCTGGCATTAACAAGGCATAATACTGTCCCTACACTAACACTCATGTGCTATGGATTCTGTCAGTAAATATCTTATTTCAGTAAACATGTCTTACAGAAAAATATTAATTTCAACATTTTTACCTTGCTTTATCTCCTTCAAACCTTATTAGATCACCCAAGACTGTCATCGGCAAGTATAATTCTAACCTTTTCTCAGTGGAGCATTGTAATAAAGTGTAAAGTATACAGCTTTAACCCCAGATAAAAAAAACGAGAGGCAATGGTCTTCCAAGCCATCTGTTCCCCATATGTGCTCAAGCGAAAGAACATCTTCTTTGCCTCTATGCACATCAATTATTATTTTTTTTTTATACATTATGATTTTCTTGTGATGTTACATCACTTTAGCAAAACCCAAAATGTGTGCGGCGGAGATCGGATAGCACAGCAAAAAATCAACACGGTCAATGACACGTCTTCAGGTTACTCAACAGAAAGAAAAAAAAAGGTTGAAAAACAAAAATAAGTTGGTGCCGCAAAGATACACAATACATGTTTTGCATTCTGTGAATCATTCTTGGCTGGCGGATCAGATAAAGCTCTTGTAATTTCTTTAATATTGTTCAAATAATAAAGAGAAAGAAGAGATAGTTGGGAAGAGCTATAAATAACCAAAATGAAACACATTACTTGGGCCGATCTTTTCACATAACCTTGTTTAGCTGTTGACTTTAACATAAAACATCTGTCTTGCTTTGAATGGCGATTAGACGAAATAAAAGAAAATGCGAAGCAGAGAGATAGCATTGCCAGAGATGCTCGTTTCAGTAGTGCGAACGCAATATAGGTGGGTATTTAAAAGCCTGTGAGCCGTAAAATCCCAACAACGGGGTCAGTTAGGTCACAGGTCTATTTTCTGATCTGTTTTCAGGTAAAAAAAAAATAGGAATAAAAACCTTTAAAAATAATTCACAATAGTTTGAAGTTTAAATAAATAACAAAGCAAAATGTTCTTTAAAGAGAAATGGTCACTTTGCTGATGCAGGGCTAGGTGACAAAGGAAAGTCCCCTAAATTCACTCTGCCTGTGCTCACTCTCAGGTCCTTTCTCCTCGGCAGCCAATGCTGAAATTAGCTTCGTCAGCAACCTGCAAAAGCGGTGATGCCACTCCTCTGGTCATGTGACAGAGCACCACCACAGGGGAGCAGGACACATGTTCCTTGATACCCAGAAGTACCAAGTATTCTCATGAGTAAGCAGCTCCAAGACAGTGCAAGTAAGATGAGTAAAGGGGGTCGGGGATGACCTTTCCAGAGACAGTGTTGCCCTCAATGACTTTACAAGTCAGCATGAATCATTTTCTAAAAAGAAATAGTCCTGTTGTGACGAAACACGTAGGGCGTAGTGGTGTGTTCACGTCATTGCGCCTTACCAGAAGTGTTGGCGGATGTTTTTGAAGATATGCGTTATCCCAGTATACTAATGTGAGTGTATTACTTATTTAAATAAATTGTGGTTTTAAAGGTTTCATACTACATGGCATTTTTTTTCTAATATATACCCTTGTGGGAGCTCTTGATGTCGAGTGTAAATTGCCCTAAGGCTATATTTGCCCCTACTTCACAGCTGCAAACCGGAATGTGGATATAAATGGAAAAGTCCCCAATGCTTGCCAGACCCGCCTTCAAGGAGTCCTGGCTATATGGTAAGCGTACACCTTGTCCATATGTCGGTGGTCGGCCTCTATAGTGAAGGGAATCTGTCGCATCTCACCTGTGATTTGTGATGAGATGAATCACATTTGTTGGGTAAAGGACTGTTTATTTATGTGGACTTTTTTTTTACCTTTTTTTTTACTTTTAAATTTGTCACATTATTTGATGATGTTAATGATTTACAGTGCAGCACTTTGTATACTCAATGAATGTGACATGTGACAGTATACAGTAAGTGCATATTTTAACCACTTGCGTTAATGCTACAGGGCGGCACGGCTGCACAGGATCATGTAAACCCACATGATTTGCATTTACGGATAGGGGGCAGGCGTGATTAAGCTGATCAGCGGGTCCAAGCCTGTGATTTATGGCTGGAACTTCCTGATCAGCTGAATTAATGACAGAAGAGAGCCATGTGTTGGTAAACAACACAGAGCTCTCTACAGACAGCAGCAATGTGCCGTTTTTTTTCCATGGCCCATACACACGATCCAAAAATCGGACGAAAAATACCACTTTCGGCGCAATCGTACAATAATTGGATCGTTAGTACAGAGCTTTCGAGAGACGATCACGACAATTCATCAGATAGTATTCGATCAGACAAGCACGAAAATGTTCAGATTTTCGTTTAGTCAGTACAGATATTGTCCAAAAATACAATACAAATACATTACAACACATGACATCACTTCCGATTTTTTTTTTTCTGTTGTATGAGAATTTTCTTGACTTTAGTAACTTATTCAGTTTCTACTTTTTTACCATTAAGGGAAAAAAGTTGGACGATCTGTCGTCCAATTTTCGGATCGTGTGTACGCATCATTAGGCCCCTTGGGAGTGGAATCCGTCCAAGTGCATCCACCTACTCAGTGATCTCCCCGCTGATCCCTGCTGAGCAGGGGGATGACAGGTCCGTGTCGGCTCTGCTCTTCAGAGCAGACAGGGACACAGCTCACTGCTCTCTATGGGGCGGTTGGATGGAAACGGACTATATGTCCGTTTCCATTCGATTGCCATCAGATCCGATCCGCCAGACAGATGCGAACGTATACATCTGTTTTAACGGACCAGATCGGATGCTAGTGGGTGACAGCAGACACATGTCTGCTGACATCCGCCACCCCATAGAGAACAATGGGTGATACAATCGGGTTCGCCTGAAAAATGGACAGGTGAACCCTATCGGTCCGCTGGTGTGAAAGGGGCCTAAGGGAGTAAAAACCCACACATTGCTTAGTAAAAACACCACACAGTCCACACAGTTAACATTGTTAGGGATACAGTGCCTAACCCTTTGATCGCCCTAGCCAGTGTCATTAGTACAGTGACTGTCATACAGTGACAGTGTATATTATTAGCACTGATCATTATATTAGTGTCACTGGTGATGTCAGTGGCAGTTAGTCAGTTCCATTATAAGTCACTGATTACCGCCATTATGAGTATAAAAATGTAAAAGAAAATTCCAGTATATATACCATCGTTTGTAGATGCTATAACTTTCATGCAAACCAATCATTAAACACTTATTGGGATTTTTTTACCAATACATTTTGGCCTACATTTTTGAAGAAATTCGATTTTTTTTTTTTTTTTTTTTTTATATGTTTTATATCAGAAAGTAAAAAATATTATTTTTTTTTTTTTTTAATTTTCAGTCTTTTTTCATTTATATAACAAAAAATAAAAAAATCCAGTGGTGATCAAATACCACCAAAATAAAGCTCTATTTGTTGGGAAAAAAAATGTATTTAGAATTTTTAACGTTACAGAAAAGTAGAAAATAGACACAAAAATAGTCATGAAATACAGAACTTGGTAAATTACATGCACATGAGTACATAGAATCAATCTCAGCTATAAACTGGGCATTTTTTTTTTATTTCGTTTAGGTACAGCGTTGCATGACCACGCAATTGCCAGTTAAAGTAGCGCAGTGTCAAATAGCAATAAATGGCAATGTCACACTGTATTTGCTCAGTGGCCTTTCAAAACGCAGTTTTTTGGGAAAAAAAACACTTTCCTGACAGACTCCATGGCAGCCAATGTATGGGTTAATCCCGCCTCTCCTACCTCATAGGACCCCACTCCCATAAATCTTTGCTCCCAGCTAGGTACCGTGTTCCTTTTTTGTCCTCCTCCTTAGGACTAAAGAGGTAGTTCTTACCTTAAGGAGTAGTTGTTCCAGTCCTGGCATTTCCTCTTGCACCTGGCGATTGAAGGATGGCGGTGTTGGAGTCCAGTAACCCAGCTATTAGCAGGGTGGACACGGGTGATATTACGGTGCCATGAAGAGCTTACTATCCAGTCATTGACTGGCAAGCGGCAGTTTGGCCAATCGTCCTTGCTATTAGCAGGAGTCCTCCCCATTGATACCCGTTCGTACTCGCCGGTGATGTGCGTTTGAGAGGGTCAGGTTGGACTGTCTTCGTGCTGGATGGGTATCGTATATACTTTCTTGTTATCTCCATGGCAGCCTGTGTTTATATTTGTGCCTGTTTGTCTGTGTATGTCCTTCCTGTATGGCGGCTGGAGCGCATCTGCGTTCCAGCCCGCCGCTGCTTGTCCCTACTGCGCGTGCACACAGCCTCGATCCAAATCGAGGCTTGGCTCGCGCATGCGCGGTCCGGACGGGGCAGTGGTGGCCGCCCAATGCACGCGGACGTCGCAAGGCGGCGCACGACGACGCTGGGAGCGTCGTGACGTCATTAGAGCGGCAGATTCAAATAGCTGTCAGATACAGCTATGGCCTGGCTTCCATAGGATACTGCAGACGCCGGTTCCTATTCCTGACAGCAATATTGGTGGAAGGTAGGCTGGGCCCCTGTCTTTTTGCAGCTATGGTTTGTTTCTATTTTCTGCTGTGCTTGGGTGCTTATGGCTTGTGTCTTGCCTGCAGTCTCTGCTGTTCCTGTTGCCATGGATGTGTCGTCGCCGCCTAGTGGTCAGCCCTTATGCCGCAGGTAGGATGGAATTTATTTTCTCCTCTGCCTGTTTTGCATGGGTTGTTAGGGTTATTGGGGAATTATAAAGTATTTTGTTTCCTGTTCTTCCTCAGCCCTTCTAGGTCCGATCATCTCTCAGTAGCACGTGAAGATAAATCTACATCACAACGTGACCAATCAAAAACAAGATCTTCCTCTAAACATCACACGGACAGGTCAAGGTCTGGGTCTAGACATGATTCCCACCGCCATTCCGGTCGCCCGGAGAAAAAAAGCCTGCTGGGGGTGTAGGGCTCATGTCCCGGAGGACAAATCTCTCTGTGAAACATGCTACTCCAGAGCTGTGAGAGAGAGAGGTGCAGGAGACCAGCAGGTGGAAGCACTGGTCAGGAAGGTTGTGCAAGAATCTCTGAGCAGGACGAGTTCTGCCCACACAGCCATTCCCCCTTCAGCACCAGCCTCAGCCTCGGACGTGGTTGAACTTGAAGTTCCAGGTCCCTCCTATGACAATCTCTCATCAAATGGAGGTGGATGAATATGGAGCAGGGTTTGACTTCTCTCAGGTCCCTCACCTGGTCAGGGCAGTTAAAGACGCCCTAAGATGGGAAGACCCAATAGAAATGCCCTCTAAGCAAAAAAAGTATTTTAAGCATCTGAAAAAAGAGCGCCCGAGTTTTCCCTTTCTTGAGTGAACTCGGCGAAATCATATCTGATGAGTGGGGGAAGGTTGAAAGAAAGAACTCTTTAATCTCCAAAGTGGCGAAAATGTACCCATTCAGGAGCGAGGAGGTGAAATACCTGGATTCAGCTCCTCTCATTGATGCGGCACTAATGAGATTAGTGAGACATGTCACCCTTCCACTGGAGGACACAGTGTCATTTAGAGATGGTCTGGAAAGAAAGATCGATACCGATCTTAAACGAATATACATTACCGCAGGGATGGCTTGTAAACCGGCTCTGGCCCTTGCGGCTTTGTCAAAAGCCATGGAATCCTGGACGGATGATGTGGGTGCAACCCTGGGAAGTATATCTGAAGACATGGTCAGGAATTCCCCAGTGCATGCATTAAGGTTGGCATCGGCTTTTCTGGGTGAGGCTTCTCTGGACATTATCCGGTTGGTGTCGCATGTCATGCTATCCTCGGTCACAGCTAAACGTGCCCTATGGTTACGTCCATGGGTAGCGGATCCTGCCTCCAAACAGGCATGGTGCAAAATTCCCTTTGAGGGTTCTTCCCTCTTTGGGAATAAACTTGACTCGGCCATCACACACGCTACTGGGGGTAAGTCGGGCTTCCTACCCCAGGATCGTCGTCTCTTGAATCAGAGAAGAACTCAACCTAAACAGGATCAGGAGCGTGCTAGGGACGCATGTCGATACAGGCCTGGTAGGGAATTTAGAAAAAACTGGAGAAGAAACCAGCCTTCAGGACAGAAATCCACGAAGACCACATCTTCTGGGGGTCGTGATGCGACTAAGTCCTTTTGATACGGAGCCTGTCCAGGTGGAGCAGGTAGGAGCACGATTACTCCATTTCCAGCACGTCTGGGCAGCCTCGGTCCAAGATTATTGGACAATCAAAACCATCTCTACAGGTCACACCTGGACTTTCATCGACCCACCTACACACCGCTTTATTCCCACAGTTCTACCACATTCAGAAGAGAAAAGAGAGATTCTCTTATACTACACAGACTCCCTGATATCTCAAGGGGCCGTCATTCCGGTACCAGTGGAAGAAAAATTTCAGGGAATATATTCCCCCCTCTTCATGGTCCTCAAAAAGAATGGGTCCTGGAGGCCAGTCATCGACCTAACATATTTGAACTCCTTCATCCAGAAGGTAAGATTCAAGATGGAGACTTTTTTGACCATAAGTCAAACAATTCAGCCAGGCGATTGGATGGTCTCGGTAGACCTGAAGGACGCGTATTTTCATGTGCCAATCGCAAAAAATTTTCAGCAATATCTCAGGTTCGCAGTGGAGCAGAGGCATCTCCAGTTCACCTGTCTTCCTTTCGGGCTGACGACATCGCCTCGAGTGTTCTCAAAAGTGTTACTGGCGGTGGTAGCCCTGATCAGGGTCAAGGGTGTCCGGTTGCACCATTACCTGGACGACCTACTCCTGCTCTCGCAGGACAAAGATCAGCTTCTTTTACACCGGGACCAAGTCATCTCTGTCTTGACGGAGTTCGGCTGGTTGTTGAACAGGGAGAAGAGTCAGTTGGATCCAACTCAGTCCCTGATATTCCTAGGGGCACAGTTCGACACGGTGAAGAGTACTATTTCCTTACCCCTGGAGAAGATCCCAGTAATCCAAGACAGAATCCGTCTCGACTTGTCATGTCCTCGCCTCAGGGCATCACATTGCCTCAGAGTTATCGGCACCATGGTTGCCACAGCTCCCATGGTGAAATGGGCACAGTGGAAGATGCGGCCCTTCCAAAAGGGTTTTCTTCAACAATGGAACCCAGAGTCACAAGACCACTTCGTCAAAATGACCCCGTCCATGAGGGAGAGTCTTCCATGGTGGCTTCATCAAGAAAATCTCCTCAAGTGCCATTCCATTGCACCAGTCCACTGGATCACAGTGACGACAGATGCCAGCAACAGTGGCTGGGGAGCCCTCTGTCTGTCAGAAGTAGCCCAGGGGAAATGGGATTTTCCATCCCAAGATATAGTGTCAAATGTCTTGGAACTCCGGGCTGCCTTTCAAGCTCTTCAAGCCTTCCGTCACCTGATTTCAGGAGCTTCGGTTCTGCTGAGGTTGGACAACACGACTGCGGTAGCATACATCAAGAGGCAAGGGGGCACACGCAGTCTCAACCTACTACAGGAGGTCAGTCCGATTATGCCCTGGGCCCAGGCGAACTTGTCAAATCTAACGGCAGTTTATCTCTCCGGAGTCCAGAATGTCCAGGCGGACTTCCTCTCAAGAGTTTCCCTGGACAACAACGAGTGGTCCCTCCACACAGGAGTGTTCAGTTGGATTCTGTCCCTGGGAGTAACACCAGAAGTGGACCTCTTTGCATCACCCTGCAATGCGAAGCTCAAGAAGTATTACACAAGGAATCGTTGTCCCCAGGCTTACGGAATAGATGCTTTGACGGACCAGTGGAGGTTTCTCAAGGCGTATGCCTTTCCCCCAGTGCCGGTCATTCTACGTTTCCTATCGAGACTCCGTTGGGAAGAAGCCAAAATAATAGCGATAATTCCGTATTGGCCCAACAGGCCATGGTTTCCTCTCGTGACGCAGCTCAGTTGTCGGGATCCAGTCCCTCTTCCTTCCAGGCCAGATCTCCTGCTACAGGGAGCATCGCTTCACCCATGTCCATCCCATCTCCACCTGATGGTTTGGTGGTTGAAAGGGAAAGGTTAACAGCTTTGGGGTGCCCGAATACAGCAATCGAGACTCTGATGAGTGCCAGGAGAGAAGGTACTAATAGAGTATACCAAAGAATTTGGTCGAGATTCGTGAGTTTTGTCTCCACTGTTGGAGGTTCATTCAGAGAGCCAAAAATATCGGACGTCCTGGGTTTCCTTCAGACAGGCCTGGAGTTACCCTTGGCAGTCAGCTCTCTTAGAGTTCAAGTATCAGCGATCTCGGCATTTACAGGTGTTGCCTGGGCAAAACATCCTCTTGTTGGGCAATTCTTCAAAGGAGCAACAAGACTTAGACCTCAAAGGAGGCCAAGATTCTCCAAATGGGATCTTCCCCTCGTTTTGGACTTCTTTTCAGGAGAAGAATTTAGACAAATGGATCAACTGTCCATCAAAGACCTTTTTCTCAAGACAGTATTTCTGGTGGCCATAACATCTGCCAAGAGGGTATCTGAGATCAGCTCTTTGGGTTTCAAGGAACCCTTTATCACCTTTTTTTCCTGATCGAGTGGTCTTGATCCCCATGTTGGGGTCAAACCCCAAAGTGACATCTGTTTTTCATGAGAACCAGGAGATCGTTCTCCCGACCTTTCATCTACCTGATGATTCAAGCATCCATCCTCTTGATGTTGGAGAAATCCTAAGATTCTACTTGGAAACGACAGCTCCCTTTCGGAAATCGGATTATCTCTTTATCTACTTCCAGGGGAAGAATAGAGGGTTGCGTGCTTCCTCCAGATCCATCGCAGCCTGGATTGTCCAGGCTATCCAAAGGGCATATACGGCTAAGGGTCTGGTCCCTCCGGAGGCAGTGACGGCTCACTCGACTAGGAGTATCTCTACGTCTTGGGCGGCCTCTCGACATGTGTCTGCAGAAGTGATTTGTAAAGCAGCATCATGGTCGTCGATAAATACGTTTATGACGCACTATTGTGTAGAGCCAGCGGCTCTTTCCTCAGTTAATTTTGGTTTGAATGTCTTATCTGTTGACGGTGCCAATTAAAACCTTTTTTCTTTAAACCAGCAATATTTCCCACCCGGGAGTGTATGGCTAGTTATTTCCCATACGTTGGCTGCCATGGAGTCTGTCAGGAAAACGGAAAATTTATATCAAATACTTACCATAATTTTCCTTTCCTGATGGACTCCATGGCAGCCGGAGTTCCCTCCCATTGCTGGAGTAGGCTAAGTTATGGAACACGGTACCTAGCTGGGAGCAAAGATTTATGGGAGTGGGGTCCTATGAGGTAGGAGAGGCGGGATTAACCCATACGTTGGCTGCCATGGAGTCCATCAGGAAAGGAAAATTACGGTAAGTATTTGATATAAATTTTCCGTTTTAATGAATTAAAAAAAAAAAACACCAAAGTTAGCCCAATTTTGTTGTATAATAAGAAAGATGATGTTATGCTGAGTAAATAGATATGTAACATGTCATGCTTCAAAATTTGCGCATGCTCGTGGAATGGCGACAAACTACAGTACTTAAAAATCTCCATAGGCTACACTTTGTCATAACCACAGAAATAAACGTCAAAGTAATAACGTATATATACTGTGGGCAGTCGGCAAGTGGTTATGCTCATGCACGCTCAGATGAGTGGTTACATGCAAACAACAGCAGTGCTGGCCATCAGTGCCCTGAATATTGCCTATTAGTGGCCATCAGTGCCGCCTATCAGTGGCCATCAGTGCGCATATCAGTGCCACCTATAAGTGCTCATCAATGCCGCCTATCAGTGCTATCTATCAGTGCCCACCTAGCCGTGCTCATCAATGCCGCCTATCAGTGACCATCAGTGCTGCCTATCAGTGTTCAACAGTGCCACCTATCAGTGCTGCTTATCAGTGCTCATCGATGCCGCCTATCAGTGCCCATCAGTGTCGCCTTTCAGTGCTGCCTATTAGTGCCTCCTCAGCAGGACTCAGAGCTGAGAGCATCCTTCTCCTCCCATCCCTCTCCTCCTGTGTGTGAATGCTAGGGCTGGGCGATTTCCCCCAAAAAAAATCTGCGATTTTTTTATAAACATTTTTATTTTTTTATTATATTAATTAAAGTGCATCAATAAACAAAATTGCAAAGGCAAACCCTTTCTCTAACTGAAAAGTCAATGTGCAGTGTGCAACAAAGATTGTTAAACATCCAAATTATTTATACTGTATTTGGATTGAGTAATAAAACAACAAAAAATCCTGAGGTTACTCTTAGTTGAATTGAACATGTAA
The DNA here is from genome assembly GCA_028564925.1 of Lithobates sylvaticus. Classification (NCBI taxonomy): domain Eukaryota; kingdom Metazoa; phylum Chordata; class Amphibia; order Anura; family Ranidae; genus Lithobates; species Lithobates sylvaticus. Next base: position 66,251,696 of record CM053030.1, read on the forward strand.
ATAGTAACACCATTCCCATAAAAAAGTAATTGCATCTTAAACATTCTTTGCAAGGAAAATGTGCCTATCAACAACAGCAGGTTAAGGCAAGCTCGGTGACAGGTGACAACTGAATGCGGGAAATGTGAAGCTAAGCAGCTGAATTTGATCATTTAGCTACTTAGCTTGACACTTCTGTGGTGCACACACAGGAGGAGAGGGGCGGGAGGAGAAGGAGCAGATTGGCTCTCCCCTCTCGCATTTGTGTGAGGGAGGAGGGAGGGAAACTGTCAGTGCAGGCTCTGGGCTCTATGAGAGTAATGCCCCGTACAAACGGTCGGATTTTCCGACGGAAAATGTCCTATCGGACCATGTTGTCGGAAATTCCAACCGTGTGTGGGCTCCATCTGACTTTTTCCGTCTGAATTTTCCGACGGAAAAAGTTTGAGATCCTGCTCTCAAATTTTCCGACAACACAGTCCTATCGGACTTTTTCCGATCGTGTGTAGCGAATTCCGACAGGCAAAGTGCCACGCATGCTCAGATCACATTACAAGACCAAAGCTATTGGCTACTAGCCTCTACGTAGTCCCGTCGTACGCAACGAATGTCACCACGTTCAGGATGATGGGATTTTCCGACAACTTTGTCCGACCGTGTGTATGCAACACCAGTGTCGGACAAAATCCGTCGGAATAAGTCGGGATAAGACACTCTCAGCTCAGAGCCCTGAGGCCAGCAACCCCGCTGGGGCCCCCCGACAGTGGTAGACCCCCTGGGCCTGGTCGCAAGTGCAACCTTTGCAACCCTGGTAGTTCCGCCACTGGTTTGAGACAAACCATTTGACACTGGCAGGGGTGATTACAATTAACAGCTTTTATTATTTATGTAAAATCTTTATCCCAAAGGAAAAAAACTGTTTGCTTAAACTGCTTATAAATTGTGAGATGGGTTGATCCAACGTGTCAACGGTGTTTGTTTTTGTATCCCTCCCCTCCCTTCCCTGCGTGGAACCAATCTTTCCTTACGATTGATGGTAATTTATATGTGATGGCTTTGTTCAATAAAATATTTGAATAAAGTGTGAGCTGGAGCTTGGCTTCAATTTGTTGCTGAATCTAAATCTGCTAGTACATATAACACTCCCCTTCCCTTCAGACTGATAATGCTGATGTCCAAATGTGCCTCCTGTTCTCCTTCATCCAGAATAAAGGCACTCTAATACAGGAGGTGTGTAATGCCGTGTACACACAAGCAGAATTTCAGACAGAAAAAGACCGAAGGGAGCTTTTCATCATATATTCCGATCATGTGTATGCCCCATCAGACTTTTTACGTCGAAAATTCTAGACCTAGACCTAGAAAGAGAACATGTTCAACATTTTTCAGACAGAACCAGTTCCTATGGGGGAAAACACTTGTCTGTATGCTGTTCCGACATACCAAAAACTACGCATGCTCTGAAGCAAGTACAAGACGGAAGCTATTGGCTATTGAACTTCCTTTTTCTAGTCACATCGTACGTTTTGTATGTCACTGCGTTCTTGATTTTGGTGTGACCGTGTTTATGCAAGACAGCTTGAGCGGAATTCCGTCGGAATCCCGACAGAATTTCGTTGGAGAAACCATCAGAGTTTATTCCGACGGAAAAAACGCTTGTGTGTACACGGCATTACTGTCCAGATCATCAGGGGAAAAGCCTAAAAAAAAGAAAACAAATGCAATATTTAACCTTTTTGGTTTGGAGTTTAATACCGCTTTAACATATGATTGTAATTTACAATTGTAAATCATTGATCACGTCTTTTTTTCCACCTTGTAAATAAATTATAATCTGATCAATCTAAATATGATCGTATTTATGAACAATGTATCTCAGTGCTGTCAATCAATGAAAAACGTTAATTTTCAACCCCGGCCAATCGACTCAGTTTGATCTAATTTGATCGAAATCGAGTCTAAATCAGTCAGAAGTTATAGCTATTCGATTTTTTTGCAGATTTGTTTTGACTAAGTTGCAAATTGAGTGGATGAAAAAATCGAAGAGCATGCATGACTGCCATTAAAGATAGTAATAAAACTGAGAGATTCCAACCCTTCCCCACTTTATTTAAAATAAAAAAATACATATATATATAAAAAAAAAAAAAAAAGTTTGACAGGGATTTATTGTTGATATAGAAATCCACTGAGACTGCCCGGAGACTCTCTAACACGCCCAACCTGGTGTCACCTCTGTATATAGGAAAATGTGCTGTACAGATGTTGCAGGTATTCCATATTTAGCAAGGCAATAAGTCCTGACTAGTCTAGGTAAGTGCTTACAGATGTGTCGTCTATAAGAGCTGCCATCAGCTCACCTTCATTTCAGAAAATCTTTCCCTCGCACAGCTACTGCAGCAGATGTTCATTACCGGCTGACTGATTTACTGGCCTGTTGAGAGGCCTGACAGAGGACATCAACCATGAAACGATCCAATATTTCCTAATCTTATAAATTCACGGACCCGTCAGTCAACCAGCATCAAGAACAAAACCATATTGATTATTTTGTGGCCTTATCTATTTTATTATTACCGTACTTTGAATGCAAGTATTCTAAGGCCACATGCACACAGGCATAAAAACTGCCACTTTTACAGGTATCCAGAACAACCATACTTCATACAGCCCGGCAGTTACCCCAGGGTAGGAAAATCAATGGACTATGAGGACGCTTACCAGCGTCAGCTGCAATGGCTGGTGGTACTTGTAGGCATTCGTTTACAGGAAACCATGAATGAATTACACATTCATGTGGGCAGAGCCAGCAAGGCTGCGCTGTTTTCAAATTGTAACAGTGGGTACGGGGAGTTGATCCTCCACCTGCTGTCGCGGGGAGGGGGGATCAGCCATACGGGGTGCAAATGCTCCTAAAAAATGGGTGGAACATGTAACATGTTCCAAAGGTGAACTTAACCTTTAACTCCCCTTCTCCCCAGCCTTAAAGTCCCTGGCCTGCCTCTTTCATTTATTGGATTCCAGTTCTTTCAATCATGGAGGCTCAGGAGACACGTGAATGAAACATAGGGTGGTCTGCATGCAAATGCTCCCTGCCTAGGAATGCCCACTTCTCCATAATAACATCAACTTATCAAGGTAGTTTTTATTTGCATAACTCCTCCCAAGAGCCAGCCCACTGCTTGTATTAGGGCATGGTGCCGTGATGTTTTCAGGAAGTAATGTGCAGCTCCCTGCCAGCAATTCTCGCCAGCCATGATCATAGCTGCCAACAGTCACAGATTTCCTGGGGCATTCCCGGGAAACTGATTGATGTCCCGGGGAGTCTTTGTCCCGGCGAGAATCCCTAAAAATTAACTATTTCCTGGGCAGCAGCCAGCCTAGACTCTGCATTGCAAAACCCAGCTGCAGCTCCGGTTAAAAAGACTGATTCCTCAGATCCTCCCCCTGCCTCCTCCTCTCCAACGAATTAGCATGTGGGGAGGATTTTTTGCCTCTCGGTAATTGTCCGGGACTCAGAGAGGGGGAGGGGCCAGTCACGAAGAGGTGAAGAAGAATATGGCAGCCCGACCTGAGCTGAACTGCAGCATATGTGCATCCATGCAGAGGTATGTGTGTACCCTGCAGTTTGGGCTCTCTGCAATTAAAAGTCTGTGGAAAATCACGATAGGTTGGCTCTTTGTCTCTGGGTTTTTTTTGTGAGGGAGGGGGATGAGCAGCAGGTATTCAGGGGCTCTCTCTCTCCCTCTCTCCTGTATCATGTCTGCGGTCTCTGGCAATGCCTTGTATCATGTCTGCGGTCTCTGATCATGCCTTGTATCATGTCTGCAGTCTCTGGCAATGCCCTGTATTATGTCTGCACTCTCTGGCCATGTCTTGTATCATGTCTGCGGCCTCTGGCCATGCCCTGTATCATGTTTGCTGTCTCTGGTCATGTCTTGTATCATGTCTACAGTCTCTGGTCATGCCTTGTATCATGGTTGCGGTCCCTGGTCATGTCTTGTATCATGTCTATGGTCTCTGGCCATGCCTTGTATCATGTATATATATAATATATAAATCCTGTATAATAATAACAAAAATAGTAACCATCACACTAATATAACATGAGCAGTAGATATAGTAATTATTGGCAGGGGTTCCCTGTGCCCAGAAAATTATTTCAAGGGTTAATCTAAATAAAACCAAAATAAGCGCAGCCCCCAAAAACTGTTATAGATAAAAATACCAATACATAATATATACACACAATCACGCTAAAACATGAAAGAAAACCATAGTGCTCTCTATTTTGACATTTATTCGCAAAATAAAAAGGGATTAAAAACACTTACAAACTTCCATAGAAAAGCATACATTCAGTAAACCACAACTTTCTGGGTATGACGTCACGGTCTCGGCTCTTCCCACCTTGATGCGTTACGCCCCCATGATCGGGCTTCCTCAGTAAGGATTGAGGATATGTAAAAAAAAATGTATTCTTTGCACTCAATCTCACAAACCCAGTGGCGGCTAAATATTTTGGGGGGGGGGGGCAAACTCATGCTATCCACCCCCAGGGAGATGGACCAGAAGGCGGCGATCGACCACCCCTTCTCCCACGAGGAGGCAGGGGGAATGAAGAGCCGAGCCATTGCTTCTCCTCTGGGCTGAACAGGAAGTGTGTACTGAGAAACGATTGGCCAGTGTGTCATGAAACATGATTGGGATTCCTAAGACTCCCTGGCCAATCGGGTCTCAGTATCTGCTACCTTGCTGGGGGGAGAATCAGGAAAACAATAGCGCATATTAATAATATTGTCACACAAGTGGGTGGGCTCGGGGCTCAGTGCTCTGCCCACCCTTTTATGAAGCCAATTAGAGCCTCAGGCTTTAACCATGTGCTTTAATCATGTGCCTGTATGGACGGGCTGCCACTGCACAAACCACTTAACTAAATCTAAGCAGTTTTATATTGCAAATAAATATCAAAATAGAGAACACTTTGTGTTCTCTTTCTTGTGTTTTTCATCATGAGGATGTTCTGATAATGGAGCAATAATTTATAAGTGGACTAGGTGAAGGAGGTATATTGAATAATTTATAAGTGAACTAGGTAAAGGCGGTATATAGAATCATTTATGAGTGGACTAGGTGAAGGCGGTATATAGAATAATTTATGAGTGGACTAGGTGAAGGAGGTATATAGAATAATTTATGAGTGGACTAGGTGAAGGCGGTATATAGAATAATTTATGAGTGGACTAGGTGAAGGCGTTATATAGAATAATTTATGAGTGGACTAGGTGAAGGAGGTATATAGAATAATTTATGAGTGGACTAGGTAAAGGAGGTATATTGCCCAAGGAGGAGGAGAGTATTACAAGTGAATGAGACTCTGTGGTGGGGTCTAAAATTGAGGTAAGCAGGTTTTTTTCACCTAAAGGTAGAGGTCAATGAATGCACCACAAGATTGTGAATTCACTGATTGCACAGTGGTGTATAGCACATAATTGGGAAGTTATATTGATATATACAGTAGACATTAAGAATATGATGATTTAAAACAGAATTCATTTTAGAATGATTGTGTGTTTATAGTATGTATTGGTATTTTTATCAATAACGTTTTGTTGGGGTCATATAGTTGTGCTGCACTTATTTTGCTAAATTCAGAAGAGGGTGTTGTGAAATCACCAGCACAGTGTTATAGCAACAACTACATCAAAGTGCACCCAAGTTATAAGCTGATACTTTGGGTTTATGCACATTTTTTAACAACAGCTATGTATTGTGCGTTGGGTAGCGTGGACTAAAACTGTTATTTTGGTTGCACATTATTTCAAGGGTTCTAAGACGTTAAAAAGGTTGATTGCCACCAGGAAAGCTGAAATTAATTTATGGTACTCAGTGTTAATTAAATCAATGAAAATATTTTAGTTGACTAAATTAACACTATTTTCGTTGACTAAAATACGAATAAAACTAAAATAATTCAGATGAATAAAATAGGACTTTTGGCATTTTAGTCAAAAGACTATGACTAAAACTAAATTGAAATTTGACCTCAAAATTAACACTGCATTATATTATAAGAATAAATAGGGGGCATTTATTTTTACAATTTAGAAAAAGGCTTTTCTTATTTTTTTTCTAATTTTTAATATTGGTAATATATTTAGGTAAGATGTGCAATGGCATTACAGACAATAGAGATTACAGTTTTTTGGGATTTTTTATATTTTAAAGTTGCACTTCTGTTAAAAAAGCAATATTTTTCTTTGTTTATGAAACTTCGTTTTTTTCAAAAAGACATTTTCCTGGTGCCTCCATGGCAGTATACCTGTGATAGCTCCGCCCCTGGGTCCTCCCCTCAGGATAGTTAATAGCTTATAAAAATGACCCCTGTGTCCCTCCTTAGCATTCTCCTTTTTTTTCTCATACCTAAAGGATAGTATTCTGTGCGTGTCCTACCTCTGCCCTGTGCAGCTTCCGTCTGGGTTCAGGCCTCTCCCAGATGCAGTCCCCGGTCTTGGGTTGCTAACAGCGCTGATAAGCGGGGAACCCCTTTTGAGGGTCTTTTGGGGTAGCAGCAGCTTCCTAATTTGGGGCGACAGACTGCAGACAGGCATTGCTGGGCTCCGTGGAGGCAGGTAAGGGCTCATGGGAGCCTTTCTCTTTCTTTCTTCCTACTCCCTTCCCTTCATCCCTTTGGGTATACCTAGGCTGTGTTCCACATGTATTACTGGAGTTTGAATTCCTAGGCAAGCGCTAGAGCGCGGAGCGCTGTCCCTCTGCATAACTTTATCTCTATGGATGCGGACGGCGCCATCTTGGATGTGGGAAAAGAGCTATTTTCTTTCCCTTAGTTAACCTGACATGGAGGGGGGCGGGAGACGGCGGAAGTCTCCTCCCCCTTCTGCTATTTAAAAGTCAAAAGGCTCAGTAGGCAGCAGGCTCTCTTGGGAACAGGTCACACCTGAAGAGTGCTCCTGCGCTGCTCTGCCTTGGTCAAAAGTAAGTGAAATCTCTTCCTCTGGAGGCTCCCTATCTATTAAATGTTTTTTTAATATATACATAGATTAAAATTTTACATTTTTCTACTCTATGGCGGGGATATGTTCTTGGTTGTTGATTTTTTTTTGATTTTCGGGGGAAAATATATGAAAAAAAAAAAAAAAAAAAAGAGAAGAGAGGGAGGGAGGCAGAGATACATATAGATATATACATATATATATATTTAGCCTTGGGAGGCAGTAGCATGTTTTATTCATCTGTCCTTCCGTCTATTTCTCAGTCTCTGTCCAGTCACCTATCTGCCCTTGCCCGCCTCTGCAAAAATGAGCCAGCCGCCTTTCGATCAAGACCCTCGCTTCCTTAGGTAAGGGCACGTGCAGCCATGTATGGAGTGTGTGTCCGTATGTATGTATATATATATATATATATATATATATATATATATATATATATATATATATATATATATATATATATGTGTATGCTTCCATACATGGAGGTCGGTTGTACATATATGTGTACATATGAAAAAAAAAAAAAGATTCTAAAAGAGTGCCTTGTGCTGTTACTTTCGTTTCAGCCCTATACACCAGAATACGTCTAACCAGACTTCTGGCCACCACAGTGGACGCTCCCACCCTAGCTCAGGGCACAGTCGCTCAGCCAGTTCCCGACACCATTCCAAAGGGAAATCCTCTTCCAAAAGGCACAGATCCATCAGTCCATCTAGAAGAGGGGAATGCAGAGCATGTGGGGCGCCCCTTTACCGGATAAACAAATCTGCAGAGACTGTTTACAGGGGTACGCTAGCCAGGAGAGGGCCGAAGTGGACCAGGTCACTGACCTAATCATAAGGGTAGTCAAGGACTCTATGGTGGAAATAATGCAATCAAACCTGGCTATGCAGTATATCCCTGGTGCCCAGGTACAGCCTTCGGATACAGCCACTCCAGGCCCGTCCGCGGACCGGGCCGGCCCCGCTCGGGATCTTCCTCCTGCAGTAGGCGATAGGGGTGACTCGGACGATTCTCTGGATGAATCAGACCCCTCCGGCTTCAATTTTGGGCTAGTCCAGCCATTTGTGGCGGCAGTCAAGCAAGCCATTGGTTGGGAGGAAGCAGAGGAGCCCCCCAAAAAAACAAGTCTTTCTTCCCATTTCTGAAGAAAAAACAAAACTTCTTTCCCTTCCTGGAAGAACTGAAAGATCTAGTGGAGGGGGAATGGAAGCGAACGGATAAACGTTTTTCCGTGAACAAGCTTCAGAAACTTTACCCGTTGGCAGAATCGGATGCTTCTCTCCTGGATACTCCCCCGATAGTTGACGCTGCGGTAGTGCGTCTGGCCAAGAATGTCACCTTACCGATGGAAGACTCAACATCCTTTAAAGACCCGCTTGACAGGCGCATAGACGCCGATCTGAGGAAAACTTACCAATTAGCGGGTGGGGCCTGTAGGCCGGCGATCGCCTTGGCCTCAGTGTCTAGCGCAGTCAAGGTATAGACCGAAAATATCGAGGTGGCCATTCGGGAGGATGTGCCAAAAGAAGATATTATAAAGGCCTTAGATGAGCTCAAACTATCAGCCGACTTTATTGGAGAGGCCGCCATCGATTCTATGAGATATTCGGCCAGAGCGATGCTGCACGCGGTCATGGCCAAACGGGCGTTATGGCTGAAGCCATGGGCAGCGGACGCGGCATCAAAACAGAATTGGTGCAAAATTCCGTATGATGGGAAGACGCTTTTCGGGGAGAAGCTAGAGAAGGCGATCTCGAGAGTGACCGGGGGGAAATCGGGGTTACTCCCCCAAGATAGGAGAGTAAGACGCTCTCGGGTAGTTTCTTCCAAGTTCCAGTGGTCCAGGAACAAGAACTTTAACAATTTCCGGCAAAACAGGGACTCCAAAAAGAACTGGAGAAGTACCCAGGCGACCTTTTTTAAAGTAAACAAACAGAGAAGTCTCCCCGGTGCCCCAGAGGGGACGAAGTCCTTTGGACAAGAACCCACCCTCACCAGTAGGGGCCAGATTGAGGGAGTTTGCGGAGGTCTGGAGACACAAGTGCAGAGACCCGTGGGTGGTCTCTACGGTGAGGTTTGGACATTTTTGGACTTTCCTGGAAGGGCCTCCAAAGGACTCATTCAGCCCAACAAGAGTTCCGACATCGCCTCAAAAGGCAGAAGCGCTGCAAAGGTACCTCCAACTCCTGGGGGCTCAGCAGGCGGTAATACCTGTCCCTCCCTCCGAGAGATTCACAGGTTTCTACTCTCCGCTCTTTCTTACCCCCAAAAGGGGAGGAGAGGGGAGACCGGTAGTGGATCTAAAGAGACTAAATCATTTTATTCAGCTCGACTCTTTCAAAATGGAGTCCCTACAGACTATCATCCAGTCGATCCTACCAGGAGACTGGATGATCTCGGTGGATTTACAAGATGCGTACTTCCATGTGCCCATTCTACCGGCTTTCCAGAAATACCTGAGTAGCGGTTGGCCCAGCACACCTCCAATTTCAATGCCTTCCGTTTGGCCTATGCACATCACCCAGAATTTTTTCAAAAGTACTGATAGCAGTTCTGGCACCTCTCAGGGAAAAGGGTCTTCGTGTCTTCCATTTTTTAGACGACATTCTTCTCCTAGCATCCGGCCCGGACCAGTTGCTAGGGCACAGACAGGTGCTTCTGGCTACCCTAGAAGAGTTTGGACGGCTAATAAACCCCAAGAAGAGCGTCCTTGCCCCAACTCAAGCAATGATCTATCTGGGGGCCCTCTTCGACACCAAGGCAGGTACGGTTCGCCTTCCCCCTCAGAAGGTAATGGCGATCACTCAGAAAATGGTACACGTAAGATCTCTGTCCCATCTACAAGTGACGGATTGCCTAAGCCTAATAGGGACTATGTCAGCATGCATACCAATTGTACCCTGAGCCCACTGGCATTTGAGGGCCTTTCAGTGGGGCTTCTTGACACAGTGGAGGAGGAAGTCACTGCACCAAATGATACTGATCTCAGCTCCCATGAAGAGGGGCCTTCTCTGGTGGACGAAAGAAGATTTCATCTCGAAACCCCGTCTCCTGCGATCCCCCTCTTGGACCATTCTTACCACAGACGCGAGTTCAAGAGGGTGGGGAGCACACTGCGATCACCTGGAGATACAGGGGAAATGGGAAGTTCCCACAGAGGGAATAGTCTCCAATATCCTGGAGTTGAGGGCGGTTTACTTGGCTCTATTGAATCTGGGGAAACATCTGCTACAGAAACAAGTCCTGGTCCGATTAGACAATAGAGCGGGGGTAGTCTATATTCAGCGGCAGGAAGGGACCCACAGCATCTCATTGTTAAAAGAAGTGGAACCTATTATGCTGTGGGTGGAAAAGAACCTGACAGAGTTGAAGGCAGTCTACCTCCCAGGCCATCTGAACCAGCAGGCGGACCATCTATCTCGCTGCTTTCAGAGCTACAACGAATGGGCCCTACATCCGGCAGTGTTCAACTGGATCATGGACCGTCAGAATCCCCCAGAAATAGACCTATTCGCCTCCTCGGCGAACGCGAAGCTACCGAGATTCATATCACGCCTACCTCATCCCGAGGCGGAAGCAGTGGATGCTCTATCGAGCCCATGGCTTTGCAAGACAACGTATGCCTTTCCTCCAAGACCGTTAATCATGAAGTTCCTGCTCCGGTTAAAAAGGGAGCCAGTCACGGTGGGGGCATTCCTTCCCTACTGGCCGAGGAGGCCATGGTTCTCTTGGGCAATGAACCTCAGCTTATGTGCCCAGCTCAAAATTCCAGTATTCCCACAACTGCTCTCACAGGGGAAGTTCATTCATCCAGCACCACACAAGTTGAACCTTCATGTCTGGATCTTGAACGGGAAAGATTCCAATCCATGAGATGCTCGGCAGGGGTGATCTCAACTCTCTTAAAAGCTAGGAAGCCCTCTACGAACTACATTTACTCTAGGATATGGAATAGGTTCAAACAATTTTCGGAAGACAGGCAGGCAGACCCAACAAGGCCGTCTACCGCAGTAATCCTAGAGTTTTTGCAGTCGGGATTAGATCTGGGCCTCAGCCTAAGCTCATTAAAGGTTCAGGTGGCGGCAATTTCCGCAAGTACCCAGAAGCGGTGGGCAGAAGACATTCTCATCGCCCAATTCTTGAAAGCGGTCAAAAAGATTCGCCCACCATCAAAACGAGCCTTCCCAGCATGGGATCTACCTCCTAATCCTGGAAGGCCTGATGGCCCAACCATTCATCCCTCTGGAAACCGCGTCACTTTGGAACTTGACTCTTAAGACTGTCTTCCTGGTGGCAATAACTTCAGGAAGGAGGGCTTCAGAATTGCAAGCTTTAGGTGCAGGGGAAGAGCACGTAGCCTTCTTCCCGGATAGAATAGAACTAAGGACGGTGCAAGGTTTTGTGCCTAAGGTCTCATCCCATGCCACTCTCTCAGAGGCCTGGGCACTACCTACGTTTACAGATCCTCATTCAGGAACACTACAGGAACTGGACATTTCCAAAGTGCTAACGCAATACCTGCAGGTCACAAACCCCTTCAGAACATCAGACAGGCTATTCATACTACCATGGGGCAGAAGCAGGGGGAAGGAGGCTACAACTAGAACGATTGCTTCTTGGATCTGTAAATTAATCCATAAGGTGTATAGGGCAAGAGGGCTGGATCCACCAATGGTTAAAGCCCATTCTACAAGGGCAGTTGCTTCATCATGTGCAGCAAAGGCAAGCGTATCCTTGGAGACCATTTGCAGAGCAGCCACATGGACGACACCAAACACGTTCATGCGACACTATAGGATTGACCCAGGGGCGCTCACTTCGGTGGAATTCGGAAGAAGGACAATTGAGTCAGCTGTAGCTGGTCCTTAGATAAAATTTTCTTTGAAGCAGTACCCACCCTTGTTTTCAGCTATTTATTGTATCACAGGTATACTGCCATGGAGGCACCAGGAAAACGGAAAATTGTATCATACTTACCGTAATTTTCCTTTCCTGGTGCCTATCCATGGCAGTATACATGGCCCTCCCTTCTTTGGTATTCGATATAATTGGAGAATGCTAAGGAGGCACACAGGGGTCATTTTTATAAGCTATTAACTGTCCTGAGGGGAGGACTCCGGGGCGGAGCTATCACAGGTATACTGCCATGGATAGGCACCAGGAAAGGAAAATTACGGTAAGTATGATACAATTTTCCGTTATATATCATAATGGCTACGTGTCTATAGTGCATGTTCAAACCTTAATACCATAAATAATAACATGTTATTAGATTTTTACTCTAGGAGTATATAAAGAGTTTGGCAATTCTAGAGAATTGCTTAAAGAATGCATTACAATTTAACTAAACCAACTAGATTTAAGTTGACTAAAATGTACTGGAGATTTTAGTTGACTAAAATACGACTAAAACTAAAACAATTCAATTTACTAAAATATGACTTAAACTAAAATGGCATTGTAGTCAAAAGACTAAAATCGACAAAAACTAAAATGCCATTTTGGGTTATTTTTAATAATAAAAATAACTAAGATGGTATTTTAGTCAAAAGACTATGATTAAAACTAAATTGAACTTTGACGTCAAAATTAACACTGGTGGTACTTCAGCTCTAATTCGTCTTTCTTCTTTTCTTCTAGACTGGCCCATAAACATTTTTGTTATACCAGTGTATCTGCCCTATTCTATTATGCTCTCCCTTTGAACTTGAAAAACCGAAGGATGATGCCATGTTTAAGCAAGAGTTTATCTTGGTCTGCTCTGCCCTACAAAGTGTACTAGAGCATGATAAAAACTCGATAACCTGATAAAAATTCCACTAAAATTTCTGCAAATGAATTCTCATAAATCATCAATTACCCATTTCTTTCTAAAAGCCAAAACCTTGTCCTAATCTTTTTCTATTCACTGGTGAGAAAATAAGAAATTGGACTCGAGTTGGTGGATGATTTGTTTTGACAAACATTTGGAATCCACAGAAAACGCTATAAAGGGCCAGATAACTTAATGGGAGATTAATAAAGGTGACTGACTTTGGTACATGGATTCAAAATATTTCAGATCTTTCCAAACACAACCTGAGAGATAAGCCAGTCAAGTGGAAAAAAAATGCTTTTATTAAATTAGATTTACATTTTAGGAAACATCTGCACCTCTGTAGTTATCTCCTGATAATAAAAAAAAATAAAGACATTTAGGTTGTTACAACACCCAACCCTGGTATTTTAGGCTTGGGTGGACTTTGGCATACAGAATTACCCATTGACATCATATAATTCAAGGTGGCACCACAAGCAAACCTCTGCTTTAGGCCTCATGCACACAGGTGCCTTTCTGCACCCTTTTTTTTTGTTTACAAACTATCTGCACCCTTTTTTTTAACCACTTGCCTACTGGGTACTTATACCCCCTTCCTGCCCAGGCCAATTTTCAGCTGTGCGGTGTGCGGTGATTTAACACTATACCCAAACAACAATTAAAAAAAAAATGTTCACACAAATAGAGCTTTCTTTTGGTGGGATTGAATTACTGATTGGCAGCACTGGTGGGCACTGTTGGGACTGCACTGATAATTAGGACACTGATAATCAGTGTCCTGATTGGACACAGCTGAACACGTGGTAAAGAGCAGCTGATTGACTCTTTACCTCAATCTGTGATCAGCCATGTCCAGAGGACACGGGCGATCACAGAGCGCGCCGCAGCAGATCTGGCCGGCCGCACTTTAGCCATCATTCGGCTATAGCGCGGTCAGCAAGTGGTTAAATGCTGGCAAGAAGGAGAGCTAGGAACTCAAAGGTCTCATGCATCCGGATGCTTAGCAGCTCCTGTTTGCTGGGGCATAAAATCCTTGGTACTTTGGGTGACCTGGGGAGCTGCACCTGCTGCACACTGCTGCCAAAGCAAGTGAATGGCTGTATGTGGCTTCTGCCTCGGTGCGACTTCTGCACATACCACTTTTGCACACATACAGTAATTTACTTGTATTGGCACCTGTACACAGTTAATGCGGCTCCCTGTGTGCCAGAAAAGCACTAAGGACTTTATGTCCCAGCACACAGGAGCTGCTAGGGTCTGTCTGGATACCTCCCAACTTTAGTGGGTGTGGCCAAATGGATAATAGTAGGATGGACTGAAGAGGCATGGTAAAACAACACCTGGGCTTTCTTGGACCTATAAAATATGCATTGGTTGCTGTACCACAAGCAAGAGTCTCACAAACACTAACAAATCTCAAAAAAGAAAAAAGAAAAAGAAAAAGTTTCCATTGCAGATGATTTTTGTAGAGCTAACACTTTGTCTAAGCCTAATTTAAAGAAGAACTTCATTATTGTCCTGGGTGCTTGTGCTAGTGAGCCCCTGTTCTGGTAATGGGCTCTGGGATTTGTGAGACATGACCCCATTCGCTGTACACAATGCCCTCTCCTGCACTCATTACCCCTGTACACATTGGCCCCCATCCCCATCCACATTACGCCCCTTCTGCACACAATGCCCTCCACAATGCCTTTCTTTCATTTGAACATTCTCCCAGGAAATCTGAGACATCTAGTTGCTGAGACACTGCACCAATTATTGCTCAGCCTGGTAAGGGTTAAAGCTGATGCCGGCTATCTCCCCTGGGCTGAGCACTCAGGATTCCCACATTCTTAAGAAAGGTGTAAATCTGTTCACATACCCGAGATCAACGGCCAATCTGCCGACATTTCCAGGTGCAACTTCCTGGAGTAGACACCAAGCAGGCCAAGTCCAGCAACAAGAGATGATTGGCTGTAGCATGCTAGCCATGATTGGAGGCTTCCCGGTCCCAGACAGCGGTCATTTGTTTACCTGGGGAAGTTCACAAAGAGGGAGTGATCTGACTTATGTTTCATAGAGTGGCTGCAGGTCCAGTATAGAGTTACTGTACTGGACTTGCAGCTGCTGCCCATGTGACATCCAGGAGTGCGGGACAAAGTTAATTTCTGCGTGATGCCGGAAGTATGTTGTAATGTTGGGACTGTCCCACAGAAACCAGGACGGTTGGGAGGTATGCTTTGAGTTTCAAGTTTTCCAGCTTCCTGACATATAAAGACATACAGTAGGGGGCAGAAAGGCTGAGAAGACCTACAACCTTCAAAACATATATGACTTGAAGTTTTTCGTTTTGATTCCAAAGCACTATGCATGGGGGTATTTGTGTAGAGCAGGGGTCTCAAACTGGCGGCCCTCCAGCTGTTGTGAAACTATTAGTCCCATGAGGCATTGCAAGGCTGACAGATACACGCATGACTCCCACGGGCAGAGGCATGATGGGACTTATAGTTTTGCAACAGCTGGTGGGCTGCCAGTTTGAGACCATGTACAGGCTCCTATTATGTGCAAGGACTGTATCCGTGAGTAGTTGAAGAAATATTTATTCAATTAAGCTGGTGCAACATGGAGGTGTAACCTGGACTGTATCTGAAACGTATTCCTTTGTTACTGCTGTAGTCTCCTTCTGCAGTGTGGACAGGGATAAACTGAATATTCATTAATGCAGATCTGCAGTAGCCATCTTTAAGGTGACCACTTTGCATTGCTCGTCTATAGAGTGTCTACAGTGCTGAAGAAAGCCATTTTGGCTGGATCTGACTTGATCCTGGAGGTGATTGGCTTATGCAACAAAACAAGGAGAAGGGGTCTGCAGGCTGAGAGGAAGAGAAAGGGCAGACTTAAAGCAAATGGGGTGAAAAAATTAGACTGGACTGCTGACTAAATGGACAGACTGGACTGCTGACTGAACAGAACCCTGCCATAGCTAACCACAATCAAATGAGACCTCAGAGAGACTGTTCATCTCACAGAACCTTGCCTTAGTGCTGTGAACTTCCCCCCTAGGAAGGTGTGAGGTGTGATTTGGATGCCTGGTGACATCAGACTGTACTACAGAGCACTCCCAACACTTGAAAGGAAGGAAAAGAGAGACTGTCTCAGGAGGATTAAGAGAGAGAGATCACAGCAACTCTGATTTCTGCCTGAGGCCTTGAACTAAATCAAAGAATGTGTCTGGAGACACAGAAGAGGGTGCACTGGGTCTGGTACGAGACTAACATCGCACACGTTAATCTGTTTTCTGCTGGGACTATTGCACTCTCTTCAAGGGCCCAACTTTGCCGAACAAGCTTTTTTTAATTTTTTATCATTCACTGGCTAGTAGGATAAAACATTGACTGTTATAGCAAGTTAGGACTTTATATACTGCTGTTAGGTAAAAACAATTCTGTTAATTACTGTTAGTCAGAATACTACAAGTGTTTAAGCATATCTCTCAGAGTAATGTTATTGTCTTATTGATTGTTTGCATGAGTGCATTTGCTAATCTTCTTGCTAATTCTTTTAATTCTTTTTATGCCTGGCCTAATAAATTCTTTGAAACATACCAAGATTTGTTGATAAGTGCTGGATGAGCGAGGTGTGTCATCTTCAGAGGTGCAGAGAAATCGCAAAACAATTCAGTTGCTTCTCCAGGGGTGGCACTAGAAAGGTAATGTACAAGTGAACCCTAGACTTGACAGAACCACAATACTACATAGTATGTAAATACAATCCCCATGATTAAGCTCCAAGGGGTGTAGCGAAACGCGTTGCGGGAGTGGCCTGGCTGAGGCTGCAATTCATCTCACTTCATGCACATGGGTCTGCTTTTTTCCTTTAACATTGCTGCAGTTTGGAGTTAGGACAAGCTCCCGTTCCTGCTTGCACTCACAGCGGTCTAGTTGAACTTTAACTCCCTATCTGAGCAGCTCCTAGATTTTGTCTTTTTGGGTCACACGTATACACAATCACCTATTGTAACGCCACACTGATGAGCCATATACAAGACACCTATATAATACTGTAGCTTCAGGCCTATAGCAGCTAATACTAGTGAAATACAGAGCTAACATGAGGCAGGATAGTCTCCTGCTTTAGGTGCAGTGGTGGTAGGGTGTGTACCTGAGACTTATCCTCTCCGAACTCTGCATCACCCAGCCATCTTCAGCACTCTGCAAGACAGAGCTTTGAAAACGGAATCTCAGCCTTGGCAATTACATTGGGAGATCGACTCTCCCAGTGTAATAAGGAGACTCTGCTGTCAGTGTGATAGCAGGTCCTGTTCTGTACATACAGCACAGTTGTCAAAGTGATAGCACAGCCCCACTGATTATTCTGGGAGAGCCCTGGAATTACAGTTTCAAGTCCTAGTCTTCATTCATTCACAAGTAACTGTTCTATGTAAGTTTTGTAAAAAAAATTAAAAAAAATAATGATAAAAAAAGTAAAAGGACACATGTTAAGTAGGAGAATAATGGAAAATGTTATTAAATACTCACCGTAATTTTCCTTTCCTGGAGCCAATCCATGGCAGTATTCATGTGGTAGTATGCTGCCATGTTGGCGCCAGGAACGTTGAAAAATGATATTAAATACTTACCGTAATCTTCCTTGCCTGGCTCCAGTCAATGGCAGCATACTACCACATGTATGCTGCCATGTTGGCGCCAGGAAAGTCAGTTGAGGAATGGCAGTTGCAGTTGCAAGAGTAACATCTGAATGTCAGAGCAAGATGATGTTCCGAAAGTACGGGGTCGGACCGTTTAGGGAGATTGGGCAATTTGATCCTTGGGCTGGAGGGGCTGCCATCTGTGGAGGCCCTGATGGGGCTTTTTTAACAGAAGGGGGTCTCTGATTTTTTTTCTTTTTTTAACAGAGGGGAGTCTCTGATGTTTGATCTCAACCTGCAGTGGTCCAGACATTGAGGCATATATTGACACCAAAAGCAATTATACCTCTAACCTTAGAGGCTTATTTTCTGGTGAGCTCATTATTCACTAATTTGGTGATGGCATGCACGCTGAAGATATTCCCTTCACAAGATAGAATTGTTCACTTTTGTAAAAGGTCATTACCAGTTGAGGACTTTTGGATTTTCTGCACATATGGACTAATCATTATTCACTGGTTATTTCTTTTATTGTTTGATATGCTGCATTGTTTGTGGAAGTTTATCATCATTGATATGTGTTATTATGAACACAAGGTTTAAAGTTAAAGATTTGTGAAGTAATATTGGTGCTGTAATCGCAGTTAGCATTTTAATGAAATCTGCATGTATCAATCTTTATTGCTTGCCTGTCCAATCTACTAGCACCGACATCTGACCTTTATTTAATTTTCACATTGTATTTCAATTAGTGGTGCTGAAACTGAAACTGAAAATGTAGGATGCACTTTGCTGAAAAATGAAACCAAAAATGACAGTTTTTAAAAAAAATATATATTTATTTTTATATATAATTGTATTATATTCGACTTTTATATTAATATCATGAATTTAAAGAAAAGCTCAAGAAAAATGCATCCTTTTAAATTCTATGTATGTCTTCACACTGGCTCGTTGCGCTTCCATTGTGGTGTTAAAAATCTTACTTGCTGCATTTTTGGTCAGTTAAGAAGAATGCAGCAAAAACGCACCTTCCCGTTGAAATGCTTTGGTAAGGCAGCAAGAACACATTAATTAATAATGCACCTGTGTTATGTTTTTGATGCAGTTTAATGCCGAAAACACAATTTTTGCCCGATATGTTTCGGCCGCCGAAATTTCGGTGCATCTCTCATTTCAATTATTTCTAACCCACTCCCAAGTGGAAGTACCCTTTTTTGATCTTATACCTACAGGTGAGCCTATAATAAGGCTTACCTGTAGATTCGGTGAGTATCTCCTAAACCTGCATGGTTTAGGAGATATTCACACTGCATGCAGCTGGTATAATCATCGGCGCATGCGCCATTCCCTTCAGAGCTCCATGCCGCGGTCCATGACTTTTGTGCTCATGCGCGGGAGTGACATCATCGCAGCAAACCCGATCAGATGGCCAGAGGACGCGAACCCGGAAGGAAGACCAGGTAAAGATAGAAGTGCCTTCAGCAGTTACAGCGCTTAGCTGGATGGCTTTGTTCTAGGGTAAGTATTTCATAATGTGCTAGTATGCAATGCATACTAAAACATTATGCCATTGTTTAACAGGGTTAAAAAAATAAATGCGGTTTTCTACCACTTTATTATGAACAATCTTGATGTTTGTAAACTTACTCTGTGAAGATCCCCACATATTGATTTCTGTGAATAGGCACTGCTGTGTCACACATTTCACAGAGCCTGCCTTCTGAAGGTGCTGAGAGGAGGAGCTTCAGGAGGTGGAGTCTGTACAGAAATCACTTGCAGGCAGCAAGGTACCATGGGATATGTAGTTCTTAGAAATGCAAAGTAAGCCGCAGAGGAGAAGCTGAAAAGCATGCAGGAAATCCAGGAGGTTGGGGAAAGAGAGGGCCAGCAGACAGGCAGCACTCATAACATGAAATTACATTTTTCAAGTAAGCTTATATTGCTTGGATTGCTATTATAATGCTAATGTTCTAAAATTAAAAAAGTGTATGCTTTGACCATAGAACCCCTTTAAATTATAATTTTTGATAGAACAATTTGTTGGCTTGTATGTCTGCTGAAAAACTTTGGCCAACCCAGAAACTCTTGAAGTTTGGAGACAATGCTATACTATAAGCAGGTCTGTTTTTTCCAGGTTTCAGTAGATGGGTAGGTTTGGACTGAACTGAATCTTAGGTAGGGAACATAGAACAGAATGACTTAGGAAGATTACAGCTTGTCCTTTAAAGTCTGATTTTGCATTATTCTTTTTCTTCCTGAGTTCTATAAATAGGCTGTAGCCCACCCAGGAACAGCACAGTAGATCGACTAGTTAATCCACATGACATAAAATATGAATAGGGTTTTTCACATCGTGTTGTACTTAAATTTCCCCTCACTTTTCCTTGGGAACACTATATATTTATTCTTTATTAAGGATATACTCCAAACAGGTCTCAAGAAATGAAAAATAAAATTAAAGAAACATCTGCCAGAAATGAAAACATCCATTCACGCTGAGGTCAAGAAGCCGGTAATTTGGAGGACATAAACACCCCGCATGTTGGAGCGATTGAATCTAGAACAGCAAGAGGGCAGGAAACCAAGCGGCCATTTTCTGGCATGGGGCAGACGAGTATTTGAGAGCTAAAAGAGCAGAAACAAATCAGAGAAAATGAATGTAGCATAAAATTTTGCAGTCAGGCTTAGTAATACAACCTTACTAAGCCGGCTTTGCAAATCCAAGAATTTTCTTTTATGAAATCTAAATATATCACATCTGTTTTCAGCTCTTCGAGATTCCAAGTCTGGGAAAGGGCTGTGTCCTGAGAAGAACAATCACTGGAAAATGATAGAAGATAATCTGGGAGTGGATCGTATCAAAAAATACAGATAGTCATGTATGTAAAGAGTAACTTCACCCATTTAAAAAAAAATAATAATAATAATAATAATAAACGTCAGCAGCTAAAAATACTGTAGCTGCTGACTTTTGAGAATCATGTACTTATTAGTCTATAATGTCCAGGATTGTCTTCCTGCAGCTGATTCTGCTTATTGCTGTGAGGCCTCTGAGACACCATCTTGGGTCTAAGACCCAGCTGTGAGAGATGTGTGATGTGTTGCAGGAGGCTATCAGGGGGGAGCTTTCTGTTTGCCACAAGCGATGTCTTATTTTAGCCTAGGTGAGCATTGAAGAAGTGGAGGTGGGTATCTGTCAAAAAAGGTACCGGCTCTCAGTAAAAAAAAGCAAGAAAAAAAATGTGTTAGGGGCACTAATTGGGAGGAGGATGAGAGCCATTTTCATATTTGAGTGAAGGTCCACTTTACTCTACATGCATAATTGGTTTATCCCAAGACTGGGTATGAGGTTAAGATTTATGATGAATTTATAACCACATCATCACCATGTTGCAGAGGGGACCTGTGGATGGAGGGAGGTGGGTTCAGAAGTGACCTGTAGCTAGAAGGAGGGAGGGGGTGCAGAAGTGACCAGAGGATGGAGGTGGGTGCAAAAGTGACCAGATAATGTAAAAATATCAGACCACTGGAAGGAGATATCATTGTGGTGCCTCACATCACACCCAGGCTCCACTATGAACTAGTCCTATAATACCTTGAGACATTAGTGATGGTGGTGGGCAGGACTGTGGGAATGGATGGCATTGTGGACACAGAGGTTATTTGCATGTTTGTTACTGACATAGGCATATCGCCCTCTAGCTATGTGCTAGTGTACATAGTTGTTAGAGTAGGTAAATTGGCCTGGCTGAGAGCCAGGCCTGGGTTGAATTTGGGTCAGGGCTGAGTGACTCAGTAAGGCTGGATGCAGCAAGCAGCACCTCCCATAAATCTCCCTGCTCTCTGGAACCTTGGAGAAGCTTCCAGAAGTATAGGGTGGAGTCTAGGAGGAGCTGCTTGGAGTATTGATGAGGGACACAGCCAATTCCTAGCAAAGTGGACTGGCAGGGGGCGGGCACCTCTTAAATACTTTTTGGTCATGCCAGCAGGGGTCGGTCCAGTGGAAGATGGAGAAGGTGTGCTGAGGAGGCTGGCGATGGCCCTAGAGGGTGCCCCCTAGCCTGGGGGGGGGGGGTGACCACGGGCTAGGGGCTTGGGTTCTGGAGGGAACCTCTACAACACATGGAGGATATCCTTCATGGAGGCATTGGAGCAAGCAGAGGACAGCAGGTGCAGGTCAGCTTGTCCAGGAGTTCTCCAGGAGAGTCAGTGGGGTAGGCTGGGGAGTTTGCAGTCTGGGAGGACTGTGGTGTCAGTCTGAAAGGACTGAGGAGAAGTAGCCAGGGGGGCTAGTGAAAGTGGCTGCTGCAGCCAGGAAGGCTGGCAGGGCCTAAAGAGGTGGTGCTGGGACCAGTGACCATGGGAGGAAGTGCAGTAAATGTGTTAGTGTTGTCACTCTACATTCCACAAGTATAGGGGGCAGGGGTCCCTGCTTGTAATGGGCTGTTGCTACAGACTTTTACAGAGTGACACTGAGTCTGCTAGTGATTCTGCAAGCAAGTGAAGTGCTGGAGGAAGAGAAAGGAGTGTATATAGACTGTATATATGACAGTTGTCCCTGAAGTTGTCTGAAGTCAAGTGGGTATCCCATTAAACCCATACTCTCCATCTAAGTTGTATCCCCCTCAATAAAATACAAAAAAAACAAAGCACTGGACTGTTTTTTGACTCAAGTGTGCCTGTGGAAATTCGGTGTGCCTGACTATACAGGTTGGGGGTCCCATTTCATTTGTGGCTCCTACGTGGGGTGCACTACACAGGCATAGTTATACAACTGGTTTGACCCCAAAGACTTTTATCATGGGAGCTCCTAAAAAAATAAACATAATGCTTTTATGTGCATTTTTCATGTGGAGCTAAAAATGCCCCAAATTGGCTTCAAAAGTAGCTCATTGTTGAGATGTTGAGGTACAGATACCTGAATGCTCAAATGTGAACAGGGGCAATTGAAAATCATAGAATTTGACTTGTTGAGCATTTTGGAGCTCCAAACAACTAAGCATTGAGGTGTGAATGCGGGCTAACTCCTGCTTTTCTTTCCTGGTAAAGACTGAATCAGTACCATATTAAAGTAATTGTAAACCCTTCCAATCCACTCCTACAGGTAAACCTATAATAAGGCTTACCTGTAGCTACCCTGGATATCTCCTAAACCTGCACGGCATCGGCACATGCGCACTGAAGCAACGGCTCGTTCGTGCTGTTGCTTCAGCTGACATGATGTTACCGGCGGCTCCGGCCAATCACAGCCGGAAATAACTCCGGGAGCAATGTTGCCGGCCGGACCAGTGTATGGGGACCACTGCGTAATCCAAACCTTTATTATAGATTGTTATTAGTTGCAAAAAAAATAATTTTTATGAAAATGCTTATGAAAGGATTCCTGTGAGATCCTGAAACGCGTCAAGCGATATAACAGGAGAATAACATTTTCAATCAAATCAACTGCATTTATTGTTTTTATTATTGTGTTATATGGTGATGTATGCACCTATTTTTCGAACATTTTCAATAAATTTTCTATTTTTTTATACATATATATATATATATATATATATATAGCATATATAAACTGCACATATATGTGCATGTAATCCTGTATATATGCAAAGTCACTGGCAGTGCTTGGGTGAAGACCTCGGTTGATCGGTAGGTTTTTTCTTTGGCATATCTCCCATAATGCTGATTGATGATTCTAAACTGCAAAGAGGGTTCTTTACTGTAAGAGCGGCAAGGATGTGGAATTCCCTTCTACGGGCGGTGGTCTCAGCGGGGGGCATCGATAGTTTCAAAAAACTATTAGATAAGCACCTGAACGACCACAACATACAGGGATATAGAATGTAATACTGACATATAATCACACCCATAGATTGGACTCGATGGACTTGTGTCTTTTTTCAACCTCACCTACTATGTAACTATATGACAGTCCCATCAGCACTTTATCTCTATCTTCCACCCTACTACCCCTGTCAACATGACTCATCCACACTTAAAGGCTGGCTCAACCACCCTGCCAGGCCCACTGCCTGGGGATTGACCAAGCTCCCCTGAGTATGCAGATCAATCCTCCAGGCCTTCACCCACTGACTCTCCAAACTTCCAGACCCAGGGGGAGGCACCATAGAACTGCCTGTATGAGTCATCCAGCCTGAACTGTAGTAACTCATGACCCAGATTCAAAGACTCACAGGGTAAAGCATGAGTCAACATACATTGTCCTGTACTACCACTAGTAGCACACTAGAGGGTGCTACACAAGTCATAATATTCTCAAGATTGAGATATTATCTTTGACCAGCCCACCCAAAAACAAATATTTCCATGTGACAGTTACTGAAATCTCTTGGGGATTCTACTGGTGAGCTATGTATGCTTAAAGTGTATGTCCAGACAATTTTTTTTTTTATACCTTTTGGGGAGTGGGGGATTAGACTCCTTTTGGGAAGTTGCTTTACTGCTATCCAGGGCTTTCACTTTCTATTGTGTCACTAGTCCAGAAGAACGGATCAACCACCTCCACCTAGGAAGACAAGGAAATAGCCACAAGGTCACCACATTGACCTGAAGACTGCAGTACAAAGGTATTTACGAGACGGCAGACACCCGGGAATATCCGCTATTTCTACTACAGCAAGATCATTGCAACAGTACTATGATTAAACGTCATCAGACTACACTGACACTCAGTCAGTATTAGTCTGCTACCGCTGGGGCTAATTTGCTCTATTGCATATCGATTCCCGGGTGTCAAATTTATCCAAGG
This sequence comes from Lithobates sylvaticus, assembly GCA_028564925.1. Classification (NCBI taxonomy): domain Eukaryota; kingdom Metazoa; phylum Chordata; class Amphibia; order Anura; family Ranidae; genus Lithobates; species Lithobates sylvaticus. The sequence goes on from CM053030.1 coordinate 66,275,905, forward strand.
TTATTATTGGTCCAGCCAATTAGCCCCCTCTGTCCGCCTCCCGGGGGACAACCCTATTATAGGGTGTCTTAAGTGATGCTGTTTACTCGCCTTACAGCCTTTATTGATTTCTTGGGTGACGCCTCCTGAAGAAGCGGCGTCCAGATTTTTAAAATGAAATCCGGGGACATATATTTTTTTTACTAGCAATGGCGGCAATCAGCGACTCTCTGCCCATCGCCGATCGCCGCCCGCCGCCTGCCTCAAAGCCTGTTAAGTCTTATTCTTCAGGCCCCGGGTACTACTGGGTGGGGTGCGGAGGAAGATCACTCTGCCAGGGAAGGCAAGGAGATAAGCAGGCAGGCAGCTCGCTGGGACTTGAGCCAAGGCAGAAGAACATGCGAGCGGAGCTGGATGGGCATGTGTCCGAAACTGAAGAAATATTCCCTCTGCTCTGACCAGCACATGATCATCAGAAAGGGCCACAGATAATGGAAAGAAATACACCCCTCTAAGCTAGTAGGAGCAATGGAGCCAGGGGTGTCATTTAGAATTTTTTTTTTTTAATTCTGCACTGACTGTCTTTGAAATTGCCCCAGCCCCTGTTCAAATACAATCCAGGGACAAAACCGGGGACAGACTTGGTCCATGGACAGTCTCCTAAATCCGGGGACTGTCCCCGGAAACCGGGGATATCTGGTCACCCTACCCTAACTACTGTCTCCACATACCTGTGGGGGTTTTCAATGTATTGGCTTAAATTATTGTTTTGTAAACCTTATGTTTCAATGATTATGTAATCGTTGTTACCATCATTTGTAAAGTGTTTCTATATTTCTTTGTAATAAATATTATATATTTTTTATCAACCCCTGTTGTATATTTGGGTACCGCAATAGTCCTTGCCACCATTTGATGAATCTAGGGCACTACTTGGAGTAGCCCTTGGATCACCAATTTCCTTCTGTCTACTATATAACTATAGGATGATGGTACCTACCACTATCGTTTATGTACTCATTGAGGCAACCCCTTTTTAAATTCACAAAGGTATTTATAATGTTTAAAAAAAAAAATACTGGTTGGGGGCTTCGTGGAGGTTTTTTTTTTTTTTTACAAAGCTGGAGTTCAGATTTAAAAGAAATTGCCCCTAAAACACTGCAGATTTATCTTAACCATACTTTTTTACTCCGTCTTTTTCATTGTTCAGTTGTAGAGGTGACTTTGAGAACAAATTTGCCAAGTCTTGCCTTGTTCTTTTCCCAATATCATCTGAGAGCACACAACTGATTTTATGTAAGTCAAACAAAGGTATTAGGGATCGTCATAGGAATGAAGACAGTAATATAAAGGAAAAGATAAAAATTCCAAAAGCGAACAAATGTTCTTGACCGAGGATGAATTGATTCGACTGTAAGAGCTGCTTCAATGCTTTTTAATCATCCAGCATTGTCCATGCCAAGAAGAGGATTCATCTGGAACACGCAAGAATTTGTGCAAGAATTATGAAGACTATTGTCATAATCTTATCTCACTAATTAGGAGAGAATTATGCTTTATGTGCTGAAATATTTCATTTGGTGATTTGTTTAAAGGCATACTGAACCAATTTGCTGCTTTTGTGTTGTACGGTAAAAGTGAACAAAAGGTCTTTACACAACCCAATGTGCTCTGATCTGATTTTCAGTTATAAAAATCCAACACAAATAGCTTTGTTCTGAGCCCAAGATTAACCTGTCAGCCTTCATACATTGTGCCTTTATTTTACTAGATGGTGTGAGGATTAGGACCACTTCAGATTTATTTTGCTCTTTATATCCCATTGATGGGATTTCCCCTTACAGCATGCCTTGGTGACACCTGTCACTGGTACAGGAAGTGATGGGAAATCTCTCTACAATGGAGAAAGACAGTAATACATTCTACCAAGTGTTCTAACCTTTTTCAATTTCACTGAAAGAGCATTACTATTGCTGTCTGTGTTCCCAATGGAGAGTTTTTCCTTTACTTCCTATCTCAGTGACAATACAGGAAGGGAGGGTACATATCTGACCCTCTCTCTCTCTCCTCCCCCATCTAGCCATACAAATGTAGATTGAAGTATCATCCCTTAAAATGAAACACCACAAAGTGCCTGCTATTACTTTATCTAGGCATAAAAGCATTGGTGGTCCCTCCATTAGGGGCGCACGGGTGCCGCCCTCCCTATCCATGTGTCCGGCCCCTAATCTACACACAGGGCACCAGATGCATGAATTCCAATGGGGGCGGGGGGGGGGTTAAGCACATGATTAGAGCCAGAGGCTCTAATAGGCTTCAAAAAAGGGTTGGCTTGGGGTGCAGAGCACTGCACCTGAAGCCCACCCAGTTGTGTGACAATAGCGGATAATGAATATTCGCTATTGTAACACTGATTCTCCTCCCAGCCAATCAGGAAGCGTGTCGTGAGACCCATTTCCCGATTAGCCGAAAGGAGAAGCAATCTTATTGGACAAGGGGGAGGAGGAGGGAGGAGATGCATGGCTGGAGGAGAAGCAAGGGAAGACAAACGGACCCACCAGCCGCCATGATGGCTCACCCGCAGCGACTCAGTCATCCCGACAGGACATCTGCCTCCTAAGGTAAGGAGGCCGTCCGTCTCCCGTAGGGGGGGGTGTTCCCAGTGTTTCCCTCATTCATGTCCGTCTCCGGGGGGGAGCGGTCACATCTCCCGCCGAGTGTGGCTTGCATTTGTTTTCAGCCTCTCTGAGTCAATACTTTGTAGAACCTTCTTTCGCTGAAATTACAGCTGCAAGTCTTTTTGGGGATGTCTCTACCAGCTTTGCACATCTAGAGAGTGAAATTTTTGCCCATTCTTCTTTGCAAAATAGCTCAAGCTCTGTCAGATTGGATGGAGAGCATCTGTGAACAGCAATTTTCAAGTCTTGCCACAGATTCTCAATTGGATTTAGGTCTGGACTTTGACTGGGCCATTGACTGGGCCATTCTAACACCTGAATATGCTTTGATCTAAACCATTCCATTGTAGCTCTGGCATTTCAAAGGATATGAATACTTTTTCAAAGCACTGTACCTCCTTCTGGCGCATTTCTGTTTCCACAATAACACAAAAAATGACAATGATAATTATAAGTCATCCTCTATTATTTACAACATATTTGTTAAAATAGAAATGAAAGTGTTACTAAACCCACAAGAGTAAAATCAGTCTGTATATGGAGTAAAGCATGCTTGTTATACTCACTGTGGAACTTAAGCGGTTAATCCTTTGCATTGTGTAATAATACAGAGACTAGGGGACAAGCTGCACATGCTCAGTTTGGTGTGGTGTGTGTTGCTAGAGTTTTTTTTTTTTTTTTTCATAGGAGAGTGCATGTGATCTGCACAGGGCCAATCAGCACTGTCCAGACAGAGGGTCAGGGGTCCTGCAGCCTCATAGAACAATCATGGGAGAATAAAAACTCCTTCTTTAAGCTTTACCCAGACACTCATAGAAGTCACAAGGCTGCTATATACTGCTGATGAGTAAAGGTATTTAGCAGTTTATATTTACTAAAACTATTGCATTTCCATGTTCTGTGTACTGTGGGAGACCAGATATAGTGAATGCAGGGCCCTGGGTTTAGTAACACTTTAAAAGGAGAGACCAGCTATAGCATCTCCTATGCTTTTTTAATGACAGATTCACCATCAGTGTAATTGTATATGCATCTAGCTAAAATATCTGAAACATCTTAATATTATCCTCCTGTAATAGATTGCTTGGTTGCACTCACAGAACTCAAAGTAAAGTCATAAATTATTAGTTAAACCCAAATTACTCTTAGAAGTGGTAACAGGGTCTCTGCCCCCCTCAGTGGTCTCCCACGTGATATCATTTGTATCAATAGTGTAGCTAGAACCTTCAGGGCCCCAGTACAAGAAACCATGAAGGGCACCCCTGGCCGGGGCCCTTCCCTCTGAGCTTGGTGATGGAACGCCAGAGCCCGGTCGCAAGTGCGACCTTTGTGGCCCCTGTAGTTCTGCCACTGGTGTCAGTAGTTTTTTTAGTTTTTTTATTATTTAAAAAAATAAATTACCATTTTTGCATTAAAATTTGTTTTTACAATCATTTTTTTACGATATGTTTTACAATTTCTTTAGGTGCCCCCTTGGGGGGCTTTGGTGAGATGTCAGGGGTCTAAACAGACCTCCGATGTTTCACCTTTGAGACAGAGAAAGGAGATTGAGTACACAGCCCTTCTCTGCAGCCTCAGCTGCACTGAATGAATGGACAGGAATAGCTCTGTACAGAGCTTAACGTTCATTCACAAACTGAAGAATAGTAAACACAATTTACTATATTTCAGTTATGAAGTACGGATCACTGACTCTCCATTCAGAAGAGAAAAGGGCCGTTAAATGACACATTGACACAGTATTCACCCCCTTGGCTTTTTACCTATTTTGTTACATTACAGCCTTTAGTTCAATGTTTTTTTAATCTGAATTATATGTGATGGATCAGAACATAATAGTCTAAGTTGGTGAAGTAAAATTAGAAAAATATATACATAAAACTATTTTTCAGAAATAAAAAACTGATAATTGTCATGTGTGTATGTATTCTCCCCCTTTGTTATGAAGCCCATAAAAAGCTCCCAGCAACCAATTACCTTCAAAAGTCACATAATTAGTAAAATTATGTCAACCTGTGTGCAATCTAAGTGTCACACGATCTGTCATTATATATACACACCTTTTTGAAAGGCCCCAGAGGCTGCAACACTTAAGCAAGAGGCACCACTAACCAAACACTGCCATGAAGACCAAGGAACTCTCCAAACAAGTAAGGGACAATGTTGTTGAGAAGTACAAGTCAGGGTTAGGTTATAAAAAAATATCCAAATCTTTGATGATCCCTAGGAGTACCATCAAATGTACGGCTGCACACCAAAACTCATGGACCGAGCAAGGAGGGCATTAATCAGAGAGGCAGCACAGAGACCTAAGGTAACCCTGGAGGAGTTGCAGACTTCCACAGCAGAGACTGGAACATCTGTACATAGGAAGACAATAAGCCGTATGCTCCATAGAGTTGGGCTTTATGGCAGAGTGGCCAGAAGAAAGCCATTACTTTCAGTGAAATGGGACGTTTTGCGTTTGCAAAAAGGCATGTGGGAGACTCCCAAAATGTATGGAGGAAGGTGCTCGGGTCTGATGAGACTAAAATTTTACTTTTTGGCCATCAAAGAAAACGCTATGTCTGGCACAAACCCAACACATCACATCACCCAAAGAACACCATCCCATGTTTTTCAGCAGTCGGGACTGGGTGTCAGGCTTCACGCGCCAGACAGGTGAGCCCGATGTAGCAGGGGAAGGCCTCCCGTACGTATCTGGTTCTCGGCCCCCTGGAAGTGGGGACAGGGGACACGAGAGCACAGAGTGGTATGAGCGCCTGGCGGGTCGTTGCCGGGAGATGACCCCGGAAGTTTGCTGAGATGGAGTCGGTGGTCCTCCAGATGGAGGGGAGCAGACAGCAGGTGCAGAGCAGGTACTTGGCGGAGCACTTCCACACACAGGCACGGTACCGAAGAGAAGCGTATCCAGGTCCGGGTCACAGGCAGAGGTTGGCAGCAAGCGGGCAACGTGGTACAGAGGAGCAGGCAGGTTCAAGTCCGGGTCACAGGCAGAGGTTGGCAACAATCGGGCAGCGTAGTACAAAGGAGCAGGCAGAAGCAGAGTCAGGGACAGGCCGAGGTCAACAGGCAGGCAGCAGACAGACAGGTGCAGGATCAGGCCGGGGGTCAGGAGGTCACACGGGATACAGGAAGCAGGCAACGGAACACTAGGAGCTGACGATCGGACAGCACCGAGCGCCCAGTGAACTCAGCCTAAATAGGCCGATTGGCGCCAACGCGTGCCCGCGCACGCGCACCCGCACGCACGCGCACGCGCACATCAGCGCGCACAGGCACGCGCCCGCGAGCGCCAGCGCGCCCCGGCGCACACCGGCGCACCCCAGGGCGCTCAGCAGCAGATCCACTGGACAACGTTCCCTGACAGTGCCCCCCCCTTAAGGGCAGTCTCCGGATGCCCATCCGGTCCAGTCTATCAGCGTGGGTGACTTTAAAGGCTCTCAGAAGTTGCTCCGCATGTAAGTTGTCTTCAGGCTCCCAGGAATTGTCCTCCGGGCCATATCCTTTCCACTTGATCAAGTACTGGACTTGGTTGCCCCTTTTCCTACAATCCACTATCGTTTCCACCTCAAATTCCTCTTCACCATCCACAGTTACAGGTTCAGGTGGGCCTGTGTTACGTCCGGAAAAGGGGTTAGAGGCAACAGGTTTTAGCAGGGAGACGTGAAAGACTGGGTGGATCTTCAGCGAACCGGGTAAGTCGAGCTCGTAAGTCACCTCATTCACTTTCCTTTTGACCGGAAAGGGGCCCAGGAATCTGGGGCCAAGTTTCCTTGAGGGGCAAGCCATCTTTAAGTTGATGGTTGAGAGCCAGACTTGGTCACCGGACCTCAGGATGAGCTCACCTCGCCTTTTCCTATCGAACATCCTTTTATTGTACTCCTGGGTTCGAGTCATTGTTTCCTGTAGCGCTTGGTTGTTGGTCCGAAAAAAGTCCATCATTTCGGACACTGCAGGGATAGAACATTCAGGTATGGAACCAGGCAGGAAAGTTGGGTGGTAGCCATAGTTGGCGAAGAAGGGCGTTTGCTTGATCGCGGAGTGCAGAGAATTATTGTACGCAAACTCGGCCATGGGTAGTAGCGAGGCCCAATCGTCCTGCGAGAAGGCAGAGAAGCAGCGGAGGTACTGCTCCAGGGTCTGGTTAGTTCTCTCCGTCTGCCCGTTCGTCTGGGGGTGATAGGCGGACGAGAATGCCAACTCGATCTCCAGGGAGCTGCAGAGGGCCTTCCAGAACTTGGAGGTAAATTGAACACCGCGATCAGACACGATGCTTGCGGGGACTCCATGCAGCCTCACTATCTCCTTGACGAAGATCCTTGCTGTTTCCAAGGCCGAAGGGGTACCCTTCATGGGTAGGAAATGGGCCATCTTCGACAACCTGTCGACCACAACGAAGACAGGGAGTTCCACGATAAAATCCATGGATATCATCCTCCAAGGTCTTTCCGGAACGGGCAGGGGTTTTAGCAAGCCCCATGTCTTGGCACGGGACGTCTTGCTCCGGGCACAGGTGGTACAGGTTCCCACATAGGTTTTGCAGTCCTTCGTCAACTGCGGCCACCAGAACGTGCGCTGCACCAATTCTGTGGTCTTCCGGGTACCGAAATGTCCGGCCAACTTATGGTCGTGACAGAGTCCCATAACCTCCACCCTCAGGCCTTCGGGGACCAGTATCTTGTCCTTATACCAGAACACCCCATCCAACATCTTAACCTAGTCTCCAACGGGTGGGGTCCATTCCACCGAAGCTTGTTTCAGGCGGGATAGGAGGTCCCCCTGGAGAAGCAAGAAGTTTCCGGCTGACAGGATAGTGTCCGGGGGTAGAGGTACTTCAGCCTCATGAAACATACGCGACAAAGCGTCAGCTTTAGTATTTTTTGAGCCGGGTCTATAAGTAATGTGGAACAAGAACCTGGAAAAGAATAGAGCCCATCTTGCCTGTCGTGGCCTCAGCCTTTTAGCCGTGCGCAGGTATTCCAGGTTCTTGTGGTCGGTATAGACCAAGATGGGGTGTGCAGCGCCTTCCAGTAAGTAGCGCCACTCTTCTAAGGCGGCCTTGATGGCCAGGAGCTCCCGGTCCCCCACGTCATAATTTCTCTCTGCCGTAGAGAGTTTGCGGGAGAAGAAGGCCACCAGAAACAGAAGGGCCTTGGCCCCTTGTCGCTGGGAGAGCACGGCCCCCACAGCGATTTCTGAGGCGTCCACTTCAAGGACGAAGGGCAACACAGGGTCAGGGTGTTTCAGGATGGACGCGGAAGTGAACAGTTCCTTCAACCTTTCAAAGGCTACTTGCGCACCAGGGGACCAGCAAAACCGATTTCCTTGCTTGGTGAGGTCAGTGATGGGGGAGATAATTGCAGAAAAATTCCTGATAAATTTCCGGTAAAAGTTAGCAAAGCCTACGAAGCGTTGGACTCCCTTTTTATCAGTTGGGGCAGGCCATTCCAGGATGGCGGACACCTTTTGAGGGTCCATCTTGATACCATCGATGGATATGATTAAGCCAAGAAACTGTATGGTTTGTAGTTCGAATTCACATTTCTCCAGTTTGGCGTAAAGCCCGTGCTGCCTGAGCCGAAGGAGAACATTTCGCACGTGCCTGCGGTGGTCGGGGACAGATGAAGAAAAGATCAGGATGTCATCCAGGTAAACTATGACGTATAAGTCCAATAGATCATGAAAAATGTCGTTAACAAAATGCTGAAAGGTTGCAGGCGCGTTGCACAGACCGAAAGGCATGACAAGGTACTCGAAGTGCCCGAAACGAGTACGGAAGGCAGTCTTCCACTCATCCCCCTCTCTGATGCGAATCAAGTTATAGGCCCCACGGAGGTCGAGCTTGGTAAAGACCACTGCAGATCCCAGTCTTTGGAAGAGCTCCGGTACCAGGGGCAGCGGGTAACGGTTTTTAATCGTTATTTTGTTGAGCTCCCGGTAGTTGATACACGGCCGTAAGGAGTGGTCTTTTTTTTCGACAAAGAAGATTCCGGCCCCGGCCGGAGAGGTAGACGGACGGATAAACCCCTTGGTGAGGTTTTCATCTATATAAACCTTCAGAGTTGCCAACTCCTGCTCGGTGAGTGGGAAGATCCTCCCGAAGGGAACTTCGGTCCCGGGCAAAAGCTCTATCGGGCAATCGTAGGGCCTGTGCGGTGGCAAGGTCTCCGCCCCCTTTTTGCTAAAAACATCCAGAAAGTCCCGATAAGGTGCTGGAATTGCTTGTTGCAACTCGACATCCACGTCCAGGTACAACAGTGGGGATGACCCCGCAGGCAGCTGGTGTAAACAATGCTGCTGGCAGTATCCGGAGGCAAACTTGATTTCTCCTGTGACCCAATCGATGCCAGGGTTGTGGGCCTTTAACCACGGCATTCCCAGTATAATGGGGAAGAGAGGAGACGAAATGGCATCCAAGCACAGGAGCTCCCGATGGGCCGAGCCCATGGTAGCCAGTAGGGGAACGGTTTCCTGTGTAACGGGACCAGAGCTGAGAGTGGTGCCATCTGCCAAGTGTACTGCGAGGCTTTGAGTCTTCGATCGGAGAGGAATGTGGTGGTGGGTGGCGAAGGTAAGGTCGATAAAGCAGCTACAGGCTCCGGAGTCAATTATGACTGGTACTGGGATATCCTTGTCGGAAAGCTGTAGGACAACAGAGAGAGCAAGGTGAGATGCAAGTTTAGGCAAGGGAGGTGCAGACTTAGGAGAAACTAGAGGTGACTTACGTGTCTTATTGGGACAAGCTCTCACATAGTGACCCGGTTCGCCACAGTACATGCACAGGTTGTTGATCCTTCGGCGTTGCCGTTCTTCTACGGTGAGTGAGGGGCGGATAAGCCCAAGCTGCATGGGCTCCGAAGTATCAGGTACTGAAGCAGAGGGAGCAAAGGAGGCTGGGCGGAAAGGCCCGGGTGCACTGGGGACTTTGGGGAGGACCCAGGTGGGCCGGTACTGATGGGCGACCCTCTCTGAACGACGTTCTCTGAGTCGCCGGTCAATCTGGATAGATACGTTAATCAACTCTTCCAGGGACTGTGGGACGCCAACCCGTGCCAGTTCGTCCTTGAGGGACTCTGACAGTCCCATGCGGAATTGGTAGCACAGAGCCGCGTCATTCCATTCCGTGTCGGAACCCCAGTGTCTGAATTCGGCAACATAATCTTCAACAGCTCTACGCCCCTGTTGCAGAGCGTGCAGAGCGGTCTCGGCAGTCGCTTTTAGTTGGGGGTCCTCGTAAAGCTGGGCCATGGTGGCAAAGAAGGCGCCCAGGTTATCCAGAACGGGCGGCTTTTGTCGCAGGAGGCGGTGGGCCCAGGTCTGAGGCTCCCCGGACAGGAGAGAGATAACGAAGCCCACCTTGGTTGCCTCCAAAGAGAAGGTGCGTGGTTGCAACGCAAAATAGAGCTCGCAGGCACTGCAGAATGACCGGAATTTCCTACGGTCTCCAGAGAACCTCTCGGGGATTGGTACCTTGGGTTCCGGGGGTAGCATCACTACTGAGGGTGCTGGTCCAGCCCCGGGAGCAGCTTGCTGGCGCGCGGGGGATGCGAGGACCTGGACCTGTCCTTCCAGTCTGGTGTAGGACTCTTGAAGATTTTCCACAGCTTGTGTGAGACCCGCCAGGTGTCTACACAAGTCCTCCATGGGAGAGACCCCCTGCTCGGACTCAGACATGGCTGTCCGATACTGTCAGGCTTCACGCGCCAGACAGGTGAGCCCGATGTAGCAGGGGAAGGCCTCCCGTACGTATCTGGTTCTCGGCCCCCTGGAAGTGGGGACAGGGGACACGAGAGCACAGAGTGGTATGAGCGCCTGGCGGGTCGTTGCCGGGAGATGACCCCGGAAGTTTGCTGAGATGGAGTCGGTGGTCCTCCAGATGGAGGGGAGCAGACAGCAGGTGCAGAGCAGGTACTTGGCGGAGCACTTCCACACACAGGCACGGTACCGAAGAGAAGCGTATCCAGGTCCGGGTCACAGGCAGAGGTTGGCAGCAAGCGGGCAACGTGGTACAGAGGAGCAGGCAGGTTCAAGTCCGGGTCACAGGCAGAGGTTGGCAACAAGCGGGCAGCGTAGTACAAAGGAGCAGGCAGAAGCAGAGTCAGGGACAGGCCGAGGTCAACAGGCAGGCAGCAGACAGACAGGTGCAGGATCAGGCCGGGGGTCAGGAGGTCACACGGGATACAGGAAGCAGGCAACGGAACACTAGGAGCTGACGATCGGACAGCACCGAGCGCCCAGTGAACTCAGCCTAAATAGGCCGATTGGCGCCAAACGCCGCGCGCGCGCCAACGCGCGCACGCGCACGCGCACATCAGCGCGCACAGGCACGCGCCCGCGAGCGCCAGCGCGCCCCGGCGCACACCGGCGCACCCCAGGGCGCTCAGCAGCAGATCCACTGGACAACGTTCCCTGACACTGGGAAACTGGTCACTGTTGAGGGAAAGATGGATGATGCTAAATACAGGGATATTCTTGAGCAAAACCTGTACCACTCTGTGCGTGATTTGAGGCTAGGATGGAGGTTCACCTTCCAGCAGGACAATGACCCCAAACACACTGCTAAAGCAGCACTTGAGTGGTTTAAGTGGAAACATGTAAATGTGTTGGATGGGCTAGTCAAAGCCTAGACCTCAATCCATTAGAAAATATGTGGTCAGACTTAAAGATTGCTGTTCACAAGCGCAAACCATCTAACTTGAAGAAGCTGGAGCAGTTTTGCAAGGAGGAATGGGCAAAAATCCCAGTGGTAAGATGTGGCAAGCTCATAGAGACTTATCCAAAGCGACTTGGAGCTGATAGCCGCAAAAGATGGCTCTACAAATTATTGACTTTAGGGGGGTGAATAGTTATGCACATTGACTTTTTCTGTTATTTTGTTGTTTGCTTCACAATAGAAAAAAAAAATCTTCAAAGTTGTGGGCATGTTCTGTAAATTAAATGATGCAAATCCTCAAACAATCCATGTTAATTCCAGGTTATGAGGCAAGAAAACACAAAAAAATGCCAAGGGGGGTGAATACTTTTCAAGGCACTGTAAATCTTAATATAGTAAAGTAGTATTAAGAAAATACCCTTTTTGCATCTCGGTGCTGCTGATTCCTTCCATTCGTTTTACTGCCACTTCCTGTCTGCATGCACTCACTCTAGCGTCAGTTGCACATCATTATTCTGGAAACGTTTTGCCTACGCAATGTTTCTTAGCATGGTTGTTTGTTGTCTCCATTGGGGCGTATGTGACCTGCAAAAAAAGGGTAAAGAGTAAAACAGCAACAGCATAATTGGGAGACAGTTGTCACCCCACAACTGGAAGTGCCTAAACAGGGGCCTTCATGGCAGGATCACCAGGCCTTATGTTCATGAAAGCTGCAGATTCACACAGATTGCAGATAACTTTTGAAATTACAGTTTCATATTAAAGATTATATGCAATTTTATTCATTGGGTTTAGATTGATTTTAATGTGATAGTCCTTATTTTCACTAGTTGGTAGAGTTAGCATCAGGGGCGGTCTGACCATTCCGGCGTTCGGGCACTGCCCGAGGGCCCCATGCCACTAAGGGGCCCCATCAGGGTTGCCAGCCTCAATAAAACCAGGGACAGTATGTAAAAATCTGTGTTTTTAAAAAAATCCCAAGATTATAGCTGCCCCGCCTCTGCAGTACCTTTTTAGTGTGTGTATATGTATTCTGTGTGTGTATACTATGTGTGTATATTGTGTGTCTGTGTGTGTATACTGTATGTGTGTGTGTGTGTGTGTGTGTGTGTGTATACTGTGTGGCCCCATAATCTATTGCCTGGGGGCCCCATAATCTCCTATTGCCTGGGGGCCCCATAATCTCTTATTGCCCGGGGGCCCCATAGTCTTCTCCTATTGCCCAGGGGCCTCATAATCTCCTATTGCCCAGGGGCCCCATGAGTTGTCAGTCCGCCCCTGGTTAGCATAATGGTATTGCTCCTATCCAACTGTAGTGAGAGTTATGGCATGGCTTGCCCAAGTTTAAAGGAAAGACCTGATTTTAGAACTCACAAAGAGTTAATCAATGATTAATAATTCTTTCTAAAGAAACTGAGCTCATACCACACTCTCTGAATGATTCAGAAATGTTCTGTGTCCTTTTCTTCATGGGATTATAATATCATAGATATTGATTTACATTTCAGGAAATTAACCGGAATATTAAAAAGAATCAGAATCACACACCATTTGGCAGGACATTAATTACATCACTTAACAGACATCAGCTCATACTTTCCAGACGAAATATGCTAAACAATGTAACTATAAACTATTAATAAGGGCACAGTGATATATTTAAAAGCAGAAATTTGTCAGTTTCATTGACTCGCAAATTTATATAATAGGAATTACTAGAAGCTCAAGTAGTGTAGTTTAGATTAGGATTAGGTTGTTAATTTAGCTGACAATTAAATGGTCAGTCCAATTGTAAGAGAAGTCAGGCTAACAGGCGCACCAGTGTGAAGAAGGACTTGTATTGGCGCGAACACGCACAGGCGCGCCAAAGCGCGGGCTAACGTGCACGCTAATGCGCGCGCGCACACATAGGTGCGCGCACACGTGCATGTATGGGCGCCAAGTAGCTTATTTAAACTGAGCACTGACACATGAACTTTTCTGAGTGGTCTTTCAGCTAGTGCCTGTTAACCTGATCTGTTCCAGTTTCCAGTATCTTGACCCGGCTTCACCTGAACCTTCTCCCTGACCTCCGCCTGCCTACCTGATCCCGGCTTGTGTTTGACTCTGCTACTGCCTGATGCTCTTGTACCTTGCTGCCCGTCTGTGTACCGGACCCGACCTGTGTCCCGTCTCTGCCTTCCGTCTCTGTACCTGCTCTGTCCGGCTGTTGATGACCTCCTGGCTTACCTCCCGGCTACGCCTCCATCTGCTAAACCCAGCGATACGGAGCTCCGATCCTCAGCACCTGCCCAGCACTCGACAGCCATCTGGTTCCTGTCAAGGTCCAGCCAGCACCGTCCACTACATCGGCCCTCGTGCCACTCTGTGTCCCTCACTCCCTGTCACCACTATCAGGGGTGTCGGACAGGAGGTGCAAGAGAAGTCCTCTCTCCAGCTCGATCTCCACCAGGTACGTGACACCAATCATTAGTGATATTATATTTAAGGGTGAAGGTTGTTGGCTTGTCAGTTTCTTGCTTCTTTCTATTTGCCTTGGATATGCCAACAGTGAGATTACCCCACCATAATCTAGTTGGTAGAATCGGGTGTTATCACCCATATTTGCTGGATTCAGCACCTCATGTTGCATTCTCCATAATAAAACAAAAATGTCCAGAGTGATAACCCATGAACTGACCACAATAAGGGTTTAGATCCAGGAACTTGAGCATTGAGAGCTCATCACTAGAATCCCCAGACATTTCAGAAACTGTCATATGGAAATATCAGTTTTGAGTGGGATGGTCAAAGATAATATCTCACAATTACCAACAAAATGGCGGACAAGGTACTTCTGGCCTGATGTCACTTTCTGGTGCACTCTGGTGCATTTCGTCCAGTAGGACTTTTTCAAAAGATGTGAAGAAGTCCTATTGGACGAAATACATCAGGAAGAGATGTCAGACTGAAAGTACCTTGTCGGCTAATATCTCTGTCTTGATAATATGACTTGGAATGTCCATCAGATTTATTTATCTCTTAACCTCTCAATGTGGGGTGTTTTCACTTTCTCTTGGCCACAGGAAACTTGAAGTACAGGAAACTAAAAGGAGAAATCACATCTCTGAAGTCACCAAGATGTAACTCAGTTACCCTTGAGTAACTAGCATCTATACATAAACATAAAATTTGTTGAAAGGTCCTTTATATTTTATCAGTCAAGTGGATAGATCCGTGAAAAATGATATACTCTATATATATATATATATATATATATATATATATATATATATATATATATATATATATATATATAAACTCGCGCTGATAGTGAACAATTGAATATTGAAAAGTGAATGAAGCTGCTATACACAAAGTGCTAGACACTTGAACAAAGTGAAAAAATATATCAATACAGCGCTCACAATCATGAACATAAACCATCGTAAGTAAAAATAATCAAAAACATAAAGTCCATAAAATATCTGAAAAAATGCTTCACAGCTGCTGTGCGAAAAAAGTTTCAGAAATTTTCTGGCGTACCAAGACACCCCCACATGTGTCCCCACTCACCAGATCACAACGACACCAACCTTTTCAGTCTGGGGGTCAATTCAAACTTATACCGATATCCAGAAATGGCAGATTCAATGATAAGACTTGAGACTTAAAGATTCCTTTAAGATGGTCACAACATTTTTCAAGATGATTTCTCAGCCATATAAACAGGTACCCTAAATGAGAAAGATGGACTAATAATGAAGTAAGCTAAGAACAGGTTTTATTACGCATAAAAAATGCATACTTACAGACGTAAGTTAAAAACAGGCATAAAATGGAGTTGACAATACAGCAAACGCCGTTCTTGGCATTCTCTCCACGAGACAGGAAGTGACGTCAATCGTACCGGAATTTGCGTCAATGCATTTCGCCCTCCCACAGGGCGTCAGCAAAGGACCTAGTTTCCGGTTTGATCTGACTGCCTTTTAATACCAGACAAAACCACAAATCAATGAAGGCACAGTGGCCATTTTGTTGGTTGGGAAAACATGTCGCTCCTGTGGATAGAGCATAATCCTCAGGGAAGACTAAAACGCCATATTGTTGGTTAAATAAAACTAGACGTCAATTCTGGTATCATGGTAGACTAATAAAAATTTATAGAAAAATGCCAGGATTGTAAAACTAAAAATGAAAAATAGAAATAAAAATGATAGAATGAAAATAAAAGAAAAAAATGAAAAAATAATAAATAAAACTAAAATAAAAATAAAATAAAAAAAAATGAAAAATTAAAATAAATATGAAAATGAAAAATAAAAATAATAAATAAAATATTAAAATGAAAATAAATAATAAAAATAGAAAAAGATTCAATAGAAAATATGAAAAAAATGAAAATAAAAATAAATGTAAATGAAATAAAAATAGAGACAAAAATGAAAATAAAAATAAAATTAAAATAAGAATAAAAATGAAAATAAAAAATAAAATGGAAAAAGTGGATAGATCAGTTTTGGGTGGGCTGGTTAAAGATAATATCTCATCATATTCCCTTGAGACTATCATGACTTAAAATGTACATAGACTTTGTTTATCATTTCACCTGTCAGTAAGGGGAGTTCTCACTTTCTTTTGGGCTCTCTGTTTATTTTTTAGCACCCTCTAGTGTGCTACTAGTGTGAAAACAGGTAAACTATAGTCTAAGCCTGAGTCATGGAATCTGGGTCAGGGTTTATTAAAGTTCAGGTCTGGGTGAGTCAGTGATTCATACAGGCAGTTCTCTGATACCTCCCCCTGGATCTGGAAGTTTGGAGAAACTTCTACAAGTTGGAGGCTAGAAGGGCTGTCCTGCATGTTTAAGGGAGCTTGGCAAATCCCTTGGCAGTGGGCCTGGCAGGGGACTAAGCCAACCCTAAAAAATGTATGAGCCATGCCAGCAAGGGAGTCGGGTGGAAGATGGAGATGCAGTCCCGAGGGAGACTGTCAGTGGCCCTTGAGGAACCCCTGCCGGGGAGGAGCTCTACCTTAGGCCGGGGTTCAGGTTGCTGGCCTGGAAGTTGGAAGGAGGCTTTCCTGAGAGGCTTTGAGAGCAAGGAAAGGTCAGTGTGAGTACTACAGCTCAGTGCAGGGACTGACAAGGGGAGAGACTGCCACATGTAGCAGGTAGGGATGAGCCGAACACCCCCCTGTTCAGTGCGCACCAGAACCTGCGAACAGACCTAAAGTTCGTGTGAACTTTAGAACCCTATTAAAGTCTATGGGACTCGGACGTTCAAAATCAAAAGTGCTAATTTTAAAGGCTTATATGCAAGTTATTGTCATAAAAAGTGTTTGGGGGCCTGGGGCCTGCCCCAGGGGACATTTTTTTAATGCAAAAAAAACTTTGTCCATTTTTTCAGGAGCAGTGATTTTAATAATGCTTAAAGTGAAATAATAAAAGTGTAATATTCCTTTAAATTTTGTACCTGGGGTGTGTGTATAGTATGCCTGTAAAGGGGTGCATGTTTCCCGTGCTTAGAACTGTCCCTGCACAAAGTGTCATTTCTGCAGGAAAAAAAGTCTTTTAAAAGCACTCGCGGCTATAATGAATTGTCGGCTCCCGTAATACAGAGAATAGTCATTGAAAGTCATTGATAAAAAAAAAAAAATATGCGTGTGGTTCCCCCTAAATTCAATTACCAGACCCTTCAGGTCTGGTATGGATTTTAAAGGGAACCAGACCGAGCATGCAACCCGGCAGGCCGCAGGAAAAAGGGGGGGATGAGAGAGCGCCTCCCCTCCTGAACCGTACCAAGCCCCTCAAAGCACCATGTCCCCATGTTGATGGGGACAAGGGCCTGATCCCCATAACCCTGGCCGGTGGTTGTGGGGGTCTGCGGGCGGGGGGCTTATCAGAATTTGGAAGCCCCCTTTAACAAGTGGACCCCCAGAGCCCACCCCCCCCTGTTTGAAATGGTAAGGGGTCACAAAAGTACCCCTACCATTTCACAAAGAAAGTGTAAAAAATTGTTAAAAAACACACTGACACCGTTGGGATAAGTCCTTTATTAAAAATAAAAAAATAAAAAAAAGATTCCAGCGGTGGTAATCCACTCTTGCTATCCAGCGATGGCTGATCTCTTCTCCGGGGTCCAGCGATGGGTGATCTCTCCCGATGGTCCAGCGCAGCGCATCCTGTCTCCACGGGGACACCGAGGGAATCCCAGGTCTTAGCTGAGGAGGTGGTGAAGAGAGTCAGTCGGGTAGACTGGTGAAGAAGCAGCCAGTTGGGCTGGTGAAGAGGCAGCCAGGTGGGTTAGCATTTCCTGCAGTGGACCAGTGTCTACAAGGGAGTGTGAGTTACTCCAGTATGCAGTTCACAACACATTGTGCTACTTCCCAAGGGACCTAGAGTTCCTAGCCTGTAATGGGCTGTTACTAACAGAGACTGTTAGATTCCACAGAAGTAGAAACTGGAGTTGTACTGGATAAAGGGATAGGATCAAGAGGAGCTGTATAAAGGGTGGAAGTTGTCCCTGGTTTTGTTACTGTCAAGTTGGGCATCCGATAATTCCCATCCCGATCCAAGTTATTACTCCCTTAATAAAACACAAAACCAAAGCTCAAGAATTGTTCACTGTCTATGGATAAAAGCTGCAAATGTTATGTGCCTGGCTGTGCAGCAGTGGGGACCTGGTCAGCTGCAACCCCTACGGGGATAGTGCTACATTTGGGGGCTCCTCTGGGATCAAATGCAGCAATAGGGGTTGCCGGTGACCGGGTCCCCCACTGCTGCACAGCCAGGCACATAACATTTCCAGCTTTCATTTCAGTGAACAGTCCTTGAGCTTTGGTTTGATGTATATTCAATGAGATGATGAATGTCATGCAAACATTTGCTTTCAAAATTTGAATTTGATGTGAATGGACTTTACCAAACAAAAACTATATTCACTGCTTGAGATTTTTTCATTCGAGAACTTTCTTGTTGCTGGGGCAAAAAACAAATGTAAATTTGACCCCACTAGGAAAACACTTTTTTAAAAGAAATTCCACTAGTGTATGGACAGCTTTTGTTTTGTGGTTTTGTCACCTGACAACATTCAAGTCAGTGTTAAAGGAGCACAGAGCTCCTAATCCATTGTATTTGCTTCTCAACTTGCATTAGGTATAACGTAGTGCTATAGACATAGCGCTGTATTGCCCCAAGTGACCTTAAGGCAGTAGTAAACTGCCACAAAAATTAAAATAAAAACATGTGCCCTCCTGCAGGTTTAAGTCATAATGTACTAGTATGCACCACTTACTAGCACAATATGACAGACTTACCTGCACACAGAGCCCTCCGGCACAGCGCTGTCACAGCTTCTCTGCGCTTCCATCTCCACCTGGTCTTCCTTCAGGGTTTTCAATCTCCAGCTATATGAATGGCTAGGGCTGGGATGCCACTCGTCACCCCAAAATGGAGCTCTGAAGGCACGGGTATGCCGTCCCTTCAGAACACATGCGCCAGTGACGCATGCGCTCTGAAGGGACAGCATACCAAGCTCTCTGAGCTTTGTAGTCTCCGAGCTTTTCAGTCCCACCCGTGCCTCCCTCACATCCCATGCCTCCTGGTACCAAGTCGGTCAGTGAAGGTGAACCCATGCACTTGGGTTTAAGGCATCTCTCTGTGGATGAGAGAACCTTTAGGAGGAGGGAGAGATTGTGCCTTTATTGTGGCCAGGTAGGTCACTTTTGAAGTCTTGTCCTACCCGTCCAGGGAACGCTCGAACCTTGAGGTCCTGTCATGGACAGACCTTAGGGGGCGTTGTTTCATCCCCAGTTATCCAGAAGGATAAGCCCCTGGTTTCTGTCTCCCTTTCTTGGGCTGAGTCGTCCGTCGAGATACAGGCTCTAATCAACTCTGGGGCTGCAGGCCTGTTCATTGATGCTGCCTTTGTATCGAAGCACTCGATTCCGCTGCAGCTGCCATGCCCAACACAGGAAAGACAGGGGGAAAGAACTGAATGCATGGCTAAAGAGCTGGTGTAGGAGGTAAGGATTTGGGTTTTTAGAGCACTGGGCTGACTTTACATTGGGGTACAACCTATATGATAAAGATTGTTTGCACCTAAATGGAAGGTGGTCTGCTGTGCTGAGGGAGAGGTTTATGGGAAGGCTAGAGGAGTATTTAAACTAGGATTGAGGGGGAGAGAGAATTAGATTATAATAGGGCACACATGTCAGACAGGGCTCAGTCCCTATTGGTGGGTGGAATGGGAAAAGATGGGGGGAGGGCAATGACAGGTGATAAGAAGGTTCCAATGTTTCAAAAATACAATTTGTGCTAAAATAAAAAAAATAGCAAAATACATGTGCAAAACGTGACAATGAATTAAAGTGTTTGTTCGCCAATGTCAGAAGTCTGCCAAGAAAAATAAGTTGGAAGCTTAGGCAGGGCTCAAGTCCTGCGGGAACGCATGGGAACGGAGTTCCTGTACTTTTTCCCCAACAGGAACTCAGTTCCCGTTAGCAGCCATGCCCTACAAGACTTTGAAGAATGCGAGCTGTGTGGCAGGTGCTACACCAGCAGCTGCCAACACAGCTCACAATAGTAAGCGCCGCACACCTGACCATTCAGGCATGGCCAGTAGGGGGCCCCATGACAGCTTCCGATTCGATCGACCTATCTCCCCAAGCTTTCTGTCCAGATAATGTGCAATTAATTTATGACCTTTCCGTTTAACCCTGTGATATCCAAACTATTTTCAATGAAAAGTGTAAACTCACCATATAAACACTCTATATACAAAATAAAATTCCCCAACAAAGATCAGAACATGATGTTCACATTTGCATGGAAGCACAATTGAATGAATGCTGATTATTTAGAGAATTACCGTATTTATGTTTATTGAGGATTGTTTTTTTTTATATACTAACAGTTAAGCTTCATACACACAATACGAAAATTGGATGAAAAATACCACTTTTAAAGCGTTCGTGCATATGAGCGTATCATTTTTTTTTTTTTGGTGGGTGAGTGGATCTTGGGTGGGAGTTCCCACACTTTTTTCCCCAGGACTTGACCCCTGAGCTTAGGTGCAAAAAGAAGGATGAATGAACATGAAGGAACACTATCATCGGTTAAATGCTTCAAAGAATATAACAAAATATGTAAAAAGGAAATCAAAACCGCAAAAATTCAAAACGAACGACAGATTGCAAAAGATAGTAGGACAAACCCCCAAAATCGCTTCAAATATATTAATAGTAAAAAGGTCAGGTCTGAGCATGTAGGCCCTTTACAAAATAGTTGTCAGACAAGTGAGGAGGTAAGTAAAACCTTAGACAAAGGAGTGGCTGTGGAC
Organism: Lithobates sylvaticus; assembly: GCA_028564925.1. NCBI lineage: Eukaryota > Metazoa > Chordata > Amphibia > Anura > Ranidae > Lithobates > Lithobates sylvaticus. Next base: position 66,296,535 of record CM053030.1, read on the forward strand.
ATAGTATACTTGAATTTTGCAAAAATGGTAATAAAACTGGCTAAAATGCCGTATTCAGAGAGTAGTGTATAATGATTCATACTCTGAATGGTCTAGGGTTGTTAGTGGTGTACCCCAAGATTCAATATTGGGACATTTACTTTTTAATATTTATAAATGTGTATATAGGATTGTATATATATATATATATATATATATATATATATATATATATATATATATATATATATATATATATATATATATATATCTCCCCCCTTTTATTGATTGATCTAGATGGACTTTTTTTTTCAACCAGACTAACTATGTAACTATATATAATCCTCTCTTGACATCTTCCCCATTGGAAACATTTTGCCTCTATTCCTGTAAAATTTAGAATTTCCAATCACAGCCTGTCTCTGTTACAATGGTCAACAGATCCAGTAGAAAGGATGACTCTTCACCGCAGGACCGCATAAAGCAATTCAAACCTGGCAAGCGTTCTAACTCTTTTACACACAAAACTTTTTCTTTAAGATATACTTTCATGAAGACATTACAACAGTGACTGAACACACAGTAAATGCTCACTGAAATTACGCCGTAGATTCCCTTTAAATCCAGGCTGGCGCAATAATATTCTCTGTGAATCACAAGGGAACAATGATGGAGCCACACCTAGCTGGGTATACAAAAAAATTCAAATGACAACCTCTGTTTTTTTTTTATTGGTTCTGGCAGGTCGAATAATATTAATTTCGGAGGCGACAGAATACGCCCCGGAGGCATGATCTAAGGCCCTTTACATGCCATGATTTTTGCTGGATAAACATGTTTTTCTCCATGTTTTATTATTCTTTTCTCTGACTTGTCTTCACCCATGTCTGATTTCACAGAAATTAAAGGTCTAATTCCAGAAAGTGCATAACGAGCGCACCGTCCAACTAGCTCGTATTCCTTTGGCACAATACCATCTGAAGAAAACAAAAATTGGTGTTAATCACACGGCTATGCAGTGATTTCCGCTTAAAGCGCCAGTGTAACTTTTCACATCTTCTTCTCCTAATATATATTGTAGTGTGTTCATTCTCCTATTTAATACTTTTTATGTATCCATTATCTCAACTTTTTGCTTTGCAGTGACCTTCTGGCTATGACCATACTTTTATAGCAAATATAAAAGATGCCAATTAATGCAGCTCTGTAATTAATAACGAATCATTACTTTTTTTAAAAAACATAAGTACTTAAACCAGAACTTAAAGCAGTATTAAACCCAAAACTAAAGATGTAAAATATTGCAACTTACCAATCATTAGATGTGGTGGCTGCATTCACTTTCTTTTTTGGCTTTCCCCCCCTCTGTTTTCACCTGGTCTGGTTTTGGATCTGGCCAGTAACACACCTGTATTAATGAGACGCAACTATGGATGTATGAGCACAGGGGGCACAGCTAACAGTAGCATTGTCAGGAGGGGGGGGTGGGGGTAAGGTTATGTTAAATGTACAAGCAGATTTAAATGCACTAACAAATTTTAGCCAAACTCCCCCCATAACTTGCCTGAGTCCTCACTGAATCCAGAGGTGTACCTGAGAGCAACCACTCTCTCCTCTCACTTTCCGGTCTCACCGACTTTGCCAAGGCAGCAGGAGCTATTAATTCTCGCTGCCGTCAATCAAAGCCAGTGATGAGAGAGCCAGGGGGCGGGTCTGAGCTGTACTGTCTTTGCCTATGGACACAGGCAGTGCAGCACAGGATTTAGTCTGCAGGTGTGCCCCAATAAGAAGCGGCTTCTTATGGTAGTACACCAAGAAGAGGAGGAGCCAGGAAATTCCTGCTGCCATAATACTGTACACACCAGCCTAGATTGCCATTGTGAATGTAGCTTAAGTCTACTGCTCCCTGAACCTACCAGCACTCACTTGCAGAGTATTGTCCTATTTTCGATGCAATAGATGTATAATGTTACAATGATTGGGAAAGGGTAATATTTACCATATGGTATATAACTGTATATGTATCTGGTGGAAATTTTTAGAACCTACTATTGTTGATTTATGAGTTGTACAATATTAAATACTGTAATCATTTTTACTAACCTTGATTATACATTTTTTATCGTTTATTAATTTGTATACCTTAAAAGTCACACATATACATTTTCTTGTTTATGGATTTGCTGCCTGACATGATGACTAAGCTCTACAAACTTCCAATGCCTTGGTGCACATTTTAGATGAGGATTCCCCCCTTTTAACACCCCCCCCCCCCCCACCTTTGCCCATTTCCCCTTTTATTGCAATTAGTAACACTAACGGTAAAGCAGAGTGGGGTCACAATGAACAGAGGTGCCGTGACTATAAAATCCCTGCTGGTACAGATGATAATTGACTTAAAGTGGAATTGCAGGCTCTAACTAAGGCTAAAACTGCTACCCCCCTCTTATAATTCCTATACAAACTACCCTGTAGAAGGAAGATGCTTCTACTTTCCTATTCTCACAAGGCTCTCTGGTCCAGTCACATGATCTTCCCAGCTGTGGGCGCCAGGGGCAATGGATGGAATGTCTGGGCAGTGATGTCACCCATAGGCTTATTATGGGGTATCTCTTGCAGGCGCTCCCTCCTCTCCCCTTATTTAATGGGTGTCTCTGCTGACACTGGTTCCTTTTTTGGAGCTCATCCCCTTTACCATTGTCCACCAAACCTGATTGCAGCCTAGAGCAGTGCAGGAATCTCCAGAAAACTCCAATTTGAAAAACATTAAAAACCTACATGGAGACATATTCTCTACCCAGACAGCAAGGATAACTTGCCACAAATTTGCGGCAGTGTTGAATTGTAAGTCTTGTTAACTTTCTGCACATTTTCATTGGCGAGTTGTACACTTGCAGAGCACTTAAAGCACAAGTTCTAGTTGACACTTTTCCAATTTGTAGAAAATTTGCATGGCAAGTCTCTAGCAAGAGAAAAGTTGCAGTGGTGAGTCTACAGCAAGAGCTCTGCAAGGCTACAGCATGAAAATTCAGCCACAGTGACCCCTGTGGTGGGATGACTATTACACAACATAACTGAACCAGAACTTGCAGCAGACTTGCAGAATGTTTGCAAAGAAAGTTGATCTGGAGTCATGCAATGCGGACTTGCTGCAATTGTGCAACAAACGTGTGAAGCCTGGCAAGTCTAGCAATAGCTTAGCAAGTCATTTTCAAACTTACAGCACAATTGCTTGCTATCTGGGTGCATGTGGTATAATAGGTTGCTTGACCCTAGGAGAGGAATCCAGCAACCTTACAAAGGTGCGTATACTGTACACTTACCACACTTTTTGCTATACTTTCTATATACAGTACATACAACTGAACACTAGTTTTAGAAGGATCTCACATTTGGCTTATTTTTATAAAATATATTAGATGCAGTAAAGGGCCATATAATACCTAACATGACCTAAATCACTTAACCACTTCAATACTGGGCACTTTCCCCACTTCCTGCCCACGCCAATTTTCATCTTTCAGCGCTGTCGCTGTTTAACCACTTTCAGACCGGACCAATTTGCAGCCAAAGGACCAGGCCCCTTTTTGCGATTCGGCACTACGTCGCTTTAACTGACAATTGCGCGGGCGTGCGACGTGGCTCCCAAACAAAATTGACGTCCTTTTTTTCCCACAAATAGAGCTTTCTTTTGGTGGTATTTGATCGCCTCTGCGGTTTTTATTTTTTGCGCTATAAACCAAAAAAAGCAACAATTTTGAAAAAAACGCATTCTTTTTTATTTTTTGCTATAATAAATATCCCCCAAAAATATCTAAAAAAACATTTTTTTTCCTCAGTTTAGACCGATATCTTCTACATATTTTTGGTAAAAAAAATCGCAATAAGCGATTATTGATTGGTTTGCGCAGAAGTTATAGCGTTTACAACATAGGGGATAGTTTTATAGCATTTTTATTAATAATTTTTTTTTATTAGAAATGGCGGCGATCAGCGATTTTTATTGTGACTGCGACATTATGGCGGACACATCGGACATTTTTGACACATTTTTGGGACCATTGTCATTTATACAGCAATCAATGCTATTTAAATGCATTGATTCCTGTGTAAATGACACTGGCAGTGAAGGGGTTAACCACTAGGTGGCAGTGTAGGGGTTAAGTGTGCCTAGAGGTGTGTTTCTTACTGTGGGGGGGCGTGGCTGTCAGCTAGTGAATGCTGATCTCTGCTCCAATCACAGGGAGCAGAGATCGGCGTCACTAGTTGCTAGGCAGAACGGGGAGATGCTGTTTATTTCCGCATCTTCCCGCTCAGCCTTCCCGTGAGACGATCGCGGGTGTCCCCGCGGCGATCGAGTCCGCGCGACCCGCGACCGGCCTCATGGGCGCCGGTCAGCAAGCGGTTAAATGACAATTGCCCGGTCATGCTTCGCTGAACCCAAACAACATTTTTATCATTTTCTTTCCACAAATAGAGCTTTCTTTTGGTGGTATTTGATCACCTCTGCGGTTTTTATTTTTTGCTAAACAAATACGTTTTTCTTTGTTTCTGCTATAAAATTTTGTAAATAAGTATGTTTTCGCCTTCACTAATGGGCATTGATAAAGCTGCACTGCCGGGCACTGATAAGGTGGCACTGATGAGCATGGATGAGGTGGCACCAATTAGTTGGCACTGATGAGGTGGCACTGATGATGGGCACTAATATGGAACACTGATGGGCACTGATAGGTGGCACTGATATGCAGCACTGATGGGCACTAATAGGCAGCACAGATGGGCACTCATAGGTGGCACATCAGGCTGCACTGATGGCTACTTATGGGTGTCACTGATGGGCACTGATAGGCGGCACTGATGGGCAATGATAGGTGGGCACTGATGGGCATGGATGGGCATTGATATGTGGCACTAATGGACACTGATGAGTGGCACTGATTGACACTGATAGATGGCACTGATTGGCATCACTAACTGGGAGGTACTGGCAGGTATTGCTGGTGGGCACTGATTGGCATTGTGTGTGGGCACACAGTGGCATCATGTGTGGGCACACATTGCCACCCATGGTCCTGGTGGTCCTGGGTGGGCATCCGAGGGGGGGCTGCACTGATAAACAATCAGAGGAGCAGCCTATCGGCTCTCCTTTACTCTATCAGACACGAGTGAGGAAAAGCTGATAAACGTCTCTTCCTGTTTACATCATGGTCAGTTGTGACTGGACACGGCTGATCATGTGGTAAAGAGTCTCTGTCAGAGACTCTTTACCTAGATCAGAGTTGCGGTGTGTCAGACTGGCACGCTGCAACAACGATCGCCACGATGCACACCTCCGGGGGCATGCAACGGCTTGTTATCCTGACCACATCATATGACGTCCGGTCAGGATATCGCAACCACTTTGCCGACATAATTTTGCTATATGACGGGCGGCAAATGGTTAAATTGTAACTAAAGGCAAAACTTTTTTTTTAGTTTTTAGTTTTTTTAGTTTTGGATAGAGTGGGGAAGGATTAGAACACCTGTCAGATTATTTTTTTTTTGCTGTCTGTTTTCCACCGCTAGAGAGACTCACGCTCTGTATTTGTCTTATATACCATTATCATTGAAAGTAAAAGTAGAAGATAATCCTACATTTTGGGTTGACACCAGAACAATAATATAGGGAACACTAGTTCTGATGACCTTGAATTCCCTCACTTTGGAAGGATTTTCTCTCACTTCCTTTTTTGACTATAGGACAGGAAGTGAACGGAAAGCTTCCTTGTGGGACACAAATAACCTTCCCTTACTTTATCCAAACTAAAAAAAAAATGTGCCTTTAGTTACACTTTAAAGGATTTCTTCTTTAACCACTTCAGCCCCGGACCATTTGGCAGCCAAAGGACCAGAGGTCTTTTTTCAATTTCGCACTGCACTGCTTTAACTGGTAATTGCGCGGTCATGCAATGTTGTACCCAAACGAAATTGGCGTCCTTTTCTTCCCACAAATAGAGCTTTATTTTGATGGTATTTGATTGCCTCTGTGATTTTTATTTTTTGCGCTATAAACGGAAAAAGACTGCAAATTTTGAAAAAAAAAGATATTTTCTACTTTTTGTTATAAGAAAAATCCAATAAACTCAATTTTAATCAAACATTTGGGCCAAAATGTATTTAGCCACATGTCTTTAGTAAAAAAAATGCCAATAAGCGTATATTTATTGGTTTGCGCAAAAGTTATAGCGTCTACAAACTAGAGTACATTTTCTGGAATTTACACCGCTTTTAATTTATGACTGCCTATCTCATTTCTTGAGGTGCTAAAATGGCAGGGAAGTACAAAACCCCCCCAAATGACCCCATTTTGGAAAGTAGACACCCCAAGCTATTTGCTGAGAGGCATGTTGAGCCCATTGAATATTTTTTTTTTTAGTCCCAAGTGATTGAATAAAGACAAAAAAAAAAAAAAAAAAAAATGTTTTCAAAAAGTTGTCACTAAATGATATATTGCTCACACATGCCATGGTTATATGTGGAATTGCACCCCAAAATACATTTAGCTGCTTCTCCTGAGTATGGGGATACCACATGTGTGGGACTTTTTGGGAGCCTAGCCGCGTACGGGGCCCCGAAACCCAAGCACCGCCTTCAGGATTTCTAAGGGTGCAAATTTTTGATTTCACTCCTCACTACCTATCACAGTTTCGAAGGCCATAAAATGCCAAAATAGCACAAAACCCCCCCAAATGACCCCATTTTGGAAAGTAGACACCCCAAGCTATTTGCTGAGAGGCATGTTGAGCCCATTGAATATTTTTTTTTTTTAGTCCCAAGTGATTGAATAAAGACAAAAAATAAAAAATAAAAAAAAAAAAAAATAAAAAAAAAGTTGTCACTAAATGATATATTGCTCACACATGCCATAGTTATATGTGGAATTGCACCCCAAAATACATTTTGCTGCTTCTCCTGAGTATGGGGATACCACATATGTGGGACTTTTTGGGAGCCTAGCCGCGTACGGGGCCCCGAAACCCAAGCACCGTCTTCAGGATTTCTAAGGGTGCAAATTTTTGATTTCACTCCTCACTACCTATCACAGTTTCGAAGGCCATAAAATGCCAAAATAGCACAAAACCCCCCCAAATGACCCCATTTTGGAAAGTAGACACCCCAAGCTATTTTCTGAGAGGCATGGTGAGTATTTTACAGCTCTCATTTGTTTTTGAAAATGAAGAAAGTAAAGAAAAAAAAATATTTTTTTTTTTTTTTATTTTTCAATTTTCAAAACTTTGTGACAAAAAGCGAGATCTGCAAAATACTCACAATACCTCTCAGCAAATAGCTTGGGGTGTCTACTTTCCAAAATGGGGTCATTTTGGGGGGTTTTATGCCATCTGGGCATTCCATGGCCTCCGAAACTGTGATTGGCAGTGAGAAGTGAAATAAAAAAATTACACCCTTAGAAAGCCTGAAGGCGGTGCTTGGTTTTTGGGGTGACGTACGCGGCTAGGCTCCCAAAAAGTCCCACACATGTGGTATCCCCGTACTCAGGAGAAGCAACAGAATGTATTTTGGGGTGTATTTCCACATATGCCCATGGCATGTTTGAGCAATATATCATTTAGTGACAACTTTTTGTAAAAAAAATATATATATATTTTTTTTTTCATTATTCAATCTCTTGGGACAAAAAAAAAAAAAAAATTTAATGGGCTCAACATTGCTCTCAGCAAATAGCTTGGGGTGTCTACTTTCCAAAATGGGGTCATTTGGGGGGGGGGTTTGAACTGTCCTGGCATTTTATGCACAACATTTAGAAGCTTATGTCACACGTCACCCACTCTTCTAACCACTTGTAGACAAAGCCTTTTCTGACACTTTTTGTTTACATGAAAACATATTTTTTTTTTGCAAGAAAATTACGTTGAACCCCCAAACACTATATATATTGTTAAAGCAAAGGCCCTACAGATTAAAATGGTGGGTGTTGCATTTTTTTTTTCCACACAGTATTTGCGCAGCGATTTTTCAAACGCATTTTTTGTGGAAAAAATACACTTTTTTTTATTTTAATGCACTAAAACACACTACATTGCTCAAATTTTTGATGAAATAAAAAATATGATCTTAGGCCGAGTACATGGATACCAAACAGGACATGCTTTGAAATTGCGCACAAACACGCAGTGGCGACAAACTACATACATTTTTAAAAGCCGTTAAAAGCCTTTACATGATACCACATTAGATTCACGGAGGAGGTCTACTGCTAAAATTACTGCCCTCGATCTGACCTTCGCGGTGATACCTCACATGCATGGTGCAATTGCTGTTTACGTATGACGCCAGACCAACGCTTGTGTTCGCCTTTGCGCAAGAGAAGGGGGGGCAGGGGTGCTTTTTTTTTTTTTTTTTTAATTTTTTTTATTTATTTAGCTTTTTTATTTTATTTTAAAACTGTTCCCTCCATTTTTTTCTTTTGTTATCATTTTTATTGTTATCTCACGGAATGTAAATATCCCCTATGATAGCAATAGGCAGTGACAGGTACTCTTTTTTTGAAAAAATTGGGGTCTGTTAGACCCTAGATCTTTCCTCTGCCCTCAAAGCATCTGACCACACCAAGATCGGTGTGATAAAACGCTTTCCCAATTTCCCAATGGCGCGGTTTATATCCGGGAGGGGGGACATTCCCTCCCACTGCTTGTAAAAGCAGTCTAGAGGCTAATTACCCGCTAGAATTGCTTTTACATGAAAGCCGATCACTGGCTGAAAAGAATGATACCAAGATGATACCTAAACCTGCAGGCATCATTCTGGTATAACCATTCAAAGTCCAGCAACATACTGGACATATATTGTAATCTTTATTTTTCATGCAGCCTCTTGGCTGAACGAAAAAAAGAGATTGATTGGTGGGTATGCCCACCATTAGAATACCACCCTTCATCCACCCACTTCTAATGATGGGCATACATGCACCATTTATATATGCCGAAGCATGGGGGCATCCTCCCACAAAAGTTATGCCATGTACACACGGTTGCACTTTTCCACGGGGCAAGGCTCCGTCGGAATTTCGACCGTATGTACGCAGCATTAGGAGCCAATCGCTCCCCCCCCCCCTGCTGCCCCCATGCTTCGGCATATATGCTCTTTTTTTTAACTGTGGTGGTGAAATCACCTCCTACAGTGTTGGAGTCGCGTCTTTATGTATCGTGGGAGCAAACACTGTTGCTGTCAAGATAAATAAATCCGCGCTGCAACTGAATGGCGCACCTGAAAACAAAAAAATGGTTAACACTAAAACACAGTAAACAAAATTACATACCTGAAAAGCAAGCATGATAAAACATAATAAAACATTGCAGAATAGAAGGGAGTAAAAAAAGAGCAACAATAGAGAGAGAACAATAAAACGACAACTATTTTTTTATTTTTTTGAGATTTACAGGTAAAAAAGCTCCTGACTGTTAGCGACTGAATCAAAACGCTACCACAAAAAAACTGTTAGTGATCGCAGGGATCAGGCCTGACTCTGCGAACGCTGCAGTTATGTGTGCTTAGTGTTTTGTAAGTGACAGTGATCGATCGATACTGCACTTGGGTGGGCTGGGCTGGGCTGGGCGGAGGGGGAAAACGCAGGTGCTAGCAGGTATCTGGGCTGATGCCGCTAACAATGCGTTTTTTTGGAACCCTAAACTGCTGGGACGCTAGTATAGATCTGATCAGATCAGATATTGATCTGTTCAGATACTGTACCACTAAGGGAGGTGTATGCTTTGTGCGTGGGTGTTTGCGGTGCTGGCACTAACCTGGGGCGACGCAGACCTTATTTGACCCTAAAACCTAATTGATATCACCCGCCGGGCGATCAGGGGGTTAAACCGTTATTGGGTAATAAATGGCGGGTGCCCTGACAGTATAAAAAACAAACTATCTAACCAGCGTCACCCGTAACAGTTATACGGTGATCACTGGTGAAAGGGTTAACTAGGGGCAATCAGGGGGTTAAAACCTTTATTAGGTATTATATGGGGGTACCTGACGCTATATAAAAACCTGACGGGGAACCTAAATAACTAACTGGCTAACCAGCGTCACCAGTGACAGTTATACTGTGATCACTGGTGAAAGAGTTAACTCTAGGGGCAATCAGGGGGTTAAAACCTTTATTTAGGTTGTAATATGGGGGTACCTGGCCTATAAACCTATTTATGAACCTATATAAACCTGGCGGTTACCTAAAAAAAAAAACTGGCTACCTAGCGGCACCAGTGACACTAATGCAGCGATTAGAAAAACGATCGCTTAGTGACACTGGCAAAAGGGGGTGAAAGGGTTAACTAGGGGCAATCAGGGGGCTAAAACCTTTATTTAGGTTGTAATATGGGGGTACCTGACCTATAAACCTATTTATGAACCTATATAAACATGGCGGTTAACCTAAAAAAAAAATGGTTACCTAGCGGCACTAATGCAGCGATCAGAAAAACGATCGCTTAGTGACACTGGCAAAAGGGGGTGAAAGGGTTAACTAGGGGCAATCAGGGGGTTAAAACCTTTATTAGGTAATATATGGGGGTACCTGACACTATATAAAAACCTGACGGGGAACCTAAATAACGAAATAACTGACTGGCTAACCAGCGTCACCAGTGACAGTTATACTGTGATCACTGGTGAAAGGGTTAACTCTAGGGGCAATCAGGGGGTTAAAACCTTTATTTAGGTTGTAATATGGGGGTACCTGACCTATAAACCTATTTATGAACCTATATAAACATGGCGGTTACCTAAAAAAAAAAATGGTTACCTAGCGACAGCAGTGACACTAATACAGCGATCAGAAAAACGATCGCTTAGTGACACTGGCAAAAGGGGGTGAAAGGGTTACCTGGGGGGCAATCAAGGGGTTAAACCTTTATTAGGGGGGGGTGGGGGGCTACCTTGGACCTAAAACTAACTGCACTGACAGTTATTACAGTCACACTGACACTAAATGCAGTGATCAGTAAATAAATGATCACTGCAATTAGTGACACTGTGACTGGGGGGGGAGGGGGTGATCTGGGGGTGATCTGGGGGTGACAGAGGGGTGTTTTGTGTGCCTATGTGTACTGGTGTCAGTGTACTGTTGGTGCACTAACCTGTGTGTGTTGACTCCTCGGCGTTCCGGTCACATAGACCGGCGCACCGAGTGTGACATCACTTCCTCTGCCTGTGTTTTGATTGACACAGACAGAGGAAGCATCTGATTCGCCAGGAGCGATCGCGAGGGGGTGGCCAGAAACCACTGGCCGTCCCCTCATCCCGGATCGCTCCTGAAGCGATCCCGACCGTCCCCGCCGGCCGGGGGGGGTCCGCTCGGACCCCCCACGCGCCTGAAGAATGGCACGTACAGGTACGTGATTCTGCCTGTACGTGCCATTCTGCTGACGTATATCTACATGGGGCGGTCGGGAAGTGGTTAATACTTTGACAAAACCTCATCCAAAAAGTTAAGAAGCATACAAACAGAACGGTGCCATCTTGCAAACCAGCTGAATGGGAAATTTACAGTTCAATTTTCATGAACTCTTTGTGAGCCTAGTCACCCCTGAATCAAATATTTTTCTTGATAACTGTAATTAGATTTAAATGCTTTTGGCATTTCTGTTGTGAAATAGAATATGAAACATCCTCGCTGAACCTGGAGTTGTTGCTTCTTATTTCAGTCTTCTCCGTGTCTTCCACATCATGTGGCACATTTATCATCACAGACTAGCTATATGCTGTGTAAATAAAAAAGAAAAAGGGTTTGGGACTTTGTGTGAGGCATAGGACAGTTACGTCACAATTGCCACCATCCCTGTCAAAACTAAGCAATAGGAGAAGTTGGAACTTAGCATGAAGCATGCGGATTTGGAGGCACAAATATGCTATATAAGTCTGATAATGTTGAATTTATTAAATATTACACAGTAAAATGCATCAAAAGCAGTGGTACATTTTGCATCTTCCATCAGGATTAATTGATTTATACATTAACACATTGCACATAAACGATAATATTCAAGTAAATTGGGTGAAACGGTATATACAGAATATGTTACAAAACTGCATGATTATAGAATTTGTGGCATCTTAAGCTCGGCGCGTTTCGTGGCTATCTTGCCACTCATCAGGAGCTGATGTAAATTTGATGTCTATAAAACGAGAGTATTATACCAGACAATGAGTAAGTCTTATATATAAAGAGTAAAAATCCAAATAAACTGAATATGCTTGAATCAACCACCCATACTCACATGTTTCTGTCCCCGACTGCCCACGCAACCATTGCCCACTTACTCATTGTCTGGTATAATACTCTTGTTTTATAGACATCCAATTTACATCAGCTCCTGATGAGTGGCAAGATCGCCACGAAATGCGTCGAGCTTCAGATGCCACAAATTCTATAATCATGCAGTTTTGTAACATATTCTGTATATATTGTTTCACACAATTTACTTGAATATTATCATTTATGTGCAATATGCTAATGTATGAATCAATAAATCAATTAATCATGATGAAAGATGCAATATGTACCACTGCTTTTGATGCATTTTACTGTGTAATATTTAATAAATTCAACATTATCAGACTTATATAGCTAATTTTTGCCTCCAAATCTGCATGCTTCATGCAAAGTCCCAACTTCTCCTCTTTCTATGCTGCGTGAATATCCCTCTTAGATTGTAAGCTCTTGTAGCAAGGTCCCAGGCCTCCTTTAGTCTAATGAGAACCTCCAGATCCAAGAGCTGCTGACATCCTTCTGTGTAGAGTGGGTTACAAGGCATGGTGGGTGTAATGCAAGAAAGATTCATGGGCGCCAGGCACTTCTTGAATGCAAAGAGATTTTATTTCTCTTGAACAGAACTGTGGGAGAGAGGGTTTAGGGCCAGGACACCCTTAGATAGTTGAAATTTTAATTGTCAGACTCTGAGATTTCTACAGGTGGCCAGCCATGCAGGGAAAGGCATGTGCATGTGTAGGAATGCTGTCTCCTTACAAGTTGTAACAAACTCCTTTACTTTTCTACAATCACTTCTTGCAGGTTCTCAATCCACTGAGCTCCCAGTCTCTCTCTCTAGACTTGCTGATTCACTGCCACTGATTCCCATGAGCTCCTCCAATATTCACTTTAGTATCTTCCACAAGCATCACCCCCACTTCTCTGCTGGGTCCCTAGCTTGGCACTCCAAATACTTTTCAAGCTTCACCCCACTGGCCTGCTCAGTCCCTGGCTTGGCACACAAGGCTGCTCTGCAAGCATTACCTTCACTGGCTGGGTCCCTGGCTTGACACCTGCTGAAGTTTCCTGATTCTTCACTGTACCCAGTTGGTGAGAATACTGCTCCGGTACTTGCTTCAGCTACTCACTGTGGTCCCTGGTAAAAAGGTGGTTGGTCCCTTAGTGGCAACAGCTTCCCCTCTACCTCCGACCACAACAGGTTCTCCGTCACTTCTGGTTGGACTGCAAGCCGCAATCCCAACCCTGTGCTGCTCTCTTGCTTCAGTATAGGCCCTCAGACAGCCTAGCATCCAGATGTGCCCGGGATAGGCCCAATCTCCGGCCTTGCAGCCCGGGCAGTAAAACACACGTCCACCCAGACAGCCGTCTGGATGGCACAGAACCCCGATCACCTGACTCAACCTAAATATATAGTTTCTCCCAGCATGCCAAGGCATTTAAGAAAATCTCTGCCCATTGGCTGAGATACCCGATATACTCCTAATCTGTCCTTGCTTTGCCCTTACCTTATCTAATGTCACCAGGTATCTGGCCACCTAGCGGCAGAAGAGAGAAGTGCAGCAATTTCAGACTTGGGTGAACAGGTAACTACAACTGGCAGGTAAATTTAGGAGCAACCTTGCGTAAACATCAGGGTGCTACCCTCTAATGAGCAGGACCCTCTGATTCCTCTTGTATTAATTTGTATTGTAACTGTACTGTCTGCCTGCATGTTGTAAAGCACTGCAAAAACTTTTAGCGCTATATAAACCCTGTATAATTATGATAATACCAAGGCCTCATTCACACTAGGTGTTTACTAAAGGCAAATAGACACTGTGCACTTTGCAAGAGCAGTTGCACTAATTTTCCCCAGAGCTTAGTAAATGTGGTAAAGCTTTCCCAGTTTCCATCATCCAATCATGTTTTTTTTTCCTTGCACCTGATTGGGTATTCTTTACAAAGTGAATCTTTACCACATTTACATTTACCAAGGAATATGAGTGCAACTGTACTTAAAAAAATGCACAGTCTATTTGCCCTTAGTGAATCCCCTCAATGTGTCTCATATTTTGTGAATACATGCAGTGCCTCTATCCCATGTGTCCCAGGTTGTGCAGACAAAGTTACTTACCATTGCTGGACATACTAAGCTTACAAATCTGTGGAACTTGGTATGTGAGTTACAAATTAACACACTCTTGTAAGTTTCGGTTGAATAGTACGCAAATGAAAATATCTTACAATCAAAATGTAAGGTGTGTGGGTATGCCTAGATGGTCTCTTATTGACAGTGGTGGACTGAGCGACAAGGAAGACTGTAGACCTTGCATCACTGGAGGAGGCCAAACTAAGGTGTTTTGTAATAATAGTTGACTAGGGGAACCTCTGAATGCTGCAAGTGCAATAGGAAGTTAACACTCCCAGAAGTGCTGTTTTCTGAAAACATTTTGGGGGCAACAATTTCTCTTTGTTAGAGCAGAGTTTTGCAAAGCAGAAGCTATTTACTTTCTTCTTTGTGGGTACATCTTTTATTTGCACTGAGACAAGGTTTCTTTACCATGTTGAGTTGAATAAAAAGATTTTAAAAGGCCTCAAGGCACCACATATTTAAAATATATAAAATATTTAAGTGGATGTAAACCTGATTCATGAAGTTTGAGCTGGGCACATATATCTGCAGTATTTTCTTATCTCTCTTCAAAGCACTATGTCCCGTAGCTTTCTCCTGCTCCGTTCTTCTGTTATCAGCCTGATAACTTCTGACAAGTTCTCTGACACATATGATAAAACCAGCCTGAAATTTGTGTCAGGGCGGGTGCTATAAATAGATTAGCAGACAGCTGTTCAATTCACAGCACAGCTCTGCAAGTCTCTGCCTATGTGGAGGGGGGGGGGTGCCTTTCATCAAATCAGCTGTCTCACAGTGCATGTTAAGACTCCCCTCCCCCTGCTGGAAGAGGAAGAGAAAAATCGAACAGGACGTGCATTTTTTAAACCGTATATAAAGCTGAAGACAGCAGATATACATGTAAAACGGGAGATTTGTTTTATCTCTGTGTATCATCTGAGGCTATTCACTTCACTGGGTATACGTTTCATAGTTTCATAGTTAGTAAGGTTGAATAAAGACATCAGTCCATCCAGTTCAACCTGAGTGTCTACAATTGTCCCTATCCCTGTACATTGCACACTCACATCGGTCCCTATCCTCAGTGAGCCCACAATCCAAGGTCCCCATTCATATACTAGGGCCAATTTTTTTGGACAGAAGCCAATTAACCTACCTGCATGTTTTTGGATTGTGTGAGGAAACCGGAGTACCCGGAGGAAACCCACGCAGGCACAGGGAGAACATGCAAACTCCAGGCAGGTAGTGTCGAGGTTGGGATTTGAACCAGCGACTCTTCTTACTGCTAGGTGAGAGTGCTAACCACTACACCTACGTGTAGGTTTACATCCACTTTAACTGAAACCAGTACATTTTCTCATGACACTGGAGCTGATTTACTAAAGGCAAGTTGCACCCCTTTTCCTTAGTAAATGTAATGTTGTGAAGCTTCACTTTGTAAAGAATACCCAATCAGGGGCAAGGAAAATACAAAAAAAAAAAAGTATTTTACATAACTAAATAATGGAAATTTACAGAGCAAATTTTTTAAGCTCAGAGGAAAATGCCTTTATTAAATCCACAGAGTCTCTTAAACCCCTAGGCGCAGACGGTACACAAATATGCGGCCTTAGCACCGAGGGGTCACATATTTGCGTATCCAAATTGCAGACACAGCTGTGTGGAGAGCGCAAGCCCTGCACACTCCTGGCACAGTCGCTGGCGGGCTAATGGCTGCAGCCAATCACGGTGATCACATGATCATAAACCCCGCCTCCAGACATCTAAAACTCCTTAAAGGGCCAGGAGGTGACGGTGCAAAGGGGTTAAGATTAATGTGCTATAAATGGGAAAGAATACCACAAATCTGGAACTTTTTTTTATCTTGGTATCGACTTATGTAACCTCATTGATTCTGTAGTCATTGATTCTGTATTTGCTGTCAGAAGTTGGGATATTATTGTCTGTTACTTTTTATTGTTGGAGTAACTTTGTGCCATATAACTCCATGGTTGGATTCAATAAATGCTTGAATTTAAAAAAAATGCCACAAATCAACAGGGTATGTGGCAGCCTTACCAAATTGTGTTATTATTTTGAATAAATACTTTTTTTGTAATGAATGAGAAAACCTTGATTCCAAGAATTCCCAAACTGACACACATGGGTGTTTCATTTTATTGTTTTCAGTGAGACAGCTCCTGTCTGGTAGATTTGCAGTGACATAAAATGATCAGCAAAGCACAACTATGTTGCAATACTACTAAGCAAGTGGAGTCCACGAAATGTAATGAACAGATGTGGCTACTTCCTTGTACAAACGAAATACAGTAGAACAAAGGGACTTTAAATTAGTTGATGACCTGGTAAGGTCCAGAGCCTCCATCCCTATCTAATTGAGAACAGAGGAGAGGGGAATAGGACTTTGAATGAAGAACGTAGGTATGGAAAAATTAATATTTATTACATACATCAATAATAAATTGCATAATGGTAGTCATAATTCAATATAAATAGGGTAAATGATCCATTACAATTCATATATATATACACATATACAAAAGATGGTAAATGAGTTTTCATAGTTACATGATACAAATTCTGAAAAATTGGCATATAGCAGCTCTACGCGTTTCGTAGATTTAGTTACTCTTCAGGAGCATGCACGTGGTTGTAGTCTGAAATGTAATAGGTTAAATAAGAATTTCTCTAAGGTCTGACCCTTCCCAGGAAAATAATTGATAATAAAAATAAAAAATTTAAATAAAAATTAGCCCATAAAAACCCCACTCTCTAAAAAATACTTACAATTTTAATTATGAAATAAGGAGATAATACTGAGGATTGGAAAACCCCCTAAGGGCATCTTGACCGGGAGCTGGGGTGGTGTGGGTGGCCTGGAACCCCAGAAGAACAACATCCAGGGAAGACAGATTACCAGTCCAGAAAGTAGAAATAGTCATGTATGACCCTGGATGCTCAAACCATCAAAGAAAGAAAGGGAATTCTCAGAACATGATATAAATATATATTATATATTTTTTCTGATCATCCATGTGTCACATGATCTGGATTCAAGGAGGTATCAGGCTCCCATCTTTTCCGGGAGCTCCTTTCTCCAAGGATGCGTGGGTGCTCCTGCGCCATGCATCAATGCCACGCAATCCGCACCGAAGGTGTGGAGTCATGGTCTGGCGCCGCCTCTCTGGCTCCTCTTCACACCTTGCGGCAGGATGAAGGGATGTTTTTGGCGCCAATGTTGGGCGGCTTGTCCGCCCGGCTGACAACGCCTCCCTCCTATAACGCACGCCAGCGTGACATTGGTGGGCGTGTAACGGCTGTGCCCTTATAGTCTCCATTTCGGGTGGCAGATCCACCTTGGTGGTCCTATTTATTTTTACCTAGTTCAGCTATGCATTACCCTGGACCCTGTTTCTACACTGTGGTTTCAAGAAATTATACTGGTAACTCACATATTCATCAATATTTTCAGTGCCATATTTAGGTACGTTTCTTCACTTTTTTTCACTTTCTATTCACTTTGGTCATCTTGTTCTCAATTTTTTACTACCTTATTAGTTGTCACTCTTTATCACAAACGGCACGTACCTGACAGATGAGTCCAATTGGGCAGGAGGAGGTCTCCCGTACGGATCCGACTGACGGCCCCTGGAGGTGGGTACAGGAGGCACGGAAGTCAGGAAGGGTAAGGGAGCCTGATGTAAGGGTCCGGAAGTTGGTGCAGGTGGTCCGCTGTTGATGAGGTGAAGTGCAGGTAAGCAGGGTTCACAGGTGGAAAGGTAAAGTTCCGGTATGTAGAGTCCACTGACAGCAAGGTGAAATAACGGTAGATAAACTCACATCACACAGCGGGTAAGGGATGGTGATGGGGTTCCCAATACAGGTGGTGAAACTCACTGTAAGCCGGATGTAATACAGGATAAGCGGATACAGGTCCCTTGAGCAGGAGGTATAAGAAGTCCAAATCCAAGCAGAAGTCGGCAACGTTCAAACAGCACAGTACAAAGGAGTTGGCAGGAGAATGGTCAGTCAAGCAGAGGTCTGGGGCAGGCGGAAATCCGGATAGTCCAAAGGGTTAAGCCAAGGTCTTCACAGGTAAGCAGGGTATAATACAGGAACAAACAGATCACTGAGAGATCACAGGAACAAGGTAGTGGCTGGTGCAGAGTATCAGGTATACTGAAGATCAGGCAGCACTAGCCAGCAGGTGCTGCTTGATTAAATAGCCCCATTGGCGCCAACAGTCCATACAGGTGAGTGTGAATCACAGGGCGCGCGCCCTTGGACGCCAGCGCGCGCGCGCACGCAGACCCGCGCTCACGGGAACGCGCGCACCACCATGCGTCGGCGCGCGTCGGCGCGTGCCAGTCAACCGCCTGGAAACACGATTTTCCTGACAGTGCCCCCTCCTTAAGGGCAGCCTCCGGATGCCCAGTTGCGCCAATTTAGAAGCATGAGAGTCCTTGAAGGTTCGTAGTAACTCACTGGCATGTAGATTTTCTTCAGGTTCCCATGAGTTATCCTCGGGCCCATACCCCTTCCATTTGATGAGAAACTGGATCTGCCCATGTCTTTTCCTACAATCTAAGATTGATTCCACCTCAAATTCCTCTTCGTTGTTGATAATGACAGGTTTGGGGGGACCGGTCCTACGGCCAACAAATGAGTTTGGAATCACGGGTTTCAAGAGAGTAACATGGAAAACTGGGTGGATCCTTAGGGAAGCGGGCAAATCAAGTTCATAAGCGACATTGTTAATTTTCCTTTTTACAGGAAAAGGCCCCAAAAATTTTGGACCCAGTTTCCGGGAAGGGCATGCCAGCTTCAAGTTGACGGTGGACAACCAGACCTGGTTACCGGGTTCTAGGATGAGTTCCCCACGTCTCTTTCCATCAAAGGTTCTTTTGTAAGTTTCCTGGGCTTTGGTCATGGTTTCCTGCAGTACTCTATTGTTAATGGAAAAGAAATCCAAGGTTTTGGATACTGCGGGCACTGAACATTCAGGTATTGATTGAGGTAGAAAAGATGGATGGTAGCCGTAGTTGGCAAAAAACGGTGTCTGATTGATGGATGAGTGTAGAGAGTTGTTGTATGAGAATTCGGCAATGGGAAGCAGAGGGGCCCAGTCATCTTGAGAGAAGGTAGAAAAACAGCGTAAATATTGTTCTAGGGTTTGATTAGTTCTCTCAGTCTGTCCATTTGTCTGTGGGTGATATGCCGAGGAGAATGCCAATTCAATTTCCAAAGATCCACAGAGGGCCTTCCAGAATCTGGAGGTGAACTGAACACCACGATCTGAAACAATATTTTTTGGAATTCCATGTAATCTCACCACTTCTCTGATAAATGTTTTGGCTGTTTCCATGGCTGACGGGGTGCCCTTCATGGGCAGGAAGTGGGCCATCTTTGATAGTCTGTCTACTACGACAAAGATAGAAGAAAACCCCTCCGATGGGGGAAGTTCGACAATAAAGTCTATTGAGACCATATTCCATGGCCTTTCTGGGACTGGTAGAGGTTTTAATAGACCCCAGGCTCTGGTCCGGCTGGTTTTGTTTCGTGCACAAACATTGCATGACTCGACATATCTTCTACAATCCTGGGTCAGATGAGGCCACCAGAAAGTACGTTGCAGCAGATTGGTTGTTTTCTGAGTGCCGAAGTGCCCTGCCAGTTTGTGGTCGTGGCATAATTCTAGTACACGCACTCTTAATTCTTCTGGTACTACAATTTTGTCTTCATGCCAGAACAGACCGTCCTTGACGGACATTCCATCCAGAGGACGCATCCCAACAGAGGCTTGTTTAATCTGAGAAATGAGATCCCCCTGTAAGAGCAAGAAGTTCCCAGAAGGTAGAATGGTGTCGGGAAGTGGGGCCTGTTCAGTATCCAGAAACATTCGGGAAAGAGCATCTGGTTTTGTGTTCTTGGAACCCGGTCGATAGGTTATGTGGAACTGAAACCGCGAGAAGAATAGAGCCCACCTGGCCTGCCGCGGTCTTAATCTTTTGGCTGTCCTCAGGTACTCCAAGTTTTTATGATCGGTGTACACCAGAACAGGGTGCGCAGCACCCTCGAGTAGATAGCGCCATTCCTCCAATGCCACCTTTATGGCAAGAAGTTCCCTGTCGCCCACATCGTAGTTTCGTTCTGACGAGGTCAGTTTGCGAGAGAAGAAACCCACAGGATAAAGAAGGGCCTTGGCCCCCTGTCGCTGGGACAACACGGCACCTACTGCAATCTCGGAAGCGTCAACCTCTAATACGAAGGGCAAAGCTGGATTTGGGTGTTTGAGAATGGAGGCCGAAGTAAAAAGTCTCTTGAGCTCTTCAAAGGCCAGTTGTGCCTTGGGAGTCCAGAGAAATCGGGTCCCCTGTTTGGTGAGTTCGGTAATAGGGGAAATGATGGAGGAGAAACCTTTAATAAACTTTCTGTAGAAATTGGCAAAGCCAACGAAGCGTTGTACTCCTTTTTTGTCCATGGGTGCTGGCCAATCCAGGATAGCGGATACTTTTTCAGGGTCCATTTTTATTCCATCAGCAGAAATAATTAATCCCAGGAATTGCACAGTGTGGATTTCAAAACTGCACTTTTCAAGTTTGGCGTATAATCCATGCTGTCTCAGACGGGTAAGAACATTTCGGACATGCCTGCGGTGATCACTCAAAGAAGTAGAAAAAACTAAGATGTCATCTAGATAAACAATAACGTACAGATCCAGATAATCGTGGAAAATGTTATTGACAAAATGTTGGAACGTAGCAGGCGCGTTACACAGGCCAAAAGGCATGACGAGATACTCATAATGTCCAAATCGAGTGCGAAAAGCCGTTTTCCACTCGTCCCCTTTTCGGATGCGGATTAAGTTGTAAGCCCCGCGAAGATCCAGTTTAGTAAAGATTTTGGCTGTCCCCAGTCGTTGGAAGAGTTCTGGCACCAGTGGTAGAGGGTATCTATTCTTGATGGTAATTTTATTCAATTCCCGGTAGTCAATGCAAGGGCGCAGGGAGTGGTCCTTTTTCTCAACAAAAAAGATGCCCGCGCCGGCCGGGGACGTGGAGGGGCGGATGAAGCCTTTTGCTAGATTTTCATCTATGTAGTCTTTTAGAGTGCCCAATTCCTGTTCCGTTAATGGAAAAATCCTTCCAAAGGGGACTTCTGTTCCAGGTAGTAATTCTATGGGGCAATCATAAGGCCTGTGGGGAGGAAGAGTTTCTGCCCCCTTTTTACTGAATACATCCACAAAGTCCCGGTAGGGTTCAGGAATGGACTGGTGGAGTTCAGCATCAGACCCCATACAGAGAAGAGGAGCCAGTTTGACAGAGGTTTGACATTGACAATTCTGCCGACAATATTCAGAAGAGAACTGGACTTCCCCTGTGGCCCAGTTGATATTGGGGTTGTGGGCCCGCAACCAGGGCATTCCAAGTATGATTGGAAAAAGTGGAGATGGTATGACGTCCAGACAGAGAAATTCTTGATGTTGAGAGTCTATAGTGGCGAATAGAGGTGTGGTTTCTTGGGTTACCGGACCGGAACTAAGGGTGGATCCATCGGCCAGGTGTACTGAAAGACCTCGGGTCTTGGGTCGAAGAGGAATGCCATGACTGGTTGCGAAGGCTTGATCAATGAAGCAGCTGCATGCTCCTGAATCAATGATGACCGATACTGGAATGCTCCGGCCGGAGAGCTGTAAAATAATGGAGATCGCCAGGTGAGTGCCAGTTGGAAGCAAGACAGGTGCACACAAGGAAGAAGAGGGCAGGCACTTACGTGTCTTGTTGGGGCACATTCTTGCATAATGTCCAGGTTCACCACAGTATAGACACAGGTTGTGGGCCCGTCTGCGCATCTTCTCTTCAGGAGTCAAAGAAGGTCTGAGCAACCCAATCTGCATTGGTTCCGGAGCTCCTGTCGCTAGAGTAGATGAAGCTGAAGGAGCCACACCGGGTGGCCCGGTGACCTTGGGAACCATCCAGAAGGGACGAGAAGGTCCGGAGGCTCTTTCGGCCCGTCTTTCCCTGAGACGGCGGTCAATTTGCACCGATAAGTTGATAAGTTCATCTAAAGTTGGAGGAACCCCCACTCGAGCCAGTTCATCTTTCAGAGGGTCTGATAATCCTTTGCGAAATTGATGGCGTAACGCCGCATCATTCCATTCTGTATCAGAGCTCCAACGTTTGAACTCGACGGCATAGTCCTCGGCCGTTCTGCGACCTTGCTGTAAGGACTGTAATGCGACTTCGGCCGTAACGGTGGGTTGAGGGTCCTCATATAGTTGTGACATAGCAGAGAAGAGACTACTAAAGGATTCCAAGGATGCGGCTTTCTGCTCCAGCAGGCGGTGGGCCCAGGTCTGGGGTTCCCCTGTCAGGAGGGAGATGATGAAGCCCACCTTAGTAGCTTCCAGAGAGAAAGTCCGTGGCTGTAGGGCAAAATAAAGCTCACATGCGTTGCGGAAGGCACGGAACTTACTTCGTTCCCCGGCAAACTTCTCGGGTAGGGGTACCTTGGGTTCTGGGGGTAACATAATTACAGAAGGTGGCTGGGGAAGTCCCGTGGAAGACGTTCCTTGAGAGTTAGCGGACAAAGTCTGAACCTGTTCCATCAAACGGGTGTAACCTTCCTGTAGGCCTTTTACTGCTTGGGAGAGACCTGCTAGATGTCTGCCTAGTTCCTCCATGGGGGAGACCCCCTGCCCGGACTCGGTCATGGCTGCCTGATACTATCACAAACGGCACGTACCTGACAGATGAGTCCAATTGGGCAGGAGGAGGTCTCCCGTACGGATCCGACTGACGGCCCCTGGAGGTGGGTACAGGAGGCACGGAAGTCAGGAAGGGTAAGGGAGCCTGATGTAAGGGTCCGGAAGTTGGTGCAGGTGGTCCGCTGTTGATGAGGTGAAGTGCAGGTAAGCAGGGTTCACAGGTGGAAAGGTAAAGTTCCGGTATG
The DNA here is from genome assembly GCA_028564925.1 of Lithobates sylvaticus. NCBI lineage: Eukaryota > Metazoa > Chordata > Amphibia > Anura > Ranidae > Lithobates > Lithobates sylvaticus. Next base: position 66,319,847 of record CM053030.1, read on the forward strand.
TAGAGTCCACTGACAGCAAGGTGAAATAACGGTAGATAAACTCACATCACACAGCGGGTAAGGGATGGTGATGGGGTTCCCAATACAGGTGGTGAAACTCACTGTAAGCCGGATGTAATACAGGATAAGCGGATACAGGTCCCTTGAGCAGGAGGTATAAGAAGTCCAAATCCAAGCAGAAGTCGGCAACGTTCAAACAGCACAGTACAAAGGAGTTGGCAGGAGAATGGTCAGTCAAGCAGAGGTCTGGGGCAGGCGGAAATCCGGATAGTCCAAAGGGTTAAGCCAAGGTCTTCACAGGTAAGCAGGGTATAATACAGGAACAAACAGATCACTGAGAGATCACAGGAACAAGGTAGTGGCTGGTGCAGAGTATCAGGTATACTGAAGATCAGGCAGCACTAGCCAGCAGGTGCTGCTTGATTAAATAGCCCCATTGGCGCCAACAGTCCATACAGGTGAGTGTGAATCACAGGGCGCGCGCCCTTGGACGCCAGCGCGCGCGCGCACGCAGACCCGCGCTCACGGGAACGCGCGCACCACCATGCGTCGGCGCGCGTCGGCGCGTGCCAGTCAACCGCCTGGAAACACGATTTTCCTGACACTCTTGCTTATTTGGATTTCACTGGACTTCACTAACATCATCTACCCTTTGTCCTGTCCTTTACCAAGCACAAGACATACTGCATATTTTATATCTATTTCTATATTTATATCATGTTCTGAGAAGTCCCTTTCTTTCTTTGATGGTTTTATCATCCATGGTCATACATGACTATTTCTACTTTCTGGTAATCTGTCTTCCCTGGATGTTGTCCTTGTGGGGTTCTAGGCTGCCCACACCACCCCAGCTCCCGGTCAAGATGCCCTTAGGGAGTTTTCCGATCCTCAGTGTTATCTCCTTATTTCATAATTACAATTGTAAGTATCATCAAGGTCTAAATATTTATTTATTTATTACAGGATTTATATAGCGCCAACAGTTTATGCAGCGCTTTACAATATAAAATGGAGACAATACAGTTATAATACAATAAAATACAAGAGGATTAAGAGGGCCCTGCTCAGAAGAGCTTACAATCTAATAGGGTGGGGGGGAGAGGGTACAAAAGGTTGTAACTGTGGGGAATGAGCTGATGGAAGTGGTAAAAGATTAGTTGGAGACGTGATAGGCTTCCCTGAAGAGATGAGTTTTCAGGGATCGCCTGAAGGTGGCTAGAGTAGGGGATAGCCGGACAGGTTGAGGCAGCGAGTTCCAGAGGATGGGAGAGGCTCTGGAGAAATCCTGGAGACGAGCATGGGAGGAGGAAACAAGAGAGCTTGACAGTAGGAGGTCTTGAGAAGAGCGGAGAGGATGGTTTGGGATATGTTTGGAGACAAGATTGGCGATGTAGCTCGGGGCAGAATAAATAAACAACTTCTTTAGATTTTATTAGTTTTATCATAGTAACCCACTGTTGTTTATTCTATATTTCGTCCATAAAAATATATTTTAATTTTTGTCTTTCAATGATAAATACATTAAAAAAACAGGTTCATTTAAGCAGAGCATGACTACGTTGGTAAAATGTAGTCCATGTACAGTGGTGTGAAAAAGTGTTTGCCCCCTTCCTCATTTCCTGTTCCTTTGCATGTTTGTCACACTTAAGTGTTTCGGAACATCAAACCAATTTAAACAATAGTCAAGGACAACACAAGTAAACACAAAATGCAATTTGTAAATGAAGGTGTTTATTATTAAAGGTGAAAAAAAATCCAAACCATCATGGCCCTGTGTGAAAAAGTGATTGCCCCCCTTGTTAAAACATACTATAACTGTGGTTGTCCACACCTGAGTTCAATTTCTCTATCCACACCCAGGCCTGATTATTGCCACACCTGTTCACAATCAAGGCATCACTTAAATAGGAGCTGCTTGACACAGTAAGGTCCACCAGAAGATCCTTAAAAGCTACACATCATGCCGAGACCCAAAGAAATTCAGGAACAATTGAGAAAGAAAGTAATTGAGATCTATCAGTCTGGAAAGGGTTATAAAGCCATTTTCAAAGCTTTGGGAATCCAGCGAACCACAGTGAGAGCCATTATCCACAAATGGCGAAGACATGGAACAGTGGTGAACCTTCCCAGGAGTGGCCGGCCACCCAAAATTACCCCAAGAGCGCAGCGACGACTCATCCAAGAGGTCACAAAAGACCCCACAACAACGTCCAAGGAACTGCAGGCCTCACTTGCCTCAGTTAAGGTCAGCGTTCATGCCTCCACCATCAGGAAAAGACTGGGCAAAAATGGCCTGCATGGCAGAGTTCCAAGGAGAAAACCACTGCTGAGCAAAAAGAACATCAAAGCTCGTCTCAATTTCTCCACAACACATCTTGATGATCCCCAAGACTTTTGGGACAACATTCTGTGGACCGATGAGACAAAAGTGGAACTCTTTGGAAGGTGTGTGTCCAAGTATATCTGGCGTAGAAGGAACACTGCATTTCAGAAAAAGAACATTATACCAACAGTAAAATATGGTGGTGGTAGTGTGATGGTCTGGGGCTGTTTTGCTGCTTCAGGACCTGGAAGACTTGCCGTGATAAAAGGAACTATGAATTCTGCTGTCTACCAAGAGATCCTGAAGGAGAATGTCCGACCATCTGTTCGTGTACTCAAGCTGAAACGAACTTGGGTTCTGCAGCAGGACAATGATCCTAAACACACCAGCAAGTCCACCACCGAATGGCTGAAGAAAAACAAAATGAAGACTTTGGAGTGGCCTAGCCAAAGTCCTGACCTGAATCCTATTGAGATGTTGTGGTATGACCTTAAAAAGGCCGTTCATGCTCGAAAACCCTCTAATGTAACTGAATTAGGACAATTCTGCAAAGATGAGTGGGCCAAAATTCCTCCAGGACGCTGTAAAAGCCTCATTGCACGTTATCGCAAACGCTTGGTTGCAGTTGTTGCTGCTAAGGGTGGCCCAACCAGTTATTAGGTTTAGGGGGCAATCACTTTTTCACACAGGGCCATGATGGTTTGGATTTTTTTTCACCTTTAATAATAAACACCTTCATTTACAAATTGCATTTTGTGTTTACTTGTGTTGTCCTTGACTATTGTTTAAATTGGTTTGATGTTCCGAAACACTTAAGTGTGACAAAAATGCAAAGGAACAGGAAATGAGGAAGGGGGCAAACACTTTTTCACACCACTGTATACTGCTTTATAAAGGAATGCTCGTGTCAAAAGTAATTCTGATCAGGTTTTGCATACGTTGGGAAAAAGTGCTTGTTAATTGATTTAGACCCTTTTTAAGGAGACTTGTTTATAGATAGATAGAGTTTTGTTTTGATTGGCAAGCACTGGCATGTAATAAAATCACTACAAAGGAGAACGAAGGAAGTGTTCCCTCACTTTACATTGGGTGTCATCAGCTCTCTGTTGCTTTAGGTGCATTTTAATTGTCGTGAATCGCTTTAATTACTATATGAGTCTTACAAACTTTTCCTGCTTTCCAAGGAAATTTAGTTAAGACAATTTACTGGACTTTTTTTCACAGGGATTGTGGGGACTGAGGCTTTTATATGATTGACAAGTAACATATGATTTACAGAGTCAGTAACCTAAATTAAAACTTTATGTGTTAACTTTGTTATTATACCACAAAAGTATTTATTTTGCAATTAGGAGGAATAAGTCCGTTGTCCTTTATCCACTCATGTTATGAATTTATTTTATTCAATATAAAAAGACAAACCATCCTTATTTATTCTCGGTATTCATATAGTACTTCTATATCTTACAGTACTTTACATAATACATAGAGCCTTTTACGTCAGTCCCAATTCTTTGAATTAGTTCACATTCTGATATCCCTGCTACATTTGTTATAGGGCTCATGTCTGAGAGAGATAATTAAACAACCAGTATATTTTTGGATTGTGGAAGAAAGCCAGGGACCTGGAGGAAACCCACAAAAAAACAAAAGGAAATTAAATTTCCATGTCTACTATATACTGTTAAGGACAGGGTCCATATTCACTGGGAGAAAGCCAGTTCTGGAATTACAGGAGATTACCAGAGACTGCATGGAGCAGGTGTCACTGAAGCCTCAGAGACCAATGGTGTGACAAGATGTTATCGGGGTCACTGTGTGAAAGAGGTTGCTGTGGAGTCACAGAGTGGAGAGGTCACTAGTTGACCTAGGATGCTCTGGGGTCACTGGAGAGACAGAAATGCTGGGGTCACTAGAGATGCTGGGGCACTAAAGTCACAAAAGTGCTGGAGTCACTGGAGACACGGGAACCAATAAAGATGCAGAAGCACTGGGGTCTCTGAAGACACAGGAGTCACTGGAAGTTCATAGTTATTGTCATGTACCTGACAGTTGAGCCTGACGAGCAGAGCAAAGCCTTTCGTACAACCCTGGCTAAGGGACCACCGATGTTGCAACAGTGACCATGAGAGCGCGGTGTGTAAGGGTGCCTGAACTTTCTTGCTTGTGCGGAGTATGGTACCCGGGTGGACCAGGAAGCCAGATGGCAGACGTAGATGGGTTAGCAGACACTGGGATGAAGGTAGCAGGTAGTAGGAGGTACCAGATGCATGGTCGGACAAGCCGGTTAGATGCAGGTATAGACAGCAGACAAAGAATGATCAGGAAGCAAGCAGAGATCGGCAACGTAAGTTCAGGCAGATAATGCAAGAAGCAAGGCAAAAGTCCAGATACAGGCCAGGGTCAGGATAAGAGAGGTACAACGGAGTCAAAGGCAAGCCGGGTCAAACACAGGAGTCAATAGGATCAGGTTTCAGGTTCACAGGTACAGCTGCAGGTCAGACAACAAAGTACCAGTGCATTTACTGCACTTGTATATGGCATTTGGCGCCAAGCTTATTGCCCGGGCGCCCCTAATGGACAGGCCGCCACTGCTTGAAGCACAAGTTCTAGTTGACACTTTTCCAATTTGTAGCAAATTTGCGTGGCAAGTCTCTAGCAAGAGCAAAGTTGCAGTGGTGAGTCTACAACAAGAGCTCTGCAAGATTACAGCATGAAAATTCAGTCACAGGGACCCCTGTGGTGGGATGACTATTGCACAACATAACTGAACCAGAACTTACAGCAGACTTGCAGAATGTTTTCAAAGTTGATCTGGAGTCATGCAATGCGGACTTGCTGCAATTGTGCCACAAACATGTGAAGCCTGGTAAATCTAGCAATAGCTTAGTTATTAGCTTTCCTCCCCTTCTCTGGACTCTCTCCAGTTCAAGCACATCTTTGCTGAGAAACTATTTAAAGGTACTGCACCTAGGGTAATGTGAAACTACTTGTGTAAGCAGGGCTAGTGCAAGGATTTTTGAAACCTTAGGTGAAACCTAATTTTGCAGCCCCCCTTGGCCCCACCCCTGATTCCACGCCCTTTGCACTGCCCAGGTATACCCCACCTTTTTAATGAAGCACCTATCAAATGCAGCCTCACCAGCGCCCATCAATGCAGCCTCACCAGCGCCCATCAATGCAGCCTACCAGCACCCATCAAATGCAGCCACACCAGCGCCCATCAAATGCAGCCTCACCAGCGCCCATCAATGCAGCCTCACCAGCGCCCATCAATGCACCTTACCAGTGCCCATCAATGCAGCCTATTGGGGGGAAGGGAGGGACCCGACCCGACCCCTCGGTACATGGACAGATCAGTCTTTATACACCAAATACATTTACATGTGAATCTGTGATAATGTCAATTCAGACTGTGACAGTATTTCAGTATTCCAGTGATGCTGAGATTTTGTTGCTTGCTGCAGAGAGAGGGGAGTAGGAACATTAGTGGCCGGGCGCCCTAGGCAGCAGTGCGCCCTAGGCGGCTGCTTAGTTTGCCTAGGGGTAGCACCAGCCCTGTGTGTAAGTGCCCTTAGTACAGTTGCCACTCTCAATATGTGGTCCCCTAAGGCTTGGTTCACACTAGCTTGACTGCAAATTTCACACGTCATCCGACTTGAGGTCTCACAAGTCAGATCCTATGTCGCATCAGTATGAACCAAGCCTTAATGCACATAAAACAATTTGTGATACCAACAATTTTATAAGCGTCGCTAATACTCAATACATAATAATAGCATTGATGATTGTGTACAAAACATATACGTTCATATAACGCTTTTGCAATATACCACTCCTATGATAGTATCCATAAATGTAAAAAACGTGAAAGAAATAGTGCATGAAATACAGTCCAATTTGTGAAAACCAGTGCTGTATGTTTCTGACCAGTGCCTGTGTCACCATATGCCCCAAGCACACTTATGCCTCGTACACACGGTGGGATTTTCCATGTGTATGCAAGACAAGTTTAAGCCAACGTCCGTCGGAAAAAAATCCATGGATTTTGTTGGCGGAATGTCCGATCAATGTCCGAACATGTGTACGGGGCAAAAGACTCACCAGAACAGTACAATACTTATTAGTAATATGGGTCTCAACACGCTTTAGTGATATTGGAGGATCATCACATCCTTCCTTCCTGATTGGTGACCAAAGGTAGATGGCATATTCAAGATGTGGTTGGACTGCAGTTTTGTACAGTGGTAGAGCACAGGAGCGCTGGGGTCACTGGAGACACTGGGGACAGCGGACATATGTAAGCCACTGGTGATGCTGGGGTCACGAAGGATACAGGATTAACTGGAGACACAGGGTTTGAAAGTCTTTCCCTCAAGCTAATGGCCACCCCTTATGTTCATGAGGTTCTGGAGCAATATAAAATTCCCTATAATAGTTCTCTTTTAAAATAAATTTGTGTCTTCTCTTTTATTATGCTGAACAATAAATAATCTTAATGTCAGTAGCTAAATGGAAATACAGTATATTATCAGTTTTTTTTTTTTTTTTTTTTACAAACATATTTCTATAAAAAAATAAATAAAAAATGGATTTCAATGAAACACATGTTTCCATTAAAACTGGACATAAAACGGCAATATTGAGAGGCTCTTTATTTTCTGGAGCATCTGAGCACTTTTACTGCACTTTCCTGCTGGGCCATGTGCTTCCCTGTGATTTATAGTCATTTTCTTTTCAAGATTTTTAAAAAGCAGTTCGGTAAAATGATTTGGATAGAAAGCAACCAATAAAATGAAATTTATAATATGCTTTTATAAGACATTTTTAAACACAAATCTTATTTAGTGAGAAATGGAAGAATAAACTGCCAGATGTAGTTTTAGGTTGCTAGGTAACATAATGTGACCCTGTCATTTATCCATATTACTTACATTTCTAGAAATCTATGATTTAGTGCACACGTAGGAAATGAAGTGCGAGGGGAAAGGTCTATTAGATCAGTCCTCTAGAACAGAGGCCTCCAAACTTTTCAGTACAAGGGCCACATAAAATATTTTAAAAATATTTGCAGGCTAATGCAGCGCCGACACTTTTTCAAAGTGTGCGCTATTCTTGTAAATTTAGTTTTCCCCAGAACTGTACTTGAGTTTGGGGTTAATTATCCGCTTCCCGACCGCCTCATGTAGATATACGTCTACAGAATGGCACGGGCAGGCAAAAGCACGTACGGGTACGTCCCCTTTAATTTGCCTGCCGGGGGGGGCGCGCGCGCGCCGCCAGCGGCGCGCGCGAGACCCGGTCGGGAGCTAAGTGACCACAGCCGCGGGACCAGCGGACCCGATCGCCGCTGGTATCCCGCGATCGGGTTACGGAGCTGAAGAACGGGGAGAGGTTTGTGTAAACAAACCTCTCCCCGCGCTTCCTACACTGACTGTCAGTGATCGGCGGTTCCCTGTCATCGGGAACGCCGATCAATGACGTCAGACGTACAGCCACGCCCCCCTACTGTAAAAAAAACACAACACGTCACACTGACTCCTCCCCGCCCCCTAGTGGTTAACCCCTTCACTACAACTGTCATTTACATAGGAATCAATGCTATTTAAATAGCACTGATTTCTGTATAAATGACAAATGTCCCAAAAATGTGTCAAAAATGTCCGATGTGTCCGCCATAATGTCGCAGTCACAATAAAAATCGCTGATCGCCGCCATTACTAATAAAAAAAAAAATATTAATAAAAATGCTATAAAACTATCCCCTATTTTGTAAACGCTATAACTTTTGCGCAAACTAATCAATAATCGCTAATTGCGATTTTTTTTACCAAAAATATGTAGAAGAATACGTATCGGCCTAAACTGAGGAAAAAAAATGTTTTTTTATATATTTTTTGGGGATATTTATTATAGCAAAAAGTAAAAAATATTGCATTTTTTTCAAAATTGTCGCTCTATTTTTGTTTATAGCGCAAAAAATAAAAACCGCAGGAGCGATCAAATACCACCAAAAGGAAGCTCTATTTGTGGGAAAAAAAGGACGCCAATTTTGTTTGGGAGCCACGTCGCACGACCGCGCAATTGTCAGTTAAAGCGACGCAGTGCCGAATCGCAAAAAGGGGCCTGGTCCTTTGGCTGCCAATTGGTCCGGGGCTGAAGTGGTTATTCTAGGTTATACTTTGGCATCAGTTTGGCTGGGCTGTACTAGTGTTCTGCCTGGTCATAGGTGAGGTGAGCACCTGTGACATGCTGAGAACGCAGTCTGGTTGGACGCAGCCATTTTTAAAAAAGGTAATTTTTCTCCTTCATTGATGTGCGTTGATGAGATGGCACTGATGGGCACTGATAGGCTGCACCGATGGGCAGGAATAGGCTGTACTGATGGGCACTGATAAGTGGCACTGGTGGGCACTGGTGAGGACTAATAAGGAGGCACTGATGGGAACTGAGAGGTGGCACTGAAGGGCACTGATAGGTGGCACTGGTAGGTGACACTGATAGGCAGCACTGTTAGGTGGCACTGATGATGAGGCACTGATGAGCACTGATTATGAGGCACTGATGGGCACTGAGTGGCAGCACTGATGGGCACTGATAGGTGCCACTTGTGGGCATTGATAGGTGACACTGGTGGGCACTGGTAGGAGGCACTGGTGGGCACTGGCAAGTGGCACTGGTGGGCACTGGCAGGTGGCACTGGTGGGCACTGCATAGCAGCAGTGGCTCTCCGGGATCGGGACCAATTTCCCTCTGATGCTGTCAGCGTGAGGAAAATAGAAGCTGATTACGATCTTCTGTTTACATCACGTGATCAGCTGTCATTGGCTGACAGCTGATCACATGGTAAGGGGCCGGGATACTGTACTTATCTGAAGTAAAATTGTGTTTATTAAACAGTTGGAATCCAACTCTGGGAAAAGTATCATTGACTTGCACAGAATACCTTGGCTAAAGTGCATGACAGCAGAGCAGATGAAATCCCTTGTTGTGTCGTTGTCCTCTTGTCAGTCCAAAAAGAGTCTGGCACAAAGGTGCCACGTCTGCTGAGAAACTTGGTCAGCATGATGGTGTGCCCCTACTTTCCAGATTAGGAGATGTCTTCTGATCTTTGTGAACATTTGAGACTTACATTCCTGATGTTTGAGTGCAAGAGGTTGTGTCTCAGCATTAAAAACGGGAATACTGTTCCCTGCCTACCCCTCACTTTCTTGTTTCTAATCTCCCAAAGTCCTCAAAGACCTGCACTTGGTCCTTTCTGTGCCCCTATTGGGTTTCTGGATCAAGGTGCCTATACTCCAGTTCCTGCTGAAGAGCGATTTCAAGGATTTGACTTGCTAAGACCAAATAGGGCATTTGCCCCATTGTAGGCCTCAAAGGGGCCACAGTCTGTTGTAATATTCAGAAAGACTCATCTGTCATTTTGACAGCTGGGAATTCCCCAAGAGCAGTGAGAGGAGTGGCAGCAGGAAGAGAGGAGAAAGACATGTTATGTACATCCAATGTGCTTCGTTTAGGGTTTTTGGTCTGCAAGAGGTTGAAATGTTAAGTTTGTCATTACTACATTATAATGTCTAACAAGTAGGGCCCTCATACCTCTTGCCTCCTGTTACTTTATATAGTGTTCTTAACAATGCATATTTACTATACAGCATGTCATAAATCACTAAAAAAGTACGACACTAAGGCCCCTTTCACACTGAGGCGCTTTGCAGGCGCTAAAGTTCTAAAAATAGCGCCTGCAAAGCGCCGCTGCTGTGTCTCCAGTGTGAAAGCCCGAGGGCTTTCACACTGGAGCGGTGCGCTTGCAAGACTGAAAAATGTCCTGCAAGCTGCATCTTTGGTGCGCTGTAGGAGCGGTGTATTTACCGCTCCTACAGCGCCCCTTCCCATTTTAAAACAATGGGGCAGCGCTCCGAACCCGTCCTCAAAGCCCCGATGCAGCGGCGCTTTGCGGGTGGTATTAACCCTTTTTCGGCCGGGTAAAACCGCCCCGCTAGCGTCCGAAAAGCGCCGCTAAAATGACGGTAAAGCGGCGCTAAATATAGCGCCGCTTTACCACCAGCGCACCCAGCGCCTCGGTGTGCAAGTAGCCTAAGGGACATATTTATTAAACAGTGAATGTGACATTCACCAAATACCAGGTGATTCAATTGTTTGGGGTTTCAGTGTTTGGTGAAAGTCAGATTCCCTGCTTTATACATTTGCCACTAAATAAAGGATAAGAATTTTATGAGCTTTGTTTTTTTTTTTATAAAATGTAATTGCAGGTTGGGATTACTGATAAGTGGTAGAGTTCATCCTAGATATATCGTACAAGACATATCTGGCAGGGCTGAGAATAACACAGGTGTTTCGTATCTCTCCGATCTTCTTTACAGCTTCTTACAAAACAGCCTATCCTTCTCTTCAACCAAAACAAATTCTTTTACTGTGCAAAATACCAGAAGGAGTTTTTTTCTTGAATCTTGCAACATACTTCGACAAAGGCAAACTGGTGTTTTTGGACAATACATGGCTCTCTAATGCCACGTACACGCGGTCGAAATTCCCGATGGAAACAGTCCGATGGGAGTTTTTCATCGGATTTTCCGACCGTGTGTATGCCCATCGTTTTTTTTCTGTCGGAATTTCCGACGGACTTTGGATTGAGAACCTGTTCTTAATTTTTCCGACGGAAAACCTTTCTATCGGATTTTCCGATCGTGTGTATGCAATTCCGACACGCAAAATTCAGACGCATGCTCGGAAACAATTCGACGCATGCTCAGAAGCATTAAACTTCCCTTTTATAGTGCAGTCGAACGTGTTGTATGCCATGGTGTTATTGACTATCGGAATTTGGTGTAACCGTGTGTGTAAAGGTACACGTCTTTCTTCTTGTATTCTAAGTGCCTAGGCCAGGAATTGGTAGGAGCGGAGATCCCAGTTCACCGGTGGTTAACACACACACATACACGGGTTTGTAAGTGATGTTGGTTACAAAATTTAATAGACAATACGTTCCTCTTTTATGGGAAATGCAGAGGGAGGGGACAGCACTCCCAAGAACCAATCAGATTCATACACATATGCATACATTAACAACTTCTTGTCACGTGACAGTCTTCAGTTTGAAATATGGAATATGGGGCAAAGGTCAGTCACGTGCTGGTGGTTAGCTTGCAACAGGAAATATAAGGCAAAGTTTAGAGTATGACAGTTAGTTTACACCTGCTGACTTGACCACAAGAAAACTCCTAAGTCACTCCATATCCTTTGGTGAAGTACAGAGTTAGAAAACCACATAACAGCTGCGTCCTGCTGATATGTCAACACTGGTCAAACCGTTTTTCTAAGAAATATACTTACACCAGCTTTGTTTAAAAGCTGAAAGTTAAGCATATTTATTTCAACCCCTATCAAAATGGTATATCATTATAAGTAGCCCCCTTATAATCCTCTCTTTGATCATTCTGATTCAACATAATGATCATATCTAATGTCCTCAAAATTCACTATTCTTCTTCTTCACTTGTCCTGATGATGGAAAGATTCTGTTTAGTTTCCAGGTAAAATCATCGTGTCCTCCAGGGAGATTTGTCCTATGCCTTCCTGAATATCTTGTAGATTTTGTTGTTGTCTTGAAGGGAGTGTATCCTCGGTTACTGTTAGGGGGTCTGGAGTTGAGGGGAGCTGGGGACACTTCTTCAGTCGGCTGGCGTGGATCCAGGTGTTGCCTAGGTCCGTCAGTACCGCGGTCCTGGATACCTTTTCCACCTTCCACGGTCCGGAGTAGATTGGTCCAATTCTTTTCCTGTGAGCCAGCTGCTTAATCAGTACTTTGTCCCCTGGGATGAAGGGGTGGGTTGGTTCTGTTGAAAGAGGAAAAAAGGTGACAGAAACTTGTTCATTTATTTCATGAAGCATACTTACCAGACTTTTCACGTACACTTCCTGTTGGGAATAAACGTTAATGTCAGAATTTGGGTCTAATGGGGGTAATTCTATATTTGCAGGGATTCCCATTAGAATTTCAAAAGGGGACAATCCTGTCCTAGAATGGGGGGTGGTTCTTATCTGAAAAAGGACAGAAGGTAAGTGTTCCAACCAACCTTTTAGAGTACCTCCTGTAGCCTTTTTTAATTTGTCTTTGATGTTCCTGTTCATTCTCTCTACTACTCCTGCACTCTGGGGATGATAGGGAATATGTAGTTTCCATTGCATCCCCAGAGATTTGGCTACAACTTGGGTCACTGAGGAACTAAATGCGGGTCCTCTGTCGGACCATATGGTTGTGGGTATCCCGAACCTACAGATCCAATAATTTAACAAGCATCTCGCTGCTATATTTGCGGTTTCTCCGGTACAGGGAATTGCCTCAACCCAGGCTGACCATTTGTCAACGATTACGCAGAGGCACCTCAAGTTTCCCTTTTGCTTTGGTAGGTGTGTGAAGTCTATTTGTAAATCTGTTAATGGTCCCAAGGGTGGAGGTAGATGGCCATGTAGGCCATGTCTCTTTCCTTGAACATTGTTCTGGGCACAAGTTAAGCAGCTTCTAGTTAGAAGCTTAGTTTGTTTTTGTAAATTATTTGTGCAAAAAGATTTTGAATATATATTTACAAGAGGGGCGGGTCCTATGTGTCCTGGGCCATGGAGGTAGGATAAAATTAGGATACAATTAGCTTCAGGTATACCCAGGATCTTCCCCTCTTTTGTCCAAAGACCTTCAGAGTCTTTGGTCAAACCTTCATTTGCCCAGAAATGGACATCTGTATCTGTGGCCATTGACTGCATTTGGGCCACAACAGTTTTGAAATCAGGGGATGAGAAGTGCTCTTTAAAGAAGATTGTGGTAGGGGCTGGTGAATTGGGTGAACTGGCAGCAGCCTTTTTTGCTTCTCTGTCTGCGAAAGCATTTCCTTTTGATACCATACTATTGTCTGATGAGTGGGCTTTTACTTTTATAACAGCAACCTTTTTAGGGAGCAGAATTGCTTGCAGTAGATTAAGGATCTGCTCTGAATTAGCTATCTGTTTGTTGTCTGCTGTTTTAAATCCTCTATTGGCCCATATCACACCAAAATCATGTACCACTCCAAATGCATATCTGCTGTCTGTATAAATGTTGACTTCCTTGTTTGTGAACAGAATACAGGCTCTGGTCAGAGCTTCTAGTTCTGCTACTTGGGCAGAAACAGGGGGCAATGGTTTTGCCTCTAGTACTGTATGTGGCAGCTGAACTACAGCATAACCAGTTAAAAATGTAGAGTCAGAGGGACGGGAACAACTACCATCTACAAAAACATTTTCGGCATTTATAATTGGAATGTCAGAAAGATCAGGTCTTGGTGAAGTGACTTGTTCCACTTTTTCTACACAATTATGTGTGTGATCAGGTTCGTGTGGTAAACGTAACATGGAATGTAGTAAACGTACAACTGGATTGCTATTCGGAACATATTTAAGTACCAAGTTGTCAGTATTTAACAAAGTGATCTCGTATCCACTGAGTCTTTGGGAAGTCATGTGTTGTGTATTCATATTCTGTATGAGGTGGGTAACTGAATGAGTGGTGTACAGTGTCATTTTGTGTCCCAATACTATTTTGTTGGCATCCTGTGCAGACATGGCACAGGCAGCGACATTCTGAAGACAGGACGGCATGCCCTGGACTTGGATAGGGAGTTTTCTAGATAAATATGACACTGGGCGATACCCTGAGCCATGAGATTGCGCAAGTACTGCAGCAAAAGATTTTCCTGAAACTACACAGTACAACTGGAAGGCTTTACCATAATCTACCAATCCCAGGGCGGGGGCGGTGGACAAACTCTTAATAAGAGCATCAAAAGCATTTTTTCTGTCTTCTGTCCAGTCTATCAATTTAGGGGCGTTTGACCCGGCAGCCTCTCGTAGGATACTATCATAATGAGAACAGTCAGGAATCCACTGGCGGCAATATACAATTGCGCCCAGAAATGACAACAAAGCTGCTTTGTCTTTTGGAGGACTGAGAGCTTGTAAGGCTGCGGCACGTTTGGGGGACACTAGCCTGGTCCCCTTGTCCAGAATACATCCTAGGTATTCTACTTGTGGTAGACACCACTGTATTTTTTTCCTTGAGGCTAGGTGGCCGGCTTCGGCCAGATGTTCTAACAGTAATGTTGAATCGACCGCACAATCTTCAGCAGAACGACTGCACAAGAGCAAGTCGTCCACATACTGTATTAGTACCGACCCATGCTCGGAAGTCCAAGACTTGACAGTCTCGTTGAGTACCATGGAGAAGGCGGCGGGGCTGTCTACATACCCTTGCGGTAAACGCGACCAAGTTAACTGGCCCGCGCCGGCCCATGAGAAGGCAAATATGGGCTGAGCCTCTTCGGCAATAGGAATGCTAAAAAATGCGTTTGCCAAATCAATCACTGTGTAGCATAGGGAATCTGCAGGTATGCATGAAAAAATGAATGTTATATCAGATACCAAGGGCGGGAGGGGTAGTACTTGTTTATTAACTGCCCTTAGATCTTGGACTAGCCTCCATTCGCCACTGGTCTTTTTTACGGGGTAAATGGGCGTGTTCCAGGGGCTGATTACTGGTTTCAAAATGCCTAAGCGTATGTATTCTTCAATCTGTGGTGCAATTCCATTGGTTTTCTCTGGGGGCAAGGGATACTGTTTGTGGTATTGTGGCTGTGCATCTGGACGTAATTGGGGAGTGTAGGGTGTGCAGTTGATAAATCCTACGCTACCTTTGTTTTCTGCCCAGATCTTGTGAGTCTCTAAAGTGGCGGGCAGTAACATAAAGAATCCTTTATGTGTGTGTCGTTTAGGACCAGTCAGGTCACAGAAAGGGGAACTTGCAGTTAGTGACCCTTCTTTGTCAAATTTAATAGTGATATTTAGACTGGACAACAGGTCCCTTCCCATAAGGGATACAGGACAGGAGGCCAACACAGCAAAAGACTGATCGCACAAATGTTGCCCCTCGGGAGTGGTTACAGGTAATGGTGGAGTGATGGGATGGGTAACAGGGGTCCCATTTATACCAATAGAGTTTACTTGCGAGGACATGAGGTTCTAGTGAGGGATATAATTGGAGGCGAGGACCAGGCTCTCCTGAGTCCATTTTTACAGTGACATAAGGTGGAGGGGGTTCAAAGGTAGGGGCGGATACATTTGTTTTAACTGCAGGAGTCTTTTTAGCATATTTCTTTCTATAATCTTTTAAACATTTGCTCCATGAGTGATAACAATCTTTCATGTATTGAGGGTCATTAGATTTACACGGGGGGTAGGAATGCTTATGCGTCTGACAAATTTTGCTAACTTTCTTCCAATCTTCCTCTGAACAAGGACCTTGTGGTCCCGGATCATGAATACCTAACTGGTGGCATCTTTCCTGGACTTGAGCCCAGAAAGGTTCCACCTGTGGTCCAGGTAGATTGTTTTTTTAATATATTCATACGGGCATGGGATCCCTATGTCTGATCCTGGGGTGGCCGCAGAATTCCCCATCTAACAAAGTGGGCAGGGTATGCCTAGTATGTGGGCACAAGTGATAACAACCCGTTTGGGTAATCACTGCTTGGTCCGTCAAATCAGATGGACTAATGGGACTGTGAAGGTTTACCCTTAGTACTCGATTTATGGTTCCTTTCTTTGTGGCGGGATATATTCCTCTTACCCCTAATCTACAAGAATAGCCCCCTGGTCTATTGGTTAATAGAACCCACCTATTTTCTATTTTAAAAAACAGTAATCCTATGGTACAATGTGGACAAGATAGAGCTATATCGCTACAATCAGGTTCTTCGTATTCCGAAGTCATTAAACTCTTATACTTTATACAACATACAATTCTTTAAAATTTTTAGGCACTTACGCTGTTCTGTGGAAAAAGAAGTCTCACATATACATATATATATATATCTTAAACAAAACTTTATACTTATTTCTATAGGTCTTATACTGTAAATCTTATGAACAGAATTATTTTAAATGATCATTATAAAACCATACATTTGTTCAATTTTATAGTGCACTTTTTGTTTCTCAAAAAACTTAATGGGCGTCCGCTCAACCAAACCTTTTATCACGGGCGTAATCTGCTACTTCCCGGTGATTAAAATAATAATCTCTTTTACAATAGTTTTTTTTATAGTCAGACCAACCTAGTCGGACTCTCTTTAAATACCCAAATAACCTACGTAACTACCTGCGTGTCCTTTTAACCTCCCGGGGGACCAGCCTAGTCCTCCGCGAAGGCACAACAACCTCTTTAAACTAAATTCGTGGCGATTATCTGGACAGCGTAAGCATTTACACCTATTCACCTTAAAAGGTAAAAAGGGCAAAATCACTTACCTGTCACAAGATATCCCGACTTCTGAACACCAGTTGTAAAGGTACACGTCTTTCTTCTTGTATTCTAAGTGCCTAGGCCAGGAATTGGTAGGAGCGGAGATCCCAGTTCACCGGTGGTTAACACACACACATACACGGGTTTGTAAGTGATGTTGGTTACAAAATTTAATAGACAATACGTTCCTCTTTTATGGGAAATGCAGAGGGAGGGGACAGCACTCCCAAGAACCAATCAGATTCATACACATATGCATACATTAACAACTTCTTGTCACGTGACAGTCTTCAGTTTGAAATATGGAATATGGGGCAAAGGTCAGTCACGTGCTGGTGGTTAGCTTGCAACAGGAAATATAAGGCAAAGTTTAGAGTATGACAGTTAGTTTACACCTGCTGACTTGACCACAAGAAAACTCCTAAGTCACTCCATATCCTTTGGTGAAGTACAGAGTTAGAAAACCACATAACAGCTGCGTCCTGCTGATATGTCAACACTGGTCAAACCGTTTTTCTAAGAAATATACTTACACCAGCTTTGTTTAAAAGCTGAAAGTTAAGCATATTTATTTCAACCCCTATCAAAATGGTATATCATTATAAGTAGCCCCCTTATAGTGTGTAGGCAAGACAGTTTGAGCGGAATTCCATCGGAATTCCGACGAGAAAACCGTCAGAGCTTTTTCCGACGAGAATTCCGACCATGTGTAAGCGGCATTACTGATTGTGATGAAATTGGACCATGCCTACACATTGGACGTTAAAACATATGCACAGTGCTCAGTGAAATACACTATGGGATGGATTTACTAAAGGCAAAAAGACTATACACTCTGCAAGTGCAGTTGCTCCAGAGTTTCATAATGAGGGAAGCTCTGCACCAATCATGTGCAAGAAAAAATGCTGTTCATTTTATTTTTCTTGCATGTGATTGGGTATTCTTTGCAAAGTAAAGCTTCATCTCATTAAGACCACTTTCACACTGAGGCGCTGCTCAGGCGCTTTCCCCCAAAAAACAGCGCCTAAAAAGCTCACGAAAACTTATTTCCATTAAAATCAATGAACGCTTTCACACTGGGGCAGTGTGCTGGCAGGGCTGTGAAAAACTCCCCTCCCCATTGAAATGAATGGAAAGCTCTTCAAAAGCGCCTGAAAAGCTCTTCAAAAGCGCTCAGTGTTTTTACTGGCAGTTTAGAAGCGCCTCAGTGTGAAAGTGGCCTTACTAAGCTCTGGAGCAATTGCTCTTACAGATTGCAAGTGCACAGTCTATTTGCCTTTAGTAAATTCACCCTTATGGGTCGCTTACTGTGCCCCATCCTCCATTCAGCAAAAGACTTTGCATTCTTTTCACAGCAAGCAAGGTGTTCTGCAATCAGAGAAGAGATGTTCATTTGAACTTCCAACAATTACAGAATAGAATTGGAAATCTCAGTTCTGTACAGTCTGCAACAACGGGCGAGTGCTGTCTGAATGAAAGTAAGAGCTTTAACCCACACTGCTGCAGCCAGAAATGGGGCATGCTTTACTAGTAGTATTTTATTTTTACTAATCTTTTTTAAAAATTGGTCAATGGACGACTATTGCTATGGTAAATAAAATAATCTTTTCAGTCTTTCACTATTATTCATTTATTGGCTTTATTGTTTTATTTTGTGAAGTCATGGCCCTTTATAGTAGATTACATACCACTGGAGTAACAATTGCCATGTAAAGTCATAGAAATCAAAAAAGGAATATGGAGATGTCTTTTATGAGTTATCAATAGGGATTTCACAGCAGACTGCACACACTAATGAGTCGTGTGCAAGAACAGAAGTGCAGATCTCTTAAACCTTCATAGAGAACATCTTTCTTGCAAACAAAAGGGAGATACACATGACCATACATTATGTTTGTATTATAGATGAATCATTTCTTGTTTGTTACCAGAGGCGGCTCTCTAATTAGGCATATTAGGCGGTTGCCTAAGGCCTCGCACTCACAGGGGCCTCGTGGCCACCTAATTTGCCTGTGATCAATCACTGATGTCACGGCCTCATCATGAACTGTGTGCTAGATCCGTGCATCTTTTCGCAGCCATTTTTATTGCTTGAGTTTTTTTTCCCATGATGGGAGTGATGTGTAAGTTTCGCCTAAGGCCTAAGGCCTCGCAAAGCCTAGAGCCGCCTCTGTTTGTTACTGTCAGTTGTGTATAATATTGTGTGCTAGAAAGTGTGCACCTGTTTAACAATCAACAGTGAAGCATCAACATGCACCAACTAAGTCCTTATTCCCTTTAGTAGACCCTAACCTAACTGAACTGTACAAAAAGAGAGCTCTAGGTATAGTACTTAGGGTTCAGCTTTGAGGCAACCCTTCTGTTCACATTGCAGGCCTTCACAAATGGTTCAACATGTATAGCCTGTAGGAAATCTATCAGAACTTCATTCTGGAGGATATGTCTCCCATTGCTAAACTCAAGGAAGTGGAAGTTGAATGCCATTTGATAGTAAGATCTCAAGTTCCAGTGAGTGTTTGGAATGCCCAGAACCCACAAAGTATGTAATCTTGCAGTTAATACCCAAGTGGTTAAATAGTTTTTGAGAGAGTTACGGGAACTCCAGTCCGTTGTCCAGTTTAACATACACCTTTAAGTACTGCTCTAGCTGAGACAGGTTGAATAGATCTCTTCCCAGTCCATTATCTGGTGTGAGATACAAATCTACTACCAGAGTCACAATCCACATATTGGCTTTACACTGTACTACTGCCCTTGCAGAAGGCATAGGGTTGAGAAGGAACCACCCTGTGTCCATTTTTCCCTCTCTGGACTGGATGACATTGAAATTTAACAAAAGGCAAACTTAGAGCTATAGACCACATTGCAGGTATTCTTCCAGGTGGCACAACAGTTCCTTGCATCCTCAGGCCTTTCCACTCTCAGGGAAACCAGCATGGGACACTGGAGCAGACAAAACATAACTTTCCATAGCTCAGAGAACTTTCTTCCTGGGTCCAGCCAAAGGAACTACTTCAGACTCTGGGGTTATATCACAGACATGCTTTGGTATAGCCTAAAATAAGGTACTGGAGGGCACAGAAGGGGGCATTACCAGGGCCTCTGCCCATCTGTTTTTGCCAGCGTTCTGTTGTTCAGAAGCCACTGAAGTCTGTAACACCTGCTTCCTGGGTACCTCCAAGGTCATTGGACTTTTCAAATCCAGGTGCAAGTTCCTTGGCTCAGTATGCTCTGGCAGCAGTTTAAACAACAGTTCTTTGCAATGTTCACACCTGTCCCATGCTCAAATATTGGGTGTCACTTTCAGACTGCAAAACAAACTGGCAGGGACACTTCCAAAAGTGCAATATGGTAAAGCACCAGATGCAATTCAAGCAAAAAAATGGAGGCCAGCATCAAATTGGGCCCATTTAGCAATGGTTCGCATTCAGCCTCTCCCATCCTCTGGAACTCGCTGCCTCAACCTGTTCGGCTATCCCCTACTCTAGCCACCTTCAGGCGATCCCTGAAAACTCATCTCTTCAGGGAAGCCTATCACGTCTCCGACTAATCTTTTACCACTTCCATCAGCTCATTCCCCACAGTTACCATCTTTTGTACCACCTCCCCCACCATATTAGATTGTAAGCTCTTCTGAGCAGGGCCCTCTTAATCCTCTTGTATTTTATTGTATTATAACTGTATTGTATCCCTTTTATATTGTAAAGCGCTGCGTAAACTGTTGGCGCTATATAAATCCTGTAATAAATAAATAAATCCTCTCTTCTATCCTCAGTAGTAGAACATGTCTTGGTTACTGCTGCTTAATCCTTGTGGGTGTAGACTGGCAAGAAATCTGTACTATATTTCAATAAGCACCATCCTGTTCCAAGTGATTTCTAACATAAAAATTAATAAAAAGAAATCCTTCCTCATTTCAACTCCATTGCCTTGAGGAGGATCATAGCTAATTATTCCATAGTATCCCAGCATCTACATTATTATACAGGATTTATATTGCACCAACAGTTTGTGCAGTGCTTTACAATATGAGGGCAGACAGTACACTTATAATACAATTCAATACAGGAGAAATCAGAGGGCCCTGCTCATTAGAATTTACAATTTAAAAGGGAGGGTCAAAACATAATGGTGGGGGATGAGCTGATGGAGAAAATAAAAGTACAGTTGTTAGGTGGAGGCAGGATAGGCTTCTCTGAAGAGAAACATTTTCAGAGATTGCCTAAAATTGGACAGAGTAGCAGATAGTCAGACAGATTGGGGTAGGGAATTCCATAGGATGGGAGAGGCTCAGGAGAAGTCCTGGAGGCGAGCATGGGAGGATGGTTTAGTTTGTATTTTGAGACTAGGTTAGTGATGTAGCTGGGGGCAGAGTTGTGAATGGCTTTGTAATTTATTGTTAGTATTTTGAATTTAATTAGTTGGGCGAGTGGCAGCCAATTGTGGGATTGACAGGGAGGGGTGGCAGACAATGAACGGTTGGTAAGATGGATGGCAGCAGCATTCATGATGGACTGAAGGGGGGATAGCCTATGTAATGGTAAGCCAATGAGGAGGGAGTTGCAGTAGTGGAAGCGAGAGATAACCAGGGAGTGAATTAGGAGCTTTGTGGTGTCATTGGTGAGGAAGGGGCATATTTTGGAGATGTAGCGAAGCTTTAGAAATTGATTGGATGTGGGGCCAAAAGGAGAGTTTAGAGGCCAGGATTACACCTAGCACAATGGCATGCGGGATTGGGTTGATAGTTGTGCCATCAATCTTGACAGAGAAATTAGGGGAAGGGGCATGTGGGGAGGAAATATTATGAGTTTTTGATTTGGACAGATTGAGCTTGAGGAAATGGTGTGACATCCAGACTGATATGTCAGTCAGTAAATTAGTAATGCGTGAGGAGACTGATGTTGTGAGCTGAGGGGTAGAGAGATATATTTGGGTGTCATCAGCGTAGAAATAATATTGAAAGCCATGGGAGGCTATCAGCTGACCCAGGAAGGAGGTGTAGCTCGAAAATAGGAGAGGTCCAAGGAGAGAACCCTGGGGTCCCCGACAGAGAAAGGCAGAGGAGAGGACAGGACACTGAGGTGGGGTAGGTAGGATGAGAACCAATGAAGAATACAGTCACAAAGACCAAAGGAGAAAAGTTTTTTGAGGAGGAGGTGGTGGTCAACCGTATCAAAGGCAGCCGAAAGGTTCAGAAGTAGGATTACAGAATAGTGTCCATTGGTTTTAACTGTTAATAAATTGTTTGTGAATTTTAGGAGAGCAGTTTCTGTGGAGGGTTGAGGGCGAAGTCCAGACTAAAGGGGATTAATAAGGTTATTCTTAATGAGGGGGTTGCTCAGTCGGTTGTAGACCAGACGTTGAAGGAGTTTGGAGGAAAAAGGGAGCAAGGAGATGGGGCATAGGTTGTTAAGATTGGTGGAGTTGAAGGAAGGCTTTTTAAAGCGGAGGTTCACACAAAAATTGAACCTCCGCTTTTCGGAAACCCTCCCCCCCTTTGGTGTCACATTTGGCATCTTTCAGGGAGGGGGGGTACAGATACCTGTCTAAGACAGGTATTTGCACCCACTTCTGGGCATAGACTCACACGGGAGTCTATGCCTCTTCCTGTCCTGCCGCGCTGTCTGCTGGGACTCACGCATGCGCAGTAGGGAACCGGGAAGTGAAGCTGCAAGGCTTCATTTCCTGATTCCCATACCCAAGATGGCAGCGGCAGCATCCGAGGACCGAGGGACGGTTCGGCCTCGGGTGCCAACATCGCTGGACCCTGTGACAGGTGAGTGTCCTTATTTTAAAAGTCAGCAGCTGCAGTATGGGGGTGACTAAGGCATGATTTAGAGAGTTGGGGAAGATGCCAGAAAAGAGGGAGAGGTTGAAGATGTGAGTTAGAGAGTGTAGGATAGTGCCAGAGGGTGACTGCAGTATTTTAGAGGGAAATAGGGTCAAGCTTGTCTATAGTAGCAGGGTTGAATAAGGGAAGTGTTAAGTGTACCTTTGGACATAGGGTGTTAAGTGATGAGGATATCTGTAGAGTGGAGATTTCAACATAAATAGTAGCAATCTTATTTTTTATGTGATTGCCGATCTCCTGGGCAGTTAGTGGGTGGAGGTAGTAGAGGACGATGATGACTGGATGGAAAAAGTCAGATCGGAAAATCCGAACGTGTGTGGGCTCTAGCGGGCTTTTGCCATCGGAATTTCTGCCAGAAAAAATTTGAGAGCAGGATCTAACATTTTCCGACAACAAAATCCGATCTGACCTTTTCCGATCGCGTGTAGAGAATTCCGACGCACAAAGTGCCACGCATGCTCAGAAGAAATTAGGAGACGAAAGCTATTGGCTATTGGCCTCTACGTAGTCCCGTCGTATGTTTTACACGTCACCTCGTTCGGAATTATCAGATTTGTGCGACCGTGTGTGTGCAACACAGGTTTCGAACAAAATCCATTGGAAAAAATCAGACGGATTTTGTGGTCGGAATGTCTGACCGTGTGTAAGGGGCATTATGCTCTACTTGACTTCTACATGATGACTTCTTATCCTCAATCTCTCCCAGTGGAGTTAAAGACCCATCCCCTTACTTACCAGGCCTCTACTCTTCACACTGACACTTCATACACCACACTAGCATGTTGGCACGGTATCTTAACTGGTGACTACCAATGGTCTAAAAAAAATTCTAGTACAGACAAGTAAAAGCTAAACTCTAGCGAACAGATAAAGTTAAAATGATTTTAAAGGCAATTGCAATTGTTTCAATTAAAATAAAAAGAGGTTCTACTTTGCAATGATATTGTAAAGCGCAGTCCCTTACCTCCCATTTGGAGGTCCCCTGCCGCCACCATCCGCTCTTTCTTCCTTTGGGTGCCCCCTTAGCAACTTGTGTGCTATGGGGGCACCTGTGCAGACATGCTCCTGATCTGGGCTGTGTGTGACCATAGATACACACAGCGCCAGGAAGCCATGCCCTTAAACCCTTCTCACTGGAATTTGACTGACAGCAGCGAGAGCCTATGGCTACCGCGGCAGGCAAAGTCTTCTGTGAGA
This sequence comes from Lithobates sylvaticus, assembly GCA_028564925.1. Taxonomy (NCBI): domain Eukaryota; kingdom Metazoa; phylum Chordata; class Amphibia; order Anura; family Ranidae; genus Lithobates; species Lithobates sylvaticus. Next base: position 66,343,565 of record CM053030.1, read on the forward strand.
CCAGGAAGAGAGGGAAGCAGTGCTGCATCTGGGACAGTCCCGGGAAATGCAGCAGGTCCTAGCCGGTGGTCCTAGCAATCGACAACTTAGTGAGCCGTCGGGTTGGGCAAGCATTGTTGGGCTGCGGTACCTGCACTGTATACTGTCAGGGGTGAGTATGCCGTGCAGTTCCTGCTATCCGACATAGCTTGAGTAGAAACCAACCCATCTAACGACTCAAGCTACGGGCCATAAAAAACTTCCTAGCGGGCTGGATGTGGCCCACGGGCCGTACTTTGGAGGCTCCCTTGTCTACAGAACAGGAAGCGAAGGGAAAACTCCCTAATGAGACACAGATGAAAGGTCATGGTTTCCTTGGAGTACTTTCCCTCCGTCACCCAGTGTGATTGCTGTAGTACACAGAATTACCGTAAACTTATATAACAGATTTAGGTACTGATGCCAGTCGTCGGTAAAAATACATGTACTTTTTTAACGGTTACTATAACTGCATTTAATTGTGTTTTTTTGTGTTTTTTTTTTTTTTTTTAAATGTACCTGGATTTCAGCTATAATTGTTTTTGTTTTATAAAATTTATAGTGACAAACACAACAAATTTTCTCTTTAATGCTTTTTTGCATTCCATGTTCTTTATTGAATACCCCCAGGATCGCGGGCCAGCAAAGTACAGATTTTAAAGCCAGTTAACAAATTCTAAACTTCTTTCAAAAATAAAGTTATAGCTCTCAAAGTCTTCTTTCTGTATCATATTTCTTAAACATGTTTCAGGCTCGATGTTTCCACACTCAACACCAGTTCAGGCACCATAGGGCGTTAATTTCCTTTTTAAAATGTATGAAATATGTCATTCTTTTTTTTTTTTTTTTTTGTAACTGCACTGTCAGCAGGGACCCAGGCAGCCTTTAAATTTTCTACATTTATAATCTCCCAAGCATCCATAAAATGAATGACTCACACCATCAGAGGAACAGTAATAGGGAGGCGCAATTTGCAGGAGTGATAGGTTAATCTGTGTGTATGCACAGATCAGATTAAATTGTTTAAAGGTTCCATCAAGAAGAGTGTTCGTGATGGCTGGGTGAGAGAGAGAATACTACTAGCCAGAACAAGGCTTTAATCGCTTCCAAATGTTTCCTTCTGCGCTCCGAGTGACAATTTTCATTGTGATCTTGCCAACATTTCAGAAATCCGAAATTACTGGCATATTTTCAGGTTTCATTAAATTTCACGTTTAAATTAATTGCATGCTGTGATCACACCTCTGTTGTTTATGAGGTTATGTGATTGAATCCATGTTTTCTCACACATACAGTACAGGACAGCAAGAGGTAAACCTGAGGAAGCTAGAATTTATGTTGGGAAATATCCAATATGTAACTGTTCATCAAGACTGGGTTCACATATATGCGAATTGGATGTGGATTTCCCCGCATCTAATTCGCATGACAGGCGAGTATCACCTGCTCTCAATGGAGCCGGATGACACAGGTGCGGGCCGGCCAAGGTCCGGATTGCAGAAGGGTATTGTGCGTCTTTGGGTCCGGTTCAGGTGCGAATTTAGGCAAAAATTCAGACCTGAATCGCGCCTGAACCGGTGAACAGACACACACCGGACCCCAGGCACGAACCCGCGGCCGCACATATGTGAACCCGGCCTTATATGTGGTTTTTACTATATGCAAAACAAGGTTGGGGGTTATTTGCCCAAGGTAAGAGCCAGTGTGTCCCGGGGATGCTGCAGATGTCAAATATTAAAACCAATAACTCTAGGTACAAAAATTCAAATATAAAATGTCCATAAAGTCCATGGAAGTCCATAAGCTTTATAACTCAGTGGCAGCTCAGTGGGCAAGCAAGAAACAACTTGAAATGAGCTGTGCCTTACTAAGTGTAGCGTTTTTGTAGATTTTAATGAATCATACAGAATATTACGCACAAGAATAGGATATTATGAAGCATATGACACTTTGAAGTTCCCCATCCCTGGAGCGGTGAGTCCCGAGGGTCCTGTGTGGCTGTGGGCTTGGAGGGACGCGGCTGGTGGATCTCTGCGTTTCCTGGAGCCATGGAACGCAAGGGTGCTCAATGGTGACGTCACTTCCTGGATGTTGTGGAGTAATCTAGGCCTAGAACAACATTCTGTATGAATGATTCATTAAAATCTAAAAAATGCTACACTAATGCCCCGTACACACGATCAGATTTTCCGACAACAAATGTTGAATGTCAGCTTGTTGGGGGAAAGTCCGACCGTGTGTATGCTCCATCGGACATTTGTTGTCGGACTTTCCTCCAACAAATGTTGGCTAGCCTGTTCTCAAATTTTCGGACAACAAATGTGCGTTGTCGGACTTTCCAATCGTGTGTAAACAAGTCTTTTGGACAAAAGTCCAAAGTACAAACACGCATGCTCGGAATCAATGCTCACCAAACACAACATTAGCAGAAGGAGCCCAAAGGGTGGCGCATGACTATTGAACTTCCTATTTATCGGCTCGCCGTACATCTTGTACGTCACTACGTTAGTAATTGTTGGCCAACATTTGTGGGACCGTGTGTATGCAAGACAAGTTGGAGCCAGCAACCTTGGAACAAAATTCCACGGTTTTGTTGTCGGAAAGTACGATCGTGTGTACGGGGCATTAGTATGGCGCTTTGTGTTTCCTACTATATGCAAAATAATATTGTTTTCAAACTTGATATTGATAAGTGGAGATTGGGCCAAAAACTGAACAAAAATGTTTTTACATTTTATTAAAGTCAAGTTAAATACAGACATTCAAGATAGCCATTAGATTTCATTATTGCTTTTAATACAGGGTATAAATTACACCATACTATGCATTTTTTAAATAGTAGAAAACATCTCCATTGGTTAATAATGAACTACGAGATTGACAACTTCTTAAAAAACATTCAGAAATATACATTGAAGCAGATGGTATTCCTGAACAACCAAATATATCTGCTCCAGCATGGATATCTTGTTTCCAGCTAAAACAGGGTTCATATATTTATTTTAACACAGTAACTTTTAGGAAAGACATGTCATTATTCTGGAATAACTACTTCCCCAATAAAAGAAGTATTTACCCTCATGAATGAAATAGACAAATGATTATGTGATAAATACCATATACAGATAATACTTCCCTGTAAAGATCATTAAAAAAGAAGTGCAAAAATGAAAACCATACATTCTCACATAGATGGCTGCAGCATCCATCCCCTGACAGCTCTAACACGAGAACTGAGCAAACAAAGACCGCTGATCGCTCAATTCTATGCTCTGCCCCTCCAGCACTCATGGGAGCACTGGGCTGTGGAGGGGGTGGGAGCGGCTGGCTTAGGCTCTCATCTGAGAGCCTGAGCCAGCTGCCGGTCATTATTGTCGGGATCCCTGCAGAGCCTTGAACCGACAGCAGGTTTTAGTGCACTCCTATGACCCACAGAAGTATGGCCAAACGAGCCCTATGTCTCCTTTAATTTCAGTTTGTACACTTCACTTTTCAACCTGCAGTTTGAAGATTATTTTAAAAGTGTTAATATAGACAAAGCTGCTACAGAGAACACCACTGTCTTCCATTTCCAATGCCAAACAGCTGCCCTGCTGCTTAGCGAACACTGAATGCAAAGTGCTCTCAGATTGTCAGAAACCATGAATCAGACTGAAACAGAAGTACAGTTAAATCACACTTGTTTAATAATAATTATAAAAAAGTAAACATAGTCAAAACATAGCCAGAGTTCAGGAACAGGAACGGATAGTCAGACAAGCCAAAATGTCAGCCAAGCAAGTCTTTAACAGGAACACAGAAGAGTGTCTCTAGAGATGTGACCAAGGTGAAGGCAGAGATTATCTGGGCTGGATGGCTTAAGTAAAAACAGGGGTGAACAGCGGCGCTAGATATGGTGATAACATAAAATTATATAGCAACTGGAATATAGGTATACATAAAATGTTTGTGTGTGTATGAATAAGCACACATAATATTAAAACATTTGTTTAAAATATAATGTCCATAAATGATCCGAGATCTTGTATGATTACCACCTGGAGGCAGCTCCCTTAAGCCCCATACACACGGTCAGATTTTCCGATGGATTCTGTCCTGTCGGACAATGTTGTCGGAAATTCCGACCGTGTGTAGGCACCATCGGACATTTTCCATCAGATTGTCCGACGGACAAAGTTGTATCTCCTGCTCTAAAAATTTTCCGACAACAAAGTCCGATCACACCAATTCCGATCGTGTGTAGCGAATTCCGACGGACAACGTGCCACGCATGCTCAGATCACATTACAAGACCAAAGCTATTGGCTACTAGCCTCTATGTAGTCCTGTCGTAGGCAACAAACGTCACCACGTTCAGAATGATCGGATTTTCCGACAACTTTGTCCGACCGTGTGTATGCAACACCAGTGTCGGACTAAATCCGTCGGAAAAAATCTGATGGATTTTGTGGTCGGATTTTCCGACCGTGTGTACGGGGCATTAGAGTGAAGCGATGGGCTCTGTGTAGAAATGGGAAAAGAGGGGCGCCAGACTTAGTGCAGTATAAATCATATATTTAATAAAAGCAAGTAGTAACTCACAGGTTAAATTAGATTAGTTCAGTATGTGGTGAAAATCGCCAGTCCTGGAGTCTCATAGATGTCTTCCCTTTGCAGCCTGGGGCATTGGTGTGATCTTACAGAGATCCAGAGAATGCTGGGAACCAGGAGGCAGGAAACAAAAAGCAGCTGGTCTTGACTTCACAGGAGCAGGGAATGTGATTATTCACAGTGGCAAGGATTGGTAATGCATTTCTGGATGGCTTAAGTATATCTTCCCAGCAAGCGTGCCAGATATGGGGTCAAGTTGTATAAGCTCTGTGACAGGGCAACAGGCTATACATATAGTTTTATGGTTTACGAGGGAAGAGATAGTCATGTAGAGCCGGAGAACTGCCCAGACTACATAGGGAGCGCTGGTAATTGTGTTGAACTTGGTGTCACCCTTATTCGAAAAGGGGTACCACTTGTGACGTGGACAATTATTACACAAGCGTGCCACTTTTTAGTCACTTGTTTGATCATGGAATTGGCGCATGTGGCACTGTGCAATCTAATCGCCGGGGCTTTCCACAGCGTCTGTTAGGTACCTGAGTGGTGAGCCTGACTTCGCTGGGAGAGGGCCTCTCTTACGGCTCTGGTTCAGGGCCCACTGGAGTGGAGACAGTGGTCCCGTGAGCACAGCGGGGTAGGAGTGCCTGGAATGGATGCTGTGGGAGACGTAGCTGATCAGTAGCGATCCCCTGGATGTTGAAGCAGCAGAGACTGGCAGGTAGCGGAGCAGGGTCCGGATGTAGGGTGACCCCGAGATGGCGTCAGCAACTCTGGAAGTATGCAGCATGCAGGGAGCAGGCAGAGGGGTCGTCAGGCAGGCCGGGTCTGGATACACTTTGGCAGGCAGGTAAGTGGGCACAGGCAATGGAGAGGTCAGACAGGCAGGAGATCAGCGTTCAGGTATCAGTCCAAAGCAGAGTCAACAGGCCGGAATCAGGAGTGGAGAAGGCAACAGAGTCAAGTGGAAGCCGGATCAGGTAAACAGGAGTACACAACAGAGGCAGGTTAAACAAGGGGCAAACTGCAGACGAACAGCACTTGACATGTGCAGCTGTCATTCTTTTAAAGGCCAACTGGCGCCAAACAGCGCTAACGCGTCACGTGTGCGCCCGCGACGCACGTGCCCGCGCTCGCTGCGCACGCGCGCGCGCCTGAGGAGTACGACGGCGCGTACCCTCGTTTCGACGCCCGGACGAATCAGCGGCGCGTGTGCGCATGCGCGCGCGCCGATTCGACCGTACGTCGCAAGTGGAGCCCTGACATTGCCCCCCCACAAGGGGCAACCTCCGGGTGCCCAGTTGGTCATCCTTCTCAGGGTGTGAAATGAAAAAAGCACGAATTAGTCTTCCAGCATGTATATTGTCCTCAGGTTCCCAAGAATTGCTTTCTGGGCCGAAGCCCTTCCATTTGATTAGAAACTGTCTTTGCCCTTGTCGCCTTCTACAGTCTAGAACAACTTCTACCTCGTACTCCTCGTTTCCATCCACTAGGACAGGTTCAGGAGGCCCGGACTCCCTATTGGGGAAGGGATCGGGTACCGAGGGTTTCAATAGAGAGACATGAAACACAGGATGTATCTTCATGGTGTCTGGCAGGGACAGTTCATAGGACACCTCATTAATCCTCCTCTTTACAGGAAAAGGGCCCAGGAACTTGGGTGCCAACTTCTTAGAGGGACAGGTTAACTTTAAATTAGAAGAGGAAAGCCATACCTGATCCCCGATTTGCAGATTCAACTCTCCCCTCCTCTTTTGGTCAAAGGCTTTCTTACTGTCCGCCTGGGCCTTGGTTATGGCTTCCTGGAGGATTTGGTTGTTGCGGCTTAGGAAGGTCACTGCGTCCTGGACCGCTGGAACTGAGGACTCTGTAAGAAAATCTGGTAGAAATGTTAAATGGAACCCATAATTGGCGAAAAACGGGGACTGTCCCGTGGTCGAGTGGCTGGCGTTGTTGTACGCGAATTCTGCTAAGGGCAGCAGAGAAACCCAATCATCTTGCACAAATGAAGTGAAACACCTAATATATTGTTCGAGGGTCTGGTTTGTGCGCTCAGTCTGCCCATTAGTTTGAGGGTGGTAAGCTGAGGATAGGGCCAGCTCAATCTTTAGACTATCACACAGTGCCCTCCAAAACCGCGAGGTGAACTGGACTCCCCTGTCCGAGACTATATTCTTGGGTACCCCGTGTAACCTAACGATCTCTCGGATAAAAACACGGGCCGTCTCTGCTGCAGATGGGGTTCCCCTTAGGGGTAGGAAGTGGGCCATCTTTGAGAGTCGGTCAACGACTACAAAGATGGCCGTGTGATCTTCAGAGGGGGGCAGCTCGACTATAAAGTCCATCGTTATCATACGCCAGGGTCGATCAGGTGCAGGTAGAGGCTTGAGTAGGCCCCAGGCCCGGCCCCTAGTAGTCTTGCTTCGGGAGCACACTGGGCATGAACTGACATACTTGGAGCAGAATTCCTTCAGACCAGGCCACCAGAAGGTGCGCTGCACCAAGTCAAGAGTCTTTCGGGCCCCAAAGTGTCCTGCTAGTGGGTGATCGTGGAGGAGGGCCAATACTTTAACCCGGATGGGTTCGGGAACAAACACCTGGCTGTCCTTCCAGAGAAGCCCCTCTCTACGATTTAGTGAAAGTCCTGGGGAAGGAGCGGGTTCAGGGAGGCCTCCCTGATCTGGGACAGTAAATCCGGCTGTAGTAGAAGGAAGTTGCTTGCAGGGAGGATGGTATCAGGAGGTGTGGAGTCTTTAGGGCAGTCGAACATGCGTGAAAGCGCATCTGGCTTTACATTTTTAGATCCAGGCCGGTAGGTAATGTGGAAGCTGAAACGTGAAAAGAAGAGGGCCCAGCGGGCTTGTCGTGGTTTTAGACGTTTTGCCGTCCTTAAGTACTCAAGATTCTTGTGGTCCGTGTAAATTAGTACAGGGTGGACTGCTCCCTCCAGCAAGTACCTCCATTCCTCCAGCGCTGATTTTATGGCTAGCAGTTCTCGGTCACCGACATCGTAGTTCCTTTCTGCGGGTGAAAGTTTCCGGGAAAAGAAGCCCACAGGGTGCATTAGGTCCTTATTGCCCTGGCGTTGGGAGACCACGGCCCCCACTGCTACCTCAGAGGCATCCACTTCCAGGATGTATGGGAGAGATGGGTCAGGGTGACTGAGGATGGGAGCGGATGTGAATCGCTCCTTGAGTTTCACAAACGCCTCCTGGGCCTCTGGACCCCAATGAAACCGTACATTCTGCCTTGTTAGCTGTGTGATTGGTGAGATGATGGCCGAGAACCCCTTGATGAACTTTCTGTAAAAATTAGCAAATCCGACAAAACGCTGCACACCCTTCTTGTCAGAGGGTGGCGGCCAGTCCAGCACAGCCGTTACCTTCTGCGGGTCCATCTCGATGCCTGCTGGGGAGATCTGAAGACCCAAGAATTGGATGCTCTGCTGCTCGAAGGTGCACTTCTCTGCTTTCGCGTACAATCCGTGCTGACGAAGACGGAGTAAGACTCGGCCCACATGCCCCCGATGCTGCTCAAGCGTTCTGGAGAAGATTAGGATGTCATCCAAGTATACAATGACAAAAATGTCCAGGAAGTCCCTGAAGACCTCATTTATGAGGTGCTGGAAAGTAGCCGGGGCATTACAAAGGCCGAAGGGCATAACTAAGTATTCGTAATGCCCAAAACGGGTACGAAATGCAGTCTTCCATTCATCACCTGATCGGATGCGAACCAGGTTATAGGCCCCTCTTAAGTCCAGTTTGGAGAATATGGTGGCCGCTCTTAGTTTTTGAAACAGTTCCGGTATTAAGGGTAAGGGATAGCGATTTTTAATTGTAACTTTATTTAGCTCCCGGTAGTCCACACAGGGTCGGAGTGACTGGTCTTTCTTGGTTACAAAGAATATGCCGGCCCCTGCGGGTGAGGTGGAGTGACGTATAAACCCCTTCTTTAGGTTCTCCGAAATGTAGGCCTTCAGGGCCTCTTGTTCCTTCTCGGAAAGGGGGAAGATACGCCCGAACGGAATCTCGGCCCCCGGCAAAAGTTCTATGGGACAATCATAGGTGCGGTGTGGGGGTAGGGTGTCCGCTCCCCGTTTACTAAAGACGTCTAAGAATTCATGGTATGGTTCCGGTACCGCTTGGATCAGGTCAGTATCAGAGTCCAGACAAAGAAGCGTAGCGGGTTGTACCGGAGCTTCGTGTAAGCAATGTTCCAGGCAGTAGGGGGACTGGAACTTGACCTCCCCTGTGGACCAGCAGATGGTCGGATCGTGTGCCTGCAACCAGGGGATGCCCAGGATCACTGGGAACAGGGGGGACGAGATTACGTCCAAGGTTAACAGTTCCTGGTGGTGGAGAGAAGAGATAGTGAACAGAGGTTGGGTCTCCTGGACAACTTGGCCCGATTTAATGCGGGAACCGTCAGCCAGGAAGACGGATAGTCCGCGGGCCTTCCTCTGAAGAGGAATGTCGTGCCGGCTGGCAAAGGTGGTATCGATGAAACAGCTGCAGGCTCCTGAATCAAGGGTGGCGTTGGTGCGAATCGTCCTTCCCAGGAACTGAAAAGACAGGGGTAGAGAGATGTGGGTGGCATGGACTGGTAAGTGAGCAGAGTTGATTGACACAGACGAAAGGCACTTACGCAGCTTGCTCGGGCAACTGTTCACAAAGTGTCCGGGCCCACCACAGTACAGGCACAAATTTAGTTGACGGCGTCGGGCACGTTCCTCCAGAGACAGAGTGGGTCGCATGAGACCAAGCTGCATCGGCTCGCCGGCATCGGGAAGAGGATGGGCAGGGGCCATTGGCTGAGCGGGCATGTAACGGCCAGCCGGTAATGGAGCCCTTGCGGTCATCCAAGCCGGACGGTGGACTTGAGCGGATCTCTCGACTCTGCGTTCCCGGAGCCGACGGTCAATTTGTATGCTCAAAGTTATCAGGCCCTCCAAAGTGTCTGGGGTGCCCACTCGGGCAAGGTCATCCTTTAGGCCTTCGGAGAGGCCCATGCGGAACTGATGCCTTAAAGCCGAGTCATTCCACTGGGTGTCTGCGCTCCATCGTCTAAAGTCTGTCACATAGTCCTCGGCCGTTCTGCGGCCTTGCTGGAGCGCAGATAGAGCAGACTCGGCTGTGGTGGTTAGCTGGGGGTCCTCGTAAAGTTGCGCCATGGCTTCCAGGAAAGACGAGAGGGACTGCGTCAGCATGCTATTTCCCTCCAGCAGGCGATGAGCCCAAATCTGAGGTTCGCCCTGCAGCAGGGAGATTACGAACCCCACTTTGGTGGCCTCTAGGGAGAAGGTTCTGGGTTGAAGAGCAAAGTATAACTGGCAGGCGTTGCGGAAGACACGGAATTTGGAACGATCTCCGGAGAAGCGATCAGGAACAGGTACTCTGGGTTCAGGAGGCAGCATCACCACCGCAGGAGGAGTAGCAGGTGTTGCAGAAGGTTGCGGAGATGTAGGAGCCGCAACATTGGGGTCAGCAAGTTGCTGCACTCGACCTTCCAGTCTGGTATACCCTTCTTGCAGGGATTGCACCGCCTGAGTGAGGGCTGCCAGGTGTGAGCAGAACTCCTTCATGGCAGAGGCTTCTCCCGCAGGCTCAGTCATGGCTGTTCGTACTGTTAGGTACCTGAGTGGTGAGCCTGACTTCGCTGGGAGAGGGCCTCTCTTACGGCTCTGGTTCAGGGCCCACTGGAGTGGAGACAGTGGTCCCGTGAGCACAGCGGGGTAGGAGTGCCTGGAATGGATGCTGTGGGAGACGTAGCTGATCAGTAGCGATCCCCTGGATGTTGAAGCAGCAGAGACTGGCAGGTAGCGGAGCAGGGTCCGGATGTAGGGTGACCCCGAGATGGCGTCAGCAACTCTGGAAGTATGCAGCATGCAGGGAGCAGGCAGAGGGGTCGTCAGGCAGGCCGGGTCTGGATACACTTTGGCAGGCAGGTAAGTGGGCACAGGCAATGGAGAGGTCAGACAGGCAGGAGATCAGCGTTCAGGTATCAGTCCAAAGCAGAGTCAACAGGCCGGAATCAGGAGTGGAGAAGGCAACAGAGTCAAGTGGAAGCCGGATCAGGTAAACAGGAGTACACAACAGAGGCAGGTTAAACAAGGGGCAAACTGCAGACGAACAGCACTTGACATGTGCAGCTGTCATTCTTTTAAAGGCCAACTGGCGCCAAACAGCGCTAACGCGTCACGTGTGCGCCCGCGACGCACGTGCCCGCGCTCGCTGCGCACGCGCGCGCGCGCGCCTGAGGAGTACGACGGCGCGTACCCTCGTTTCGACGCCCGGACGAATCAGCGGCGCGTGTGCGCATGCGCGCGCGCCGATTCGACCGTACGTCGCAAGTGGAGCCCTGACAGCGTCTTGTAGAATCCCGACTTAGACGGGGGAGAGAGCCTGCTTGAGGTGTAATAATTTTCTTGCAGTGAAGTGGAGAGATAATCGGAATGTTTTCGTTCTGTCCTCCGTTCACACAGATACGACTGCCAATTTCAAACGATGACTGGTGTTGTTGAGAAGCCCCTCTGTGTCCACGAATACAACCTTAACATGGGAGGGGTGGACTTCAATGACCAGTTGTTGGTGCTGTACCTAATTGCCCATAAGGCCAGAGGCTGGTACAAAAAAGTGTCTGTATACCTTTTTCAATTGGCTCTGCTGAACACTTATGTGCTATACAAGGCATCAGGATGAACTGGATCCTTCCTTAAATTCCAGGAAGAGATCATCACAGCCCTTCTATTTCCAGATGGTGCTGTGGCCCAACTTCCCAATGCAAATGCAGTGAGCCGGCTGCATGAGAGGCACTTCTCCTCCGTTGTACCTCAGGCCAAAGAACACCCCAAAAAAGATGTTGTGTCTGTAGGAAATGTGGATACAGTCGTGACACCCGCTTGTATTATGCCTCCTGTTCTTACCAACCTGGTCTCTGCATCAGTGAATGTTTCCAATGCTACCAAACACTAGTGGAGTATGAGTGTAGGGTACAGCACTGCACAATCATAGGGGACACTTTCACAGGGTCTCCAAAGATGCCTTTACAGTTACAGTTACAAATAAAAGTGTAAAAAAAATAAAAGAAAGTAAAAAAATAATGATAAAATAAAAAAGACAAAAATAGTTGTCGTTTTATTGTTCTTCTCTCTCTATTGTTCTCTCTCTATTGTTTGGCTCTGTTTCACTCTATTTTAAAACTGCAATGTTTTAATGTTACTATATTTTATCATGTTTACTTTGCAGGTATGTAATTCTTTTAATCTTTACTGTTTACTGTGTTTTATTGTTAACCATTATTTTCTTTGTAGGTATGCCATTCAGCTGCAGCACTGATTTATTTATCTTGACAGCAACAGGGTTTGCTCTCACTATACGTAAATCAGCAAAACCAGCACTGTAGGAGGTGATTTCACCACCACAGTTTTAAAAAAACGGTGCATGTATGCCCATCATTAGAAGTGGGTGGATGAAGGGCGGTATTCTAATGGTGGACATACCCACCGATCAATATCTTTTTTTCGTGCAGCCCACAGGCTGCATGAAAAAAAGAACATTACAATGTATGCCCAACAAGAACCAGCAACGTACTGGTATGTTGTTGGACTTTGAGTGGTTATACCAGAATGATGCCTGCAGGTTTAGGTATCATCTTGGTACTTTTCAGCCAGCGGTCAGCTTTCATGTAAAAGCAATTCTAGTGGCTAATTAGCTGCTAGACTGCTTTTGCAAACAGTGGGAACATCCACCCGCCGTCTTCCATGTTTTTCTTGGCCTCTCCTGTCCCACCGGGGAACCTGAGAATGCAGCCGGTGGTTCCGTCAGCTGACCATAGAGCTGATTGGAGACCAGAATGGCTCCATTCATCTCTATAACCTAAGAAACCAGAAGCTACGAGCATTTCATGACTTAGGTTTAGCCGGATATAAACATTGCCAATTTTCCATTGGGAAATTGGGAAAGCATCTTATGACACCGATCTTGGTGTGGTCAGATGCTTTGAGGGCAGAGGAGAGATCTAGAGTCTAATAGACCCCAATTTTTTTTTTAAAGAGTACCCTATTGTTATCATAGGGGATATTTACATTCCCTGTGATAACAATAAAAATTATAAAAAAAAATAAGAAATGAAAGGAACAGTGTAAAAAAAAAAAAAAAAAAGCTAAATAAATAAAAATAAAAAAAGCACCCATGCCCCCCGTGCTCGCACGCAATGACGAACCCAAGCATTTGTCTTGTGTCATATGTATACAGCAATTACACCATGCATGTGAGGTATCACCGCAAAAGTCAGATCGAGGGCAGTAATTTTAGCCGTAAATCTAAAGTGGTAATCTGTAAAGGCTTTTAAAGGCTTTTAAAAATGTATGTAGTTTGTCGCCTCTGCATGGTTGTGCGCAATTTTAAAGAATGTCGTGTTTGGTATCTATGTACTCAGCATAAGGTCAACTTTTATATTTTACCAAACATTTGGGAAATATAGTGTGTTTTAGTGCATTAAAATTCAAAAAGGTGTTTTTTTTTTTCATAAAAATTGCATTTGAAAAATCAATGCGCAAATACTGTGTAGGGAAATTTTTTTTTAAATAAATGACAATCACCAATCACCAAGACGGTGATTGATTTTTTAAGTCCTGTACGCGGCTAGACTGCCAAAAAGTCCCACACATGTGGTATCCCCATACTCAGGAGTAGCAGCAGATTGTATTTTGGGGTGTAATTTCACATATGCCCATGGCATGTTTGCATAGCTCCCAACTGTCCCTGATTTCGAAGGACTGTCCCTGATTTGGAGCAATGTCCCTCTGTCCCTTTTTCCTCCTCATTTGTCCCTCATTTTGGTCTGATCTATATAGATGTATATAAAATGCACTTTTTATCTATCAAAAAGTGTTTTCCAGCGCTAAAAAAAAAAAAAAAAAAAAAAAAAAAAAAAAAAAAAAAAAAAAAAACCCCCTCCCCTTCCCCCCCCCCCCCCCCCTCCTCCCCCTCCCTTTCCTCCCCCCCCCCCCCCCCCCTCCTCTCCCTTCCCCTTTTCCCGCCCCCCCCCCTCCCCCCCCCCCCCTCCCCCCCCCCCCTTCCCCCCCCCTTCCCCCCCCTTCCCCCCCCAAACAATAAAAATAAAAAAAAAAAAAAGAAAAAAAAAAAAAAAAAAAAAAAAAAAAAAAAAAAAAAAAAAAAAAAAATCCTCCCCCCCCCCCCCCTCTCTTCCCCCCCCCCCCCCCCCTCACCCTCCCTTCCTCCCCCCCCACCCTTTCAAATTCCCTCCCCTCCCGTCCCCCCCCCCCCCCCCTTCCCCCCTCTTTCCAAAAAAAAAAAAAAAAAAACAAAAAAAAAAAAAAAAATAAAAAAAAAAAAAAAAAAAAAAAAAAAAAAAAAAAAAAAAAAATTCCCCCCCCCCCCCCCCCCCCCCCCTAAAAAAAAAAAAAAAAAAAACCAAAAAAAAAAAAAAACAAAAAAAAAAAAGAGGTTGGAAAAAAAATAAAAAAAAAAAAAAAAAAAAAAATTTAAAAAAAAAAAAAAAAAAAAAAAATAAAAAGAAATAAAAAAAAAAAAAAAAAAAAAAAAAAAAAAAAAAAAAAAAAAAAAAAAAAAAAAAAAAAAAAAAAAAAAAAAAAAAAAAAAAAAAAAAAAAAAAAAAAAAAAAAAAATAAAAAACTGAAAAAAAAAAAAAAAAAAAAAAAAAAAAAAAAAAAAAAAAAAAAAAAAAAAAAAAAATTTCTAAATTGCTGCATTTGTAAATTCCAAAAGCCAATATAAAGGAATAGTAGTGGTAAAAAAAAGCACTTGTGGGTTTAACCAATCTTATTTTTTTGTACAATTCTCCTTTAATGGGGTGTGGCAAGGGGTGTGTCCTATGCCTGCATACTTTTGCTGATAGGTGTCCCTCATTCCCATCTCAAAAAGTTGGGAGGTATGTGTTTGAGCAATATATCATTTAGTGACAACTTTGTGAAAAAAATATATATATATATTGTAATTTTAACGAAACTTGTAGCAAAATATAAAATATTCATGGCCTCAACATGCCTCTCAGCAAATAGCTTTGGGTGTCTACTTTCCAAAATGGGGTCATTTTTTTGGGGGGGGGGGGGGGTTGTGCTATCTGGACATTCTATCATGGCTCCCAACTGTCCCTGATTTCAAGGGACTGTCCCTGATTTGGAGCAATATCCCTCTGTCCCTCATTCCTCCTCATTTGTCCCTCATTTGGTTTGATCTATATAGTTGTATATAAAATGCACTTTTTATCTAGAAAAAAGTGTTCCAGCGCTAAACCTAATTTCTAAATTGCTGCATTTGTAAATTCCAAAAGCCAATATAAAGGAATAGTAGTGGTTAAAAAAAAGCACTTGTGGGTTTAACCAATCTTGTTTTTTTTGTACAATTCTCCCTTAAGGGGGCGTGGCAAGGGGTGTGTCCTATACCTTCATACTTTTGCTGATAGGTGTCCCTCATTTCCATCTCAAAAAGTTGGGCGGTATGGGAAGGGGGACACATCCTTCTGGGACTGATGTGGTTAATTCCTATATATTCTATACAATATAATAAAATATAAAAATAGTTTGGCCAATATGTACCCTTCAATTTGTATAAATAAATGTGTATAAATAAGGATTCTTCATCAGTGTGATTTCTATAAGCTGCCCACCCGGATTTGACACTCTTGCTGAGTCTGCGTGACGTGACTCCAGTATGGCTCCCGGAGGGGAGGAGGACACTTAGTGTCTATGTGGTTTATCCTCTAGTGCTCGCTAGTGACTGCCACGCCCCCTCTAGCGGCGATCGCTTAGCCACGCCTGTTTTGTTCTTTCCTCCTCACGCTGGCTTCTACGGTGTCAGTGTAATAAAGTTTTACCGCCTTTGAATCCCTCTTCCCTTCACGCCGCCGGCGGCCACCATGGCGGATTACGATCTCACCACCAGGATCGCTCACTTTCTGGACCGGCACCTGGTCTTCCCGCTGCTTGAGTTCCTCTCCGTAAAAGAGGTGAGTGATACGAGAGAGAGAGGGGGATATATGGCGAGAAGGGGAGATAGGCCGCGGCCTGCAGCCTGAGTCGCCCATATGGAGGAGGAGGAGGGCGCCATGTTGGGCCCTGGAGAGTACAGCCGGGGGGTTATCATTATTGTGGTGGGGGGGGGGGTATATTGGAGCTCTGTTATTGGCTGGGAGCAGTGCTGTACACAGGCGGTTATGGCACCACAGACAGGTCACTGTGCAGGCCCATCTCATGGTGTGTATCCTGTGCTGAGTCTCCAGAGGCTGGGTGTGTGGCTGAACTCTCCGCTCCTATGAAAAGCGATCTGTGTTTGGATTGATTTTCAGAGGTTTATTACAGGGGGTGAGGGGACGTCGTCTCGCCTCATTTTTGCCAAATAAACGCACAGCAGCTGCAGGTATTGCGGCCCTCCTCATTGCATTCAGTGGGCTCGTCCCCCGCGGATGGCAACATGTTGGAGAGCTTGTGCCGCGGGCGCTCAGCGTCATCACTGAGGGGTGTGATCACCCCGTCCACCGTCAGCACAGATTACCGCCACGGTAAAGCGGAGTTTTGCTTAAACAATAAAAATGTAAAGTCAGCAGTAAGGATGAGCTCCGGCGTGTTGGCATACAGCATGTGCAGAGCCCACCAGGAAGTCAGCGCTGCAGAGCGCTGATCACAGGCACTGAGACATTTCCTGATCTCTGCAGCGGTGCATCGGGACAATGTCTCACTGCCTGTGATTAGCGCAGCGCTGACTTCCTGGCGGGCTCTGCACATGCTGTATGCCAACATGCCGGAGCTCATCCTTAGCAGCTACAAATACTGCAGCAGTTGACTTTTAATAATCGGATACTTACCTGTCCCAGGGTCCAGAGATGCGGGGGATCGAAGCCCCGCTCGTCTCCCTCCCCCCCCCCCCCCCTAAGCTCTGCAGCGCCGGTGTTCTGCCGAGAAAGGCCATCTTCGGCGGATAATAACCCCACTGTACTGCGCAGGCTCAGCGCTTGCGCAGTACGAACCACAACAGACCCGCCGAAAATAGCCGAAGCTGAACACCTATGAGTCAGCTGTACACAGCGCCTGCGTTCCAACACTGTTGTAAGACACCATTTTTTTTAACGGGGCTCGCTTCGCTCGCCACGCATTTGCCACGGCCTGGCATATTTATGATCTAACTCTATGTCCACTTGGATGGTGGGGCTTGAACCAGGGCTCAGGGCAGAAGGTAGTATTAAGTGCGCAGGCGCCTTGTACAGCTGACGATCAGCTGTTCATCTTCGGAGACTTGCGGCGGCTTCGTAGTCGTTGGTGCTGCGCCTGCGCGTTACAGGCGGGTCATTATCCACGGGGGACCTTTTTTGGCAAGACACCGGCATTGTAACTGTGGGTGCCCGGCTGTGGCTTCACATGCATGAGGTGCGCCGTGAGTGGCCAGGAAATCATCTGGCACCTGTGACGTGTCCCAGATGATTGCCGAGAGGAAGGGGGGAGAGGTGATCTTCCTTGTGGTGCGCCGGGAGGAAGTGGGAGCTGGGACCCTAGCTAACCTCGCTGCTAGAGGGGGTGTGGGAGTCATTAGCGAGCACTACAGGGTATTTGCCACCCCCCCAAAAAAAAGACATGCCAAATTTGGCATGTCAGGGGGTCACCTCCCTTAAAGCGGAAGTTTCATTTTTTGGGTAGAACTCCGCTTTAACCACTTGCCACACACACACACACACACACACACACACACACACACACACACACACACGTGTTGCAGCTTTGAAGTCGTTTATTGGTGTTCTATCATCCATAGCCCCGCTATTTTTTTTTCCTCTATAGCGTTCTGAGCAGCTCAGGAGCCACTGGGATCGCTTTCAGAAGCGTCAACACACACACACACACACACACACACACACACACACACACACACACACACAACAATCCAACAGTGGGGCCGGTGTTCTATCAGAAAAAGCAACCGGAATGACGTTCCGCAGCAATCTTGGTACGTCCAATCTTGTCCGCGGCAAGTGAACATCTTTTTTACACCCACCTTGCATTTCACACTTATTTTTACCAGTAAACTAATAATAACTTTATTTTATATAGCGCCTTGTAAAGTGCTTTGAGAAGTCACATTTAAAGGAAGACACAAGAAATACACAGGATAACGTGAAGAAAAAAGGGACCTTTAAGTTAAAGCTTGTTTAACCACTTCAGCCCCGGACCAATTGTCAGCTTAAGGACCAGAGGTCTTTTTTCAATTTCGCACTGCACTACTTTAACTGGTAATTGTGCGGTCATGCAATTTTGTAACGAAACGAAATTTGCGTCCTTTTCTTCCCACAAATAGAGCTTTCTTTTGATGGTATTTGATTGCCTCTGTGATTTTTTATTTTTTGCGATATAAACGGAAAAAGAGCGAAAATTTTGAAAAAAAAAGAGATTTTCTACTTTTTGTTATAAAAAAAATCTAATAAACTCAATTTTAGTCAAACATTTGGGCCAAAATGTATTCAGCCACATGTCTTTAGTAAAAAAAAAAATGCCAATAAGCGTATATTTATTGGTTTGCGCAAAAGTTATAGCGTCTACAAACTAGAGTACATTTTCTGGAATTTACACCGCTTTTAATTTATGACTGCCTATTTCATTTCTTGAGGTGCTAAAATGGCAGAGAAGTACAAAACCCCCCCAAATGACCCCATTTTGGAAAGTAGACACCCCAAGCTATTTGCTGAGAGGCATGTTGAGCCCATTGAATATTTTTTTTTTTAGTCCCAAGTGATTGAATAAAGACAAAAATAAAAAATAATTTTTTTTTTCTTCAAAAAGTTGTCACTAAATGATATATTGCTCACACATGCCATAGTTATATGTGGAATTGCACCCCAAAATACATTTTGCTGCTTCTCCTGAGTATGGGGATACCACATGTGTGGGACTTTTTGGGAGCCTAGCCGCGTACGGGGCCCCAAAACCCAAGCACTGCCTTCAGGATTTCTAAGGGTGCAAATTTTTGATTTCACTCCTCACTACCTATCACAGTTTCGAAGGCCATAAAATGCCAAAATAGCACAAAACCCCCCCAAATGACCCCATTTTGGAAAGTAGACACCCCAAGCTATTTGTTGAGAGGCATGGTGAGTATTTTACAGCTCTCATTTGTTTTTGAAAATGAAGAAAGTAAAGAAAAAAAATTTTTTTTTTTTTCAATTTTCAAAACTTTGTGACAAAAAGCGACATCTGCAAAATACTCACAATACCTCTCAGCAAATAGCTTGGGGTGTCTACTTTCCAAAATGGGGTCATTTTGGGGGGTTTTATGCCATCTGGGCATTCCATGGCCTCCGAAACTGTGATTGGCAGTGAGAAGTGAAATAAAAAAATTACTCCCTTAGAAAGCCTGAAGGCGGTGCTTGGTTTTTGGGGTTCCGTACGCAGCTAGGCTCCCAAAAAGTCCCACACATGTGGTATCCCCGTACTCAGGAGAAGCAACAGAATGTATTTTGGGGTGTATTTCCACATATGCCCATGACATGTTTGAGCAATATATCATTTAGTGACAACTTTTTGTAAAAAAAATATATATATTTTTTTTTTTTTCATTATTCAATCTCTTGGGACAAAAAAAAAAAATATTTAATGGGCTCAACATTGCTCTCAGCAAATAGCTTGGGTGTCTACTTTCCAAAATGGGGTCATTTGGGGGGGGTTTGAACTGTCCTGGCATTTTATGCACAACATTTAGAAGCCTATGTCACACGTCACCCACTCTTCTAACCACTTGAAGACAAAGCCCTTTCTGACACTTTTTGTTTACATGAAAACATATTTTTTTTTTGCAAGAAAATTACGTTGAACCCCCAAACACTATATATATTGTTAAAGCAAAGGCCCTACAGATTAAAATGGTGGGTGTTGCATTTTTTTTTTTCCACACAGTATTTGCGCAGCGATTTTTCAAACGCATTTTTTGTGGAAAAAAAATACACTTTTTTTTATTTTAATGCACTAAAACACACTATATTGCTCAAATTTTTGATGAAATAAAAAATATGATCTTAGGCCGAGTACATGGATACCAAACACGACATGCTTTAAAATTGCGCACAAACACGCAGTGGCGACAAACTACATACATTTTTAAAAGCCTTTAAAAGCCTTTACATGATACCACATTAGATTCACGGAGGAGGTCTACTGCTAAAATTACTGCCCTCGATCTGACCTTCGCGGTGATACCTCACATGCATGCTGCAATTGCTGTTTACATATGACGCCAGACCAACGCTTGTGTACGCCTTTGCGCAAGAGAAGGGGGGGCAGGGGTGCTTTTTTTTTTTTTTTTTTTAGTTTTTTTTTTATTTATTTAGCTTTTTTATTCTATTTTTAAACTGTTCCTTCCATTTTTTTTCTTTGTTATGATTTTTATTGTTATCTCAGGGAATGTAAATATCCCCTATGATAGCAATAGGCAGTGACAGGTACTCTTTTTTTGAAAAAATTGGGGTCTATTAGACCCTAGATCTTTCCTCTGCCCTCAAAGCATCTGACCACACCAAGATTGGTGTGATAAAATGCTTTCCCAATTTCCCAATGGCGCGGTTTATATCCGGGAGGGGGGACATTCCCTCCTACTGCTTGTAAAAGCAGTCTAGAGGCTAATTACCCGCTAGAATTGCTTTTACATGAAAGCCGATCACTGGCTGAAAAGAATGATACCAAGATGATACCTAAACCTGCAGGCATCATTCTGGTATAACCATTCAAAGTCCAGCAACATACTGGACATATATTGTAATCTTTTTTTTTTTTTCATGCAGCCTCTTGGCTGAACGAAAAAAAGAGATTGATTGGTGGGTATGCCCACCATTAGAATACCTCCCTTCATCCACCCACTTCTAATGATGGGCATACATGCATTATATATGCCGATGCATGGGGGCATCCTCCCGCAAAAGTTATGCCGTGTACACACGGTCGGAATTTCGACCGTATGTACGTGGCATTAGGAGCCAATCGCTCCTCCCCGCCCCCTGCTGCCCCCATGCTTCGGCATATATGCTCTTTTTTTTAACTGTGGTGGTGAAATCACCTCCTACAGCGTTGGAGTCGCGGCTTTATGTATCGTGGGAGCAAACGCTGTTGCTGTCAAGATAAATAAATCCGCGCTGCAACTGAATGGCGCACCTGAAAACAAAAAAATGCTTAACACTAAAACACAGTAAACAAAATTACATACCTGAAAAGCAAGCATGATAAAACATGATAAAACATAATAAAACATTGCAGAATAGAATGGAGTAAAAAAAGAGCAACAATAGAGAGAGAATAGAGTGAGAGAGAGAACAATAAAACGACAACTATTTTTGTTTTTTTTATTTTTTTGAGATTCACAGGTAAAAAAGCTCCTGACTGTTAGCGACTGAATCAAAACGCTACCACAAAAAAAATGTTAGCGATCGCAGGGATCAGGCCTGACTCTGCGAACACTGCAGTTATGTGTGCTTAGTGTTTTGTAAGTGACAGTGATCGATCGATACTGCACTTGGGTGGGCTGGGCTGGGCGGAGGCGGAAAACGCAGGTGCTAGCAGGTATCTGGGCTGATCCCGCTAACAATGCGTTTTTTTGGAACCCTAAACTGCTGGGACGCTAGTATAGATCTGATCAGATCAGATATTGATCTGTTCAGATACTATACCACTAAGGGAGGTGTATGCTTTGCGCGTGGGTGTTTGCGGTACTGGCACTAACCTGGGGCGACGCAGACCTTATTTGACCCTAAAACCTAATTGATATCACCCGCCGGGCGATCAGGGGGTTAAACCGTTATTGGGTAATAAATGGCGGGTGCCCTGACAGTATAAAAAACAAGCTAACTAACCAGCGTCACCCGTAACAGTAATACAAAAAAAAACTGGTTACCTAGCGACACTAATGCAGGGATCAGAAAAACGATCGCTTAGTGACACTGGCAAAAGGGGGTGAAAGGGTTAACTAGGGGCAATCAGGGGGTTAAACCTTTATTAGGTAATATATGGGGGTACCTGACGCTATATAAAAACCTGACGGGGAACCTAAATAACGAAATAACTAACTGGCTAACCAGCGTCACCAGTGACAGTTATACGGTGATTACTGGTGAAAGGGTTAACTCTAGGGGCAATCAGGGGGTTAAAACCTTTATTTAGGTTGTAATATGGGGGTACCTGACCTATAAAACTATTTATGAACCTATATAAAACATGGCGGTTAAAATAAAAAAAAAATGGTTACCTAGCGACACAATGCAGCGATCAGAAAAACGATCGCTTAGTGACACTGGCAAAAGGGGGTGAAGGGGTTAACTAGGGGCAATCAGGGGGTTAAACCTTTATTAGGGGGGGGTAGGGGGCTACCTAGGACCTAAAACTAACTGCCCTGACAGTTATTACAGTCACACTGACACTAAATGCAGTGATCAGTAAATAAATGATCACTGCAATTAGTGACACTGTGACTGGGGGGGGAGGGGGTGATCTGGGGGGTGATCAGGGGGTGACAGGGGGGTGTTTTGTGTGCCTAACTGTACTGGTGTCAGTGTAGTGTTGTGCACTAACCTTAACATGTTCGCCGCTCGGCGTCTCCGGTCACATAGACCGGCGCACCGAGCGTGACATCACTTCCGCCTTCCTGTCTATACAATAGACAGGAAGGGGAAGCTTTTCATTCGCCAGGAGCGATCGCGAGGGGGTGGCCAGAAACCACTGGCCGTCCCCTCGTCCCGGATCGCTCCTGAAGCGATGCCGACCGTCCCCGCCGGCGGAGGGGGGTCCGATCGGACCCCCCAACCGCCTAAAGAATGGCACGTACAGGTACGTGGTTCTGCCTGTACGTGCCATTCTGCCGACGTATATCTACATGGGGCGGTCGGCAAGTGGTTAAAGAAAAAACGTTTTTTGATTTGAATGAGTTTAGAGAAGATGACTCTCTGATTTTCTTTGGAAGTGAATTCCAGAGTTTTGGCGCATAGCAAGAGAAGGCTCTGTCTTCTCTAAGGTGTAGGTGAGTGGAGGCGACACACAGAATTTTAGGAGCAGAGGTTACGGGGGGGGGGGGGGGGGGAGTAATTTGAAATAAAGTAAAGACAGATAATGGTGTGCCAAGCCATGAAGAGCCTTGTAGGTGAGCAAGAGGATCTTAAAGCGGAGTTCCACCTGTTGTTGTTTTTTTTTTTTTTTTTAGTTTATTTAGTCAGCAGCTACAAAAAGTGTAGCTGCTGACTTTTAATAACCAGACCCTCACCTGTCCTGCGGTCCAGCGATGCAGCCCAGAGCCTAGCTCCTCTCGCCCTCCTCTCGCCCTCCTCTCCCCTCTCTCGCCCTCCTCTCGCCCTCCTCTCGCCCTCCTCTCGCCCTCCTCTCGCCCTCCTCTCGCCCTCCTCTCGCCCTCCTCTCGCCCTCCTCTCGCCCTCCTCTCGCCCTCCTCTCGCCCTCCTCTCGCCCTCCTCTCGCCCTCCTCTCGCCCTCCTCTCGCCCTCCTCTCGCCCTCCTCTCGCCCTCCTCTCGCCCTCCTCTCGCCCTCCTCTCGCCCTCCTCTCGCCCTCCTCTCCACCATAGCAACTGTGGGCACTTGGCCGTGACAGCTTACGGCTTCACAGCCGGACGTGCACTGTGCATGCGCGAGTCGGGCTGCGCTCTGCTATTGGCCAGGCAATCTTCTGGGACCTGTGACGTGTCCTTGAATATTGCTGGTGGCCGAGAAGAGGAAGTCCCACTAAAAAAGTACCCCCCCCCCCCCCCAAATTACATGTCAAATGTGGCATGTAAGGGGACGAGGAGTGCTTAAAGCGGAAGTTCCACTTCTGGGTGGAACTCTTCTTTAAAGTCTATGAGAAATCTGAGCTTCTATAGTGAAATGCAGTATTTTGAAATCCATCCAACTGTTTTGATGTTGAATTTTAAAAGCATCGGCAAGCCGGCTGATCTCACAGGTTAGATAATCTGACAGAACACAGTTTGACGGATTTCCAAATCCTGTATTTCACTATATAAGCTGAGTTTACTGGTAAAAATAAGTGTGAAATGCAAGACTTGTCCGCTGCCACCTTCTGACTGTAGGCTTACTGCGGGTGTACCAAGATGGCCACAACGGAACGTCGATTCTGTTGCATTTTCTGATGGGTAGCAGTATTCTGATAGAACGCAAGCTGGTCACAGAGGCGATAAAAGACCAAATGGCCTCTATGGTCTTGGAGGACTGGAGCGCCGTCATGGAGTCACTTCCAGCCTAGGGTGGAAGTTAAGATTTTTATTTTTTTACCGCTTCCGCATCACCTACCACATATTTACTGCAGTAGGGCACCTGATTTAGTGCACAAGGTCTGTGGCGCACGTGCCGTTGACGATTTGCTCCCGCTGTGATCGGACACACGGAGCCAATCAGCGGGTCCGGCAGAAGCAATGTATGCCAGGAACGCGGCGATCATTTGTAGAGAGGCAGAACAGCGGTCTGCCTATGTAAACAAGTCAGATTGCTGTTCTGTGAGAGGGAAAGAGAGAGATCTTGTTTCTTTCTAAACAAAAATGAAAGAATACATCACGATACAATACATTGCATCATCTAACGAGAATTTTCATAACTCTAGCAACCTATTCATTTTCGATATCAGATTAGCATGCATAAAAAATATTTGTCCAATGTTCTCATTGTGTGTACAAGGCAATAGCCCCCATCATATTGTGTAGTGGGTTGTCGTGCTTCTCACATAGAGCATCCCATTACTTTCAGTGGGTTGTCCTACACGCCACGGGAAGCTCAGGAATCGCTTTACACTTTTTTTTTTTTTTTCTTCCATTGTGGATTTTTCATGCACAGAACCATACATCTTTCTTGCCACATTTAGGCTGCCAATAAAGCAGAACTAACGGGTGAATCCCCCCCCCCCCCCATACAACAATCTCACATCTTCATCTTCTGAGTGTTGGTCTTCAGGCCTCTTCATTGGCTGGCACAGGATGACATCACTCCTGCACACACACAGGAGCCAGTTGTCCCAGTGTTCTGTCGATTTGTGCCCTCTGTCGAAATGTGCATGCGCAAAATGGAAGGGTGTTCCAGCCGATTTCCCAATCAGCTAGCGTGAGGTCACGGTAGCGAATGCCTACATCGTAGGAGGCTTTTTTTCGATGGGAGATACCATTTCACGGGCACAATTGAAAGCTACGCTAAGAGCGGAGGGACACCATAGTTGTCAGATTGAGCCTCGAAAAAGGCCTCCTACGATGTGCGTATGCGCTTTGACATTGCGCCAGCTGATCGGAAAATCGGCTGGAGTGCCCTTCCGTTCTGCGCACGGAGGGCACAAATCGACAGAACACTGGCACAGCACTGTAAGCTCCGTTTACAGCGCCAAAGACGACAGCGAGCAGGTAGTCGGTTTATTGCAGAAGAGACATTGCATGTTCCTTGTGCAATCAAAGCTTGCCTGCTCGCTGTTTCTTGTAGTGGAACCTCAGTTTCGCTTTAACCACTTCAAATTTGAATGACAATGTCGTGCAGCATTGTACCTAAATTAAATTTTGATACATTTTTTTTCCCCCACAAATAGAGCTTTCTTTTGGTGGTGTTTGCGTGCGCCCCTACAACGCCAGGAAGCCGAGGACATCATACGATGCCCCGTCCCGAGGGACAGAGTGTTTTTGTGGCCGTCGTATTACAATGGCTGGGATGGGAAGTTGTTAAAGTAGTTGGTTACCCACTTTTTTTATTTATATCTACAGGTAAGCCTATAATAAGGCTTCCCTGTAGGTAACATGAATATCTCCTAAACCTGTACGGTTTAGGAGATATTCACTTTGCAGCCGCTGACGTCACTTACAGTGCCAGAGCCGCAAACCGGGATGACACGCCGAGGGCAAAATGTCAGCTCCCTCAGCGTGGACCATCCTGCGATACGGGGACCTCGTTCTAAGGTAAGTATTTCATAATGAGCTAGTATGCGGTGTAGACTAGCTCATTATGCCTTTTGCCTTACAGGGTTTTTTCTTGTTGATTTAAACAAAATGAAAATCCTGTGTTTTTTCTCCTTTAGTGACTGCCATCTGTCTTTGCATCACCTACATATTTTGCTTTGTCTTTACAGATTTACAATGAAAAAGAACTCCTTATGGGCAAGTTGGACTTGCTCAGTGACACCAACATGGTGGACTTTGCAATGGATGTGTATAAGAACTTGTATCCAGACAAGGAGATTCCTTTTGGTGAGTTATGCACAGAGGTAACACACAGTCCTAATCCAAGGGGGGGAACTTGAAAGCCCAATTGAATATTCAGTTCATTTTAGGTGTATCAAAACAAAAGGTGTTCAACGCCTTTATTTTCATTTGAGTAGAAAAGCCCTCGCCTTGCCAGCACGCTGCTGAGAAGGACAATTGCCCTCTGTGTGGAATTGGAGATCTTTCTGTAGAGGTTTATGTACCTGCTGATTCAGCATCCAATCAGTAGGCAGTGTAAGCTTTGTTGGATGTGGATTTGTAGGTCTGACTTGGCAGGGGGGGTGTGTTAGAACTCTGCACAGAGACCAATGCTTTCACACAGATGGCAAGGGTCCTTGTCTTCAGAGTGCTCCAGGGGAACAGGCTTTTCTGCCCCACGTAAAAAAAACACACCACAAGGATAAAGCAGGTACCTCTAAGGCTACAAAAGCAATTTTATTGAAAAAATGTAAGTAAAATTATCAAAACATAAGTGTATGCCCACAACCCAGCATGGGAGTCGCCTTAGAAGTGCTTTATCCTTGTGGCATTTTTGGGTTTTGACATGGAGTTGGCTTGGAACATATGGAATGCAGGGCTTGACAAATTTGCTTGGAATCTAAGAGCCAGCTAAAAAAGTTAGGAGCCAGGTTTTATTTTTTATTTTATTTTTTTAACGACATGGAGACGAGTGAGGGGAAGATGGCCCCCGCCCGTCTCCAAGTCATTGCAGGGCAGAAGCGACTTCAAATCGTCACTTCTGCCCATAGCTCTTAAAAAGGGACATTTTATTATTTTTTTTCAAATGGCAATTTTTTTTTTTTTTGCATTTTAGTGTAAATATGAGAGGTGAGGTCTTTTTGACCCCCAGATCTCATATTTAAGAGGTCCTGTCATGCTTTTTTCTATTACAAGGGATGTTTACATTCCTTGTAATAGGAATAAAAGTTACACAATTTTTTTTTTTTTCAAAAGAACAGTGAAAAAATTAAAAGAAAATAAATAAGAAAAAAAAAATTTTTTTTAAACGCGCCCGTCCCGCCGAGCTTGTTTGCAGAAGAGTAGCGCCCACATATGAAAGCGGTGTTCAAACCACACGTGAGATATCGCCGTGATCGGTAGAGCGAGAGCAATAATTCTAGCCCTAGACATCCTCTGTAACTCAAAACATGCAACCTGTAGAATTTTTTAAACGTCACCTATGGAGATTTTAAAGGGTAAAAGTTTGTCACCATTCCACGAGCGGGCAAAATTTTGAAACCAGTCATGTTTGGTATCAATTTACTCGCCGTAACATTATCTTTCACAATATAAAAAAAAAATTGGGAAAACTTTACTGTTGTGTTATTTTTTAATTAAAAAAAGTATTTTTTCAACGAAAAAGTGCGCTTGTAAGTCCGCTGCGCAAATACGGTGTGACAAAGTATTGCAACGACCGCCATTTTATTCTCTAGGGTGTCAGAAAAATAAATATATATAATGTTTGGGGGTTCTAAGTGAAGGAGATAGGCAGGCAGTGAAAAAAGACTGCTCCATTAGCATTGCTGGGTGTCATACCAACGGCCACCACAAGAGGGCGCCATATTCTAAAAGGTACCATAGGACTGCACAAGGCCGCAAAGCCGGGGCCTCAATTACCGGCCGGCACGGCCGATCGCGCGGCGGGGGGGGGGGGGGGGGGGGGGGGTAATGGAGACAGGATACCCCCAGCTGTGCTGCCCCAGGCGCCAGGTCGCTAATTCTAGTCGCCAATGCGACCTGGCGCCTGGTATTCGTCGAGCACTGATGGAATGTATTTTTTATTTTATTTTTCAATCGACTGCTTTGCAGGTTGATGGTCAAATGTGCTAGTATGTGTTGTATACTAGTTCATTATGACACTTGCCTGGTAAACAGAGCCATTCAGCTCGGAGTCATCGCCCTTCCTGGCACTACCATCTTCACTACAGCCGTTTTGATGTCACTCCCGCTCATGCATACGGGAGTCACCATTGTAGCGCAGTGCTCTCTGCATTCGGTGTGCCCTGAATGCAGAGCTGCTACGCATGCGCCAACTGTTTATTTTTTTGACTGTGGTCACCAAATAGAAAGAAAAGTAAAATTCCAGCCAATATGATAAACTGAGATGAAGAAAAAAATGAAAGTAAAGTTGATTTACAGCGTTTCTCTGTCTAGGGAATGCCAGGGATCTATGACATGTGGAAGGGAGCAATGAGGAGCTTATAGCATCCACTGTGAATTCTTAGTTGATATAGAAAGAGGAATGGTATAGTTTACATTAAAGTGGAAGTGAAGTCAGTTGGAGGAGGTCGGCATTTGCCATAATGTGTTGCTATGCATAGCATATGAATGTGTGTATTGCCAAGGGTTACCCCTACTGAACCCTCAGCATAGGGAAAGTAACGTTTTTTTTTTTTTTTATTACATAATTTGTGCCACTTCTTGGGTACCAAGAGAGTAAAAAAACTTTTTTTTTTTTTCTTCTCCCTAAGGGTTCAGTAGGGGTAACCCTTGGCTATACCAACATTGCTATTTAAAGGATGACGGTACCCCCTGTATCTGGTAGAGACCTAAGCATTTTGAGGCATTCATTCTCCTATATGTATAGTATATGCACTTTTGGTTGCTCTACTCCAGCGTTGAGGGCCGAGCTCTCCTTATCGACTCCTAGCCCTGCTGGGGCCATATTGTTCTCCTCTTCCTCCCGGTCCGCCATTTTTTTTATTTTGTCCATTGAATATTTCACTAATGATGTAACTCTTGTGCTTCATTCCCCTAATCTGTTAGATGCTGGGATTGTGTATTCTCCGCAGTCAGTGTATAGATTAAAAAAAAATTGTTCGTGTTTTCAATGCTTTTGCATTGTTTATTTTAGAAACAAAAATTAAATAAATCTGACAGAGCGATTAATATGATTAAGCAATGGCCTCGTGTCTGTGACTACCTGCGGGGGAGATGCATGAACACCTGTGCATCCTTATGCGAATAAACATGGCCCTCGAATGCTGCAATATCCCTGTGTCACCGTGGCCCAATATACAGTCCTTTTAATTTCAAGTGCTGAATTGTCGCTGCCAGAGTCTCCACTGTTAAAGTAATGTACTCCTCCAGCCTCAGCAAGAACGGAAACCTCCAAAGAGTGCACAGACTCGTGCTATAGTTTTCCATAAAGTTAAAGGAATAACCAAGGGGAACCAATGATTTGAGAAACTCAGATTATTTTGATTGAGTAGAAAGATATTGTTAGTTCCCTTGAGACGTGGCGGTCTTAAGAGGTTCACCTGTGCCAATTCAGATTTGTCACTCCTGGCTTTCACTCGACTTTGCTCAGCATTTTTTTTTCTTTATACTATGGGTAAGAATCCTACTGAAGTTTTTTGCTGGTTTTATAATTTTTTTTATTATTATTATTTTTTGTAGTAGTACATGAATTGTAGTATTTAGCGAATATTTACCATTTCCCATTATTTGTAACATCTTTTATGTTTGCTGATTTTGTGCAGCTCTCAGAGAGAAGAGAACCACGGTTGTTGCACAGCTGAAATCGCTGCAGGCTGAAACAGAACCCATTGTAAAGATGTTTGAAGATCCTGAAACAACAAGGCAGATGCAGTCTACTAGGTATGTAAAGGACTCTTCATTGACCTCCTGCGTTGGTGTGTCAGAAATCAGCACTACCCGTGGTCAGCTCTCACCTCTAATGCACTCAAGTGGTGAAATATGGTTGCTGTGATCAATGTTTCCAGCTCTTCCTTCAGCTACATACATGAGGATAATGATGAATTGTATGTAAAATGTCTGTCTTGGGCATAACGGTGTTGGTTATGAGACCTTGGACCGGCAGCACATTTTTTTTATTTTTATTATTATTATATCTAAACTTTTTTGTGTTTCTGTGCACGAACGTAACCTTGTACTCCCCACCACCTTTTGTGATGTCCACCACACGCATCCAAGCAGACCACTTCAAAAATGGGTGCATGTGTGCTGCAAATGTGCCAAAAGTTTTCTGATTCCAACAAAGCCCTGCCGCACATCTGCGTGCGCGAAAGGGCTTTCTCACACATGCGTGAAGATGGAACAGATATGTAAGTCTTACATCTCAGCATGTCTGGGAAATCCCTGTGTGTACGCACAGATGTTCCGCTAGGACACTTCTAGGACCCAAAGGACAGGCAGAGACTACCCCAGTACATCTCTGCATGTGCCAGATTATCAAAGATGGCGGTTCATGAAGGGAGCTGGGCCATCATAAAAAGGGACTCAAGTTCCTCTTTACTGGTGTGTCAAGCCCAAACTTTTTTCTTAGTTTTGGATAGAGTGGTGAAGGCTTAGTACCCCTTTTTAAGGTTTTTATGGCTTTTTTTTTTTTGTCATGCTGTTTTTACTTGCTGAATGTTGCGGGGTAGCTCCGTGAAAAAAAAAAAAAACAAGTTTCTTTAGTAGAGTAAGGCTAGAACTCCATGGTTTTAATTTATTTGTCCCTGCCGCAGACTTTTGTGATAAACGTCCTCAAGACAGGAAGTGAGAGGCAATATCTCAGTCTGTTGTAACCCACTTAAAGCATACTTCAGTAATTTTTTACTTATACCTTATACAGCCCACCACCTCTTTCTTGTCTGGTAAAAAGCCTAGGCTTATGGCATCAGGCACAGCATGCTCTCTCACTCTTGTGAAAGTTTGCCAGGAAGGGAGTGGGGGTGAGTTATAAGAGGGCAAATGAGAGCTGGAGGTGTGTGTCTGTAAATCCAGGAAGTGAACAGGCAGCAACTTCAGCTCCCCACAGTTAAAATGGTTGCAGCCAGACTCAGTGGAGGGAGATTTCTGCAGCATATAGAATCACAGTAGATATAAAATAATATGCAAAGTGTTGGAGGGAAGCTTCAGAATGGCATGTTTTTATTACAAATTATGTGAGCAGACTGAAGTTCCTCGTAAATGCGTATGTGCAGCGGAAGGAAGGGTGGGTTTTAACGCCCACATGCTGCACGTAATGCATTTATAGACAGCTGAGGTTTCTGTGCTGAGAACGCGCTCCCAGCTCAGTAACCGAGCTGGCAGGTGGCTCTTAGTCTGTAACCATGATCGGGAACTGGTGGGTGGGACCTTATCTGTGCGGGAAGGGGTTAATGCAGGTAACAGTAAAAACCAGATGGGATCCAAGCCTTCCCTACTCTATTCTAAACTTAAAGGGAAAACAAAAGGTTATTTGGCCAGGCTTCCAATATTCATGTATACTTAACAAGCATTCGCAATAAGTCCTCATTCCACATCTGTTGCCACAGGCACTGGAGTAATTCATCCTCAATGTTTACAAAAATACTTAACTGTAAACTTTCAAACAAAGTACTATTCATTTTGTGCACCATTTATTATTAATAATAATCAGGATTTATATAGCGCCAATAGTTTACGTAGCGCTTTACAACTTGAGAGTAGATGGTACAAATACAATACACTTTTTAATATAGTAGGAATCGGAGGGCCCTGCTCCTTTTTAGAGCTTACAGTCTAAGAGGGAAGGTCAATAGATACAAGAGGTAATAACTGGGCGATGTGCTGATTGAGAATATAAATGTACAGTTGTTAGGTGGGGGCCAGATGGGCTTCTCTGACGAGATGAGTTTTAAGGGATTGTCTGAAAGTGGCTAAATTAGGAGAAAATCAGACAGATTTGGGTAGAGCATTCTAGAGGATGGGAGAGGCTCTGGAGAAGTCCTGAAGGCGAGCATGGGAGGAGGTAACATGGAAGTTTGAGAGCACCATGCTTTGCATTCGGCTGAACCTGTCATCCTCCTTTTAGATGAACATGGAGCTTGAAACTCTGGCTTCCAGTGTTAATTTACATCTTTCCTTTAATCCCTAGGTGCCAACAGTATGCAAATATGTGGTCTCTCGGTGGGTGGGCCTTGGCACCAAGAGGGTGCATATTTGTGTACCAATTAGCAGATGCAGCTGTGTTGAGAGTGTGTACCCTGTGCACTAACGGCACAGTTACTGTTGACTCCAGAAAAGCTCCTGATTGCTTTTTACGATCAGTAGCTTTCTGATCATGTGACCGCCAATCACGGTGGTCACATGATCATAAACGCCTCATCAAAATCTGAAACTCTTTAAAGGGCTGGGAGGCGCCGACGCAAAGCTTCTGTGTGCCATGCTTGTGCATAAGCTACTTTGAAACTCTCCCAGCCACCTACAACCTCATGACACAGCCCTAGCCCTGAGGTCTATAGGGAGCTGCCTTGCAGGGTAGCCGCTAGGGATTATCATGGAAAGCGGTCACATGCTTCCCCCATACCTGGAAATGAGTGGGGGAAGCTTTCCACACATCCTCATTATGCCCAGAATGGGGCAGCCAAATATTATTTAGAAAATCTCTTACTGCTGTTCTTGAACCCCTTTGGGGAGATGTTAACCATGTCTTGCCCCTGCTATCGTCACCTGGACAAGACAGTCATGGTAAAATTCTTTATTTTACTGGAGATAAAACACCTTTTATAAGTTTTGTTCCAGCTGCAGAAATTAGGAAAATTCCTTAACAGGGCCACTGACTAATAATGTAAATGTGAACTGTAGTTCTACCCCTTTCCAGGCATTACAATCACCCTTGTGCTCCGTAGTCTTATTGCTCAGGAATTAATATCTAGTTAAAAGATGGCCTTGTGCTTTAATTCATGAAGCCACACATAGCATTTCATCTGGGCAAGCGTGGCCTGTGTTAATCTGTGCGAGTGCTGCTCCTTCCTGATGTCCGTCTTTTATAGAAGTGTGCAGAGCACATTCAGCAATACATCCCAGAGTCACCTCCATGTATGCTCTTCAGCTCTGTAATTCAGAGCCTTTGATAAAGTGATATGTCAGGCTGCGGCTTTTAAATCTAAGCATGTTCCACCTGTATCTCCAACACTTTAAACTGCTGATCGCTGCAGTAATTGTCTACAAGAACTCTTTATAGTTTGCAGTTAATCAGGATGAGGAAATTGTCCCTTCTGTGTAATTAACTCCAAATGTTTGTATTTCTTTGGTAACGGTTATTAAAGGTTACAGGAGATGGTCTGGCTTTCATGGTTTTAACCCTGCAGCATTCATTTTATGAACATCAGGCTGGCTTATATTGTGCATTGCTCAAGCTTTTGTGTGTGGTGTGTTTTTTTTTTTTTTTTTCCCCGCTTGATAGATTAATTCTTAGTGTATAGAGTGTAACTGGCATCATCTGTCTTATAACTAGAGAGAAGAGGATTAATGCTGTCCACTTGTTCATGAATGAGTTCTAATATTGTAGGCATATTCTTTACTTCAAAATGGGAGTTTAGGCCCCTTTCACACTGAAACGTTTTTCAGGCGCTACATCGCTAAAAATAGCACCTGTATGAATGAATAATTTGTATAGCGCTACAATGCGAACTGAATCGCCTCAAGGCGCTGTATTCGTGCTTTGTTGTCAAGCTTCTTTGAAGAGGTGGGTCTTGAGTTTTTTCCTGAAGTTTTCCTGAAGTGTTTTTTTCTTCCATGCGGATGTAGGTTGGTAGAGAGTTCCATAGCCGTGGTCCTTGGACAGCGATAGCTGTATAGCGCCTGAAAAAAGCGGGTCCTTTCACTCCAGTGGGAAAGCCGGAGGGCTTTCACACTGGAGCAGTGCGCTAGCAGGACGGTAAAAAAAGTCCTGCTAGCAGCATCTTTGGAGCATTGTATTCACCGTTCCTACCCATTGAAATCAACGGGGCAGCGCGGCTATACCGCCGGCAAAGCTCCAGCGGCGCTTTGCCGGCCGGTTTTTAACCCTTTTTCGGCCGCTAGCGGGGGTTAAAACCGCCCCACTAGTGGCCGAATACTGCTGCTAAAACGACTGTAAAGCATCGCTAAATATAGTGCTACTTTACCGCCGACGCCCGCACCGCCCCAGTGTGAAAGGGGCCTTAGAGAAGAGATGAAGAGAAATGGTTAGGAGATGAAAGAAGTCTCGGCTCACTCCAAGGCCTCACCCTCCATGTTTTGCCCCCTCCCTCGGGCTTAAGCATGAAGGACCCCCATGATTAGGCATCTTCAATTTCTCCATCTCTTCTGGCATCTTCCCCAACTCTCTAAAACATGCATTAGTCACCCCCATACTTAAAAAGCCCTCACTAGACCTCTAATCTTACCAACCTATGCTACATAGTCTTGCTCCCCTTTTTATCATAACTCATTGAACATCTGGTCTCGGCACCTCACCGAGAATAACCTTCTTAATCCCCTTTAGTCTGAACTCCGCGCTCAACACGCCACGGAAACTTTTTTTCTCTCCTAAAAACAATACCATCTACCACGCTAGAGACGCCAAAATCTTTTTCTCTCTACCCCTCAGCTCTTTCCTTCAGTCTCCTCACGTATCGTTAATTTACTAACTGACGTATCCATCTGGATGTCACACCACTTCCTCAAACTAAATCTATCCAAAACTGAGCTCATGATTTTTACCGCCCCTTCCCGTTTTCTCTGTTTAAGATCAGTAGCTACTATCAGCCCCCCCCTCCTCGTTCCCTTCGTTCATCCCAAGATCTCCTCCTCTCTAGTTCCCTCGTCACCCCCTCCCATGCTTGCCTCCAGGACTTTTCCCAAGCCTTTCCTTTCCTGTGGAACTCCCTACCCCAATCTGTCTGATTATTCCCTACTCTGCTTTTTAAGCGATCCCTGAAAACCCTCCTCTTGAGAGAAGCCTATTCTGCCCACACCTAACAACTGTACTTTTATTTTCTCCATCAGATCATCCCCCACAATTAATACCTTATTTGTATCAGTTGACCCTCCCTCCATAGAATGTAAGCTTTAACAAACAGGGCCCTCTGATTCATCCTGTATTGTATCTGTACCGTCTGCCCTCATGTTGTAAAGCGCTTCGCAAACTGTTGGTGCTATATAAAGCCTATATAATAATTCAGCCCCGAGGGCGGGGCGAAACATGTTGGGGGCGGGGACTTGATAGAGAGAGCTTAGGCTGCTTTTATATGCCAACCATATGACTGGGTGAGGTGTGCGGCTGCCGAGACATTTCTCCATCTCCTCTGTGTGCTTTCAGTCAGGACGGACTCTTCCCCAGGCTGCACTCTCAATAAACGGATAACCACCTCACAGGACTTTGGTAGCCTGAGTG
The DNA here is from genome assembly GCA_028564925.1 of Lithobates sylvaticus. NCBI lineage: Eukaryota > Metazoa > Chordata > Amphibia > Anura > Ranidae > Lithobates > Lithobates sylvaticus. The sequence goes on from CM053030.1 coordinate 66,378,514, forward strand.
GGGCCCCTAAGCTAAATCCAGGGTCAAATTGGCAATTTAATTGGAATCCAGCTTCTTCATCACACACAGATGGGAACACAGACTTGTGGGAAGGTAAAAATTATTTCTCATTCACACAGGTGTTGCTAATAGGCAGTTGGGAAAAGGTAAAAATGTGACCTGTCAACACCGCTCACTATTGTTAAAACAGACAGTGGATGGAGGTGTACACATGGCAGAGGTTGTCTGGAGAGGATGCTTTGCAACCGCCCATGTTCTCTATTGAAAAGCTATGCAAGCACACCTGTGACATTAAGGCTTCATGTACACGGGACATTGTTCAACCTCTCCTGAACGATTTAACTTGACAGCTAGAAACCGGCCTCTAAAAACAGCAGTTTAGCAGCATTTACATGCCGCGTTTAGTAGCGTTTTAAAAATTTCTATTTTTTTTCAAAATAGCCAAAAATGAAAAACACCTGTAAACGAAATGCTTCTAAACACAGCTTCTCAGCGCTTTTTTTATTTTTTATTTTTTTTTCTTGGTTCCAAAAAAAGCCTCTAAACGCAACTGCCTAGAAACGACTGTAAACGACCCTGTGTACATGTACTGAAAAGAAAACATAGAGGAGAGTTCAGGAGCAGTTGAAAAAAAATGCCCAACTGCTCCTAAACATCCGTTTACCAGCAGCCGTGTACATGAGGCCTTGCAGTGTGTTTTAAGGTATGGTTGCAAAGCATCTAAAGTGATTATTTTCCATTTTAGCATTGTAAAAGGAAAAGGTGTTGAATGTTGTGTGATGCAACTTAACTGCCTGTGCAGTATATGCAAAATGTGCATTAATGCTATAGGTGCGTTTTAATACACGTTAAAGGCTGTTAAAATTCAATCCCTGTGTGAATTGTAGCCTTAGGTTGCCTATTATGTGATCTGTGGTTGATGTGAGAGCCTAGTTTGAAATATATCAAGACTGCTAATATTTAGTTTGCCTAAAGCCCAACTCTACCCAAAAATTTGTTTGGCCATCAATCTTTTCAACCCCCCCCCCCAGTGCATTCTTTCTAGAGTCAAGCTTGGTTCACACTGGAACCGGCTGCCCTGATCCGTTTCAGGGACGGATCAGGGAAGAATCTATGCCTGAATTCCCCCCTGAAACTGAGCCAAAGACAGAGTGTTTCAGTGCAGTGCCCTTCAGCCGCAACAGAGATATGTGAATCGGCTACATAGAGAGCCGGTCACATTCTCCTGTTATGTGAATTGGATGGGGAGAAACCCCATCCAATGGTGTGAACCCGGCCTAAAGTTTTTATTACCTGGTGAAGTAACTTATGCCCACCTGATTCCTATCTCGCATACACCACACAGGAACGGAGCTGAGGCTGTCAATCAGCTGGAGCTCCCTCCCGTCACCATTTTTCTCTTAGTGTCAGGAAAACTTGTTGGAAGTGATTCCTGCTTATGGCAGAGGAAATATACAGCAGACATAGATGACACTTAGTGCTCTGGATTGGGACAAGTACACACTATAGAGGGGTATGCTTTGTTCATATCTTAGGTCTTTTTGCCAGATATTCATGAGCAGGAATACGGGTTAAAGCAGAAGAACTACATACATTTTTTTTTTTTTTTGCAAATTAGTAGATGGGAATAGATCAGATGTATTGTGTTAGTTTATAGTAATAAACTCTCAGGTTGTAAATGTTTGCTTGGTTCTTTTTTTATTTAAAACAATAATAGTCCCTCACTCTGTACAAGTGCAATGCTCCCCACAAATTCAACCGGTCAGTCAGTATGCACACTCTCTTCATAATTTACAGGCGATGGTTCTTCCTCTCCCAGGAGTTCTCCTTACACGTGCAAAGCGTCTCATTAATTCTTGTGCTTGGAAGTGCTTCTCCTGTAAGACTCAATTCAATGGTGGCCTAAGCTATCAATCATTAGCAGATCAAATGTCCTTTTCCGGCATTCCAAAGGTCCCTAAAAATGAATACCACTAGGTACAGCGTCTAGCCGCTGCCTATTTCAGCCGGTCATGGATTTTGACAGGCTGCTGCTGGCTCCAGGGCTGGACGCTGAACCTTTTGTCTCCTGGGGGTCCGAAAACACCAGGATTTGACATGCAACGACTAAAATACTAGTGTGGCTGAGGCCTTAAAATTCCATTTCGTAGCAGGATGTTTTGTGCTTGGTAATATGTAAAACATTTGGATTGTAGTGCTGCTTTATCAGATATATGCCTGTTATGATGCACAGGTTATATTACTGAGGAGTAGCTTGCTGACTGTAAAAAGTGATTTTAATGACCTTAAGTGGTGTCACTTTTTAAGTCCTGGAAGGGCAAAGTTTTATATAATGCAAGTCATCCCTCTCCGCTTCTAGGCATCTAAAGCTTCTTGAAAGCCATTGCAGTTGCTGGCTTTAGCTTATAAAGTTTTGCTAATGAGATTGCAGGCTTTTAGCGCACAGTAAAGCTAATTAGAGATGGCGTAAAATCCCAAAAGTACGTAGCAAGAAGAATTCATATTTGGCTCTGGATTCTTGATTCTGAGAAAGAAGAGGTCATCCTGGAGTTGAGGGTACAGGCGAGTCATTGTTGGACATAATTAAAGCTTGTTGCCAGACCTTAAAGTGGTTCTCTGCTAATTTTTAAGGTTAAAATGTTATTAAACCCTGGATTTTTATTAACGTTTACAGTAGCTGACATTAGCACTTACCTTGTCTGCTGCTTCATCTTCGTTAAAATCTTGTATAGCTCCTTAATTGAGACTGTTTATAGATTAGTGCCGCAGGTTTCCTGTGTTAGGGTGGCTCCATTGCCTTGCAATGTTTCATGGCGCTGCCCCTAATGTGTTTTCCCAGCCCACCGTCTCTACAGTAAAATAACATATTATCCAGACATAGGCTGGGCGGAGGGGACCACCAGTTCCTAAATGTCTTGCCGGACACTTTCACGGTTCAGATGGTGATGGTCACTGTACTTGATGTTGCAGTGGTGTACTTTGCCCAGGTAGTTACTGCACACTGGATGCTAAATGTGACGGGACAAGTACTGATATCAAAGAAAACCTTTTCCTTTCAAGTGTCAGTGTTATCCTGTTTTAAATGTCCTAGAAATGTGTCCAGTAACATGCAATTGTATAAATAATGTACTAGTTCTCGCTCATGCAGTTCATGCATCGAAAGAGACGTGTGCAGCCTTGTTACTAGTCCTAGTTCTGTGTCTTTAGTGTTAAAAACAGGTGAGTGAATCCAGATGAATGAGTGACGTGATTTGAAGGACTCGTCTCAAGTGTGCTAGCCACGGCTCGCCCACCATACAAAACTGCAAAAAGGAAGAAACGGCTGCACTCCAAGATGATGAATACGAGTCCTTTTATTGATCCATCCAAATGACACACCACAGGAAGAAACGACAATCAAGGTAGACATGTTTTACACAGTATCATGTACTTAATAATTCCACTGATTAAGCACATGATACTGTGTGAAACATGTCTACCTTGATTGTCGCTTCTTCCTGTGGTGTGTCATTTGGATGGATCAATAAAAGGACTCGTATTCATCATCTTGGAGTGCAGCTGTTTCTTCATCTTCAGCCGTCTTGGTGTTATGTGCCAGTCTTATTGGGACAACATAAGATAACTTATAAGTGTTTTTTTTTTTTCTCTTTTACAGGGATGGAAGGATGCTGTTTGAACATCTTGCTGAAAAACATGGGGTATGTATGACTGTTCTGGTTATTCCTATGCACATAAAAACTGTCAATTCCAGTACTTTTAATAAGGCCTCTGTCATAATGGCTGTTGTGACTATTCATCTGCTTCTAAAGCTTAAAGGGATTGTACAGCTTAGTTTTTCTTTTTTAAATATCAAACATGTCATACTTGCCTTCACTGTGCAGTTAGTTTTGCACGGAGTGGTCCTGATCTGCCTTTTCTGGGGTCCCTCAGTGGCACTCCTTCCCGCATCAAGTGTCCATGTCAGAGAAGCACTCTCCTTGGTGGACACCCATGCAGGTGCGCTCCCGAGTCCTGCATCTGTGTCCATTCACACAGAATGCAGGACTTTGCTCTGCCCCACCATCGCTGCGTCATTGAATTTTATTGATCGCAGCAGGAGCCAATGGCTAGGCTGCTATCAATCTATCCAATCAAGACACGAGACACCAGCTAGAGCTGGTATGCTTGTTCCCGGCCAAAGAATGACAGCGTTCAGATAAGTAAAACTGGGGGGCTGCACCACTACAGGAGGCTTTTCACCTTAATGCTTGAAAAACCATGAGGGTTTACATCCCCCTTTAAGCAGTTGAAGCTGAACTCCGGGCAAAACGCTAAATACACACATGAATACATGTAAGGGAGCGATTAAATGTGCCTAAGAATTTGTTTTTGTCCCTCCCAGATGTGGAGTTTACACAGCTCTGCCTCACAGCACAGTCCCACATTGTGAGTGGACAGTGAAAGGAAAAGCAGAAAATTGCTGATCTCTGCTAGCTATCATTGTCAACATGCTCTTTGCCATGCAGCACAACTCATTGGTGCCTTGTGCTGCAATAGGCAGGTACCAAATCAAATTCAAGTATTTACCTTGCTTGCATTTAAGAAAAAATCAAGCTTAGTTCTGTATTGAATACAAAGATGCATTCATTTTAATATGTCTTCCTGGAGTTCATCTTTGATATGATCCTTCAGTTTTCTGTGTCCCTGGGTAGGGGAGGATAAGACACTAGCACTTCCGACTACAAGCCCAACCGCTCACACATTCCTGGTCAGGAGCTGTGCTATCTGGCAGAATGAAAATATATATTTTTACAGTACAGCGCAGCTATGTGACCATTTACTACACCTGAGCCAACTCTTGGTGGAGTTCTGCCTAACCATTTGCGTTAATAATTTGCAAAGAGCAAATCATTCCAGTTCATGTTAAAGAACTGAATAGTTTGGTGTATCACGGCCTTAAAACAATTCTCCAGGAGAAAAAAAATAAATCATCTCGGGATATGAGTTGTGTGCCCTACCTTCACTCTGCACAGCTGTATTTTGGCAGTAAAACAACAGCATCACATTAATGAGGTCATCCTTCCTGTGAGCTGCTTCATTGTCGGGCTGACGAGTATAATGGAGCCCCAATAGGCTTTTCAGATTACAGGTGGCCCTTATCAAGAACGGTTTAGGTGCAAATGCTAGAGGTGTGTAAATAAATTTAGTGTTTTGTTTTCTCCAAGGTTAGCACATCTGGATTACATTTTTTTTCTAATGATTGGAGTTCAAATTTAAAGTGGATTTCAAGACATGTTTTTTTCATGTGTACCAGTCCTTGGTCCTGAAATCATTATTTTGAATTTATTGGTGGAAAAAAAAGATTTTTCCCCTCTGTATCAGTTCCTATGGTGGTGGCACCATTTTTTGGTCTGGGTTTGTCTTCTTTGGTATAATCTGTATTCTGACAGACCAGTCAGAATACAGTCCCAGTTCTGAATCTTAGTGGAAAGGCAAACCCTTAAATTTATTTATTTTTTTCTCAACTTGCTGGATTTTTCAGAAATTATAAACGGAAGTATTTTTCAAAAGTGCATCTTTTTTTCTTTGCTTGCCAAAACTAGCTTCCTGCAGCTAGCTCGTAAATTTATGGCTGGATTTCTATTTATTTGTTAACATTTTTTGTTTTCTTCCAGTTTAGGCAGGAGTACTTGGACACCTTGTACAGATATGCAAAGTTCCAGTATGAGTGCGGAAACTACTCCGGGGCCGCAGAGTATTTGTACTTTTTCAGAGTGCTGGTAAGTGAGCGTGTATTGCCCATTATTTGCTTTCTGTGGAGTTTTCCTTGTATCTGGTATCCAACCCGTTGACCTTGAGAGATCCAGGTCGCCATAGCTGCCAAATCGCTGACCTAATATACTAAGAAATGGTAGTTTAAACGAAAGCCAAGTTGCCATTGGTCAAATGTAATTGCAATAAAACAATGTGTATAGATTGCCATGTAAAGCTCTGCATTAACTGTTGGCGCTATATCGTGTATAATAATGTTTTTTAACTTTAATAATTGCACAGTTTTGTTTATATATTGTGAATTGCTGTATGTGGTCAAGCGGAGCTCCTCCCAAAAGTGGAAGCGCCACTTGTTTGCTGCCTCTGCCCCCTCCGCTGCCATATTTGGCACCTTTTGTGGGGAGCGGGTATCTTGTTCAGATACACGCTTCCCCCTTCTCCTTCCCCCCGCTGCCGGGCGACTGGCTGTTTCCCCTAGCCGAGATGGCAGCCCCCCGAGAGCCAATTGAAAAAATTGACTCGGGTGAAGACACAGATTAGGACACTTACCTGTGCACAAATGTTAAGTCAGCAGCTATAGTATTTTTGTATTTTAATTCACATAGCAGCAGTGTAATATTCCATCCATAGTGAGGGGAACGATCCCTGTAAAGATACCAGCGGCCAAACCGGTCCAGTTCCAGGGACCTAAAATTATGATAGAGAGAGGTTACTGTTGTGTGCATAAACCATATGGTTTTGGAGAATGCACAAAGGAAGACGTTAAATTGCCAATACGCAGTTAGCGGTTACAGTTTAACCCCTTAATGACCTGACTAAAACCAGTCCTAATGCCTGAATACAGTTTTGCAATATTAACGTATCTTGGTCAAACGAAATAGTAAAGTTTTCAAATTCAGCTGAGATTTTATTTTTTACCATTATCATAACCTACCATAAAAGGACAACTCCGTTCCTGACAATTGCAGTGATGCCACATCTGTTAGTGCATATTTTGCTTATTTTTATTTATTTTTTACCCAACCTTAAAGTGGTTGTAAAGGCAAAAGTGTTTTTTTTTTTTTATCTTAATACATTATATGCATTAAGATAAAAAGCCTTCTGTGTGCTTCAGCCCCCTAATATTTACCTGAGGTCCATCTAGATCCAGCGTTGTTGCAGGACTGTCTCGGCTGCCCGGGTCTCCCCTCCTCATTGTGACCTGGGAAAAGTGTGTGTGTGTGTGTGTGTGTGTGTGTGTGTGTGCGTGTGTGCCACACAGGCTTGATGGGACGGGGGTATGTAGACAATGCATCTGCAGCTGCTGCTAGAGTGCTGACAGGGAATGGAGCCTGTCCTGTCTTCTCCAAAGGTTCAAGGAAGGAAAGGGTGACTCCTGGAAAGTCGCTCATCTATGTTGTCCTGCTACGATGAATGGAGTGGCAACCTCAGCCTAGACTCTGACCAGACCAAGTCCCCAATGTGTTTCACTCCCCCCCCCCCCCCCCTCCCCGAGCTTGGTCATGGGGATGGCCATTGGCTCCCACTGCTGGCAATCAGTCAAGTCAGCCAATGAGGAGAGAAAGTGGCCAGTCTGCGGCTCCATGTCTGAATGGACACAGGGAGCTGTTGCTCATCTCAAGTGCCCCTATAGCAAGCTGCTTGCTCTGGGGGTACTCAACATAAGGCAGGAGCACTAAAGAAGGACCCGAGAAGAGGATCGGGCCCGCTCTATGCAAAACCATTGCACAGGACAGGTAAGTATAACATGCGTGTTATTTTTAACCAAAAAAAAAAAAGGACACTTTAAACAAACTGACACCTTAGGTATCCCACCTAAATTACAATAGCCCTGACCTTTGACCCCAATCCTTAAACTGACCTAGATCATTCTATTTCTTCTTAATTTTTCCACATTTTTGTTTACTTTTTTATTTATTTTAATTTTTTTTCCTCTAGCAGGGAGAAAAAGATGCATTGCATCTTTTCTCCATTTAGGAGAGAAAAAAAGCAGAGGGGTGATTAATCGCTTCCTTATCCAATCAGAGGCTATAGCAGTGATTAGCTGATTGTGTCCAGGGCTTCCTGATTCCCAGTCCTTAGTATGGGACTGCCTGTTCCCAGCACAAACACGTGTATACGGCCTCATGGAAGAAGAATGAATACACTAATAGAAGTGCCAAAATATTTAGTAATGGGGCCCCACATCAAATATCTATGTAGAAAGCAAAAACCATGTATAGGATGAGGGCGGGGGAAGGGAATTTCTCAGTACTCCCAAGAAATTACTACAACATTATCAATATTTCTGAGAATTATAAAAAAACAATTTTTATTACAAAATCTTCAAAAACAATGTACCGTATATACTCGAGTATAAGCCCACCCGAATATAAGCAGAGGCACCTAATTTTACCACAACCCACTGGGAAAACTTAATGACTCGAGTACAAGCCTAGGGTGAGAAATGCGCAGCTACTGTAAGTGGAAAAGAGGGTCAACAATGCCCATTTGCAGCCATAGGTCCCCCAAACTTCAAACTTGGTAGTTAAGGGTTCCTAGATGCCCCCTAGCTGCAAAATTGGGGTCTCTGGACCCAAAGGGTCTCGAAATGACATTGCTGCAGATGGACACAGTTGACCGACTTTGGGGCCCTGTATCTCGGGGTCACTTGGTGCTAAGAACCCCCTATTTGGATATGTTTATAGTGCTAGTTCCAATGGGTTTGAATACCAAATGCATGAGGTTCCTAGCATCAAGTGTCCCCGAGATACGGGGCCCCAAATTCGGGTCGGGTGCTTGACTCGAGTATAAGCCGAGGGGGGCATTTTCAGCACAAAAAAATGTGCTGTAAAACTCGGCTTATACTCGAGTATATACGATACACATTGCACCTCCTCAAAAAGACACTCGTGGTTGTGACTTGTCCCCATGAAATATGAATGTACGGCTCTTCAAACCAACTTTGGCTGATGGAAGAAGACCCAGTTCTGTGAGGTCACATATATGTGCGCACGCCGGCTGGAAGGGTTAACCAGAGTTGGGCTTTAAGAGATTGGGCTTTTAGTAGTTGGGATTTCATAGATTTTAAGCGGGGCGCGAAGCTTTAACAGATGGCTGCTTTCTACTTTTTCTATGGCGGATGAAGCCGTATTTTGCAATGCAGAGAACATTTGTTATTACTGGATGTATTCAGGATGGGGTTTAATTCCTGCAGCCCAGGTGGACCACATCAGCGATTGTAATCTATATCTACAGCACAAAATTCAAATGTTGAAAAGCAGACTGGCAAATTGAAGGTAATGGGCAGTAATGTTCCGTAGCGGCCCGACCTCCCCTTATCAGAGCCCTCCATCAGCCTTCTCTGGAATATTACTACGGATTTAAGAGAGGCAGAGTCATTTACTTGGGAAATGTAAACAGCTTAAATGAGGTTAATAAAACCAGGCCCGTGGTTTCATTACAAGGCCTGAAAAGAGCTGCTTATTCATATCATTTGTTAATGCTGGGAGTGAATTTTGAGAATGAAGATTTAATGTCTTGTTCGGGGCTCTGCACAGTAAATTTATTGTTGCTGGCCAGTGACTGAATGTGCCATTCCCCCAGCAAATGGAAACTTAAGGTAACCCCTGTAAAATCCAGATATTGAAACTATTCTAGCATATCCTTGCTTGAAAGGTTAGTATGCAGAGCCAACTGTAATGACATGGATTCTGGCCAAGTGAGCTCGCATGAACCTCCTGCCTACTAACAAAAAAAAGATAGCAAAATTGTGCATGGAGACCTCATAAACTGCTGGTTTGAGAGTGACGATTGTTTTAATCTTCTCATTTTCTAAATTCTTCATTTATGAACAGTTGTGGCTGTGATGTATGAACTACTTTTTAATTTTTTACATTTTTTTTTTTTTTTTTTTTTTTTTTTAAATGAAAGCACATTTTAGTGATTTTCTGCAGCAAAGCTCACATCCCGAAAGCCAAGTAGCCAAAGCACCAATAAACACAAAATCACTTATTTAGAGGGAATTAGCAGGATTCCAAATTATTTTTTTGGGAAAATATAGTATTATAGTAATAAGTATAACACGCACTCCAAGTTCAGGATGGAATTTTAAGGGGAAAAAAAGTATTTAAACGCCCATCAATGCAGCTTTATTGGTGTCCATCTGCAGCCTTGTCCATCATTGCAGCCCATCCCAGTGTCCATCTGCAGCTTTGTCCATTATTGCATCCTTGCCCAGTACCTTTGCAGCCTTGCCAGTCTCTTCAGCATTTCCCTGATTTAAATTTGGCACCAATTTCCGCTGACTGTGAGAGGAGCGAGCAGAGATGCAGAAAGCCGAGAGTACTTCGGCTATTCTTGGCTCCTCTCGCTGGTATCGGCAGAGGAAAAAAAGTGTGTGTTATACGCTGATAAATACGATTATATATATATATATATATATATATAATTTATTAGTGTATGTATGATCCTGCAGGAGGCTGCGCAAGCTGCTTTTGCTGTGATTATTAACAGCAGAAGCCGATCTGCAGGTGCCGGGCACTCAATGTCCTCCAGCACCTGCTGGTCGTTAGGCAGAGCTCTGTTCTGAATATCTGCCCATGTTAACAAGGCAGAGTTCCGTTCCGACGGGGGTAGCGAGGGATTTTGTGTTCCTACCAAGTAAAAGCAGTACAATAAAAACACTGGTTAGGCACACAGTTAACCCTTTGATTGCCTTAGATGTTTACCCCTTCCCAGCCAGTGTCATTAGTACAGTGACAGTGCATAGGTTTAGCACTAATCATAGTATTGGTTCCCACAAAGTGTCAGTTATCGTCGGATTGTCCACCAATATCGCAGTCCCGCTATAAGTTGCCAATTGCCACCATTACTTGTGTGTGTGTATGTATGTGTGTGTATGTATGTGTGTGTGTGTGTGTGTGTGTGTGTAATAAATATATATATATATATATATATATATATATATATATATATATATATATATATATATATATATATATATATATATATATATATATATATATATATATATATATATATATATATATATATATATATTACACACACCATAGTTTGTATTTTTTTTTTTTTTTTTTAAATTGATTGGACATGTTTTAAAGCAGAAAGTAAAAAATTATTTGGTTACAGCGCTGCATGACTGCGCAATTGTCAGTTAAAGTAATGCAGTGCCGTATCGCAAAAAATGTCCGGGTCATGAAGGGGGGTAAATCTTCTGGAGGTCAAGTGGTTAATCTCCCACCCAACAAACACTGATACTCATGGGTTTGTATAGCACAATATACACAGAAGATGGGCGCTGTCTCGTGTAGAATGGGGCTGGTGATGACAGGATGTACCAGCAGCCAGAGACTAAAATCTAACCAATGGCAGAGGACAAGGACTGTGAGCCACATGTTGAAGTGGTTTTGAGTTGTATAGAATACGGATGTTACGGCGCAGTATAGGCAGAAAACCGAATCCGTCAGTTTCATTTAGTGCGAGGAAAAGACATCCGTGACCTCAAGCATTGTAATCTGTTTCTCATTGTATTGGAATAATGGTTTGTCACCACAATATGTCTTTTAGAGTATGCAGTGTTTACATGACTGCCACGGGCTGGGCTACACAGGGCCTGCCACAGACTTCTTGCTAAAATTGGGAGGGGGATTTTAGAAATGAAATACATTAAATGCAGATGGTACATTGTATGATTTCGGAGTGTTGTATGGTATGAAATTCTAGCAGATTGCTGTGAAGCTGCAGTGCTTGACATTGGTATGTGTTTAAAGATCAACCCAGAGGAGATACGAGGGGCACTAATAATGTAGTTCCTAATTATTAATACAGTATTAAAGTGATACTAAAGGTTCATTTTTTTTTTTTTGTTTAAAATAAACATCATAGTTGCCTCCGCTGTGCAACTCGTTTTGCACAGTGGCCCCGAACCTGCTCTTCTGGGGTCCCTCTGCGGCTCTTGGCTCCTCCCCACATCAGATAAACCCACCCCCACCCCAGGAGAAGCGCTCTTACCTTGCGGGCACACTCCCGAGTCCAGCATTTGCGTCCATAGACACGAATGCCAGACTCGGGCCCTGGCGCCCGCGTCATTGGATTTGATTGACAGCGGGAGCTAATGGCTGCTTTTGCTGTTCTCGTCCCTGGGACGAGATAGAGGGGGTTCAGGTAAGTAAAACGGGGGCTCGGGGGGGGGGGCTGCAGCATTACAGGAGGTTTTTCATAGAATGCATTGAGGTGAAAAACCAACACCTTTTAAGGCCCCTTTCACACGGGTCTACTGACAGGGTCCGTCCGTCTGTCTGTCAGTTCTTAGGTGAACCCCATCGGGCAGTCCATTGCCCTTTTATGGAGTCGCAGGTGTGAACATACTTGCTGGCATCCGATCCTAACCGCTGAACACAGACGGATGGGGGGGGGATCCGTTCCCCATCCAGTCAGGTGTACACTGACAGGCGGTCTGTTTCCATCCAACTGCGTCCGCTCTGCATTAGCAGAGAGCAGACACGAACCTGTCATCCGCCTGCTCAGTGGGGATCATCGGACAGATCCCTCAAAGAGCTGGCGGTGTCTGCCTGTGTGAAAGAGCCGTAAGTGTATTTATTTTTAACTTGGCATTAGCCTTTTGCAGTCTACTGTAGAGCAGAGCTAGTAGGGGAGGGGCGGTAAGCAGCACAAGGTGCCAGTCAGTTGTACTGCGGTGCAGGGAGCATGCTGATTGCAGGATAGAGCGGAGTGAGCTAATTGGTGTGCTTTTTTTTTTTTAATTTTATGTCCAGTTACGTGGTGGTGGCAGAGAGAAGTGTAGGTGAACTTGTAGCGCAGAGATATCAAGTGCCAGAATAGAATGGAGGAACCCGTGACAGGCACTCCAAGAGTGCCCGACTATGCCCGTCCTTTCCACCTAGTTCCGGCATGCATAGAAATTGTAACTGCAGCTTCTATGAATGGAGGGGGGTGGAGTGATTAATCATCCACCCATCCTCCATTTATAAATTACGTTTTATTCATAGAAGCTGTAATTATTTCTTCTATGAATGGTGGATCTGGTCAGAAAGTGTGGGCATAGTTGGCCACAATTAAGTGCCTCTGTTCTATTCCCCCCTCCGCATCAGAAGATAACGAGAGGGTAGGCTAGGGGAGGTTGGAGGATGACCATTGCAAGTAAACCAGGAACCGGCAGAATTGACGCATTGGATTAAAGTGGTTCCAAAGAAGGAAGGTTTTTATTTTTTATCTTAATCTATGCATTAAGATTAAAAAACTTCTGTGTGCAGCAGCCCCCCTAATACTTACCTGAGCCCCTTCTCTATCTAATAATGTTGCACGAGAGCGTCGGCTGTCCGGGACTCTCCCTTCTGATTGGCTGAGACAAAGCAATGGATACCGTTGGCTCCTGCTGCTGTCAATAAGTCAGTGAGAGGGAGGGGATGGGGCCGAACTGCAGCTCTGTGTCTGGAGGGACACAGCGCAGGGGCTCAGCTTGGGTGCCCCCATTGCAAGCTGCTTGCTGTGGTGGCACTCGGCAGGAAGGAGGGGCCAGGAGCAGCGAAGAGGGACCCCAGAAGAGGAAGATTGGGGCTGCTCTGTGCAAAATCACTGCACAAGGCAGGTAAGTATGACATGTATTTTTATTAAATTTTTTGAAATACTTTAATATCACTTTAATATTTGTGTGTGTATAATATATTCATTTTTTTTTTTTTTTTTAAGATGAAAAACGTCCGTAAACGAAATGCTGCTAAGCACGAGTAACCGCGTTTTAGCAGCGTTTACAAGCTGTTACAGGCATTTTTGCGTTTCAAATGCCTCTGAACATCTGTCTGAACCCATTTTTTGGTATAGATTGATGCCCAATTAATATGAAGTGTGATTTTAGTGAGATGTTCCCTTAAAGGTCGTATATTTCAGTATTCGATGGTTCTCCTCCATGTATTGAAATGTTGCCATATAGAAAATCTTTTCTCTTGGGGTTTCGGTGTCTGTCAGGTAGTGGGGCTCTTGCGGCAATGTGCTGTGGGACTTGTTTGTTGGGTGAAGATTCATTTAAAATGATGGCTGGAGAAAGAGAAGCTATGAAAGGCCCATTGTATGCCTTCTCTGAGATTAGAATTTGACACTCTGAATGACCTAGTGTAGTTCAGTGTTGTATAAATTACAGCTTTATGGCCCCAGCCTTACCTCTGCTTTCAGAAGACATGAACTGCACTAGATAAAATAACTAGACCTGTTCTCAAGATTCGGCAGAGTGGGTGGTGGGCACTCCTGTTGATTTTGGGGATACAAGCTTCAATTTCACATGGAAATGGTGGGAATGTAGAAATGGTTTCAGGGCCATTTTTATTATGGAATGAAGTTCATGTGAGCCATTGCAACCCTCTCCAACTGTTTTTGCCTATTTTATTAATGGCTTTAAGTAATTGAATTACTTTTTTATTTTTTTTTTTTTTTTTTGAGACCTTCCATTTACTGATCTGGGAGCCATTTAGCCAGCTTTGTTAGTGTAATATTTTATCGACTCTTTTAGGTATTTAGGCCAACGCAGCAGGTAACAAAATCTCTGGAGATCCTTCTTACGACTAAGGCTATTGCCGAAACGCGTCAGCCTTATTGTTTTGTCACTCTGATGTACCAATAAATGACACATCAAGGATTACAGTCTTACCGGCTCTTCTTACTATTGATCCTTCTTTCACCTGGCCTACACATACTCTGGATCATGCATGTCGGCCAAGGTCTACATAAGTTCTAAAGGACATTATGGGGGGTAATTTACTAAAGGAAAATCCACTTTGCACCTGAAAGTGCACTTGGAATTAAAGTCGCTGTAGATCCGAGGGGGACATGCAAGGAAAATAAAAAACAGCATTTTAGCTTGCACATGACTGGATGATAAAATCAGCAGAGCTTCCACTCATTTCAGATCTACCTCTTAGATTTAGAGCGACTGCTCTTCCAAGTGCAATTTCAGTGCACTTTCAAGTGCACTTGCAGTTCAAAGTGGATTTGCCTTTCGTAAATAACCCCCAATGTGTTAAGTCTCGTGAACACACGGGATTAGCTAATACAGTGGCAAAATCCAACATTTTCATGCAGCTTGTCAGGATCAATGACAGACTAAATTATGCACTGGCTAGATACCAGCAGTACATGTGTTTACGGCCATATACTTCGAGATGTATTTTACCCCCGAATGTAGAAATTCCTGTGTTGGGGGTCATACAGTCCTAAACGCTGCTCCATCCATCCATCACTGCTTATTTTCAGCCTGTCATTGATTTTTTGACTACACCTGTGCTTCCCTTGAGCCCAATAACGCTGAGGTTTACGATGCATGGGCCAAAACCGTCCATGCATATGAGGCCTTAAGAGATGTATGGGTATCTTTTGTTTTTTTTTTGTGCGTTTTTTAATCATACTTCCCTAGGTAGGTTCTCAGTGTTGGACCCGGCGAGGGACAGATGCAGCATTGGCTCAATGCTGCATCTGTCCCCCTGCCGGGTCTAACACTGAGAACCCATCGATCAAACAAAGTTGATCGCTCAATTCCACAGCTCCCTAAGCAGAGAGCTGGTAACTGTCAGTAACCAGCTCTCTGCTGTGCCCTCCCTGGGCTCACTGGAGTGCTGGGCTGTGGAGAGAGCGGCCGGCTCAAGCTCTTAGCGACTCGTTGAGAGGCTGATCCGGGTGCCCGGTCCTAGCATGTGGACGGGTCCCGACTTCATTGTTGCAATCTTTCCTGAGCCCCGCTGTCTGCTGAAAACAAGTCACGGGAGTGGGATCTGCACTCCTGCGAAATCGCAGGAGTAGTACAGCCCAACGAGCCCTTCCTGACTAACTACACCACAAAACAACTTAGTCACTTATTATTTCCCACCTCGACTACTGCAACTCTCTCCTTAATGACCTACCCTTACACGGGATATCCCCCCTTCAGTCTATTATGAATGCTGCTCCTAGACTAATACACCTCACTAACTGATCCGTGACTGCTGCTCCTCTCTGCCAATCTGTTCACTGGCTTCCCCTACCCCACCATGTAAAATGCTAAATACTAACCACAACATATAAGGCGATGCACAACATCGTCCCCAGCTACATCATTAACCTCATCTGCAGAGATCAACCAAATCATCCCCTCCGCTCCTCCCAGGACCTCCTGCTCTCTAGCTCCCTTGTTACCTCCTCCCATGCTCTCCTCCAGGACTTCTCCAGAGCCTTTCCCATCCTCTGGAACTCCCTGCCCCAGTATGTCTGGTCAGCCCCTACCCTGTCCGCCTTTAGGAGATCCCTGAAAACTAATTTATTCGGGGAAGCCTAAGCACTGTGCCCAAGCCACCCCCATCAGACCATCCCCACAGCTATTACCTTTTATACCACCTTCCCCTCGCTTTTTAGAATGTAAGCTCCATGAGCAGGGCTCTCCTGTCCCTTTTTGTATTGTACTTGTACTGTCCCCCCCTGTACATTGTAAAGCGCTGCAAAAACTGTTGGCGCTATATAAATCCTGTATTATACTTCTCCTTTAAAGGGGAACTGGATGATACAAATGCCCTTTTCATATGGACTGCTGACACATTTTTTACAGTTAAAACAAAAAAATGGAAAGCTTGGCATTAAAGATTTTCATCATTTGAGAATATTCAGTTATTTAAATCATACACATTTCTGGAGGCCTTGAAGTGATTGTGGTTTAGGCTCCATTCACACTTATGCGGGTTTGACAGTGCGCTTGCGTTCTTGCGCCTTTCTGCACTTTGCGTTTAGGGCAGCCCATTAATTTCAGTGGCTTGCCCTACACTTGTTATGAAAAAATCGCACCACACCAGAGCGCATGGTGAACGCATGTGTTTTGACGCGCATGTTAGCTAGATGTATGGAGTTGCCATTAAGAATTAATAGGACAGCGGCACGTCTGCAAAAGGGTTGCACGTTTGTGCAAAAAGTTTTTCATGCATTCCCACAAGGCTCAAATGTAAACCCAGCATTGGTGTCCACCAGCAGGTAAAATGGTATCTGCATACATGAGAACTTGCCTGCACACCCTGAATCCATTATGCTGCTAGTCACAATCATGATGAAGCGATCCTGCATGGCCATAGAATGTTACACCTGCACGTTGTGATGTGATCAATTTGAATAAACTCTTGAACTATTGACTGTGGATCCATGAAGTGCAGGTGACATATGTTCTTATCTATGTATAAAGTAGAGCCACATGTCCCATGAGGGCTTGAGCATATGCAAATGGAAACTTTCTGATTCTTGCCGGAACACATGCTATTCCTTACTTGATGACGCTCAGAACCCAGACCTGGGAGGCTTCAAAGTATAATCTCTCCTCTGCACATTTTTGCCTCTTTGACGTCATGTAAAAATTGTCTAACTCAGCTCTTTAATACACAAAAAAAGCACTAAATGGTAACGGTACCTTACTGCGGATTACAGATTCCACCCTTTCTGTCTAGGCACTGGTGATGTCACACATGGCCTTCCCGCACCCTCTTTGAAAACCTGCGGGTTCCAGATATCATGAAAGTGCTCTGCTGCATGGTGCATGACTTGACATCACTGGTGCTTGGGCTGAAGGGCTGGAAGCTGCAGTCTACAGCAACATCTTTTTTTATTTTTTTATTTTAAAGCCTAACTTCATGAAAAAAATGTATTCTCACATGCAGTGGCGCTCTGCCTGCACTGTGTTGGTTAACTGCTCGTTTTGTCTAGGGGTGCAAGGAAAAGCTGTACGGTACCCGGTCCTTCGATCCTCCGGAAAACCGCATTCCCCCTGTCCAGTGGTGGACTGTTCCTGCCGTCCTCACATTCAAAGCAGGCCTATGGGTATGATGACAGGAACAAACCATTCACGAGACCACTAGCATGTGGGGGAGCAGGTGTGGCAGGGACCTTGTCTTGTCCTCGGAGGTTCGGCGTATTAGGTAAGTTTATCTCGGCTCCGAAATCCCCTAGACTAAAACAAGCAGTTAAACCACACAGTGCTGGCACAGCCTCAGTCATGCAATAACAAAATGGTTATACTTATGATTTTTTTTTCTATTTCTCTCTTGTTTTGCAACAGGTTCCTTCAACAGATAGAAATGCTCTCAGTTCTCTCTGGGGAAAACTGGCTTCAGAAATTTTGATGCAGAATTGGGATGCCGCTATGGAAGATCTCACAAGACTAAAAGAAACAATAGATAACAATGTAAGAGCCCCTTCTGACTTGTAGTCTTGTTCCCACAAACTCTAAATTACTTCTTTTCTTTTTATATGCCCAACTTTCCAGAGGTTTTGGAAATAAGAATATTCCCAAAAGAATTCTTTGTCATGTAATCGCTTGCCTCCCCGTGCACAGTAGGTGGGCTGGCGGCAGCCCCAGGCCGGGTGACATAACTATTTTTCGGCCTTTCTTCCATGTTTGGGACACTCATGCATGCGCCCCCTGCTGACCCTTGCTGTG
Source organism: Lithobates sylvaticus (assembly GCA_028564925.1). Lineage (NCBI taxonomy): Eukaryota > Metazoa > Chordata > Amphibia > Anura > Ranidae > Lithobates > Lithobates sylvaticus. The sequence goes on from CM053030.1 coordinate 66,396,719, forward strand.
ATTGGGCAATGAGCAGTTTTTGCAGCTTATTTCAGCCAATGATTTTTACAACAGTGATCTGTCAGCCATGTGAGCCATGGTCCCATGCTGCCTCCCTGCTCTGCACTGCCAGAGCCCTCTCGCATGATCTTCTTAATATGACAGTGCTTGGGCCTTGCAGCCAATCCCCAGGCCCAACTACTGTCATGTGGGAAGGCCCATGGCTTTCTCCCCTTTCCAAACGCTAACACCACAGCTTAGACAGGCTGGGATTCTACAGCGGGAGATAGCAAGGTGTCGTGGCTCAGTATTTGTAATGGCTTGCAGTCATTCGCAGATTGTCACCTTTTCCTGATGGACAGAGTTGCACTGTGTCTTATTGTCAAATCATGCTGGGTTTGTATGGGAAGAGCATCTGGTTTGTGACATGAGTTGATTTGGAAGAGCGGATTTTTCTTATACTAGTCATTGTTTTCCTTTTTTGTTTTTCAGATAACTAATTTTTTTTTTTATTTTGCAGTCTGTCAGCTCTCCACTTCAGTCTCTGCAGCACAGGACCTGGCTCATTCACTGGTCTCTCTTTGTGTTCTTCAACCATCCCAAGGGAAGAGACAACATCATTGACCTGTTCCTTTACCAGCCTCAGTAAGTGTGAACTGTGAATGGTTGGAGCAAAGATTTGTTTTAGAAATACTCTCATAGGCATGCAGACATTTCTTACTACTTGAGTTTTCAGTAAGGGAAGACTGTTTAATCTGGAAAGATAATGCCATAGACCTTTAGGTTGCCCATGCACTCGCAGATTTTGGAGATCTCCTGAATGGGGAAAAAAAACGATAAATTTTCCCCATCTAAGCTAAACCGAGTGGATGGAGGAATCTCTCCCCTACTGGCTATTGTATTCTGACAGCCTGCACCCAGAAAGTGCCTACAGCATATTGTCTGCTGTCACTGTGTGGCTGACGATTTTCCACCTGGCTCCTTCAATTTTCAGATCAAAGGATGTTAAAGGAGAAGTACAGCCAAAGTTTGTTTGGCTGTTCTACTTCTGTGGATCACAGGAGTGCAGTTCGTTCTGCACTCCTGTGACCTGTTTTCAGCAGACAGACGGTTGAAGCCTGCTGTCGGCTGACGTCACAGAGTTGGCCTAGGCAAGAACGTGACAATGGAGTAGGGATCCACCCACCCACTGACTGAGCTGGCCACTCCTGCCCCCTCCACAGCCCAGTGCTCCAGTCAGAGCGCTGCTTACTGACAGTCACCAGCTCTCTGCTCATGGAGCTGTGATAACCAAGTGATTGGCAAGGTTCGTGTAAGAGGCGCCGGGGGACAGATGCTGCATCCATCTAGGTAAGTATGAATCTTAAAATAAAACGTACATCTTTTTTTTAAAGTGGAATCTCAATCAGAAAATTAAGTCCTGCTGGATTACTTCAGGCTGGTCCCTTTTGCAGGTATAGCTATGTAAAACATTAAAAATAAGTGCCTATACTGTTTAAAATCCAGTAATACATTCTCAACCTGCTCTGAATTATACCTTGCTCAGATCGGGATGTAGATGCTGATAAGTCTCAGATGTTTGTAATTCATTGCTGTCTTTTTTATTCTGTAATCATGTGAGCAGAATAAAGATTGCAAGGGACGTGTTTTATCTCTATAGGGAATCTTGCCTTGTAGGATGTCTCTAAGGACAACGGTGACCCGAGACAGCTAAAGAGCCCATCCAACTCTGAAAATTCGTTGCCCAGCTTTCTATACTAAGTGGTGCTAGTTCTAGGGCAGAACAAGTCTCCTCTGCATCACCCGCAGTAACTTGCCTTCACTGACACAAGTTGGAATGTTAGACTTGGTGTGTAAAAATATTGGTATAATGTTCAGTGGCCCATACATCATCTGGGAGTGACAGGTGTATTGTAAAGCCACGGCCAGCAACTGGTGAAAAAAAATTAGGAGCAGCTCTGAATGCAGTGTGCCTGGTACTGTATTAATATAAATGCTTGTAGAAGATCTGGATATCCACTGCGTCTTTCAGCCTGTTGATTTTTTTTTTTTTTTTTTTTTTTTTTTTTTTATGGGAGCTGTAAGAACAATGATCTCTAGCAGTTTTATTTAATTTGCCTCTAGTCTGTCTCCTTAAAGCGGAGCTCCACCCAAAAAGGGGAAACTCCTCTTGTTTTTGACAGGTACCAGTCCCCACTTCTAAGAGACCGTGGCGAGGTTCCCAAGAAGTTCGCCGTCCCCTCCTTCCCCCGCCGCTGGGCCATTCACAAAGCGCAGCGTGCTTTGTGCAGTGGGTAGCCAGCTGTAAAGCCAGTTTCCCTTGCAAGGAATGGCAGCAGCAGCACTTGAGAGAGTGCCGACCTCATGGGATCCTTGGACAGCTAAGTGTCCTAATATTAAAAGTCTTTAAAGAGGATCTTCACCATGTAAACAAATGAATAGTCAGGAGCTACAATTCTGTAGCTCCTGATTAAACACACGCTTATCTGTTCTAGGATCCAGCGATGCCCTTACCGACCTTTTTTTTTTTTTGCTGGTCTTTGGGTCTAGGCGCTGGCACTCCTTGTGGCTTTACAGCTGACTACACATGTGCCAGCTCCCTTGTAAATGGTCCCACGTTCTCCTGGGATCTATGACATGTTCCAAGGGGCTGTGGGGAAAGGTGAGACTGAACCTCCGCTCAAATTGCCACAGTGGGTACCTATCAAAATCGAGTACTAAATCCCACCTCCCAAAAAGACATTCCAAGTATGAGAGAGTAGGGGGGGTGGAGCGGGAAAAGCGAAACTTCCCCATCTCCTATGGTCATCCATGATTTCTTACCATCTTCTGTAGCATATCTGCCATCTCTGACCTTCTTAGACCCCTTTCACACCGAGGGCGTTTTGCAGGCGCTATAGCGTTAGAAATAGCGCCTGCAATCTGCCCTCAAACTGCTGCTCCATTGTCTGCAGTGTGAAAGCCGGAGGGCTTTCACACTGCAGTGGTGCGCTGGCAGGGCGTCACAAAAAGTCCTGCCAGCAGCTTCTTTGGAGTGGTGAACTCGCCACTCCTCCACCGCTGCTCCCCATTGAAATCAATGGGGCAGCGCTGTAATACCGCCGGCAAAACGCCGCTATTGCAGTGTTTTGCCAGTGGTTTTAACCCTTTCTGTGCCGCTAGTGGGGGGTAAAAGCGTCCCACTATCGGCCGAAAAGCACTGCAAATCCGACATTAAAACGCTGCTAAAAATAGCGCGTTTTACTGCTGATGCTATGGGCGGTGTGGTGTGCAAGGGGTCTTATACTATGCCTGTATTGCCTGATGTCTACTCGAGTCTGGCAGCTTTCTGTAACATAATCATGTTGTGTGGCCCGTTGGTAGTGTCAGAAACCTAGTAGTCTATCTTCCAATCGGAGGACAAGAAGACCTATAAGCTGTGTTGCTCTGCCAGCTTATAAAGAAACCTGCTGGAAAATAGTTTGTGCCGCTGTAAATCGAATAGTTTATTTCTTTTCTTTTTTTTTTTTTTTTTTTTTGTCCTTGCGCTTTAAAAAAGCAAATAATATCTTGAAATGGCTGAGCCATGGTTTTCCTAAAGCCCCATATCTTGGCCGGTGGGGAATGTTAGGAGCTTGCCCGTTCTAGGTGAATGACTTTTAACTCAGTGTCTGAAAGCTTGAAATAAAGAGCATCTGCTGTTACACAACTCGGTAGGCTTTTTCTGGTCCTCTAAATGCTAACAAATGTTCCTTATATCCTTCTGCCTGCAGGCCATGGATAGAGCTTTGATTAACAGCAACTGATTATAAAGAACGTTAGATGCCGATACGTGGGTAGTTGTACTTTCATCGTAACATTCTCACATCTTGTTTGACTCGTTGGCCACATGCGTGGCTATTGGATTTAATTTGTGCAACCGTCCTGCAGTGTGCACATGTTCTTTATAGAGAGGATGGACTTGTTCCTTACCATTGGGCAGAATAGGTTTCCCATTTTAATTCAAACAAGCATTATAGCAGTTTATTTATTAGACAGCTTTGGGTGGGCCCAGACACTTGCTAGTTTCTTGGAGAATAATGGGGGCTCAGATGCCAGAGGGTTGGAAATGTGAAGCATCCAGTGTGTGCTAGGTGTCTTCTGAAGTGGGATTGGCCTTATCACATGGAAGGGTTGGAACTGTGATCTGCGTGAGAGATCCAATTCTACATCCTAAATTTAAAGTGAAGCTAAACTATTAGAGCAAAACTAAATATGCCATTCATTTTTATTTGCAGCAAACCCCCCCTCCCCCCATCTAGCCTTGCCTTTTGTTTTATTCTGTTGAGAAATCACTTTGAATAACAGCCCCAAACGTGTATGAATAAATGATTTGTATAGCGCTGCAAATGCGAACTGAATCGCCTCAAGGCGCTTGGTCTGTCCTTGTTGTCCTGCTATATTAGAAGAGGTGGGTCTTGAGTTTTTTCCTGAAGGCCCGATGGTTTTCTTCCAAGCGGATGTTGGTGGGTAGAGCATTCCATAGCCGAGGTCCCTGTACTGCGAATCTTCGTTCTCCCTTAGATTTGTAGCGGGCTTTGGGGATGAGAAGGCGGTTTTGGTTTGTTGATCGAAGGCTGCGATTAGGTATGTATTTTTTTTATTTTCTCACATAGGTATTGAGGAGCGTTTCCTTGTGTACATTTGTGGGTGAGGCAGAGGGTCTTGAATGTGATCCTATCTTTTACCGTGAGCCAATGGAGGGTCCTCAGGGATGGGGAGATGGATTCCCAGGGTTTCTTTCTGGTGACTAGTCTTGCTGATGTGTTTTGGACGACTTGAAGGCGTGCAATCTGGTAATCCTATGTAGAGTGAGTTTGCGTAAAGTCGGGAATTGATGATAGTTCCCACTACTACTGCTTTCTCCTTTTCCGGGATGAATGGGATAAGTCTGCGGGGGAGATGATGGGATCTGCTGATTACTGATCCTATTTGTGCCTCCATGGTCATCTCTGAATCAAAGATGACTTCGAAGCTTTGGTGCTTGGAAGGATGGTCTGTCCAAGGACGGTTGGTGGTGTCCATGGGGTCTTTGTTTTTTTTTTTTTACTTCGGTTTGCGTTGTGGCCATTTTGAGTAAGGGCAGATGATTCATGCACCATTTACTTACTGGAATCCATCTGCACTTAGCGTAGACATGCAGGCCACATAAAAGAAAAAAAAAAAAAAATCCCACGAAGACTCCTGGGATGTGTGATGTCATTTTGGCCTATTCCTGAAACCAGGAAACAAAATGCTATCAACATAAGGATTAAGCATAGTTAATGTTGATTGATAAAGTTTAGTACCACTTTAAGATGCCACTTAAGTAAACTTTCTAGCATCTTTTTAATCTAGTATAATCTGTTTCCTATTTTGATTACACTTAAAGCGGAAGTAAACCCATCCAGAAAAACTGTTTCATTTCCAGCATGTGCCGAAAATGGAACATTCCCATTACATAGTTACATAGTAGGTGAGGTTGAAAAAAGACGGAAGTCCATCAAGTCCAACCTATGTGTGTGATTTATATGTCAGTATTACATTGTATATCTCTGTATGTTGTGGTCGTTCAGGTGCTTATCTAATAGTTTCTTGAAACTATCGATGCCCCCCGCTGAGACCACCACCTGTGGAAGGGAATTCCTCATACTTGCCGCTCTTACATTAAAGAACCCTCTACGTAGTTTAAGGTTAAACCTCTTTTCTTATTTTAATGAGTGGCCACGAGTCTTGGTCAACTCCTTTTTGCGAAAATTTTTTATCCCTATTGTGGGGTCACCAGTACGGTATTTGTATATTGAAATCATATCCCCTCTCAAGTGTCTCTTCTCCAGAGAGAATAAGTTCAGTGCTCGCAACCTTTCCTCATAACGAATATCCTCCAGACCATTTTATTAGCTTTGTTGCCCTTCTTTGTACTCGCTCCATTTCCAGTACATCCTTCCTGAGGACTGGTGCCCAGAACTGGACAGCATACTCCAGGTGCGGCCGGACCAGAGTCTTGTAGAGCAGGAGAATTTGGTTGTTCTCTCAACCAAACTGTCAAACCATCCAATGGCTGGTGTCATAACTGATCACATGTGCAGCATCATGGCAGTTGTAGATTAAACAGAGGCAAAGATGGCAGCTTCCTTGACTGAAAACGATAGGGGGGGTTTACTTAAACTGTAAGCCTCGCCCACACACAAGTAGAATGCCGGGAGACATTTTGCCACTTAAAAAAAAAAAAAAAAAAGCGGACGTTCTGCCCTTGTGTATGTCAGTCTGTCCAACAGAAGCCGGCCTTGCATGCTGGAAAAAACAGCAGCCGATTGACTCCTGATCAGTGCTCTCAGCTACTGTTCCTGTCTGCTGCCCTATGCCGGAAAGTTGTCAATGTGACGAAGATTTACCTTCCAACATGACAATGACCCAAAGCAAAGATGACCACACAGTGGTTGAAGGAGAAAAAAACATGAATGGCCTAGTCCTAGCCCAGACTTAAACCCCATTGAAAATCTGTGGAATGAGTGGAAGACTGCACTCCACAAATGGTCACTATCAAATTTAACTAAACTTGAGCAATTCTGCAAAGATTTTTTTATTTTTTTTTGGCATGTGGGTGTTCTATCTTTTTCACTTGGATGTTACACTGAGTTAGAGGAAGTAAAGCCTCATTATTTATTTATTTTTTTATTAATGTCACCTGCAAGGCAAAGGCATAATGAGGTAGTATGCATAGCATACTAGCTCATTATGAATAACTTGCCTGAGAACGAAGCGACCCTCGTCCACGTCCTTCGCCGCCATCAATCCCGGAGTGACTTCCGGGTCTCGCTTCTTCGGCGCTGTCATTCGCCGTCACTCCCGCGCATGGGAGCCGCTGAGAGCGGCATATCACCGTGATCCGCGGCTTTCTCAGAGCGCCTGCGCGCCGTTGTCTACGGGGCATGCGCCGTAGACAGCGGTGCCTGTCTTTTTGTAAATATCTCCTAAACCATGTAGGTTTAGGAGATATTTATTGGACCTACAGGTAAGCCTTAATCTAGGCTTATCTGTAGGCCAAAGTGGTTTGTAAGGGTTTACAACCACTTTAATACAGCTGGATAAAACAAAAAAATGTGTCTGTCTTTATTTTAGGCTGCAAAGCAACAAAATGTGATTACTTTTAAGTGGCGGTAATCTTTTCTATACCCACTGTATATTTTTAAAAGTGGTTGTAAACCACCGGTGTTCAAAAAAAAAAGGCAAAAAACCTGCAAGGCAATGGCATAAAAAAAAAAAATGTACAACTTTGTCTAAAGAAACATTTTAGCTTTGAGATGCATATTGGAGGCACAGAGATCTGCCCGATATCCATTTTCCATCCATGCCAGCTTAGTGCCTCATCTATGGTTCTGGATACGCTGATTCCTAAACTGGAGTACATGCCACAGTATAGATTTTGCCCATTATAATGTCCTGAGCCAATGCAAAACTACACAGATTAATGTAACAAGAGACTGCCATGCCAGCAAGGTCCTCTGCCACCTAGTTGCAGCTTTTATCTTAACTAGATATCTTGGAGTGTCTCACACCTTTTTGTACAGCAATGAGTCTGCAAAGATATGAGCCTGCTCATTGACCCATGCATACTGTATACAGAGATAAGCTTACAAACCACCCGCGTTGGCATGTCTGTTCTCGACACACTGCTAGAGATGCTCCAGCTAGTCATTCTGATTAGTGTTGGTATAGCCTACTCTCCATCTGTGTACTGCTCTGCCCCTGACTGCGCTAATAAAGGGCATCAGAACTCAATGTAAATGAAATGTATTGCAATGTACCAGTTATTGGACAGGTTGGTGGCATTAATTATTATTTTTTTTTTTTTTTATGATTTTTAATTTTATTTTCACCTGATAGTTCTGTCAGTAACATGACCAAACTCCCTCATTTTTATTTATCAGGATATCAAAAAGAGTAATGGAACCTTACCTCTCTCCTATTGTCTATAACATAGAAGGCATGGCCCTGTAGTACTCAAAGAACAATGTAATTGGACTACCAAATTATTGCTGACTCGTGGCCGCGGGGCGGTGCCCTGCTGACTCGTGGCCGCGCTGACTCGTGGTTCACTGATATATTCTCTAGATGCAGAAATCATGATAGTTCTACTGGAATGATCATATTGCATAATGTTTGTCTGCTCCTGTGACCTCTTGTACAATATATACATCTTGCTTTAATTAGAGGTTTATTGGCGGTGTATCTGTAGACTGTGCACATGAACATCTGGGATGTTCCCCAGACAGCTTTCTTCTCAGGGACCAAGTCAGGGACGTTCCATGCTTCCCTGACACAACTTGCCCACTGCAGATAAGCCCACCGTTAAGGATGGACTTAGCATGAACATGCATAAGCGCCAGCCCACTACATGAGTGTGCTCTTTGGGGGGGGGGGGGGGGGGCTGCAGTGACATGTGGGTTGTGTTTTGGCTCCTCCCACACAACTGGGGATTCTGAAGAATGCAAGAACTGCGATTACATCATCACCCTAATTTTATTCATGTTCAGGAAGGGAAGGAGGTTTCAGGGAATATATTTTCTTGATATTAAACTTCATCTTTAACGTGGGTTTTGCTGCGATTCAAATCTCCTGGCGGTGTTTGGAGATTCCTTGTTTCCATTTTAGTGTAACATGGCTACTCCAGTTTATGGCATTTTTCTACCTGACTAGGAGTAATACTTGCATGGAGCGCGTGCTGCCCAGGAATTACAGCTGCACATCAAAGTTTGGAGCCTTCTCTATAAGCAATCCAGTTCACGGAACATCTGTTTGCCATCAGCATTTTGTCTGCTAGAGCGAGAAAGGAAAACACACTCATACAGATGTCCACATGCTACTGAAACGCATCAGGGTCACATTTGGCTTTTATTTCTAGGATAAATGTTATACTTGGTGTTCTGCGTGATATTGTCATAGTCAGGTTTTCTAAATGAGATGCTTCTAAATTCAGCAAGAGCAATATGAATGCCTTTATAGACGAGTCATTAAAGCTTACCTCCAGGCAGGCAGCTTGAAATAGATGTATGAGAACTGTCTTGCTTGCCAAAGGATTTGTCTACCCTGTTCAGCTATTCTTGTGATCCAGGTTACCCCCAGGCACACAGCACAGCCAGGTCCTTGGCCTCCTTGCAGACTACATTACAATTAAGGCTAGGTTCACACCTAAGTGGCTCTGTGAGCTGTGTTTGTGCGGGCATGGCAGTTCATTTGAATGGGCTGCTGTGCCATACGTTTGATACATGCACGAAAAAAGGTTCCTGCCCCATTTCACAACCCGGAAACCTGATGCATGGGAGTGACGTTAAGAGTAAATGGCAGCCCCACACATCTGCAAAGAAACGGCACGGTTTGGGTGTGGGAGCAGGTGCAATTTACACACTGTCCTGCAACCACCTGCACAAGTGGGAACTTGACTTTAAAGTGAAGTTTTATTTTTTTTTGTAAATAGAAGATGCAATAAAAAGTGTCTTGTTTTACCTCTCAAGAGCTCTGCAGAGCATTGCACCTGCAACCAGTGAATCACAGATTTATTGTCTACCTCCTGCAGATACTTTGCACAGCTGTCTGCTCACACTTCTGCAGTTGCTCAGCTTCAGGAAGTGTGAATGGACTACCATGGAACGGATTAGTCCACTGAGAACTGCAAGTCTATCTACTGCAGTGGCAGAAGAGACGTGTAGTTTATTCATTCACAGATCACTGATTTTAAATGTGACAGTTGGGGGGGGGGGGGGGAGGAACCCCCTCCCGCTGTCCTGAGTGGGACTCGAGGTGAGGGATACTGACGTTTTAACATGTCACCCATAACACTCTAAGCACAGGTGTAACCTGTTGCTAAAGGCAAATTGGTTCTTTTAGCCAGTGGTCTCCAAACTGTGGCCCTTTGCCTCTATCTGACCCTTAGGGCACTGTTCTTCCCATTTGACACAAGGCACTATTCCTTCCACTGACTCCAAGTGGAGCATAATACCTCCCATTGACACCAGTGATGGGACACTATCCCTCCTGTACCAAGAACACCAATGATGGGGCACTATCCCTCCTACTGACCACAAATACTCTGTAATTGTTTTTAATCACACCGACCACCAAGCCTGTGGCATTGTTTACTCTCACTGACGCTGGGGCATTTTCTATTCACTGGTCACTGTCCCCCCTTCTTAAGATCTGAAGTACAGTAAACTGGCCCTTTTTGTTTAGAAAGTTTGGAGACCTCCGCTTTAAACAATACAGCTCAATCCAGAATCCACACCTGTCTCTGTGACAGCAGAGTTGCTGCAATGAGATTGTCCCTGTGTTGTCTCATGTAGGCATAGACTGACAGCGCTATGCTAACGGGCATTACTGAATTTGTTTGACACCCAAAAATATTAAAGAAAAATTGGAATATATGCTGTACAATACTTTTTTATTTTATATTCATTTACTGTTCAGTTGAATATATTTCAAATTGAAATTGATATTTTTTCTTTTCTTTTTTTTTTTTTTAGATACTTAAATGCCATTCAGACTATGTGCCCACATATCCTTCGGTACCTGACCACAGCCGTCATCACCAACAAAGATGTGAGGAAGAGACGTCAAGTTCTGAAAGATTTGGTGAAAGTTATACAGCAAGTACGTGCGCTTCCACCTGTATACAGACTTTGAACATTGTAATTCTATTATATTAGTATTTAGGTGGTCCAGACTGAATTTTTGCTGTTTAATGAGAAGTGCGCCCCTTTATTTACACTTTACTCCTTTTTCAGACACATGTAGATATATGGATGTGTGTCTACCTAATACTGACAGTATAAGTGTTATGACATCTGTAAACTTAATTTGGTGATATGGCATTCAGTTTTCATACTTTTCAATTATCTCTTCATATGTGATTTGTATATTCTACAGTGGTAGATTTTCTAGATCTTCTTGGTTCTAGTTGACCTATTCTTTATAAAAGGACTGAGCATATGGTAGAGCAGGGATCCTCAAACTATGGCCCTCCAGCTGTTGCAGAACTACACATCCCATGAGGCTTTGTAAAACTCTGACATTCACAGATATGACTGGGCATGATGGGAATTGTAGTTCCGGAACAACTGGAGGGCCGTAGTTTGAAGACCCCTGTGGTAGAGTGTAAATTGTGCGTTTTTGTTGATCCAGAAAGATAACAACTCAAGGTCATGTTTTGACAGCACTTACACGGAATGGTCCAGAATAGGACCTTGGTACTAGTCACAGCAACTTTTCATTGCACAAATACTTCTCTTATCAACTGTACAGTCTGCCTATGTGACTGGTGTTACAGTATAGGATCAAATCTACAACATCCTGCTGCTCAGCAGATGGAAATCAGCCAGTCACTATTCCTGGGTGGGTCCATTCTTCATCCTGTGCAAGCCTGCAGGTGCATATCCAGCTTGTCATCTTGTCTATTCCACACAAAATAGATGGCTTAAAACTGACTGTTGTTCTAGTACTTCAAGTCAGCATATCCCAGAATGCTTAGCGATTTGGGTGAGTTTCACGCAAACTAGCACATCTCATACTATGAGAAATTAATAATTAGGCAAAAACGTGTTAAAGCAGTTATAAAGCTTTTTTTTTTTTTTTTTATTCTTGTAATGAAAATGGTAAACATGTTATACTTGTCTGCCCTCTGCTGCCCCAAACCCATCTCTTCTGAGGTCCTTCACTGCTGACCTTTTCTCTCTTCTCTGAGTGCCCCCATAGCAAGCTGCTTGCCATGGGGGCACTCGTGCAGGCTCAATCCCGAGTTGTCCTGTTTGCTAATGCTTCCACTGAGTATCCTGTAAAAAGAGGGGGGCACTGCTGTAGACTTAGCATAGCGCTGGATTGTGATCAGGCTTGGGCTTAGGCAAGTGTTTATTGGGGGCTGAGGAAAGCAGCTTTTTTTTATTTACCTTAATGCAGAGAATGCATTAATCTAAAAAAGAATTTGTTCCATTCTGGATACCCTATTAAAGTGCAGTAAAGAATTTTACACAAATTCTGGTTTTGTGCTGTCATCCATTTTTGTGGATTGTGCTCAGCATACGGGTAAGGTCTAATATATGACTAGCTTATGCCCACCTTGCTCACAGTTGTACGCACTTATGTCCAGGGGGATTTTAGCAGCAAGGGCTTTCTTTCAATGTTACACCCATGTGTTGTGGTCATTAAGGCTTTGTTACTCTTTGCAATGGAGAACATGGCAAAAGGGTAAGCTGAGGTGATTGGAGAGGACTTCTTCCCATCTGAAACCCAACAAATAGACTGTATCCTGCTTAAAAGAACTGGCAAGATATCCAGGCTGATATTGTCAGGGCAGTAGACTGAAGGGATTAGGTACTTATTCTTGCTAGATAAGGGGGTACATGTTTAGGAATGACGGGAAAACATATACTTTCTGTAATACTGTTTTTTTTTTTTTATTATTTAACTTTTAGGAATCCTACACCTACAAGGATCCAATAACTGAATTTGTTGAGTGTTTATATGTCAATTTTGACTTCGATGGGGCTCAAAAGAAGTTAAGAGAGTGCGAGTCGGTAAGTGAATATCCTCCTTTCAGATTTTCCTTGGTGACATGTTTTGGTTACTCAGTGCCATAGAAAAGCATTTTTGTCTGTCCTTTTCACAAAAGCCCAATACTAATGAGAAACTAAACATCAGATTTTGAAAGCTGCTGATTTCAAGAAGATGCAGTTTGTTGATCTGTAGATGTGTCACAACAAGCACCAAAGATGTAACGTTAAGATTTGGTGTGCGTGTTGTATTGGTGAAAAAACAGGGCATACTCTGGTAGCGACCCATTTTAATCGCTCTAATTAAAACCTTTTCAGAGAATGTAAGACATACAGGTGTTCTGATTTTTAAGCCTTACTCCTATGGAGTTGATTTACTCATACTGGAGAGTGCAAAATCTGGAGCAGCTCTGCATAGAAGGCTTTCAGTTTTGTTTTTTTAAGCTGAAGTTATAGAAGCTGATTGGCTACCATGCAGAGCTGCACCAAATTTAGCGCACTCCCGGTTTAGTAAATCAATCCCTAGGTGTTGTGGCAATGACTCAACCCTATGCCTTTTGATCCACCAATCCTGTCCCATACTGGGCCTTTGCAGTTCCTGTTCCTTTAAATTCAGAAACTCGTAAAAAATATATGATAACACAGAAGACAAGGCCCAGATGTGTGTGGATAAAAATGGTGCCAGAGTTGTCATATTACACTAGTGCTCTTTTATAGCAGGCCTATGATTTGCCCACAGGGACAAAGCAAAAAGCTTCCTTAAGGCCCCATGCACACGAGACGCTGTTAAACGCACGTTCAGAGGCAGTTGGACCCTTTTTTTTCAACGCATGCAATGTTATCCTATGTGTCCATGTACACAGTCTCGTTTTTTCATGTTTTTATGCAGTTGCGTTTAACCTCGTTTTTCCAGAAGCAAAAAATGGATTCAGACACTTTGCTTTTCCACGTTTCAGACGCTAAACGCGGCACTCGCGTTTAGCCGCGTTTGCGTTTTTAAAGGAACCCAATTTTTTGGACCAGAAAACGCAGAAATATGATGGTAAACCATAAAAAATACTAAAAAAATTGGTTTAATATGTCGTAATTACTTTGGATAGTTCATAGAGCATATATACTCACTGATGCAATGCCATAAAAAACTAAATTTTTTTTAGGTAGCTTAAACAATGAGGAATGCCTCCACTTCTTTGCCCCAACCCTTCATCCAATTTCTAATCTAATCAGTGACGCCACCTAGTCTGACCAAAGCATAGCAATGTCTTTTTTTTTTTTAATTTTTTTTTTTTTCACAAAGAAAAACCTGCATACCAATGTCTAGTCAGCCCCAACCCCCCACCATGTTTGTAAAATATCCAACGGACATTCGCTGTGCCATCAACGGATGGGTCCAATATCGACAAGCTCTGACTCTGGACCTCTCACGCAATTTGTGACGACGTTGCTGCCTCATCAAGAGCAACATCCGGAGCATTTCCTGACATATATTCAATATGGGATCCATTTCCAAAAAAAAATTGAGGCAAATGCAAGTGTACAACTGCTCTCTCTGCTGCTCACTCTGATCAAAATGGCAGAAATAGTTAATAATAATAATAGTTAATAATACATGTTATCTTTACAAATGCTTTATAGATGCGGCAAAACGCACGTTTTTAAACGCAGGTTTCTGCTTTTTAAGACATGCGTTCAGCAGAGTTTGCATCCGCGTCTCGTGTGCATGGGGCCTAAATCACCCAGTCCCTAACTACACATTCGTTTTATTTATTTTTTTTGCTTCTCTGTTAAGTTTCTAGTTGTGATGATGATACCCATTACTTTCATATATGTGAAGGCACATGCGACTCCTCCAATATGACAATGCTAGGCCAATTTCCAGTCACATGAGGAAAGTCCACATTGTATAGGAGTGAGAGCATGTCATGCCATGGATCTCCAGAATGGGTCCAAAATTGTATTCTGTGTTCACATTGTTACAGCAAATAGCAATGTTTTGGAGCCTTGCATGACCTCTTTATCAGGCATGTGACAAAGTGTATTACAGAACAGAAGTCATTTTATAAAAAAACATCCACTAATCAGTGAACAGAAAATGACCTCAGCCCCTGACATCATAATGACATATTCTGTGTAAGGTACAACTTAAGCACATCTGCTGATGGGTTCTATTCTCAGCAGCCAAACAGAGTAATAGAGGAGTAAAGAATTGTACATGCTGCCCTGGAGGTAGTTTTTAAAATGAACCTTTTTTCGTTGCCCTTCATGGGCAAGGCACATGTTCATTTTAACCACTTCCCGACCACACAACGTAATAACACATTGTGTGGACTTTGAGTGGAGATATCTGGGTGATGCCTGTAGCTACAGGCATCATACAGATATCATCATATTTTTTTATTTTTTTCCCAGCCAGCAATTCTCTACAATGTAAAAGTCATCCTAGCAGCTTATTAGCAGCTGGATTGGTATTCCCGCCTCCTAGCTGTGCGATCGAGAAGCTGGTGATCTGATCCGATGGTGGTGCCGGGTTACCACAGAGCTGGCCGAGGATGGCCCTGGGAGACTGGAAGTGCCTTTTGGCTCTGGCAGATGTAAACACTGCTTCTTCCCACCCCCCCCCCAGAAAGCAGAGATCAATTATTTTTTTGATCCCATGCTTTTTAGGATTGAGGAGATATCTGGGGTCTTATAGACCAGGGATGTTTATATTTAAAAGAAAAAGTGATCAAAAAATAAATAAAAGGACAGTGTAAAATTTGAGAGACGCTTTAAAAATAAAATTCTCTATCTCCTTGTGCGCGCACGCAGAAGCGGACACATGCATAGGTCACGCCTGCATATGTAAAGGGTGTTCACACCACACGTGAGGTATTGCCGCTTACGACTAAGCAAGATAAATAATTCCAGCTCTAGAACTCCTCTAACTCTAAACTGATGACCTATAAACATTTTTAGTGTTGCCTATGGAGATTTTTAAGTCACTTAGTTTGGCGCCATTCCACGAGCGTGCGCAATTTTAAAGAGTGACGTGTTGGATATCTATTTACATGACATTACATAATCTTTTATATTTTTTCCATAAATTGGATATAGATATTTTTTATTTTTTTGTGTATTATTAAAATTCATTAAAGTGTGTGTAAATGTAAAAACAAAAAAATTTGGCGGTTGAGTAATTTTCTAGCAAAAAATTAAGACTTTTTTTTTTTACATGTAGGAGAGAAATGTCAGAATTGGCCTGGGTTGGAACTAGTTAAAGCTTGCCCTTCTTTTTTTCTTTTTTTTTTTTTTTTTTTTTTTTTTTATACTGGCTTAGAATGCTTAAAGCGAAGTTCCACATGTCACTTCTGGTTTACCCGGCTGCCAAAGACTGCGTTTAAAAAAAAAAATACAGTATTCAGAATCACTGTTTTTTGCGCTCGCGATCTGAATACTTTGAAGTGCAAAGAAGGGATTTGGGGTCTTTTAGGCCCCTGATGCCTCCATAAAGAGTACCTGTCACCAGTTTTTACTGTCACAAGGGATGTTTACGTTCCTTGAGACAGCAATAAAAGTTTTTTTTTTTTAAAGTGACAATGTAAATATAAGAACATTTTTTTTTAAAGTGCGCCTGTCCCGCCGATCTCACGCTGTAAAGAAAACACACACTTGTCGCACCCACATTTTGTAAATGGTGTTCAAATTACACGTGAGGTATCTCCGCGTCGGAGCGAGAGCAATAATTCTAGCCCTAGACCTCCTCTCTAACTCTAACCTGGTAACCATTATTTTTTATTTTTTTTTAAAGCGCAGCCTATCGAGATTTTTAGGTACCCTAGTTTATCGCCATTCCACAAGTGTGCACAATTTCAAAGCATGACATGTTGGGTATCTATCTACTCGGTGTAACTTCAGCTTTCACAATATATAATTGTGTTAACTTTTACTCTTTATTTTAATTAAACTTTTTTTTTTTGAGACCGCTGCGCAAATGCAGTGCGGCGCAAAATTTTGCAATAATCACCATTCTATTCTCTGCTAAATTTTGTGTGTGTGTTTTGGTGGGTGTCTAAGTAATTTTTTAGCAAAAAATACGGATTTTAGCTGGTAAGCAACAAATATCAGAAATGGGCTGTGTCATGAAAGGGTTATGTGATGTTTGATGTGGCGATTTTTTTTTTTTTTTTTTGTTGCTCCATTACCACAAATTTCTTTGGTGCTCAAAACAGACTGTGGTTAAAAAAAACGAGGCTAAAAATAGTTGCGGCATGCACACGGTCATCTGTTACCAGTCATTGTAAGCATAGCAAGATGTTTTCTGAAAGTCAGGTGTGTACCAATAAATGACCTCGGCATGATCAAAACCCAAATGTCAAATGATTTGGTTTTTCTGATTGTGCATCTCTGACGAGGCTCATTTGGTGTCCATTTATAGCAAGTTATCTTTTATAAAGCAGTTTAGGAACATTTTACGTGTTGGGACAGTAGCAGTATATGATCGCCGATTGGAAATGTATGTCTAATCGGGTCAAAGCTCATCAATGGGATATCTTGTCTAGCGTTACTCACATGGGAGTGTCTGTCTAGAAGATAGGTGTGCTGATCAGCAATCTGTCCCTGCTTTGATGTGATAGGATAACTACCTTGCTTCATATGACTTTAATTAGCAGGGCTGTTAATAATGGTGACCAGTCAGGGAAGGAAGTAGCTGAACGTTTGTTGCCGTTCTTTTCACACAGTAAAATTACAGTATAAATCAGAGGCACGCAGGGGGGGGGGGGGGGGGGGGGGCAGTTATGCATTCTTGGTAGTAATTAAGCAGAAGTTATTGAAGTGGAGGGCAGTATAACGAACTTGCATACGACATGTTGAGTCATATGGGTGGAATATGGAGGCTCACAAATGGTTAGTCACTTGCTCGTGACCTTACTATATATAAGATATGTTTTATGAAGCATGTTAAGCTTTAATATATTGTAGGAGTGTGTGGTTTTTTTTTTTTTTTTTTGCGCAATTATGCTGCAACTTCCACCATCCCTGAAGACATACAGAAAGTAGAGACCGTTTTAATAAGCAAATACACACAGGTCACATCTGAATGTAGTTTGCACTTTAAATATTAATAGTCTGCATCAACACTGCTTAGAAGTGGCAAATATGTTGTATATTAGTCTCTGTAGTGAATTGACTGATTTTTCGATTATAAATAGCCAGCCGATTAAACTTCTAACTACTAGTGCTCTGTGGAAATTAGGCTTGAAGTGAATTAGGTTATTTAAAGGGTACTTGATCTTAAAATGTTATAATATGAAAATATAATATAAAATTAAATATTTAATTTAATGAACCTAATAATCTGATATACTTTTTATTTTTTGGCAAATTTAGTTTTTTAGACCTACTCCTTTTTTGTTAAAATATATTTAGGTAAAGCCTGGTCCTCACTATATGTTCAACCCAACGGGCTGGATGAAACAAAACTGACAGATCGCCGTACCAACACCAATGATACTCTAGCGATCTCCCCGCTGTGCTATTGTGTTCTGACGGGGACACTGGTCAGCGCTCGCAGCCATTAGCTACAAGTGCTGATCAGATGCTGGTTTTCCAACAGCTTGTTTGACAGAAGCTGGTCCTGAGATCGGCTACTGTCTGGCAGGCAGCTGTACACACGGGCCAAAAGTGGGCCGGTTTTTACTGTTCAGGCTGATTTTGGCCAATATTCAGCCTGTGTGTACCAAGCCTTTGGCTTAGCTGTGATTTTTGGGATATCACCATTACCCCAGTCCTGAGTCTTGCTTCTCTCGTCCTTACTAAAATAAAAATCACAACCTCTCTTTTGCCAAACCTCTGGCGGTCAACTCTTTGCCATGTGTTAAAAGAATGTTGTGTACAAGTTGTACATCAAAGACTGACGTGCTTCAGCAGCATTGTAGTTGCCTTATGGTAAACAGTTGATCAGTGGGGTGCAAGCAGGAAAACCTGCTTTTGGTCGCATAATCATTAGAGTAGGGCTTTGTTACATAACTTAAAGTCTATCCAAAACCCCCCAAAAAAATGTTTTTTCGCCCTTTGAGAGTCGCATGATTTTAGATGCTATTGGGTTATTCTGGTGCTTGCAATCAGATTGGTCACTGGCAAAACAAAAAAAACACTGTAGGCCAGCCCAGAATAACCCCTCTTATTCCCAACGTTTTTTCTATCGTCTTAGGAGGACGGAAATCTTTTCTTCAGCTCTGCTGAGAAAAGTACAACTTTTACCAACCTTTTTTATTTTTGGATTTCTTCTTCTATTGACTTCAATGATACATTGCTGCTTGAGCTAGTCTCTACATGGCAATTATACAGATATGCCTGACGATGGAGTGCCGTATCCAAATTCCTCTGGACTGGATGTTGCAGGACTAGCCTGGAATGTGATCTTCAGGTACTGGGTTCCATTTTTGTTGCTTTCCAGACAATGAAGTACTGTATTGGTAAAATCAAGAACTTTCCATATCCAGAGATGTGGCATTGCCTTAGCACTTGCCGAGTCTGTAAGGACTCACTTTGAGTTAACTGATTGGGATGAGCACTAGCAACTACCTCATGGCTGGCACAGTGGCACTTTTAAAATTTGCCACTACTTCCATTTTACCCTCAAAGTTTTAATGCTGAAGGGTTGAGTGCAGACATCCACTGGGTGGAGTTTTGCATTGCATACACGTGCTTTCTGACCAAAGTAGGGGAAGTCAAACTTCTGCTTTGGAAAGCACCTACTACCAGCCTGCAGTGAAGCTAGTCACTCTGGTCACCCAAGCCTCATCCACCACTGACTATATGGGTTAGTGAGTGCCTTAGGCCTTGTCTCATACCCTGAGCCTAGTGGCATCATGGCAACAGTGTGTCTGTATCTAGACACCATAAGGAACAGTCCCCACTGTTAGGAGTTGCCTCAGCTCACACTCCTCTAACTCCTCCTGGGGACTTGACAGGCTGGGCCTCCGGTCACAGTGACCTCCTGTGTCCCCAGTCTCATGTTTTTAAGGCCACACAGTCTCCTATTCTGACCTCAAATACAAGAGGGCATTTCTACCCTTATTGATGCAGTGCACACTGCCTTGCATTTTTAGTTTCAGAATTCTGTCTGCAGCCTTGGGTCTTTTAGAGCTCCTACCACTACAAAGACTTTTCAATTATACCCCCTGCCCCTTTCTCTATGCTGACTGGATGCACTGTGTAGGATCCTAGGCTCCACCTGAGTGTTTTGGAACTGTTCCTATTTTAGATGTAATTTGTTGAACAATGGTCTATACACACTGGATATTCAAGTTGGCTGCTTTCTGGTATTCTAGAGCAGGTGGTTCATCACACATTGTTGGATTCCACTTCAGGCGGGTCTCCTGGTTTGGACTCTGTTGGACACCATTTAGTTGGTGCTGTGTGTCGTTATCGCCAAGAAGGAATGCAAGTCCTTTCTGCAACAGGACAAATGGTATAATTTTTTTATGCTGGATAATGATTTGAATCTGTTTCACATGCTTTGATCCTTTTTGAGAAAAATTTCTTACCTTGTCTCCTTCTGTGCAGTCATTTCCTTCTGGTGGTGACCTTTTCTATCTTGGTCTTGAGCATCAGATTGATTTTCCCCATCTTTCCTCTGGTGGTGTTGGCATTTTTTTTCCTATTTGGTAAGGAAATCTGGTATCAGATTTGAGTGGTTGGACTGCTTTTGAATGTCGCAGCAATTTCTGGAATCCTGTCTCTCTCAATTGATGAGTGAGAAAATAGGTCTGTTGTACGCAATATAGTTGTAAAATTGGAATTATTGGGGTCCCATCCCTACGTGTTTGATTCATGCTCTTGGACTGCTTGCTACAAACGAAACACGAGGAGGTAAAATAAGAGTTATCCTGGACTGCCCTACAATTTTTAGTTTGGCAGGGTCCAATCCTCATCTAGGAGACAGTAAAACGAAACCGTATCTGAATTCCTGTGAACCTCCAGAAATGGGTTTTACAGTAGGTACAAAAGTCCTATTTTATATTACAGCTTACCAGTCCTTGCATGTGGTGGGTTCATTAGTGTTTTTTTTTTTTATTTCTTTTATTGTCAAATTAAGAACATTTTTGCAAAGTACAGAAAATGCCTATTGATATTGCTGGAAATGCAGTTTCCTTGTCACTTTCTTTGAACTGAATAGGCAACCCCCCTCATCTGGCCCTGAACTAGTGAGATCTCAACTGTGGTATTCACAGCCTAATTTCCGCTGGTCCTGCACATATGTGCCCTCATTTCTATACAGTCCTGTATAGAACTGGTATATTTTACACACTTCACAAACATAGTATTGGGCTAATGGACTGTTTTCTCTACAATGTTCTTTATGTATAATATACTGTATGTGTAAGCGTCTGTTCTGAGAAGTGCTGAGTGTAATTTATTGCATATTTTAATAGTGATTCCATTTTACTTGTACAACTTTTAACTTCCAAACCTGTCTTTTTCTCTTAGGTGCTGGTGAATGATTTCTTTCTTGTGGCCTGCTTGGAAGATTTTATTGAAAATGCCAGACTTTTTATATTTGAGACTTTCTGCCGTATCCACCAATGTATTAGTATAAGGTATGTCTATGCTGACTTCTGGTGTAAAATTACTTTTTCACAGGTAAGATAAGGTAACTACTTTTGGAGAGGAGCTGGTGTCCCCCAGTTCTTGCGTGCAGGAGTTACAGCAGCCTGGCAGCCATTTGTAAAATGTCACGCATGAATTAGGGCATTTACCACATGCAGTTTACACTAGAAAATACAGTTTTCTGAAATATAAGGAAAGTGTTTTCTGCTGTCTACTAGCATATTTTTTTTCACGAATGTTCCACCTGAAGAACAATAAAGATGAATAGTTATAAGCCATAGATTCGTACTCGGATTGAGTATGGTCCGTGGTGTGTGATTGCTAGCCCACACACTCAGTAAGAAAATGCTTTTCAGAGGCTACTTGTTCCTGTCTTCATGTAAAGAAGGGATCTTGGTTTTTAATATTGGCGCCACTCGGAGGGAGGTTTGTGTGTTATGTGGGGGTCATGATTTAGTAAGATGGGCAAAGTTCTTACTACCCATCTCGTCTGCAGTTGGTAATCTGCTTACCTATGTGTTCACTTATCCATCTGCTAAAAGCCATTGAAGTTTCTTATACAATATGACTTGTATTATTGTACAGGATTTATATAGCGCCAACAGTTTACACAGCACTTTACAATATAAAGGGAGACAATACCCCAACAATTTCAATTCAAAACAAGAGGGTTAGAAGGGCCCTGCTCCTGCAAGATTACAATCTTTGTCCTTTTTGAGTGAAACCAGTTCTAAATTCTGAAAGTTGAAAGTACCAAATGAATGCCTTTGAGGATAAAATACTTGGAGTTAGGGTGCCCGTAGTTCTATAGAGTTCTATATAAGTTTGGCAGGCTACACCATTACAAAGGACATAAGTCATGATTATTCAACGTGTCTAATCAGGCCTTTTCCCTAGAGAGCATGTTACTGGGGAAGGGCCTGCCTCACCTTGTAGATACGAGATGGTCACCTGATCCTGGTTGAAAATGGCTGGATTGTGTGACTGTCATGTGGGCAGCCTTTAGAAATGGTTGGATTGTTGAACCAAAAGTATCAGGTGATGTCTGCATTTTTAAAGTTTTTTTTTTCGCTGTTGCTGTTCTCTGGAGGTTCCTGTACATCTACCGTTACATGCAAGTAAAAATGCTGTCTTCTACCCAGGGACCTCTCTCTTCCTCATGTCATTCTGCTTGACAGCCTTTTCCACCCCAGTGCATAACATAATACCCAGTGCCCTGAGATTACAAGAATCTGAAAGCTGTAAAGAGAATTCGTATATGTGGCTCGTTTTTGAGTCTCTTTGTAAGATGGTGAAAGGCATTTTGGGAAGAGTTTGGTGAATGACACCCTTGGAAGTTGGGTGTTCCACCAAAGAGCACATGCTCTGGGTTTGGTGTAATTACTTGCAGCTAAAAAAGGACACTAAAGGGTCGTAGACACGGGCTGAATATCGGGCAGCATTGGCTGGTTCAATAGAAACCGGCCGACATTCAGCCCATGTGTACGGCAGACAGTCTGACAGAACCTGGCCATTCTGCCGAAGGGGCATGACCAAAAAAGGTCTGCCAATTGGTGCACTCACAAGCCCCCCAGTCAGAACACAATAGCTCAGTGGGGGGGGGGGGGGTAGATAGTGCCACCAGCATCGAATTGTTAGTACAGTGGCTCCGACCTGAGCTCTTCAGTTTTTTTATTTTTTTTACCATTGTACACCAGACTTTGTGTGTGGTGGCTCAATTGTTTTGAAGGTCCTAAGACCATGTGGTGTGTGTTTTTTTTTTTTTTTTTTGTGTTGGATATCTGAGACAGCGGATAACGGAAAACCTTCTGGAGTAATATCTTGGCTTGCAGGGTTGAATAGATGGTATTGGGTTGTAGAGGCAAGGACTGCGCCTCTTGCCCTAGTCAGCCATTTTTATCTACTGTACGTTTTGGCCTGAAGTTATCCTTGAAGATTGTTTAAGTCAGTATTCATTACATGCAAGTATATTCACATCTGGTTGCACATTGTGCTTTGAACATGCCTGGCCTTTCATTATTTCAATAATCAGAAATCACCACTATCTTTTTTTGTTGTTCCTGAAGTATTTATAGCTTGTAGTTAAAAGCATATTTTATGTATTAAGCTTCTTGAATCACCGATGGTGGATTCATTTTTTTTTTTTCCCTTTTTTTTTTTTTTTTGACGCCTAGACATATCTGGCCATATCATGGATTTTGTCTTGTATCATGAGTACTGGTGTCGTGCAGAGCTTAGAAATGTTAATTATATAGTGATTTTAAGGTTAATTGGCATGTTGGCAAATCTTTTTCTAGGAACTGCTATTTACTTGTTATAGTAACGGCAGAAACAAAAATACTTTTATGAGGATTTGTTGTAAATATGTATTTGTGGATGGATAATCAGTACATGCTCTGTAATTGCCTTCTGGTGTCCTGATGCTATGTACCAACTGACATTCACTGTGGTGCCACTATGCCAGCATCTTGTTTAAATCACTAAAAGTAAAGTGCATCGGAATAGTCACATCAAAACCATTTTTTTTTTAACCACTTAAGGACCGCCCCACACACATATACTGCGTCAGGGCGGCCCTTTAGCACGAAAACGCATACCTGTACATGATTTTTTTTCTTCCCCGTCTGGGGCGCGCATGCTGCCGGCCACCTGCTGCCCATGTGATTGGACTCAGCGGGAGCCAATCAGTGGGTCTGGCGCACCCCATGTCCGCCGGGACCC
Organism: Lithobates sylvaticus; assembly: GCA_028564925.1. Lineage (NCBI taxonomy): Eukaryota > Metazoa > Chordata > Amphibia > Anura > Ranidae > Lithobates > Lithobates sylvaticus. The sequence goes on from CM053030.1 coordinate 66,420,550, forward strand.
ACCGATCGTTCGAGAGGCAGACAGAACGATGGTCTGCCTATGAAAAACAAGGCAGATCGCCGTTCAGTGACAGGAGAAGACGTATATCTTGTGTTTCTGCTAAGCAGGAACACGGATCTGTCTTCTTGCATTACAAGCACTCCCAGGGAACACATTTAACCTTTTGCTCCTGATGCTAACCCCTTCCCTACCAGTGTCATTAGTATAGTGACGGTGCATATCATTTAGCACTGATTACTGTATTGGTGTCGCTGGTCTCTAAAGTGTCACTTAGTGTCTGATTTATCTGCCACAATGTCGCTGGTCAGCTTGTAGTTTTCAACAACGCCGTGGTAATTCTTTTATCCTTCCTGTCAGTCTTATCGGCTTGCTTGTACCAGATATGAGCAAGCAGATACACTGACAAGTCGGCAGGAGATCTGCATGGCATCAGCAATCTGATTGCTGGTGCAATGCTTTACTTTCTGCAACAGAAAATTAATAAATGTACATTTTTTTTTTTTACCTGCAAAACAATATGCATTTATTATTTTTTTTGTCAAAATGTGAACTTATCCTTTAAGAGTAACACTGCAATAACTAAAGATGTCACTGAAAATACTGTAATTTGACTTTAATAGCCATATCATTTTGTTTGAGGGTTTAATTCTGCTTTAACATAAAAGTATGACACATCACCGTCCTGCACTTGACGCTGTGTAAAAATGGCCACCTATATAACCTGATGTGGCAGGACAGGCTTCCCTCTGCAGGCCTCCCACCCAATGCTCCCAGGTATTCTCTCTACTGTCTTATCAATACTTTGTTTATAAAGGAAATAAGCTGATGGGGGCTGCAGGAAAATTTCCCCTAATGTGAAAGTATGTAAGGCATACTTTGACAAGTGGGCATCTACTTCTCAGTTATCTTGTCTCCAACACTGACGAGTCTGTGCTCTGCTGTTGCCACTTCAACTTCCCCAGTGTGTCCTTTCTTTGGCCGTTGTGTGGCCAGTGAAGATTTAATTGTGTACACGTGTTACATTGTCCAGTGAGTAACATTGACCCCCTGCACTAAGCTCCACAGTTCAGTACATGCTCTTGGTATCTATAAGTCACTGTCCCTGCTGAATTTTTATTTACATTATAGAAAATGCAGCACTTCTCTGCCCCATCACATTGTGGGGGTCAGAAGTAGGGTTATCATGCCACTATAGTCCATGAGGGATATGTAGGTGGCCAATGGGTTGCTCGGGCTGCAAGAGTGTGCCTTTTTTAAGCAAAAATTAATTTTTGTTTAAAATAACCTTTTTAAATCCAGTAATGTGACATCTTTTTTTCTTCTATATTATTCTATACCATTTGTGAGGCAGCAGATGTAATAACTTTTGAGGTTCTCTTTTTAATTTAGTCTGTTGGTGCCTCCCCATACTTGTTGGCATTGCTAAGTGGTTCCAGGGAAGATGCAAGGCTTTGCAGCTTCAGTATAGAGTCGAGACACATTTCACGCACAGTCCATTACAAGAGCAATACAACGATGAAGCCTGTAATCCATTTTAGATTAATGTGAGCCTAACCGTGAGCTGCCCCCTCTCGTATTAATGCGGTGGCTTGTCGGGTCTCCTGATGACTTCCCCCACATAACGGAGTATCCCAGGGATGGTTCTCATTTTATAGGTGTTACTGGAAGAGACAGAAATAAGCCATCAGAATGTAACATTGTGCAACACAAATCAAATCTGATTATTCCACTTGTTTAAGTGACATATACTTTATTAAAACCTTACTGGTTACATCATTTTGAAGTCTTCTGAGAGATTGCAGCGCAGAAAAGCTTGTAAAATCACATTAGATTTACTCTTCTGTGATGAGCCAAATGGACATATCACGACTTGTGCGATCGATTTTTCTTCCATGCTGGTTTTCACCCTACATTGTACAGGTTTCAGACAGCAAGTTCACGTTTTTTCTTTTTGTGCTAAGCCTGTTGATTCTTAGTAGGATGTGCTCCTTTTCCTTTTACTACTGAACTCCAAGGAAACTGCTAAACAGTTGAAGTATGCTTATGGGACCTGTCTGATTTTTATCCAGCCACCATGTGATTCATACACTTGGCCCATCCAGAAGGGTAACACCATTTTCTCCTAGAATTAACAAATACAGTGATCCCTCTCTTCTCCCTGCAGAAGGAGGGGGACACCTAAAGTTGGGTATGTGCCCCCCCCCCCCCCAGCACACTAACAGAATCCTCTTCATACAAATGGGGTGGATTGAGGACCCTCCAGTGTCGCAATTCACTGATCAGCAGCCGCTGGTCGACTAAAGTTTCCTAGCATGTCCCTTCAACAGGAGTCAATCATAGAATATACCTCTTTCAAGTGGAGATGGCCTTGCGTTGATCAGAATTTGGCCAGTCCCTGCAGAACTAGCCAAATTTCGATCAGTGTATAGCCTCATACACACGATCGGACCGTAGACCAACCAACTTTCCTGTGGATTTTTGTCCAAAGGGCGTTGGCCCCAAGTTGGTATTGCATACACACGGTCGGACTTTTTAGGCAACAAACATGAACGTAGTGACGTTTCAACGTACTGACGACACTTCAAAAGAGGACGTTCGAATACTTCAGCGCCACCTTTGGTCAACTTCTATATTGTTGTCTGATCTTTTGCATTGGTTCTGAGCATGCGTGTTTGTACTTTGGACAAAAGTCCGTTGGTTTTGTGTACACACGGTCGGACTTTGGTCCATCGGACTTTTGTTGGCAAAAAGTTGGTCCGTTCGCACAGCCAACAAAAGTCCGATGAAACCTGGAAAAAGTTGGTCCGATGGAGCGTACACACGGCCGGATGTTGGTCCAAAACAGCTAATTTGCATGTTGGTTGATAAAAAGTCCCATTGTGTGTACGGGCCTTAAGGCTAACTTAACATGTGTGTGGATATAGATCTTAAATTGTATTGCAAGAGTGGCCACCTCTCCAAAAGATTGAATTAGCGTTTCCAGTGAAGGGTACTATTCTACATCATACACAGATGTTTTAGATAATGTTGTGCTTCTAACCTTGTGGCAGGTGTTTGGTGAACGTCCCTTTTCTGCTCAGCATGATGGTGCACAAAGCCTAGTTGGCACCAAGGGCTATTAAGGTGGAAGTAAGCCCTTCTATAGTTTTAAGCCAAGAAAGTTGCCATCTTGGCCTCTGTTGAAGATTAAACTGCCATGATGCTGTACATGTGAACAGTTATGACACCAGACATTTGATGGTTTAAAGGTTTGGTTGAAAGCACAACCAATGTGACAGTTACTTGTCGTGTGCCGGGAATGAAACTGTTAAATTGATGGGTTTACTTCCGCTTTAATGTTGTCGAAAGTAAATTTCTCCTATTTGGTTTCTAGTTTTAGCTAATGAGGAAAAAAAACTGGGGGTGGGGCTCTTAACCACTTCCCGCACGCCGTATGCAAAATGATGGGCGCAGGGTGGTTGTGTTATCCTGACTGGGTGTTCTATGACGTCCAGCAGGACAAGCAGTTTGCTTGCGCCAATCGGTAGTGCGGTGTGTCGCTCTGACGCACCGAATCTCCGATCTTTAAGAGCCTATGACGTAGGCTCTTTACCATGTGTTCAATCACATCGTAACCCAGAAGTGTCGTTTATCGGCTTTTCCTCTATTCCTGCTGACAAGATGCGGGGAGAGCCGATGAACGTCTCTCCTCATATATGGAGGGGGACGTGTTCTGCGCTGATTATCAGCACATTGATTATCAGTGCACACCCATCAGGGATGCCTACCTGTACTCATCAGTGCGGCCGAAAGCATACTTATTTACAAAAGTTTATAACTGAAACAAACCACCTTCTTTTTTGCTAAATATTTTTTATAAAAATAAAAACCCAGTGGTGATTAAATGCCACCAAATGAAAGCTCTTTTTGTGGCTACACTGTTGTATGACCGCGCAATTGTCTTTCAAAATGCTTAAAAAATAGCTGAAAATTGGCCTGGGCAGGAAGGGAGTATAAGTGCCCTGTATTGAAGTGGTTAAATGATTTATACACTGTTTTAGCGTAATACTAATCCTTTTCAATGTATCAAGGGGTACTTTGTTATAAGGTGATGTTTACTAGCTTTATCAAGGGATACATATTTTAATGAAGGCTGGAATCACTGCTGCTCTGGGAAGTTTGCCATTATATGTATGAATGTGGATGCTTCTACATGCCAGTTGTTGACTTAAGTAGCTTGTTGGTTAGTTTGTCAACACAGGTGAATAAAATGTATTTAAATTGCATATAAACTTTGTTTTAGAATGACTAATTGGTATAATCTTGATTTCTCAAACCATTCTCGATGTGCATCTCTTCAGGTCTTTTTTCTTGTTTAAATGAGTCTTGTACGCTCTCTAAGGCTCGATTCACATCTATGCATTTTTAGTGCATTTTGCAGATTTGCACTACAGAACGTGTTCCATAGGAAACCAGGTTAAATGGACTGTAGTGCAAATCTGCAAAATGCACTAACACTGCAAAGGTGTGAATCCAGCCTAAGTACACAGGATCTGATGGCCATTTTGTATTGATTGTGGTGTGCTGCTCCTCTTCACAGTGCAAGTCTATAGGGTTGATTTACTAAAACTAAAGTGCAAAATCTGGTGCAGCTCTGCATCAAAACCCAATCGGCTCTCAGGCCTTTTTTGGTGTCAAAGCTTAATTGAACAGGTTAGAAGAATTGGGCTACCATGCAGCGCTGCACCAGATTTTACGCACTCCAGTTTTAGTAAATCAATCTCTATGGGTCTTTCTACTCCCTCTGGACAGCTCCCAGTCCTGTGTGAAACTAGAGAGGATAGAGAATTGCAGTAGCCTACAAAAGTCTTCAACAGTAGCTATTCTACAGTCTAAAAATACAGAAACATAATTTGCTGTGACCGTTGCTTTTCCCATTTTTAGGGCAGTGCATTGGGTTTGCTTTAATCCCCCCATTCCTGCAACATCTACTTGCCTTTCCTTCTCACCACTGCTGCTCCATCCAATTTTGGCAATTAAAGGAAATACTTCAGAGTAAAGAGGATTATACGATGAATCACTCTACCCTTCACCCCCTTTTTATACAGTGAGGGGAAAAAAGTATTTGATCCCTGCTAATTTTGTAGGTTTACCCACTGACCGAGAAATGATCAGGCTATAATTTTAATGGTAGGTTTATTTTAAGTGAGAAACAGAATAACAAAAATATTCAGAAAACCGCATTTCATAAGTTTTATAAATTGATTTGCATTTTAATGAGTGAAATAAGTATTTGATCCCCTATTAATCGGCAAGATTTCTGGCTCCCAGGTGTCTTCTATACAGGCAACGAGCTGTGATCAGGAGCACTCTCTTAACCACTTCAGCCCCGGACCAATTGGCAGCCAAAGGACCAGGCCCCTTTTTGCGATTCGGCACTGCGTCGCTTTAACTGACAATTGCACGGTCGTGCGACGTGGCTCCCAAACAAAATTGGCGTCCTTTTTTTCCCACAAATAGAGCTTTCTTTTGGTGGTATTTGATCGCCCCTGCGGTTTTTAATTTTTGCGCTATAAACAAAAATAGAGCGACAATTTTGAAGAAAATGCAATATTTTTTACTTTTTGCTATAATAAATATCCCCAAAAAATATATAAAAAAAACATATTTTTTTTCCTCAGTTTAGGCCGATACGTATTCTTCTACATATTTTTGGTAAAAAAAATCGCAATTAGCAATTATTGATTAGTTTGCGCAAAAGTTATAGCGTTTACAAAATAGGGGATAGTTTTATAGCTTTTTTATTAGTAATGGCGGCGATCAGCGATTTTTTATTGTGACTGCGACATTTTGGCGGACACATCGGACATTTTTGACACATTTTTGGGACATTTGTCATTTATACAGAAATCAGTGCTATTTAAATAGCACGGATTCCTATGTAAATGACAGTTGTAGTGAAGGGGTTAACCACTAGGGGGCGGGGAGGAGTCAGTGTGACGTGTTGTGTTTTTTTTACAGTAGGGGGGCGTGGCTGTACGTCTGATGTCATTGATCGGCGTTCCCGATGACAGGGAACCGCCGATCACTGACAGTCATAGTAGGAAGCGCGGGGAGAGGTTTGTTTACACAAACCTCTCCCCATTCTTCAGCTCCGTAACCCGATCGCGGGATACCAGCGGCAATCGGGTCCGCTGGTCCCGCGGCCGTGGTCACGGAGCTCCCGACAGGGTCGCGCTGGCGGCGCGCGCCCCCCCCCCCCCCCCCCCCCCCCGCCCCCCCCCCCCCCCCCCCCCCCCCCCCCCCGGGCAGGCAAATTAAAGGGGACGTACAGGTACGTGCTTTTGCCTGCCCGTGCCATTCTGTTGACGTATATCTACATGAGGCGGTCGGGAAGCGGTTAAAGGAGATCTCCTAATCTCGGCCTTTTACCTGTATAAAAAGCACCTGTCCACAGAAGCAATCAATCAGATTCCAATCTCTGCACCAAGACCAAAGAGCTGTCAAAGGATGTCAGGGACAAGATTGTAGACCTACACAAGGCTGGAATGAGCTTACAAGACCATCGCCAAGCAGCTTGGTGAGAGGGTGACTACACTTGGTGGATGGAAGAAACAAAATAACTGTCAATCTTCCGGTCTGGGGCTCCATGCAAGATCTCACCTTGTGGCGTTTCAATGATCATGATCATGATAATGGTGAGGAATCAGCCCAGAACTACACAGGAGAAACTTGTCAATGATCTCAAGGCAGCTGGAACCATTCACCAAGAAAACAAGTGGTAACACACTACGCCATGATGGACTGAAATCCTGCAGCCCCTGCAAGGTCCCCCTGCTCAAGAAAGCACATGTACAGGCCGTCTTGAAATTTGCTAATGAACATCTGAATGATTCTGAGGACAACTGGGTAAAAGTGTTGTGGTCGGATGAGACCAAAATCAAGCTCTTTGGCATCAACTCAACTTGCCGTTTTTGCAGGAGGAGGAATGCTGCCTATGACCCAAAGAACACCATCCCTACTGTCAAACATGGAGGTGAAAACATTGATGCGGTGAAGTTTTCTGTCCCCTTACAGTAAAGCACCCCAAAGCATAAAGGGATGATGGTCATATACCATCAAAACTTGGGTGAGAACCTCCTTTCCTCAGCCAGGGGATTGAAAATGGGTCGTGGATGGGTATTCCAGCATGACAATGACCCAAAACACACGGCCAAGGCAAGAAAGGAGTGGCTCAAGAAAAGGCACATTAAAGAGGGATTGCACCAAAAAAAAAAAATATTGAAAGCCAGCAGCTACAAATACTGCAGCTGCTGACTTTTAATAAATGGACACTTACCTCTTCCAGGGTCCAGCGATGTCGGAAGCCGAGAAATCGCTCGGTTCTCGGCTGCTGCCGCCGCCATTCTCGTTAAGGCAATCGGGAAGTGAAGCGGTGCAGCTTCACTTCCCGGTTCCCTACTGCGCATGTGCGAGTCGTGCAGCGCACTGAGAATGCTCCGTGCTGTCTCTGGGACCCTTGTGTGTCCCAGCAGACAGCGCCGGGGGACAGGAAGAGGCATAGACTCCCGTGGGAGTCTATGCACGGAAGTGGGTGCAAATACCTGTCTTAGACGGGTATCTGCACCCCCCTCCCCCTGAAAGGTGCCAAATGTGGCACCGGAGGGGGGGAGGGTTCCGATGAGCGGAAGTTCCACTTTAGGGTGGAACTCCGCTTTTAAGGTCCTGCAGTGGCCTAGCCAGTCTCCAGACTTTAAAATATGTAGAGGGAGCTGAAGGTTCGAGTTGCCAAATGTCAGCCTCAAAACCTTAATGACTTGGATGGGATCTTCAAAGAGGAGTGGGACAAAATCCCTCCTGAGATGTGTGCAAACCTGGTGGCCAACAACAAGAAATGTCTGACCTCTGATTGCCAAAAGGGGTTTTGCCACCAAGTACTAAGTCATGTTTTGCGAAGGGGCCAAATACGTATTTCACTCATTAAAATGCAAATACATTTTATAACTTTTTTTTTTTTTTTTTTTTTTAATGTTTTTCTGGATTTTTTTTTTTTTTTTTTTTTTGTTCTGTCTCTCACTGTTAAAATAAACCAGCCATTAAAATGGACTGATCATTTCTTTGTCATTGGCCAAACATACAAAATCAGCAGGGGATCAAATACTTATTTCCCCTCACTAAGTGATCACATTCCCTTTGCTCCTCTGTTCTTGGCTGCATAAGAGTTGGGGGGAGGAGGATAAACTGCAGCACACTGCGCTTATTGGAGGAGAGCAGGCTGAGTTCCCAGCACAGCTAGAGAACTGACCATGGTGTGTTCTCCTGCTTAGTGTGGTCAGTTTTGTTATAAAGCAGAGAGACTGGCAGAAACCCAAGGGATTTCACACAAAGAAAGCAATACAAAAAGAACAGTAGAGAGTTTTTCATACAAGTACATGGTACAACAGACACATATCAGGAATATGAAATGCTGGGGTAACAAATGCTTTAACACTCTTCCCCTGACTGCTACATGACATTTTATACATATAGGTGGAGGAGCTGGGCCAGCACAGATAGTAGACACTCCCAGAAAAAGAGAGCTATAACATGCAAAGTGTAAGCCCTTGCAAGTCCCATATTTTAGTTCTTTTTTTTTTTTTTATTAGTGACCTGGTCTCTTAAGGTAGAAAGTTTTGTTTAAGTAAATGAAAATCTTCAGATAACTTCCAGGTCCTTTAGCTGGTGTCACAGACTTAACATTCCGCAGCCTTTTCAGTTCTTTCTGTCTTGGTATCACTTTCATGCAGACAAACAATCCATCTAGGAAACCCGATAGATGCTGTAAACCTTGTGAGTCATAGTTGTGTTGGCCACTTTAAAGTTTTATGTACTCGCATGTCTAGCGTGACAGCGGAACAGACTGCAACTTACTCACTGTTTGTTTTAGGCAGCGAGGAGGTCAATTTAAGCAGGAAACTATAAAGCATTAAGAAAGGGCATGGTGGATGACTTGATGGTTGCTCATTTGCATATTAAGATTCGGTCCTTAATCAAACATTGTGCAAGGCTGGGAGTTGGGCAAAAGGGATTAGCTGTCAGGAAAACCACATTAGTTGGCCGTATGGTGTGCGTTGTAAGCCGGTCAGGATGACTAGTGGTAAGAGTATGGAAATGTGGCCTCTTGCGTGGGATGTGTGCTGGTTTAAGAGCAAAATTTATACACTGGGTGCCTTGTGATGTTTTGGGAACAAGTGTTGTGACGAAGCACATCAAAGTGCATAGCCAGCTGCGTGCTACCATGTTACTAATTGAGTTAATTAGAAACACTTCTCCAGACCAATTATCTTTCTGGCCTTGCAGGTCTGGGCAAAAGCTAAGAACAGAAGCTCAACTACTGCCTTTAATAGAATATCTGCCACAGTCAACAGTCAGAGGTCTGCTGGATCCTGACGGGTTTATAACTCCAGGCAAATATAGCAATCTCCTTCAAGTCACCAAAGGTTTCACACAGTTGAAAAGTAAAGTCTTATATTGAGCCATCGCAATGCTGCCAGGGAAAATATCCTGCCCTCTAATCAGAGGGGGAAACGGGGGGGTACCTAGGTGGGGGTTATAAAAAGCGGAGGCTTTGGGATCGGGATCACCTGGGTAGAGAGATTTACCAGTGATTAGAAGACATTGGAAGGAGCTAGTGGCAGAGTCTGCGGACTTGTGCCTACATTGATCGGCTTTGTTACGCATTAGGCCCAGTTCACACTGATGCAGTGCGAAATTTGCTGCAAATTCTGTGCGCTTTCCTCCCTGCGTGAAAAATGCTCTTTTCATGCGAACCGCTGCAGTGTGTTAACGACGCCCCAAAATCAGTTGGCAAAACGCAGTGCAATTGGCAGAATCTGATCGCATGGCTGTTCACACATCCGATTCTGGTGTGGCAAAAATTTCCCCTGGACAATTTTTTTTGCGGATGCTGTGCGTTTTGAGCCTTACAGAATTGCTCAAATCGCACCGCTGCAGAATCGCATGTGATTTGAACAGGAATGTGGCGCGATTCAGTGTGAACCAAAACTTAATGTATTAATTGGTAGGTATTATGGGGACCACCAGATCCTCTGCATTACCATTTTTAAATCAAATATATTTAGCTGGCTGGTGTTATTCTTTAACCATAGTGTTGCCAGCAAAGAACTTGGATGGCATTAAAGACACAGTCAACCATTTGCAAAATGGTGCACCTATATTAATAATAGTATAAAAAAAAAGGGGGGGGGGATTTATTACACCTTCGCATTGGAGCCTGAAGAGCATTGCAACCAAAATCGATGCTCCACAGTCAGTTGCCAGGCTCCTGTAGAGCAGGAAGTAAGCAGCGGAGTACAAATGTGGTGTAGTAGTTGTTTGGTATAGTGCATGAATTGATGAGCTCCTCCTTATTGGTTGATAATTTACTTATGTTCTTTCCCCAGCATGTTGGCTGATAAATTGAATATGAGCCCTGAAGAAGCTGAAAGGTGGATAGTCAATTTAATTCGCAATGCCAGACTAGATGCGAAGATAGACTCCAAGTTGGTAAGATTTCTTCTTTTTTTTATTTTGCCTGTTTTGTCAGACTTTGTTTAAAGGGTAGGTTCACACTTTAAACTTGTTACACACACATTTAAGGTGTACATGTTCACGCAGCCCTCCTCCTTTCCCTGTGATGGCGGGTGTTCCTTTCCCCCTGCAGCCACTGTCGCACTTTAAAATGAAAACTGCAAGTCCCATCTTGCACCACAGCAGATGACTTTTGTAGTTCTCAATGGTTTGTGAGGACGCTGATGAGCTCCCTTGTAGTTCATTAAGATATCCTGCAGCTTTTAAACTGTAAACCCAAAGAGCGTAATGGCCAAGAAAGCTGGAGGTGATGTCTGGGGAGTCTGACCGACCTTCCCTCCCCAATCCACTGATTGCAGGTGCAATTCTCTGCAGGCGTCTGAAAAAGTAATAAATGCTCAAATTTTTGTGTTTTTTCCAGAAAGCTGAATTTTGGCCTTTTAACTGCCATAATCTTCTGCATCTAATAATTCTGTTAGATTTCTATTGTTGTAGTATTCCTTTTAATGGCCCTAACTAAGCCCACAAAAATGTAATTGTTGCTGGTGAACTTTGAGGAGCAGGAAGGCATCTGGATTCTTCTTGTGTCTCTTGAGAACTCAATAAGTGACAGATGTCCTAAATGTTGTCCTCCAACCTAGTCTACTTTGCTGAAGATGTTTTTCAAAGGATAAAAATACCTTGAACCAATTTATTTTTTACAGGGCCCCCACTCTCCCTCCCCATGCTAGCTTTACCACAAACTAAAGACCAGCAGTTGTTGTGGACCAGCATCTTGTTTTAGTTGTCGCCCCTGTTGTCTTATGAGCTGGCGGGCTGCAAAGCCTTCCTCTATAGACATTAATGAAGAAGCCATCTTCTTGTAGGCCTGTAGTCAAAAGGAGACAATTGTGCAGCCTACTTTGTTGGAAAACGGGAGTGCTGCTAGGAATAGGTAGTGGTTACTAGTTGTAAAGGATAAATTCTCCTATAGGAACGTGTTATGTTACATCCATATTTAGAGAGGAAAATGTTACAATCACCTAGTCCATAGTTTTCAATGGACTGGGTGTGCTGATCAGTGCCCTTATAGTCAATTGACACTTTTTTTCCAAGCTTCTAACTGAATGCCTGTAAGGAGATGTGGGCAGAAAGTTGGAGGATCTTTTAAGGCTTTCTGACATTGCATGTGCAATCCACTTTTGGTGGTTGCAGTGCTTTGCAGGCTTCTTGGGGAGATAATGTTTTTTTTTTTTTTTTTTTTTTGCAAAAAGGCAAACTTGGCCTGTAACATTGCCAGTTAATTTTAGGTGAACGTGACATGGTCTTAAAGAAAAGCGGGGCATTGGGATTTAAGCGTGTCTAAACACAAACATTTTTTTTTTTTTTACTTTTGTTTGCTTGGAAATCCTGTGAATAACACACTTTGTTCCAAGTGACCCAGTCTGCTGTATCTATAGGGGCAACCATGATACATTGGTTAGGAGGGAGTATTGTACATTTAGGAATGCATAGGTGTACAAATGCATTAAGAAAAGGACAAACGTTTGTAGAAAATTTGCTGTAGTTGAAAAAAAACTCTCTGATCACTGAGACCTATATGGACAACCTCATTAATTGCCACCTGTATTTTTAGTTCCTTGTTAGTTATGGCCATTCTTAGTGCATCTAGAACAGCCATTTTCAACCAGAGTTCTGTAGAACCTTAGGATTCCTCCAGGGTTGGCTAGGGGTTCCATGAGCTGTGGCCAACTGTCCTCCCACCTACTGGTTCTTGCATATTTCCAGGTCCAATCCCACTTGGCAGAGTCATAGCATGACTGCAACGGTTTCATTCTGGCCACCCTTCTAAGGGTAGCATTCTTCAGACCTACCAATGTAAGGGCCATTTTCCCAATGATCGCTGATAGGCTAAAATTTTACCAGGGGCTCCATGAGATCTGAAGATTTCCAGGGTTACTCTGGGGTAAAAATGTTGAGAAAGGCTAATCTAGAAATTACCTGCAGCACAAAGTCCTTGCAGTGACTGATGAAATAGTCATTTATGTATTCTCTTATCCTAAAGCCCCATACACACGCGCGGATTATCCGAGGACCAGGTCCGTCAGACCATGTCCGTCATACTTTGTCTGATGTTGGTTTTGCGTACACACGGTCGGACAAAGTTGTCGGCAAATCCGATCATTCTGAACGTGGTGACGTTTGTTGCCTACGACAGGACTACGTAGAGGCTAGTAGCCAATAGCTTTGGTCTTGTAATGTGATCTGAGCATGCGTAGCACTTTGTCCGGTCGGACTACCATACACACGATCGGATTTGGTGTGATCGGACCTTGTTGTCCAAAAATCTATCCAACAGGAGATAGGACTTTGTCCGTCAGACAATCTGATGGAAACTGTCCGATGGTGCCTACACACGGTCTGATTTTCCGACAACATTGTAGGATAGGACAGAATCCATCGGAAAATCCTACCGTGTGTATGGGGCTTTAGTGTTGTAGCATTTATCAGTTTGGTTGAGATTTACAGTTTTCTGTCTATTGTCTCTTACTTGCACAGGTTGTCCTTGTGACTGCCCTCTGATTTATGATTGGTTTGAACAGCCTGTTCTTTCTATAAACCCATCATAAATACTGCAAAGACGGTACATAACGTTTTTCTCTTCCTTTCGTAGGGTCATGTTGTAATGGGAAATAATGCCGTATCACCTTATCAACAAGTCATAGAAAAGACGAAGAGTCTTGCTTTCCGCAGTCAGATGTTGGCAATGAACATTGAGAAGAAGATGACCCAGAACACCAGAGCTGAGGTGATGAGACTGGTTTATTCATGTCACTGTGCATAACCTTACCTTCACACAGGGAAGATAGACTTTTGTTGTCTTAACAGTTGTTTCTTAAAGTGGCCTTATTGTTCTATTCCTTGTTCTATTGTTAAAGTAAACCAGTCATTGGAGATGCAGGGGCAGCCTTTGCAGGCCTCTTGGAAATTCAAGTTGCATGTTCTGTCCTCTGACTATAAAGCTGGCCATAGATAAGTAGAATTTCAAACCAAAATTCTTAGGTAAATGTTCTAGAAGTTTGTTTTCCTAATGATTAGTGGGGTAAAATTTGTTTTCTACAGCAGGGAGAATTCAAATGAGCAGGAGGGAAAAAAATGTGCACAAACTTCTAACCGTGTATGTGGTTTTCATTTTGGTAAAGTTCATTCATACCAAAATCAAATGTAAAACGCAAAGAACATCTTTTGAGGACATTCGAATTGTTCTAAGAATTTTCTTAACTTTTTTTTTATTTTAAATTTTTTTTCTCTTAAGTGTTTTTGTTTGAAGTTCGGTCCATTTATGGTCAGCTTAAAGGGGTTGTAAAGGTAAACGTTTTTTCACCTTAGTGCATTCTATGCATTAAGGTGAAAACGCATCTGACAATGCAGGCCCCCCATTTTACTTAGCTGACCCCTCAAAAGTCCCGCGCTCACCCCCTGACGTTCTCTTTGCCGCTCACCCTTGCCGTTGATTGGCCAGAGTGGATGGATTGAAAGCAGCGCAGCCATTGGTTTGCGCTGCTGTCAATTGCATCCAATGACGTGGCATGCCGAGTGATACAGTGAGCGGCTACGGCCACCAGCTGTATCACTGGAGCGCGCCCGCAAGCACTCCACACTGTGCGAGGGAGCTCACATGAAGTTGTGGAGTCCTTGCGGGAGGGAGCCGAGACGGCCACCGAGGGACCCCAGAAGACCAGGTCGGGGCCACTCTGTGCAAAGCGAGCTGCACAGTGGAGGTAAGTATAGCATGTTTGTTATTTTAAAAAAAAAAAATTTAATACAAAGTCACTGATCCCATACAATTATATGGAGCAGCATAGTTGGAGCAAAGTTCTGATCTGCCTGCTTGTTACAAATAAATTATTTAAAATAATCAATTTAAATGGTAAGCCTAACAGCCAGGCAACTAACCATTTCAGGACGCAAAGTCTGCACTGGCAACCATCATTCTTATAGCCTTTGATCTACATCCACCAATCTGATTATTGCATGCACTGGATAACAGACTCTGAATGGGCACGAATAATGGTGGCTTTTTTGCAAGAGTATTATGTAGGCTAGTTTTCTGGCTCTATTTTTCTAATCACTGACTCTTAAAGCCCAACTCTAGGAATTAAAAAAAGAAAACAAAAAACCCTAAGGCCCCTTTCACACTGGGGCGGTTTTCAGGCGGTACAGCGCTAAAAATAGCGCCTGTACACCGCCTGAAAAAACCGGCCCCATTCACTCCAGTGAAGCCGGCGGGCTTTCACACTGGAGCGGTGCGCTAGCAGGACGGTAAAAAAAGTCCTGCTAGCTGCATCTTTGGAGCGGTGTATTCACCGCTCCTATACCGCTCGTTCCCATTGAAATCAATGGGAAACCGCGGGGATACCGCCCGCAAACCGCCGCTGCAGCGGCGGTTTGCGGAGGTTTTTAACCCTTTTGCGGCCGCTAGCGGGGGTTAAAACCACCCCGCTAGCGGCCGCATACCGCGGGTAAAACGAAGGTAAAGCAGCGCTAAATATAGCGCTGCTTTACCGTCGCCGCCCCGCACCGCCCCAGTGTGAAAGGGGCCTAAGGGCCCCCTGCACTGCAAGGTTTCAAAGCGTGTTAACGCTGAGGAATAACATTTTTTATTCTTGGCTTACTCCTCGCTACCTCAGTTGTGGGTAGTCCCCCATTGTCCTAGCGTACAAGAGTATTTGGTTCTGTACCTGATTATGTCATTGAGGCTTTGGGTTTTGGTCACACAGCTGGATCATTTATGCACCATGACAGTGACTGTGTACTGTATAGTATTGCTGCAGTATGTATGACTTTGTATAGACTTCCTCATCTAATTAATGTGGACTGCTCCAAACATAGTTTATGATGTGTCTGGTAGTCAGTCATACTTTTTAGGATGCAAATATTGTGTAGAACAAACTTTAATTGTGGTGTTTTTTTCTTTTTCCTTTTTTAGGCGCCTAATTGGGCAGCTCCAGACAGTGGATTCTATTAATGTATCAGAACATCTAAATATTCCTTTGATAACTGCAGCAGTGTGCTTTCTCTTACGTATCATACTGTAAGACTGATGTACACAGTGTTTTGAATAAAATTGGCCTCTCTCCTTTTATCTGTGACTAAGTTCGATTTTTGTTTACGAAATGTAAAGCGCTGTGCAATCTGTTGGCGCTATATAAAACCTGTCTAATAATTATGTTGCCTGTCTAAACCTTGCTGACCAAGTACGCCCTTCATGGAAACAGTATTCCCTGCTGCTAGTGGCCTCTTTCAGCAGAATAATGTGCCCTGCCACACTAAAAATGGTTCACAGATGGTTTGAGGAACACAACAAGTTTGAGGTGTTGCCTTTACATCCACATTCTCCAGCTCTCAAGCCAATCAAGCATCTGTGGGATGTGGTGGAAAAACAAGTCCAATCCATGGAGGCCCTACCTCACAACTTGCAGGACTTAACTGCTTCCCGACCGCCTCCTGCACATTTACGTCGGCAGAATGGCATGGCTGGGCAAAAGCACGTACAGGTACGTCCCCTTTAATTGCCCAGCCGTGGCGCGCGACCCGGTAAGGAGCTCAGTGACCAGGGCCGCGGGGGCCAATGGACCCGATCGCCGCTGGTGTCCCGCGATCGGGTCACAGAGCTGAAGAACGGGGAGAGGTCTGTGTAAACAAACCTCTCCCCGCGCTTCCTACACTGCCTGTCATTGATCGGCTGTTCCCTGTCAACGGGAAAAGCCGATCAGTGACGTCGGACATAAAGCCACGCCCCCTACTGTAAAAAAACACACGTCACAGACCTAACCCCTCCCCGCCCCCTAGTGGTTAACTCTTTCACTGCCAGTGTAATTTATACAGGCATCAATGCATTTAGATAGCATTGATTGCTGTATAAAGGACAATGGTCCCAAAAATGTTTGTGTCCGCCATAATGTTGCAGTCGCAATAAAAATCGCTGATCGCCGCCATTACTAGTAAAAAAAAAAAAAAAATATTAATAAAGATGCTATAAAACTATAAACAATTTTGTAAACACTAACTTTTGCGCAAACCAATCAATAATCGCTAATTGCGATTTTTTATTTTTTTTTTTTTTTTTTTTTTATATTTTTTTTACCCAAAATATGTAGAAGAATATGTATCGGCCTAAACTGAGGAAAAATAATTTTTTTTTATATATTTTTGGGGGATATTTATTATAGCAAAAAGTAAAAAATATAGAATTTTTTTCAATATTGTCCCTCTTTTTTGTTTATAGCGCAAAAAATAAA
The DNA here is from genome assembly GCA_028564925.1 of Lithobates sylvaticus. Classification (NCBI taxonomy): domain Eukaryota; kingdom Metazoa; phylum Chordata; class Amphibia; order Anura; family Ranidae; genus Lithobates; species Lithobates sylvaticus. The sequence goes on from CM053030.1 coordinate 66,437,379, forward strand.
AACCGCAAAGGTGATGAAATACCACCAAAAGAAAGCTCTATTTGTGGGAAAAAAAGGACGCCAATTTTGTTTGGAAGCCACGTTGCACGACCGCGCAATTGTCAGTTAAAGCGACGCAGTGCCGAATCGCAAAAAGGGGCCTGGTCCGGGGCTCAAGTGGTTAAAGAATCTGCTACTGACAGCTTGGTGCCAAATACCACAGCATATCTCTAGGAGTCTAGTGGTGTCCATGCCTTGACGGGCCAGGGTTGTATTGGCGGCAAATGGGGAACCTTCTCAATGTTGAGTTGGTGGTCATAAAGTTATGGCAGTGATGCAGTGCGATTTGAGCAAAACGAATGGGCTCAAATTGCACTGCACTGAATTGCATGTGAAACCGCATTCATGTGCGATTTTATAATGTGATCAGGGGCAGATCTATTACATTTAAAATCACAAATTAAGGCACATGTCAGCGTTGCCAAATCTCATAAATTATTTTTGGTTGAAAGACTTCCCGAGCCCTGTTGTGACCTAAAGCCCAGGCCCAGACCTCTGGTTATTAGAAGCAATGTGGGTGTTTCACCTTATAAAGGGACCCCTGTGCAGACACAAAAATTTTCAGCCAGAAGGACCCTGTATGGTAGATACACAAGAGTAAATGAGAACAGCAATAAAAAAATCACCAAGCAGGAAGAAGGTGATACAATTATGAGTAAATATGGCTTCCATGTGTAACCACAAAAAACTGTTTTGGGGTTCCTTCAAATTTTTGCTGCTCCTTACTGCACGCACGTTGCAGTAAGGAAACCCATTCATTTTAAATGGGTTGACAACGCACAGCAATGCATGAAAAACTGCAGCATTTATACAGCATGTGCATTGTGGTGTACTGTAGTGCATGTTTATTGCAAGATACTGTATTTGTATGTTGAGGTGAGTTTTTTAAATGAATGGCACCATAATGCGTGACACGATGGCGTAAAGCCGTTCTCAAACATTAACAGACACTATGCTAAGATTTCTGGGTATTGCAGAATACCAAATGAAAAAGTATCATCCAGCTTTGTATCTTCAGTGATAAAAATATAGTTCCTTTAAGGGGTTGTAAACCCCCATGGTTTTTCACCCTAATGCATTCTATGTTTAACCACTTTCAGACCGCACCAATTTGCAGCCAAAGGACCAGGCCCCTTTTTGCGATTTCGGCACTGCGTCGCTTTAACTGACAATTGCGCGGTCGTGCGACGTGGCTCCCAAACAAAATTGGCGTCCTTTTTTTCCCACAAATAGAGCTTTCTTTCGGTGGTATTTGATCGCCCCTGTGGTTTTTTATTTTTTGCGCTATAAACAAAAATAGAGCGACAATTTTGAAAAAAATGCATTATTTTTTATTTTTTGCTATAATAAATATCCCCAAAAAAATATATAAAAAAAACATTTTTTTTTCCTCAGTTTAGGCCGATACGTATTCTTCTACATATTTTTGGTAAAAAAATCGCAATAAGCGATTATTGATCGGTTTGCGCAGAAGTTATAGCGTTTTTATTATTAATTTTTTTTTTTTTATTAATGGCGGAGATCTGCGATTTTTTTTTTTTTTTTTTTTTTTTTTTTGTGACTGCGACATTATGGCGGACACATCGGACATTTTTGACACATTTTTGGGACCATTGTCATTTTTACAGCAATTAATGCATTTAAATGCATTGATTTCTGTATAAATGACACTGGCAGTGAAGGGGTTAACCACAAGAGGGCAGTGTAATGGTTAAGTATGCCTAGGGGTGTGTTTTTTACTGTGGGGGGGCGTGGCTGTCAGCTAGTGAATGCTGATCTCTGCTCCAATCACAGGGAGCAGAGATCGGCTTCACTAGTTGCTAGGCAGAACGGGGAGATGCTGTTTATCTCGGCATCTCCCCGTTCAGCCGCCCCGTGAGACGATCGCGGGGGTTCCCGCGGCGATCGAGTCCGTGGGGACCGCGATCGGACTCACGGGGGTCCTGACCGGCGCGGGAGCGCGCCGCTCCCGATGGCACGGACAGGCTAAAGGAGGGACGTATATATACGCCCTCCTGCCTGTACGTGCCATTCTGTCGACGTATATCGTCGTGCGCCGGTCGGCAAGTGGTTAAAAAATGTTTTTCAAATGCACCCCATCCCGACGAGCTCGTGTGCAGAAGCGAACGCATACGTGAGTAGCGCCCGCATATGAAAATGGTGTTCAAACCACGCGTGAGATATCGCAGCGATCGGTAGAGCGAAAGCAATAATTATAGCCGTAGACCCCCTCTGTAACTTAAAACATGCAACCTGTAGAATTTTTTTAAAGGACGCCTATGGAGATTTTTAAGGGTAAAAGTTTGTCGCCATTCTTAACTTGGAAACAACAAATCTCAGAAAGAGAGGCTCGGTCCTTAAGTGGTTAAAAAAGAGGGTTTACAACCCCTTTAAGTGCTAGTAACTGTGGATCATACGACTATATGGCAACCATAAAGTTATGACAACCAGAACCAGTGTAGCTGACCAAAGACATATCAAAGGATGTAGCATGAAGAAAAGGTACTGGTGGACAGCTCTCAATGGTCTGGATGTGGAAATGGTGAAAAAGTCAATAGGGCCATAAATAAAGGTCATGTGTTTATTCCAGCAAACTAAGTAATGGATAAAAAAAGTTTGAATGAAAATAAAAAGAGCCAACGATAGCACTTTGGATCCCAAGGGCTTTGAAATGTTAACACCATCCGAAGGGCCAGCTGGTGGTGCATGGAGGGGTGCCAATGTACATGCTGTAGAAGATGAAGACCTGGTCTGGGGAGAGAGACCTGATGTCTGGAGGCAGGGGCACAGGCATGTGTGGGGGAGGTAACACTGCCGCGAGTTGCGGGGTGGTATGTTGCATCCGAGGACCCAAAAAAATCCAGCGACACTGCCTTTGGGGGTGTCTGCCAATCGTGGTGGAGGGGAAATAAAACAAAAAGGAAGCTGAACCAGAGCCCATGGGAGCCGAGCTTTGCCAATGGCAGGTGCACCATGGTGATGTACGGTACCAACCGGAAGTGTGGAGGCCTGTGAACCAGTGTGGAACGCAGGCTCGTCTGTTGCTGTGACAAAGCGTTTCATGTGCATGCGTGTTGTCATCGGCACATCTCAGCTCCCCTGGTTTCCGGTCCGCATCCTAGTTGTTTTTTTTTTCCCCCTCCACCACGATCGGCAGAGACACCCCAAGGTAATGTCACTGGATTTTCCAGCTGGGTCCTCGGTTGCAACATACCATCCTGCAACTCGTGGCAGTGTTACCTCCCACACACACCCATGCCTCTACCTCCAGCTATCAAGTCTCTCTCCCCAGACCAGGTCTCCATCTTCTACAGCAGGGCTCTTCAAACTATGGCGCTCCAGCTATTGCGGAGCTACACGTCCCATGAGGCCTTGTAAAACTGACATGACTAGGCATGATGGGAATTTGTAGTTCCTGAACTACTGAAGGACCATAATTTGAAGACCCCTGTTCTACAGCATGGACATTGGTGCTCCTCCAGCTGGCCCTTCTGATGGTGTTAACCCTTCAACGCCCTTGGGATCCAAAGTGGTATTGTTGGCTCTTTATTTTCATTCAAACTTTTATCTTTTACCTTGTTTATTGATGGAATAAAAACATCGCCTTTTTGGCCCTATTGACTTTCTCACTATTTCCACATCCAATCCATTGAGCGCTGTCCACCAGTACCCTACAGTTGTATGCAAAAGTTTAGGAGCCCCTGACAATTTCCATGATTGTCATTTATAAATATTTGGGTGTTTGGATCAGCAATTTCATTTTGATCTATCAAATAAGTGAAGGACACAGTAATATTTCAGTAGTGAAATGAGGTTTATTGGATTAACAGAAAATGCGCAATAAGCATAAAAACGAAATTAGACAGGTGCATAAATTTGGGCACCCCAACAGAAAAATCGCATCAATATTTAGTAGAGCCTCCTTTAGCAGAAATAACAGCCTCTAGATGCTTCCTATAGCCTGTAATGAGTGTCTGGATTCTGGATGAATGTCTTTTGGCCCATTCCTCCTTACAAAACCTTTCCAGTTCAGTTAGGTTTGGTTGCCAAGCATGGACAGCCCGCTTCAAATCACCACACAGATGTTCAATGATATTCAGGTCTGGGGACTGGTATGGCCATTCCAGAACATTGTACTTCTTCCTCTGCATAAATGTCCGAGTAGATTTTAAGCAGTGTTTTGGGTCATTGTTGAAATATCCAGCCCCGGCGTAACTTCAACGTTGTGACTGATTCCTCAACATTATTCTCAAGAATCCGCTGATATTAAGTGGAATCCATGCGACCCTCAACTTTAACCAGATTCCCAGTAGCACTGGCCCCACAGCATGATGGAACCTCCACCAAATTTTACTGTGGGTAGCAAGTGTTTTTTCTTGGAATGCTGTGTTCTTTTGCCGCCATGCATAACGCCCCTTGTTCTGACCAAATAACTCAATCTTTGTTTCATCGGTCCACAGCACCTTATTCCAAAATGAAGCTGGCTTGTCCAAATGTGCGTTTGCATACCTCAAGCGACTGTTTGTGGTGTGTGTGCAGAAAAGGCTTATTTCGCATCACTCTCCCATACAGCTTCTCCCTGTGCAAAGTGCGCTGAATTGTTGAAGGAGGCACAGTGACACCATCTGCAGCAAGTGAAAGATATACAAATAGCGTATAAATGGTGCGCAATTCAACCTTAATTATGTGAGCATAGATCTTTAAAAATAATTATTGCCACAATGTCAATTGTGGTCAATAGTGCACAAGTGAAAAAAATAAAATATATATACACTCCGTGTATACATATAGTGCTGGAGGTGTGTGAAATAAAATATACAATCCTTGTATATAAATTAATATGTGAGTATGTGATCCTTATTATAAAAGAAATGCCAAACGTGCATATAAAATCTTATTTAATAGGTGAAAGTATTTGTTGTGTTGGTAAAATGAAAAAAAGTTGGACGATTCAGTGATAGCAATCAAGATGATTGGGAATTGTGTGCTGTGTTAGAAAGATTGAAGGAACTCTGGCGTAGCAACAGGTGCTCTGACTACAAGATTGGTACCATACACCAGACAATTAGTGTTGAATACAATCTAATTGCAACAATATGCTGATACACCAGGCGATTACTCTAATTGCAAGGTTGGTGCCATACACCATACAATCCTATTGTATGCAATCTATTTGCTTTGATAACCAGATAAACATATACACCAGGGGATTGGTGTTTTAAAAGTGCAGTGGTGCATTACTGATATAGCAATTAAGACAGCTGGTTTAAACTCCCACTGTTTGGAGAAACAAAAAGCAAAAAAAGACTGCTTTTTTGGAAAATATAAATATAAAATGTTGCCACTTCGCTATTGGTATTTATAAATATATAGGAAGAAAGAAACAAAAACTTCCCTTTAATGTTGCCGGTACAATTATAGGTGATTCTTTGAAATCTTCCTGATGCTCAAGCCGGTTTTAACATGAAAAAGAGAAAAAAAACAAACAAAAACCATTGCGCAATATTGCTAACTATAGACTCCCCATGAGATGCCTCAATTTGTATGCACTCACGTGTACCAGGTGGATATAGTGCAGATAAAAAGTGTCAATGGTCAGGCTTTCGCTCCTGGGCTGTCAGCCCTTCTCCTCCTTTGCTGAGCTCGTGTATCACACGGCGTCACCTAAGCTCCTCCTCCCGACGCGTTGCGTCACAGGTCACGTGACGTTTTCCAGGGATACTGACCTAGTGACCAGCGTGGAGTATTTATAGCAACATAATAACAGACGGGTTGTCTTGGTGACTTCAAATTGTGTTTGCATCATCATTCCATTTACCTTTATCTGCCACACCTGGTACCTATGTGGATGTGCATTTAACTCCTTAGCCGCTGTAACACTTCACTGTTACATTTTGGAGCGCTATTTAAATGCCGGTAATTAAATGGAAAGTAAGGAACGGAAAAAAACCTTAAAGTCATAAAGCCATTGAACATATTAAAAAAAGGGGGGGGGGGGCGGTGTGAAAACACACCATATTTAATCAGGGATGTAACGCTCGGGGCCATAGGATAAAAACATTAATATTGCTATTAATAAAAAATAAATAAAATAAAAATGGGTGGGAAATATATAAAAATATTAAAAAATATTATGTAATATGTAAAAAAAATAAATAAAAAAAAATCTACTGAAAAAGAGAATAAATACTACATTATCGGTAGAGATATATTAATGGGAGGAACTAAACAGTCGCAGTGCTATGATGACTAACGGCCGAGACCCTTGTTGTAACCATGGAGATGGCACCATATGGGACTGTAGAATCTTATTACAATTTATTATCGGGACCAAAAAACCATATGATCAAAGGGAAAAAAACATGTTTGAAAAAGAGGAAAAAATGCATCTGGGTATGAGGAACCATGTTAAAACGAGGTAACATGTTAAAAGAGAACATGTTAAAACGAAGCGGAGGAAAAACATGTAAAAACACCGAAGTTGGGAGAACATGTTAAAATGAAGTTGGGAGAACATGTTAAAATGAAGTATGGTAAAAATATTGTTAATTCTTGAGAGAACATGTTAGAATGAAGTTGAAAAAACATGTTTAAAATATATATATTAAAATATATATTTAAAAATCGGATATAAAACAGTTAAGATCAAAATCAATGTTCAACCCTGCTGGCGAAAAACTATTAATTTCGTAGATCCACCTGGATTCACTCTTGCTTAGTTCTCTAATCTTGTGACTGCCTCTCCAATTTGGCTTATACTTATCGATGGCCCAGAACTTCAAGTCACATGGATTTTTTCTATGGAATTGCGCAAAGTGCCTAGACACACTATGCTTAGGGAAACCTGATTTAATGTTTTGCACGTGTTCACGTAGGCGCTTCCATAGGGGTCTTTTCGTTCTGCCAACGTACTGTAATGAGCCAGAGCACTCCAACATGTAAACCACCCCTTCCGTTCTGCATGAAATGAAATCTTTTATTTCATATTCTCTCTTGGTAGCTGTAGATATGAATGTGTTCCCCTTAATTCCCTTTTGTTTAGTGTGTCTGCATGCATAACATTGCTTACATGGGAAGAAACCCTTTCCTTGAAAGAAGGACATAATTTGATTAGTTTTAGGGGGATCAGGTACATTTTTCACTAATAAGTCTCTTAGCGTCGGGGCTTTTCGATAGATGAATCGTGGGTTTTTTGGCAATATTTCCTTCAGTTGTTTATCTGCCTGTAGTAATGACCAGTGTTTTTTGATGATGCTCTCGATTTTTTTGTGTTGTATATTAAAGTTAAAAATTAAAGGCACCTCCATAAATTTCTCATAGTTTCGTTTTTTGTCCAGTAGGAGTGTGGTTACACTTTTAATGGTAGCAGCATTTCATTTAGTAATCTTATTTTATTCTATTAGATTTGGGGCTTTTAAATTTATATATCAGCGCTTTAGTATACACCAATTTTTAACCATCTGCAGCAAGTTGATGTTGTAGGTCCTTCGCCTCTCCAATATTTTATGTGGCCTGCCACTTCTGGCCTTAACCAGAACTGTGCCTGTGGTCTTCCATTTCCTCACAGTGGACACTGACTGACAGCTTGTATCTCTGCGATAACTATTTGTAGCCTTCCCCTAAACCATAATGTAGAACAATCTTTGTTTTCAGGTCATTTGAGAGTAGTTTTGAGGCCAACATGTTGACACTCTTCAGAAGAGAGTCAAAGAGAACCACTTGCAATTGGCCACCTTAAATACCTTTTCTCATGATTGGATGCACCTGTCTATGAAGTTCAAGGCTTAATGAGCTCACCCAAACCAATTGTGTGTTCCAATTAATCAGTGCCAAGTACAGGTATTCAAATCAACAAAATGACAAGGGTGTCCAAATTTTATGCACCTGTCTAATTTTGTTTTGATGCATATTGCGCATTTTCTGTTAATCCAATAAACCTCATTTCACTACTGAAATATTACTGTGTCCTTCAGTTATTTGATAGATCAAAATGAAATTGCTGATCCAAATATTTATAAATGACAATCGTGGAAATTGTCAGGGGTTCCTAAAATTTTTGCATACAACAGTATCTTCAGTGGTAACCCACTGGCTTTATATTTCCTAGAGGTACACCCAGTTGCTTAAAACTATTACAGGGGAGCCCAGTTTATGCTGCTACTTTCTTCCTTTAGGATCATACAGTGGTTGCAGCAGGATGAATGAGACTCAAGAAGCCAGAGGATATTTTTATTCTTGGTGATCATAGAGAACTGCAATATTACTGGATGTATTATTATTATACAGGATTTATATATCGCCAACAGTTTGCGCTGCGCTTTACAATGTTAGGGCAGACGGTTCAATACAGGAGGAATTGGAGGGCACTGCTCATTAAAGCTTACAATATAGGATTGGCTGTTGGACTTGGTTGTGCTCATAAGTTTACATACCCTGGTAACATTTATGATTTTTTTGGGGAGGGTGATGGTATAGTCTGGGTCTCTTGTGGGAACAAAGTCAATAAACGGGGGCATTCATTTGTTTGAAGAATGCCAAAGGAATGTGAATTGGCTGGGCCCGAAACAAACATGTGAGTTTGGGTAGGATGGACATTTAAATAATGGTTAACCAGGCTAAAAGGCCTTGATGCCGTTATGGAGCAGGGTCTGTATTTTACCTAACAGACTGGGAGAGGAGGAGTCAGTACTGTGAGCCTTCAGAGCACTATTGCTTTGCAAACTGTAGTCAGGCTAAAGCTAGCCGAATACTGGCAGATTTTTAAACAAGCATTCATATGAAAAATCTTAGCAGTGCATTTTGAAAATGCCAACAGAGACTTGGTGAATGTTGCTGGAAAGTACTTCAAAGTTAATTTTGCTTTTACCATTTTCGGTAAAAGCCAGTACCAGTATTCGTTTACTACTCTCGAAAACAAATGATGATTTGGTCCCACTAACGATTACAAAATTGAATGGATGTTCCAAAAGCAATCTAAATTCTACAAGTGTATGCCTAGCTTAAAGCTGAATTCCAGAAGTTCAGCCAGTTTGTAAAAAATGAAGGCACACTATAAGTTAAGTCCAAAGAGGTGCATGACATTTGGACATATCTCTGTTAATTATATTGGACAGGTCTGCCAGAGAGACACTTGGGGCTGAGAGAGGAATAGTGGCACTCAGAGCAGCTATACCCACCTCTCCCCTCTGCTGCCCATTCATAGAAGCCTTTGTATTTTTTGTGAATGAGTTCATATAATACCAAGGCTTGTGTGATTGGGCAGGAGGAGGGGAGGGGCAGGCATAGCAGATGCTGCAACTCTACTGTTAACCACTTGCCGCCCGCCCTATAGCAGAATGACGGCGGCAAAGTGGTTTCAAAATCCTGACTGCGCGTCGTATGACGTCCTCAGGATTTTGAGCCGCTGCGCACCCCCGGGGGTGTGCATCGCGGCGATCGTTGTTGTGGGGTGTCATTCTGACGCCCCGCAACTACGATCTCGGTAAAGAGTCTCCGACAGACTTTTTACCACGTGATCAGCCGTGTCCAATCACGGCTGATCACAGTGTAAATGGGAAGAGCCGGTGATCGGCTTTTCCACACTCGCATCTGTCAGACGCGAGTAGAGCCGATCTGCTGCTCCTCTGACAGGGGGGGTCTGTGCTGATCGATTCTCTCCGCAGCCCCCCCCCCTTGAGGATGCCCACACTGGACCACCAGGGATGCCAGTCAGTGCCTATAATGGATGCCAATCAGTGCCCACAATGGGCATCACTGATTGGCATGCATTATTGTTTGGCACTGATAGGCGGCCTTGTATTGATGGATACCAATCAGTGCCCATCCGTGCCACCTATCAGTGCCCACCCATGCTCATCCCTGCCACCTATCCGTGCCACCTATCAGTGCCCACCAATGCTCATCCCTGCCGCCTATCCATGCCAGCTATCAGTGCCCACCCATGCTCATCCCTGCCGCCAATCCATGCCAGCTATCAGTGCCCATCCTTGTCACTCATCGGTGCCCCTCAGTGAAGGAGAAAACTTGCTTATTTATAAAGTTTTGAAACTGAAACAAAAGAAAATTCTATTTGTTGGAACATCATTTGGGTACAGTGTAGCATGACCGCGCAATTGTCATTCAAAGTGCGACGGTGCTGAAAGCTGAAAATTGGTCTGGGCAGGAAGGTGTTTAAGTGCCCAGTATTGAAGTGGTTAAAGAAACTGAGACCAGGAGGATCAGTGTCTGGCCTCTGGGAGTTCTATAAATTTGTCAGATATAAGTAATTGATGTCATACACCTCCTTCGACTCATAGAAAATGCAGCTAACCTACATGAAAACCACGGATACACTCAACTACAGCCAAAGCGCAGTAGATCAGTGTGAAGTCACCCTAATGCTACAGAAATGCATCAGGCTTAAATTAATTCTTGACTAGGCTGTTACTCAGCTGCAAGGTGCTCATACTTGGCTTTTCTGTCTGGAGGGAGTGCCTGAATCGTAAGACTGGCTAAACAGATTTTTAGTTGTCTGGATGGAGGGGGTTATAACCGTTCCATGTATGCTTTTTAAAAGTCTGTTTGGTCATTTGCTTGAAGGTCTGTTTTATGACTTTAAAATAGGAAAACCATTTTGGTTTTGAATCTTAATTTTGTATATACAGTTTATAATGAGGATTATGCCGCGTACACACGAGTGGATTTTCCGTCTGGAAAAATCTTGGATGTTTTTTCTGACGGAATTCCGCTCAAGCTTGGCTTGCATACACACGGTCACACAAGTTCTCTGAACTTTCAACCGTCAAGAATGTGGTGACGTACAAAACTACGACGAGCCCAGGAAAATTAAGTTCAATGCTTCCGAGCATGCGTCAATTTTTTTCGGGCATGCGTAAGAATTTTGCGCGTCGGAATTGGTACACACGATTGGAATTTCCGATCTAAACTTTTTCTGACCGAAAAATTGAGAACCTGCTCTCAATCTTTTGCTGGCTGGAATTCCGCCAGCAAAAGTCCAATGGAGCATACACTTGGTCGCATTTTCCGACCAAAAGCTCTGCTCTTTGCTGGCGGAATTTCTGATCATGTGTACGCGGCATCAGACTCATCATACCACATCTAACACTGGACACATTTTACAGCTGACATTTTTTATGTAGACTACAGTATATCCCAGCATAATAAAGCACTGTAGTTCATCTTTAAATCTAGCTGTTCCTTTTCCTTGCTTGATCAGTCTGAGTTAAGAAATGACATTATCCCATATTTGCATTCTTTTCTAATAGCAAAGAGTCACCCTGTCACTCTTAACTAATACATACAGGTGGCATTAACTCTTATAGAGTTTTATGCCATAGATGACTTATGGCAGTCTGGTGAGCGTACTCATTAGAATCCCCTAATACAGTCTACTTTGGTTTTATATTCAGGACACAAGGACTGCATCACACTGGACTGATGCATCATACTGAAGCTTGGCACTTTTAGCTTGCAAGTTCAGGTTTGACAAATAGAGATAGGACAAGCAGCTGAATGATGAATGAGCTCGCCTGTTCAGAATTTAGTGTATTACCAGTTCGCCTTTCGGTATTCATAATATGCGTTTTCATAATGGTGCCTTACAAAGTTCTGCAGCTTTGGCATGACACTTACCTCAGTTTATGTAATGCCATGATGTCATTTTACAGAACTTTGCATCTAAATTGGCCATATAACCCCAATGTAATTTAGAGAAGCATCTTCTGTGAAGTATTCACTATTAGGCCTTGATTGTATGGGCTTTTACATAGCATTTGCTATGCTTTCAGCAGCTTTAATAAAGCCTTTAACCACTTGCCGTATACTGTAAATATACGGCGACAAGGCGGCTCCCCTGGGCAGGATCACGTACCTAATATAAAATAGATGGTGCAGCGCTAAGATCCAGTCCACATATCAAACAATCAATCAAACAATGTCAATGTGATCTTCGATGATGTGCAGGTAACTCCATGGGTATATGTGAGCCCTGCACCAATAATAAAGATGGCCTCTCACCTTACCGAGGGGATCCTTTAATTATAGAGGGTCAAATACACCTTCCCTTACACAAATGGATGGGTACACAGCAAATCCCGGCAAATCAGGATACAGCAAAGAGCAGCAACTATTAAGCGTTGGTATCTTCCTATTGAGTACAATGTTTTGGCTTCCACATAATACAGACTGTCTGCTGACTGTGTTTCCAGATGCTGTCTCTATATACTCCGACTTGTTATACAGCAGCTCGCCTACCTGCTGCTTCCAGCTGCAAATGGTTGCTAAGAAAGCAGCAGCTGCATTAACCCCCTATTCACTTATGACCAGGAATGCCTGACCATGTAAAAGCAAATGGACTGAGATTGGAGGTATTATATAATTGCCCACATATGGCCACATGTCCCTCCTCTGCATGAGGGTCATAGAACTGATGGTTGCCTTCTTTAAGGTGGTTCTCTTTGCCCAATTCCACTCCAGACTTTTGCAGCTCAACATCCTGTCATTGTGGCACAAGTTGGTTTTCCATCTTGTTGCAGGGGACCTGGTTGTCAGAAGGATCTTGTCTCCTGTTCACCATCTTAAAACTTTAAGTCCTCTGATTGTCCCTTCAGACTTGGACCAATGTTTGGAGGGTCACCCATTTTGGATTCAGTTGGACAATGCCACTGTAGTCACACATCGTCAAGGAGGAACAAGTCTTGCTGCGGAAAGAGAGGTAGAGCTGAACCTGTCCTGGGCAGAACTTAGGGTTTTAGCCTCAGAGTTCCTCAGCTCACAAAGCCAGTGGTCTCTAAGGCTGGATTCACACCTATGCATTTTTGGTGCTTTTGGCATTTTGCAGATTTGCACTACGTCCATTTAACATGGTTTCCTATGGCACACGTTCTGTAGTGCAAATCTGCAAAATGCAGAAAGCACTAAAACTGCATAGGTGTGAATCCAGCCTTAAACCGAAGGTGTTTCAGGACCTGTGTCGTGAGTGGGGGGTGCCGAATGTAGACCACCTAGCTTTAACAACAAACTAGATAGGTTTGTGTCCATGGCTAGGGATCTGTAGCTTCTTCCTTGCTTGCTCCGCAGGATCGATATGGAGGGCACTTTGGTGATTCTCTCTGCTCCAGATTGGCTCAGGTGGATGTGCAGTGGGCTTTGCCAGATCGTTCATCCCAAGTATCGGTTTACCATCCTGCTTCATGTTTGCTAATAATGTGGCTGTTGCCCAGGTTCTGAGGGGCAGGGGAATCTCTGTCTCTGTCATTTCTGCAGCGTTTAAGACTAGGAAGTCCACTTTCTGTGTAAGTCTAAGGGGCTTTCAGCTTAGGATTTTCTCTGTAAAACGGATCCTGCCTTTTTTTGCGGTTGTTTCTGGAACAAACTTGACAAATCTCTGCCCTTTCTATTCAGTTTCAGAGACTGTTGGCTCCCCTCTGATTAAGACTTCTCTGCAAGGGTCTTCCATGCAGTCCCACCAGACCATTTTCCCTGTCTCCGTGGAATTTAGATCTTGCTCTTTCAGTGCTTTAAAAACCACTGCTTGAACCTAGCAAATATGTTCCTCTCTGTTCATCGATAAACAAGGTTGTATTTCTTTAGGCTATCATCTTGGCTACGTGAGTGTTAGAGCTGGTGGCTTTATCCTACAAGAAATACTTTTTGGTTCTACAGAGAGATAGGATGGTATTGAGCCCTAGGCCTTCTTTTCCTTCTAAAGTAGTCTCTGCTTTCCTCCTGAATTAGGACATTGTTTTTGCATTCCTCTGCCTGACTCCTTCACAAAAAGGAAATTTTCCTTCATTGTTTGGGATCAATTTGGCATGTGGCGGCCTATCTTTTAGCCACTGCTGCTTTTAGCAAGACAGATTCCCTTTTTGCTATCTTGGATGGGTTCAGGAAGGGCTCCTTGTTTCCTTTTTCCATCATTAATAAGATAGACCATTGTTCAGAGTTATGGTTTTAAGAATAGGGTTCCCCTTTTTTGTTAAGCCTCACTCCACTAGGGCAGTGATTGCCTCTTGAGCTTTTCGGCATCAGGCCTCTGTTTTCCGAGTGCATAGCCAGCCATCCTCCTGTCCATGATCTGGATGACATCACTTCCTCCTGTGTGGGCCATGCAGAGCAGCCGGGACTTCCTGACGCTTTTTGTGTCCCAGCTCTCTCCTCTACAGCAATCTGGACCCCGGGAGACACACTGGACTGTGGCAGCCTTTGAGGATGATGAGTTCCTAACAACAATGCATGTGTTCTGCCTACATCTTGCAAGTGCAATGTATCTTGTGCAATAAACTGTGTTACTAATACTACACTTAGGTGCGCCTTCCTCTCCCCTCCTTTTCTGTATGTTTTTACAGAGTCTTGGACACACTCTGGGGATGGCTGCCACCTTAAATCATTTTTAATCTTTCATTGATGACTTTTCTCCTGGATTTTGGGACTTAACCACCTATTACAAGGACTATATACACACACTTTTCCTGCCACTGCAGTGCAATTCCTTATATGTTGTGCGCCAGGTTGTTTATACTTTTATGTTTTCCAGACCTGCAAGACTCCTACCTGCTCTTCTGTTTGGATGTTCTCGAAGTTCTACCAGGTGGATGCCAGCTTCAGGTGTTAGGTCCTTCAGTTGGCTCTTTGAGCTTCAGGCATTCCCCCAGTCTCCTGTCATAGCAGAATCCTTAGCCCATCTCTTTTTGGCCTGATTAGGTTCAGGAATAAGGGACACCCCCCCCCCCCCTTTTCTAGCTGACCAGACTGTATATTCAGATAAGGGCCTGGCATGGATTTCAGGAGGAGACATTTGTTATTTTTGCTCTGGATTTTTGTGTGGGGTTCCTCTTAAATTCTATACCTTAAAGGGTCAGGAATTTGGGTGGGTCTCCACCTTAAATTTCATATTAGAGCCAGGGAAAGAATTTTTTTTTTGTAATGGATATTAAAGGAAAATGTCATGCATAAATCAAGAAACAAAATTAGTGACGCCCCCCCCAAAAAAAAATCCATGCCAGACCCTTATTTATCCGAGCATTCAGAAAATGGGGAAAAGACGAGTGTGAAACACCCCCCTGACTGTGATCATGGAGTCCATGATTAAACCCCGTGGACAGGGTGAAACACGTTGGGGGTGTGGTTTTGGATGAAGCTTGCTGAGGCTGCTTTTACTTGTTTACTAATGGTGTTTGGGCCCTTTCTCTGTGCATATCCACAGTATGTGAGGAGTTAGATGGAATCCTGCCCAGCCAGCACCCATTGCAGAAGACACTGGATGGTCTTACAGGAGCTTGACTGGGGACCTTACGTTTCATGAGGTTAATGGAGTTCTGTTGTCATTTACATTCTTCTTAAAGCGGAGGTTAACACAAAAATGTAACCTCCGCTTTTCGGAACCCTCCCCCCGTGTCACATTTGGCACCTTTCAGGGGGGAGGGGGGTGCAGATACCTGTCTAAGACAGGTATTTGCACCCACTTCCGGGTAAACTCCCACGGGAGTCTACGCCTCTTCCAGTCCCCCTGCACTGTCTGCTGGGACACACACGGGTCCCAGAGACAGCAGGGACCATTCGGATTTTGCAGCGTGACTCGCGCATGCGCAGTAGGGAACCGGGAAGTGAAGCCACAAGGCTTCATTTCCTGATTCCCTCAATGAGAATGGGGATGGTTCGGCCTCGGGTGCCGACATCGCTGGACCCTGTGACAGGTAAGTGTCCTTATTTTATAAGTCAGCAGCTGCAGTATTTGTAGCTGCTGACTTTAAAAAAAAAAAAAATCAAGGGACCTCCTCTTTAACCGTCTCCTGTAGATATACGTCAACAGAATGGCACGGGCAGGCAAAAGCACGTACCTGTACGTCCCCTTTAATTTGCCTGCCCGGGGGGCGCGCGCGCGACCCGGTCGGGAGCTCCGTGACCATGGCCGCGGGACCAGCGGACCCGATCGCCGCTGGTATCCCGCGATTGGGTTACGGAGCTGAAGAACGGGGAGAGGTCTATGTAAACAAACCTCTCCCCGCGCTTCCTACACTGACTGTCAGTGATCGGCGGTTCCCTGTCATCGGGAACGCCGATCAATGACGTCAGACGTACAGCCACGCCCCCCTACTGTAAAAAAAAAACACAACACGTCACACTGACTCCTCCCCGCCCCCTAGTGGTTAACCCCCTAACTACAACTGTCATTTACATAGGAATCAGTGCTATTTAAATAGCAGTGATTGCTGTATAAATGACAAATGTCCCAAAAATGTGTCAAAAATGTCCGATGTGTCCGCCAAAATGTCGCAGTCACAATAAAAATCGCTGATCGCCGCCATTACTAATAAAAAAAAAAAAATATTAATAAAAAATGCTATAAAACCATCCCCTATTTTGTAAACGCTATAACTTTTGCGCAAACTAATCAATAATCGCTAATTGCGATTTTTTTTACCAAAAATATGTAGAAGAATACGTATCGGCCTAAACTGAGGAAAAAAAATGTTTTTTTATATATTTTTGGGGGATATTTATTATAGCAAAAAGTTAAAAATATTGCATTTTTTTCAAAATTGTCGCTCTATTTTTGTTTATAGCGCAAAAAATAAAAACCGCAGGGGCGATCAAATACCACCAAAAGAAAGCTCTATTTGTGGGAAAAAAAGGACGCCAATTTTGTTTTGGAGCCACGTCGCATGACCGCGCAATTGTTAGTTAAAGCGACGCAGTGCCGAATTGCAAAAAGGGGCCTGGTCCTTTGGCTGCCAATTGGTCCGGGGCTGAAGTGGTTAACTAAAAAGCTTTGTTATTCAACAAAGTTGCCTGCATTATAAATGGTTGTCAATTGGACACAGAGGGACTGATTTACTAAAACTGGTGCAGCTAAGCATGGTAGCCAATCCGCTTCTAACCTTAGCTTGTTCAATTATGCTTTGGCAATAAAACCTGGAAGCTGATTGGTTTCTATGTAGAATTGAGCCGGATTTTGCACTTTTCAGCTTTAGTAATTAAACCCCACTGTTTTTGAGTCTTTGCACATTCTCAGGAGTCAGGAGACAATTTATGAGGCCAGGCAATTGGCAAGCAACAACTATTTTCAATGCTTGTGCGCTATAGGGGATTGGCCTGATTCACACCTATGCATTTTTAATGCTTTTTGCATTTTGCAGATTTGCACTGCAGTCCATTCACCATGGTTTCCTATGGAACACATTCTGTAGTGCAAATCTGCAAAATGCAAAAAGCACTAAAAATGCATAGATGTGAATCAGGCCTTACATAGTCTGAGGTGTCAAAAAAACAGGGGGCAGAGAGCTGAAGTTGCACACTGCAGAGCTCAGTGAGGAGAGCTCTGAGAGCTGATTGGAGGGACAGGACACAGCCTCTTCAAATAGCACACAGAAACAGAGCCGAGGCTGGTAATCTGCTGGAGGTCCCTCCACTGTCACATTTTTTCTCTTGGTGTCTTTTGAGAAGTGATAGCGGAGGAATAAGGCAGCAGAGAGAAATGTTAGTGCTCTTAATTGAGATAAGTACACTCTATAGAGGGATATGATTTGTTCATATTTCATATCTGAGGCTTACAACCACTTTAAGGAGTGGGATGCTGTAAGTAAAGTGAACATTTCAAGGTCAACTTTAAGATGATTGCAATCACATGTATTGTTAAAAAAGAAAACACAAAATCGTTTTGCTTTATATGTTAAGTCTGGTTTGTTAGTAGATTAAACTACACATTAGGGAATTTGTTTTATGCAAAGTCCAACCATTCAATTGAGAATGTCCTTAATTATCTCCATGCCCTCTAAGCGGTAAGATTTGTAGGTCAGAGAAGTGACTCAATTGCTGCTGCTTCTTCTATGCATTTGGATATCTCCATTGCTTGCTATATGAGTCATCCTCTCTCCCCCTTTCCTTCTGGGTGATACATGGTCGCTGTCTTAAAAAAAAAAAAAAAAAACATTGTTTAACTTATTGAAGGAACGTGACAAATCCAGAAACACAATGACACTTGTGCTAAGACTTCTCCCAGTCATACCAGTCATTTGTAAATAGTAGCCTTCTTTAACTTTTTTTTTTTTTGACCCAGCAGGAAATGAGGATCTCAACCAGCACCAACATCAAACGCAGAAATGTCCCAACCAGTGAAAAGAAATTGATTAAAAAGCCAGAGAGATTCCATATGTAAAGCTTTTCTATGGAAAGGATTAGAGCAATTTAAACCAAGTGTCATTCCTGCATTATAGTGTTTATGTAGCAAAGTCCGTGACGTCCAGTCTATTGCGTTCTTTGCATCATAGCGATTATCTATCTTCGATTGACCCAACCAATGACGCGTGAATCTTATTTCCCTTGTTAGTATTAAATGCATGGAATTTGAATGTATTTTTATATGGGACACAGTAAAAAAAAAAAAGGGTTCATATTTCCAACATTCTTTACATAGTACATATCCTAATTTATCTATAAATGAAGCAAATGGTAAACAATATACTACATTTTACATTGCTAATGCGGGAACAAAAACGAAGGGCGTTGCTGTTCTTTTCACTAAACATGTTTCCTTCTCCCTGACTTAAAAATGAAGGACCCACAGGACCGTTTTCTCCTTCTAAAGGGTCATATTGGCACGTCTTTATACACTTTCTTTTTCTACTATGCACCAAATAAGGCCCAGGCCCCATTTCTTACAAATATGTTTTGCTCCCTGTCCCAACATTTTGAAGGTACTGTACTCTGTGGTGGAGACTTGAATCTTACCTTAGATGTCAGTTTAGATAAGTCTAGACCTTTAGGAGGCACCCAGTTGCATGTCCCTGTCAATGCTAGCCTCTGTCTGGCCAAGCTTTTACGCTCCCTAAATCTCAGTGACCTCTGGCAAAGAAAACACCCCATTATGAGGGACTTTACGCATGATTCATATGCCCATCAGCTATACCATAGCACCCAACTGTCCCTGAATTCGAGGGACTGACCCTGATTTGGAGCAATGTCCCTCTGTCCCTCATTCCTCCTCATTTGTCCCTCATTTTGGTCTGATCTATATAGATGTATATAAAATGCACTTTGTATCTAACAAAAAGTGTTTTCCAGCGCTAAACCTTATATCTTATTCATAAATTGCTGCATTTGTAAATTCCAAAAGCCAATAGAAAGGAATAGTAGTGGTAAAAAAAGCACTTGGGTTTAACCAATCTTGTTTTTTTGTACAATTCTCCTTTAAGGGGGCGTGGCAAGGGGTGTGTCCTATGCCTGCATACTTTTGCTGATAGGTGTCCCTCATTCCCAATTTAAAAAGGTTGGGAGGTATGGCTATACTCCAGGATAGACCTAGACCATTTGTTCGTTTGCTCTTCTGTCCTTTCTATAATTCATAAGGCCTGCTTTCAGGACACTGCTTGGTCGGATCAAGCCTTACTTTTTGTCTCGTTCTCACACACTTCTTCTGGCGAACGTCCTTTTCATTGGAGTTTAAACAAATCCATTTTAAGCGACCGAGTCTGCTGCACTGAAATTGAGAAACATATATTAGAGCACTTTCAACTCAATGTGACTCCATCTCCCCGGTCACGGTATGGGCCGCACACAAGGTGAGGATGCGCAGTAAGTTGATATAAATTGCCACACAAATAAAATGCGAACGCAAAGTAGATATTGAACGTCTCGATGGCGAACCTCAATCTCTCTGCACTGCCCATAAACAGTGCCTGAGTGGTGAGCTTCTCTCTCGTATTGAATCTACCAGATTATCTCTTAACTTATTGATGACTACACACACCGAAAAGGCCCTACGTTGGTCTTCTGCTAAATTCTATATGCAGAAAGACCATATCGGGACTATGTTAGCTGCCAAGCTAACTCCCAAAATTAGGCAAATGGCACCCCCTAAACTACGGTGTTCTAACGGCACATATGGCAGTGTGATGGCTGGTGCTCATGTTTGGAGGGGACAAAAAAAAAAAGAATTGCAGCCTCACTGTATCATCAAACGCAGCCATTGTGCCCATCAGACGCAGCCACTGTATCAATAAAACGCAGCCACTGTGTCCATCAAACGCAGCCACTGTGCCCATCAATTGCAGCCACTGTGCTCATCAAACGCAGCCACTGTGCTCATCAAACGCAGCCACTGTGCCCATCAAATGCTGCCACTGTGCCCCATCAAATGCTGCCACTGTGCCCCATAAAACGCCACTGTGCCCATCAATTGCCACTGTGACCCCCCTGCCCACTTGCTGTCTGCCAGGCACTTACCCTATCTCGCTGACAGGTCAGACAGCGGGTGACGGCAGCAAGCTGTGTCCTCCATGCGTCTTCTCCCCTCCTCCTGATAGGCGTCCAATTGCAGCGCCTCTCCTTTGAGCCAATCAGGTGATGGGTATCAGACCCGCGCTAACTGATTGGTGGAGAGGCGGTTCATTGTTAGAAAAGTGAATATTAATTAACTCCAAATGCAATGTTTTGCGCTCCGAGTTCACCTTTTTGAAGCCTATTAGAGCCTATGGCTCTAATCAAGTGCTTAAAAAAAAACACCTCCGCCACTGTAATTCAGGTGCCCAGCATCCGAAAAGGGGCCGGACGCCCGAATAGGGGGTGGCTGGATAGAAGGGTTGGCGCCCATGTGCCATTAATGGACGCTACCAGAATGTCATAAGTATTATAGCAAGCTGTAGCAGGCCTCGGTTTCTGAGGACCCTGACCAGCTATGGGCCTTTCTTCAATCAGAGAAACTTCCCAGGTTGGCTACGGCACACAGGTAGTTGATGGATTCGCCAATTATGGCTAAAGAAATCCTTGGAGTCATCACACAGGCGAATCACTCTTCAGCACCTGGGCCGGATGGGTTCTCGGCAATGTATTATCAGATATTCGCTGTGACCTTAGCCCCCCATCTTGAACGATTGTTGCATTCCCTTTGAGCAGGCCAACCTCTGAACACTGACTTGAACACCACCTACATCTAAGTGATACTCAAACCTGGCAAGGATCCTGGAGAGGTTAAGGATTATTGGCCAATTTCTTTGATCAATAATGGTCTCAAGCTCTTGACCAAATATTTTGTCAAACAGACTTTCCTCTTTTATTAATACTTATATTCATAAAGACCAGGTGGGGTTTATCCCTGGTAGGCAAAGGCCCTGATCAGGTCCGCTATTTACCTATTACAATAAGGGTGGGCTGGGGGCTCGCACCAGGAAGGTATGGTGCTCTCCATAGACCTTCAAAATGCATTTGACTCAGTCTCATGACCGTATGTCTTTGAACTGCTTGGGACCTGAGGTTTCTGGGGTTAATTTCCTTACTGTCATGGGAATGTTATAGGTGACCCCGATGGGGAAGGTACAAATGCATGGATTCCATTCTGAACCTATACATATCTTGAGAGGGACTAGGCAGGGGTGCCCACTTTCACCCCTATTTTTGCTTTAGCCATTGAAACTCTGGCGATTGTGATACAGTCAGACCCAAATATCCATGGTGTCCACTGCAGCGGTAATAGTCACAAATGTGCTCTGTTCGCTGATGATCTACTTCTGTTTCTCACGTCGCCTTTATATTACTTTTGACCCCTATCCATATCGATTGTTCGGTCAGACCTAGTTTAGTTCCAATCTAAGTAAGTAAGGTATTTTTGGGGTAACAAGGGCCATAGAGTTTCTAAAAAGGTACTATTTGCTCATAAAATGAAGGGAGGTCTGGGCATTCCCCATCTCTTGCTCTATTACCAGGAATCTCAGATAGCACAGTTTTCGGCGTAATATTCTCAATGTGGATAGCTATGGAGAGGATGACAAATCATAGGGTTCCTCTAGATCAGGGGTTGGCAACCTTTCAGAGGTGGAGATCTACCATGACAACATTGAAGATAGAAAAGATTACAGGGGTTCTGCCTTTTTATTTTTTTTATTTTTTTTAGAGGTCAGTATTTGGTAGGGCGGTGTACAGAGGTCAATAGTGGGTAGGGCAATAACCAGAGGTCAGTAGTATGTAGGGCAGTGCACAGGGGTCAGTAGTATGTAGGGCAGTGCACAGGGGTTAGTAGTATGTAGGGCAGTGCACAGGGGTCAGTAGTATGTAGGACAGTGTACAGAGGTCAGTAGTATGTAGAGCAGTGTACAGAGGTCAGTGGTATGTAGAGCAGTGTACAGAGGTCAGTGGTATGTAGGGTAGTGTACAGAGGTCAGTAGTATGTAGTACAGTGTAGGAGATATTCTAGCGAGCAGCAGCCAGTGACATCACCGGTGCATGCACTTTGAAGGAATGGCGTGCCCATGCCATTCCTTCAGACCTCTGTGCCACTAGCACATTATGATATTCCCTTGCAGGAAAAAAAATATATATTTTTTAATTTCCTAAAAGTTTACTTCTGCTCTAAATTAATATGTTTAATAGCAAGAAACTGTTTTTTTTTTTTTTATTTGCCTGGCCAGTATGTGGAAGGCATAGTATTTTCATCCTCTAATGATCTTTATGGGTTAATTGGCAGGGAGCATACCCCAAGGGGAGGATTAATGTGAACCTTGATACCTGGTTGATGACTGTGATTCACAAAAGGTTAGCCAGACAGACACTGGGGACGATTTACTAGAGTGCAAAATCTGGTACAGCTGTCCATGGTAGCCAATCAGCTTCTAACTTCAATTAAGCTTTGACTAAAAAAAGTGGAAGCTGATTGGTTTCTATGCAGAGCTGCACCTGATTTTGCGCACTCCAGTTTTAGTAAATCAACCCTACAGTCTTCCCCTGTACTCTGCCCACCACTACTGAAAAATTACTATAGGCCAGGAAATGTGTTTTTTTTTGTTTGTTTTTTAACAAAAGCATAGTTTAGCAGAATATTGGTTGCTTATTGGAGTTCTACCTATAACTTCAAATATTTTTGTCACAAATCTAGGTAATTCACACATAGCATGTAACTGTCTAAGTACAGGTTATTGTTAGTGAATGATGCATGTCAACAGCATCAGTGGATCCAAAGATAATAAACTGCTCATTTGTAATCCAAAGACATGCTGGTAGGTAATTGGCTTCTGTCCAAAAATTGGCCCTAGTATATGAATGGGGACCTTGGATTGTGGGCTCCTTGAGGGTAGGGACCGATGTGAGTGTGCAATGTACAGGGATAGGGACAATTGTAGATACTCACTCAGGTTGAACTGGATGGACTGATGTCTTTATTCAACCTTACTAACTATGAAACTATGCAAATCTTGACTTTTCTTGTAAATGTTGAGCTTGGCCCTTCCCTCTCCCACCTCCAGAACTTTCCTGCTGGTCAATGTGGCTGCCGATCACATTAAAGGGCCAATACAAAAGCTTGGGAGAGGGGATAGAAAGACGTTTGATTTTTTTTTTTATTGATAGAGGCTACAACATCGAGTCAGTGTCTGGTCCACATTGTTCCTGTAGCTCCCATTTGAGACGCTCAACTGATGAGAATGGGATTTTAAAACCTCCAAGCAAAATCCTTGGGTTCTCCAGTGCAGATGATGAGATTAAACTGTGCTACAAGTATCAGGATAGTGTTAACATAATGTCTCCAGTCAAAAACTTCTATCAGATGCTGCCAAGTGATGAGACAGGAGTTCAGCATTGTGCAGGTCGATCATGGAACAAATTCAAGTACTGAGCAAGTAGTCTGCTCTCAGTATGCATCCAAGGCTTAAAGGACAACTGTACCTTTTAATTCAGCAACACCCAAAAGTGCAGCCCACCTGCTCATATACTCAGCTTCTTGCTTATTTCAAAGTCTTCAGTGTACAGCCCCATTGGAGGTTGGACAGCCTGACTTCACAAAACGTCTTGCTGGGCCCTCTTCAGCCCATGCATGTGTCCCATGAACCCACTGACCCCAGTGACCTCCAGTAGACCTTTTCTTCCTCTTGGAATGTGCAGTGAACTAGAAAAGGCATTTGTTTACTTCCACTGTGAAGAATGGAAGGCTTCCTTGTAGGAGATGATAAGGACAATGCTGTAATGATGATTTTGTGCTGGTTGTACACAAGTCAATCGATAGACCAGGGTGCCCATACATGGACTTAAATTCATCTGGTCCCTTCTGAATCAGCTGAATTTTTAACCACGTATGGCCGGCTTAAAGTGGAAGTCCACTCTTATGCCCCGTACACACGATCGGAAATTCCGCCAGCAAAAGTCTGATGTGAACTTTTGTTCGGAAATTCCGACTGTGTGTATGCTCCATCAGACTTTTGCTGGCGGAATTTCCGCCAGCAAAAGATTGAGAACAGGTTCTCTATTTTTCTGACGGAAAAAGTACCGATCGGAAATTCCGATCGTCTGTAGCAATTCAGACGCGCAAAATTCCTACGAATGCTCGGAAACAATTTAACGCATGCTCGGAAGACATCCACAGTCTAACACTAACCTTTCTAGCCCTGTAAAAAATAAATCAGTATACGTACCTATTTTGAAGCCACTCCAGGCTGGTCTCCAGTGGCGGAAGCTCTGCAGAGGACACAGCCGACAATGGCTGTGAAATGAATGGGAAGTGACGTCACCCATAAATGTACTACGGGGCTTCCGTTGTTGGCAGGGCCGGACTGGCCTACCGGGATACCGGGATATTTCCCGGTAGGCTGCCTGCCCTGGGGCCGCTTTGCGGCTTCTGTGCTCCCCTCTCATGCTCCTGTGAATACGGAGCTGGCCGGGTCTATGTTCGGCGGCCGCTCCGTAACACGGTCCCGCCCCCCTAGACCGGCTCATGTGATAGTAGATAGAAGAATCCACCTATCACACAGCTGGTCTAGGGGGGCGGGACCGTGTTGCAGAGCGGGAGCGGCCGCCGAACACAGACCCGGCCAGCTCCGTGTTCACAGGAGAGATGCCTGTGAGTAGCCTGTGTGCCTGGATAGGGGGATCAGCAGGGGGGCCGCATATAAAGGAAATGAGCTTTCTATATTCCTCCATGCAGCCGCTGAATGCTTGGAGGAGGGAGAGGAGGAGAATCAAGCACTCAGCGGCTGCATGGAGGAATAAAGAAAGCTCATTTCCTCTATATGCGGCCCCCCTGCTGATCCCCCATCCAACTTCTTTTACCTTTTACTGCCCCCCCTTCTCCTTGTGCTCCCCCCAGTGCTCTCCTCCCCCACCACACTCTCCAGCCCCCCCCCCCACAGTTCCCTCAACCCCTGTTCTTTCTGCCCCCCCTCTCCCCATCCTTCTCCAGCCCCCCGCAGTGCTCCCCACCACCCACAGTACTCTCCAGCCCCCCGCAGTGCTCCCCACCCCCCACAGTGCTCTCCAGCCCCCCCGCAGTGCTCCCCACCCCCACAGTGCTCTCCAGCCCCCCGCAGTACTCTCCAGCCCCCCACAGTACTCTCCAGCCCCCCACAGTACTCTCCAGCCCCCCGCAGTGCTCCCCACCCTCCACAGTACTCTCCAGCCCCCGCAGTGCTCCCCACCCCCCCCCGCAGTGCTCTCCAGCCCCCCGCAGTGCTCTCCAGCCCCCCGCAGTGCTCCCCACCCCCCACAGTGCTCCCCACCCCCCATAGTACTCTCCAGCCCCCCGCACTGCTCCCCACCCCCCACAGTACTCTCCAGCCCCCCGCAGTGCTCCCCACCCCCCACAGTACTCTCCAGCCCCCCGCAGTGCTCCCCACCCCCCACAGTGCTCTCCAGCCCCCCGCAGTGCTCCCCAACCCCCACAGTACTCTCCAGCCCCCTGTGCTCCCCCCCACAGTGCTCTCCACCCCCGCAGTGCTCCCCACCCCCCACAGTACTCTCCAGCCCCCTGTGCTCCCCCCCACAGTGCTCTCCACCCCCGCAGTGCTCCCCACCTCCCACAGTGCTCCCCACCCCCACAGTGCTCTCCAGCCCCCACAGTGCTCTCCAGCCCCCACCATGCTCTCCACCCCCCCACCGTGCTCTCCAGTCCCCATCCCAGTGCTCTCCACCCCCCCCCCCCCCCACCACAGTGCTCTCCACCCCCCCACAGTGCTCCCCACCCCCCCACAGTGCTCTCCACCCCCCGCCGTGCTCTCCACCCCCGCCGTGCTCTCCAGCCCCCATCCCAGTGCTCTCCAGCCCCCATCCCAGTGCTCTCCAGCCCCCATCCCAGTGCTCTCCAGCCCCCCTCCGTGCTCTCCAGCCCCCTCCGTGCTCTCCAGCCCCCTCCGTGCTCTCCAGCCCCCATCCCAGTGCTCTCCAGCCCCCATCCCAGTGCTCTCTACCCCCCCACAGTGCTCTCTACCCCCCCACAGTGCTCTCTACCCCCCACAGTGCTCTCCAGCCCCCATGCTCTCCACCCCTGTTCTTTTTTTTCTCCCCCACCAGTGCTCTCACAAGCTCCCCCCAGCACTCTCCACTCCCCCCTGCATTTTGCCCCCACCCATGTGCTCTCCAACCCCACCAGTGCTCTCCAGTCCCCCGTGCTTTCCACCCCTGTACTTTCTGGCCCCCATGGGTGCTCTCAAGCTCCCCCCCATTGCTCTCCATTCCCCCCTGCTCTTTGTACCCCCCAGTGCTCTCCAGCCCTGTTTTTCTGCCCCCCCCCAGTGCTCTCAAGCTCCCGTCTAGTGCTCTTCGCCACCCCACACTCTTACCCCCCCCCAGTGGTCTCAGCCTCCCGTGCTCTCCACCCCTGTTATTTTTGCCCCCCCCCCCAGTGCTCTGCACTCCCCACCCCCTGTGATCTCCACTCCCCCCTGCTCTTTGCCCCCACCCATGTGCTCTCCAACCCCGCCAGTACTCTCTGCTCCCCTTCTCTCCAGCTCCCACCCAGTGCTCTCCACTTCCCCAGGACCAGGGGACAGGCTGACTGGGGCTGGAAACTCCATCTCACACCAAACAGATCCTCTGGAAGGAGCCACTGTCCCCATCCAAAACGAGAACAGCCCCTGCCTGCTGCTGGCCATCATGGATATCCGGCTGGCATGTAAGGTACTGTACCGAGCATTAACAACACACCTTCCCACAGACAGGGACTGCAGACGGAGACATGGGGCACAGTGAGGCTACATTCATGGGCACAGTGAGACTGCTTTCACGGCACAGTAAAGCTGCATTTGATGGGCACAGTAAGGCTGCATTGATGGGCACGGTGAGGCCGCAATGGTGGGCACGGTGAGGCCGCAATGGTGGGCACAGTGAGGCCGCAATGGTGGGCACGGTGAGGCCGCAATGGTGGGCACGGTGAGGCCGCAATGGTGGGCACAGTGAGGCCACAATGGTGTGCACAGTGAGGCCACATTCACAGGCAGAGTAAAGCTGCATTTGATGGGCACAGTGAGGCTGCATTTGATGGGCACAGTGAGGCTGCATTTGATGGGCACAGTGAGGCTGCATTTGATGGGCACAGTGAGGCTGCATTTGATGGGCACAGTGAGGCTGCATTTGATGGGCACTGGTGAGGCTGCATTGAGCTCTTGTATCATGTCTGCAGTCTCTGACCATCTCCTGTATCATGTCTGCAGTCTCTGAGGGAGTCTGAAGAGGAGTCAAGAGTGGGAGCGCCGCCAGGATGGGGATCATGGGAGAAGTCAGACGTGTGTGGACTGTGGAGAGGAGACTATAGGATAAAACCAGAGCCACCAAGCTGGAGCCGACTGACTGAGCCCTGCTTGGTGCACCTGAGAGGAGGTCAGTGACAGCACTGCCATGCCAGTCTGAAGGAGAGTCACTGATGTAAGGGGGGAGTGAGTACAATAATGTAAGGGGGCACTGATATAAAGGATTTCCCCCTTATATCAGTAACCCCCCCCCCTTACCTTAGTGTATTCTTTCTGCGGAATGTGGTCCCCCCCCCCACGTTCTGAGTTCCTGGGGTCCTCCTTGATGATTGACCACTTTTAACTGGAATTTGCTTATATATATATATATATATATATATATATATATATATATATATATATATATCCCTATGTGATTTAATATCTTTCTTTTTTTTTATATAATACACTCTTCAAATGTGCTTTAAAATATATGGTTTTCCCTTTCTCGAACCAGAAAATAATGACGTTATGCTGTTGCGCTGGTATAATAATGCTGTGGGGCTGGTATGAAATTTTTTCCAGGGCTGAATTTTATTCCCAGTCCGGCCCTGGTTGTTGGCTAGGTAATAGAGAGAGCGCAAGTCCTCTCACCATACAAACTATTTAGTGCCGTGCTATGAATAAAGTAAATCTAAACAATTCAAAATCTATATAACCACTAATAATTTGTTTCCTTACTGTGAAAATATGTAAATAAAGTGCCAAAAATATGGTAGTGCAAACAAATTGTATGCAAAAATACTAATATTTGGTGCAAAAATGCTCAAGTGTTTCCACAATAGTCCATAGCCACCAAAAACGATCTCTTAACCACATAAGGACCGCCTCACGCCGATATACGTCGGCAGAGTGGCACGGCTGGGCACAATCACGTACCTGTACGTGGCCCTTTAAGTGCCCAGCCGTGGGTCGCGCGCGCGCTGCCGGCGGCACGCTCGCGACCCGGTCCTGAGCTCCGTGACCGCGGCCGCGGGACCAGCGGACCTGATGACCTGGTGTCCTGCGATTGGGTCACAGAGCTGAAGAACGGGGAGAGGTCTGTGTAAACAAACCTCTCCCCGTGCTTCCTACACTGCCTGTCATTGATCGGCTGTTCCCTGTCATCGGGAAAGCCGATCAGTGACGTCAGACGTAAAGCCACGCCCCCTACTGTAAAAAAAAAAAAAAACACAACACGTCACACTTAGCCCCTCCCCGCCCCCTAGTGGTTAACTCCTTTACTGCCAGTGTCATTTACATAGGAATCAGTGCATTTAAATAGCACTGATCTCTGTATAAATGACAATGGTCCCAAAAATGTCCGATATGTCCGCCATAATGTCGCAGTCACAATAAAAATCGCTGATCGCTGCCATTACTAGTAAAAAAAAATATTAATAAAAATGCTATAAAACTATCCCAATTTTGTAAACACTATATCTTTTGCACAAACCAATCAATAATCGCTAATTGCGATTTTTTTTTACCAAAAATATGTAGAAGAATACGTATCGGCCTAAACTGAGGAAAAAAAATGTTTTTTTATATATTTTTTGGGGATATTTATTATGGCAAAAAGCAAAATTGTCACTCTATTTTTGTTTATAGCGCAAAAAATAAAAACCGCAGGGGCAATAAAATACCACCAAAAGAAATCTCTATTTGTGGAAAAAAAGGACGCCAATTTTGTTTGGGAGCCACATTGCACGACTGCGCAATTGTCAGTTAAAGCGATGCGGCAGTGCCGAATCGCAAAAAGGGGCCTGGTCCTTTGGCTGCAAATTGGTCCGGGGCTTAAGTGGTTAAAAAGAAAAAACATATTTTTTATTAAAAAGTTGTGTTTAATGTAATCATTCGTGTGCTAACAGATATCCTATTTCCCTCACCCATGATTGAGTATTTAAAGTAAATACAGATTCCCCCTATTTACTATTATTCATTTTAAATACAGTAGTCACCATGAAGGGACAGATTTATTAAAGGTTATTTGGCTGTTAACTTTAATACGGTATTTTCCCCAGAGCTTAGAAAAAGAAAACCAGGATTTTTTTTTTTTTAATCTTACCCATAATTGGATGATAGAAGTCAGCAGAACTTCACCTCACTTGCTAAGCTAGGGAAAATATTTCTTGCAAAGTGAACAGTCTATTTGCCTTTAGTAAACCAACCTTGAAGTGTTCATTCACTTCACTAAGTAAAGAGCTTCTACTCCTTTAGTAGTCAACCCTATAGTGTATATGTTCATATTTGTGAATAGTAATGGTAGTGAAGGACATGCTGCACTATTCAAGCGACTATTAACTTATCTATTCTTATGCCGAGTACACACGTTCGGACTTTGACCGCCGGACCTAGTCCGGCGGGACTTCCCCACACACGCCCGGACTTCCGAGCGTGTGACTTGCCCACACACGCCCGGACTTCTCCGGCGGACAATACGCTGGAAAAAGTCCGCGGGACTTTTGAAAATAACGGACTTGCCCACACACGGAGCAGTCCGTTCATTTAGAACGTAACTGCAGGTAGACGGAGCTAGCAAAGGCAGTGAATGCCGCCGCGCTAGCCCCGTCACCTGGCATGGATTTAAAGGGACTCCCCACGCCGAAAAAAACGTCGTGGGGGTCCCCCCCAAATCCATCATAGACCCTTATCCGAGCACGCAGCCCGGCAGGCCAGGAAAGGGGTGGGGACGAGCGAGCACCCCCCCTCCTCCTGAGCCATACCAGGCCGCGTGCCCTGGGGAAAGGGGGGCCGTGCGCCCCCCCCACCCCAAAGCACCTTGTCCCCATGTTGATGAGGACAAGGGCCTCTTCCCGACAACCCTGGCCGTTGGTTGTCGGGGTCTGCGGGCGGGGGGCTTATCGGAATCTGGGAGCCCCCTTTTATAAGGGGGCCCTCAGATCCCGGCCCCCCACCCTATGTGGATGAGTATGGGGTACGATGTACCCCTACCCATTCACCTAAGGTGTAAAATGTAAAGTAAAAAAACACACAATTTTGAAAAAATATTTTATTGCACTGCTCCGGGGGGTCTTCTTCCGTCTTGGGGGTCTTCTCGCCGGACTCCTCCCCCTGTGATGTCACAGTCCCAGCATCCTCCGGGACTGTGACATCACAAGGGGGCGGGGTCACCATGTGACATGAGCATGTGACCCTGTCCCCTTGTCCCTATATAAGTCCCAGCACAGCGCGGCTCTGGCATTCCGGCCAGAGAGAGCGACGGGTCAACATCGGAAGAAGAAGAAGAAGGCGGCGCGGAAAACGACGACCGCGGCAAGAACAGAAGAGACCCCGGAAGACCCCCGAAGGCGGATCGAGATCCCCAGACGACGGCGTCGACGACGTAGAAGGTAGCCGGCCTCCTCCGCTCGGTAAAAGAGCTAGGTAAATGGTGGAGGAGTCCGGCGAGAAGACCCCCAAGACGGAAGAAGACCCCCGGAGCAGTGCAATAAAATATTTTTTCAAAATTGTGTGTTTTTTTACTTTACATTTTACACCTTAGGTGTATGGGTAGGGGTACATCGTACCCCATACTCATTCACATAGGGTGGGGGGCCGGGATCTGAGGGCCCCCTTATAAAAGGGGGCTCCCAGATTCCGATAAGCCCCCCGCCCGCAGACCCCGACAACCAACGGCCAGGGTTGTCGGGAAGAGGCCCTTGTCCTCATCAACATGGGGACAAGGTGCTTTGGGGTGGGGGGACCGCACGGCCCCCCTTTCCCCAGGGCACCCCCCATGTTGAGGGCACGCGGCCTGGTATGGCTCAGGAGGGGGGGGGGGGCGCTCGCTCGTCCCCACCCCTTTCCTGGCCTGCCGGGCTGCGTGCTCGGATAAGGGTCTGAGATGGATTTGGGGGGACCCCCGTGCCGTTTTTTCGGCGTGGGGAGTCCCTTTAAATCCATGCCAGGTGACGGGGCTAGCGCGGCGGCATTCACTGCCTTCGCTAGCTTCGTCTACCTGAAGTCACGTGCTAAATGAACGGACTTTCCGATGAGCGGCAAGTCCGTTTGTTTCAAAAGTCCGGCGAACTAGCCTACTAACGGCGGGATTGTCCGCCGGACTGACAAGTCCGGTGGACAATTTTAAAACAAAACGTAAAACCTAGTCCGCCGGTCTTTTGGACCCAAAAAGTCCGCCGGCGCCCACACGCGAGGGGATTGTCCGGTGGACTTGAGTCCAGCGGACAATCCCGCAGGATAGTCCCTTCGTGTGTACACGGCATTATAGTTATCTAGTTTATAAAGCCTGCTAGGCACACTGATATAAAGTTAGTTATGAAAACACACACACTGCTGCTAGCAAAACACTATCTTATTTATTTCCCCAAACAATTATGAAACCAACATAGAAGTATTAAAGGTATTACAAAGTTACCTCGCTTACAATCAGAACAAATATACCAAACAGCAAATATCTACAACATATAACAATAATTAGACATACAATACAAGAATATACTTATCACAAGGCCCTCAGTGAGGCTTTGTAGCATCGGCTAGGCTCAGATGACCAAGAAAGGGCCATTTGCCATGAGGATCCTAAGGGGAAGAGACGGCCTCATGGCAAGGTTTGCAGCGAGCAGAGAGAGCATTGCCTGTGTGTGTGATCCTTTCATTCAAACATACACGCCCACTTGTAGCCACCCACAATTGCCTTCCATCCAATAGATATCGCCAAGAGGTAGTCCTTCACATGTCTGCCCATTCTTCGGGAAGCATGCTGTATTGTCCACTAGAGGCAGCGTCTCTATTAGCCCTGAGCCTTCTAGCTAGCTCTTATTCTTTTTGAAACCTGTAATCACACATATCACCGCAGGTGGGCTTGAGCCAAGCCATTGTATAAAGCTTTCATGTGTTTCATTTCAACTGAGGCTAAAATGCTGTATCAACCAGGAAGTGAGATACCAGAAGTATTATGTGAAACCATATTTCTATCCAACAAATTCCGCTTTGTGCCTAAAAGGCGCATACCACCCTTCTTCAGACACGGCTCCTATTGAACAGTCCATAACTGTTTCCTCCCCAACATGTGTTTCCGAACCAGTACCTATAGAACAGTCCTCAACTGTCTTAAAGTGTTGTGTTTTTCAACATGTGCAGAAACAGCTGCTATGGAACAGTCCATAATGGTCTTACCGTGTTGTGCTTCCCAACACATGCCTCTTTGCCACTGAGTGACACACCACCATCATTCTTCAGCGACAGCTTCCATGTCACCATTCTGTATCTTCGGTATCTTCTCCTTTCCGGTATCTTCAGGACGGGATGCAGTACAGGCAAGGGGTGTCCATTCACTCACCATTCACCAGCACACATTCAGAGTAACATATCAACCAGCTCTCTGACACAGAGTCTCGAGGAGGGCCTTACTCACCCATATTACTAACCTGCAATACACATAGGTCACACTATACCATAACATAAATCAACTTATTACCATACTATATACACATATATGTGTCCCATCCAATTACGCACCCCGCTTCCAACCTCCTATAACCCTTTACTGTAAATATGGGTCGGGATTAGGCAGGCTTGCTCACAGCGGTATTGCAGGGCTCTGACTTGGCAGCAAAGTCTCTAACTTGTACACAGAGACCCTATCGTCAATTCGTCCCTCAACTTGCATAGACAAATGGGAGACCCTTCTATATAAATATCGAGTCTAACCACACATATAAATCTGCAGGTGGGCTTGAGCCAAGCCATTGTACAAAGCTTTCATGTGTTTCATTCCAACTGAGACTAAAATGCTGTATCAACCAGGAAGTGAGATACCAGAAGTATTATGTGAAAACCATATTTCTATCCAACAGATAGCTTTGGGTTTATGGGCCATTAAACCTCTTGCTGCCCGCGCTATAGCCGAAAGACGGCTACAGAGTGGGCCTAAATTGCCGGGAGGGCATCCATGTACATGTGTGCGGCTCGCTCTGTGATCAGCGAGTCAATGAGACTTGGCTGATCACAGATCGGAGTAATCCGGGCCCCTTACCACGTGAACAGCTGTCAGACAATGACAGCTGATCACTTGATGTAAACAGAGTCGGTAATCAGCTTTTTTTTCCCCCTCACGCTGAGAGAAAAAAAAAATAGAAAAAAAGCATGACAGGTCCTCTTAAATATGAGATCTGGGGTCAAAAAGACCTCAGATCTCATATTTACAATAAAATGCAATAAAAAAAATGTCCCTTTAAGACCTAGGGGCGGAAGTGACGTTTTGATGTCACTTCCGCCCTGCAATGGTATGAAGATGGGTGGGCCCTCTTCCCCTCACTTGTCTCAATGCCACTGACGTGAGAGGATCCGATCGCCTCCGCTACTGCCGACGGCTCCGGTAAGTGGCAGAGGGCACCGGAGCGCAGCGGCGTAATCTCGTGGCGAATTCGCCGCAGAGACCACTATTTTCGGAAACCGGACCAGCAGCCGAAAAAGGGGATACCGGGGTTATGGCAGCTAGCTGCAGCCATAACAATGATATTCCTCTTCAAACTTGATGTATATCGGTGTGCTGCCATCCGGAAGTGGTTAAGGAGGGGTGGGCTCCCTCTAGGCACACCTGGAGATACCAGGGTGCCGTGACAAGGCTCTGTGGCTTACGCATGCATTTGCAAATGCGTGCAGACTAAACCCCCATTTTTAACGCATACTGTTAGACAGGTTAATTCGGTTGTCTGCGAGCTGGTTGGTAAGTAGTCTTGTTTTTTTTTCCTGGGCATTCCCCAAGCTTTTTTGTTATCTGTTTTAGCCTTCCAATGCCGCTTACTGCTATAGCCAGCTATAGATGAGGGTGATGGCAAGTTTTTTTTTTGTTATCACACCTGCCCTTAACCTATCCATTGATATATGTGCTCCAAATATGGAGCCTCTGGAAATGTTAGCATTAGGACACTGTATATACAGAGGTCCCTTGCCGTGGGCACTGCGGCTTACTAATATATCTGCAAATGTGTACAAACAAAACCCTCTGTTCATAACGTAAATTGTTAGACAACATCAATTCAGTTGTTTTGCAGGCTGGCTGGTAAGTATTCTGGGAAATCTTTCTTTGTTTGAGAGATGTATCTAGCAGGGCTTTGTGGACCTTATGCCCCGTACACACGGTCGGAAATTCAGACCACAAAATCCGTCGGATTTGTCCGACACTGGTGTTGCATACACACGGTCGGACAAAGTTGTCGGAAAATCCGATCATCCTGAATGTGGTGACGTTCGTTGCGTACACCGGGACTACGTAGAGGCTAGTAGCCAATAGCTTTGGTCTTGTAATGTGATCTGAGCATGCGTGGCACTTTGTCCGTTGGAATTCGCTACACACGATCGGAAAAAGTCCGATAGGACTTTGTTGTCGGAAAATTTGAGAGCAGGAGATAAAACTTTGTCCGTCGGAAAATCCGACGGAAAAAGTCAGATGGAGCCTACACACGGTCGGAATTTACGACAACATTGTCCGATAGGACATTTTCCGTCGGAAAATCCGACCGTGTGTATCGGGCATTAGAATAGGCGGTTATATCCCTTTTTTCTTTTCTTTTCTTTTTTTCTTTTTTTTTTTTTCCGGTTATATCCCAAAAGCTTGTCCTGAAAATGTAACTGTTAGTTCAAACAAAAAAGTATCACGGACAGTACTTGGTCATTTACACAAATAAATGTACAGCACAATAGAAGATCTTTCTTAGGGCACCACTTACTCAATGCTTATTGAAACCTATTTTCCTACCAGACCTAATGTACCAGCCTAGGGCTGCTATTTTACTGCCGACTGATGGAAAGGTCAGTGAACCAGTTGTCTGGGACCCAATAAAGGTATACAACCCTAACTTAATGCATTTATGACTTAACCCAGGCGGAATATGCAAAGAACACAAAAAATATTAACTCCCTATGACAATAGAAGAGGCCACATATCAGGGACTCTTGTCAATCCAGTGACGTTGTTGTGTGTAATGAAATGTAGCTTTGTGAGCAAGTTAATTTACTGGGGTTGTCTTCTTCTTGAATTGGAGATGCTTTTTACTAGACACTGCTAATTGAAGACCTACTAGGAAACATGGCCTTTCAAGTAAGAGCCCAACTCCAGGGGGTCGAAGCAGAAACTCCTAAAAGAATGTATTTACAGTGATTAATATCCCAGTCAATGTTTGGAGAGCTCTGATGTCTGTTTCAAATAGTGGCCCAGCAATAAACCTTGTGTGACGGACAACACATGTGATCCCGCTTTTAATGGACTTGTAACTGCTTGTATTTAAGAGAGCAAAAAAATAAAGATAAGTAAGAATAGCAAAGTAAACAACGTCACAGAAGATCTGAAGGCCATGTATCTGACACATCTTGCTCAGGGAAACCTCAGTGCACATGGCTCATGCGTCCGTTAGATATTTTCTATTGATAAAAGAAAAGTTCAGTGGAGACTTGAAGACTATGCCACACAAAGTATTAGATCAGTGATGTGTGGCGTAATTGTTTCAGTGTAATGACAATATGAGCTCTAATTTGTATTGAATCTTAAAGATTAAAATGATATCCTTATTTTACAAAGGAATTCCATAAACATCCACTATTTGACCTGTAATCTATTTTTCATGGAATCGTTTCGTACTGTGTTTATCTGCCTCCTTGTAATGTTCCTCATGAGATCCCGAACCTCTTCTTCTACCCCTTGCTTCCGTTTGATTGAACGAGTAGTTATTTGCAGGGCTCAAGTCCTGCGGGAACGCCTGGGAACGGAGTTCCTGTACTTTTTCCACAACAGGAACTCAGTTCCCGTTAGCAGCCGTGTCCTGCAAGACTTTGAAGTATGTGAGCTGTGTGGCAGGTGCTACACCAGCAGCCGCCGACACAGCTCGCAATAGTGACGCA
Source organism: Lithobates sylvaticus (assembly GCA_028564925.1). NCBI lineage: Eukaryota > Metazoa > Chordata > Amphibia > Anura > Ranidae > Lithobates > Lithobates sylvaticus. Next base: position 66,473,732 of record CM053030.1, read on the forward strand.
CACCAGGGGTGGACTGACCATTCAGGCATTGCCAGTAGGGGACCCCATGACAGCTTCCGCTTTGATCTACCTGTCATTCACAGCTAGCTGACGGGTAGATCAGGTCCCTGCTGCTAAGAGATTGTGTTTAGTCAGACCTCTCGTGATGACTTTTGAAGCGTTCGTGCATATGAGCGTATCTTTTTTTGGTGGGGAAGTGGATCTTGGGTGGGAGTTCCCACACTTTTTCCCCCAGGACTTGACCCCTGGTTATTTGTTATAATGTGCACTGCTCTATGCACATTACAAATCACATAGACCAGGGGTCTCCAAACTTTCTAAACAAAGCGAGCACGAGGGACAGAACACGGAAGTGTGTGTGTAAACACACAAATCCCTGTTCTGTTCTGAGAGGAGTGACAGATCGTGAGTTCCTATTAGCTAGGAACCACGATCCGTCACTTCCTCTAGTCAGTCCCCTCCCCCTTAGAATCACCTCCCAGGTAATACATTTAACCCATTGTTCGCCCCCTAGTTTAACCCCCTTCCCTGCCAGTGACATTTTTCTAGTAATCGTGCATTTTTATAGCACTGATCGCTGTATAAATGCCAATGGTCCCAAAATGGTGTCAAAAGTGCTCCATGTGTCTGCCATAATGTCGCAGTCCCGATAAAAATGGCAGATCGCCGCCATTACTAGTAAAAAAAAAAAAATAATAATAATAAATATGCTATAAATCTATCCCCTATTATGTAGACGCTATAACTTTTGCGCAAACCAATCAATATACGCTTATTGTGTTTTTTTTTTACCAAAAATATGTAGAAGAATACGTATTGGTCTAAACTGAGCAAAAATTTACTTTAAAAAAAAAATGGGGATATTTATTATAGCAAAAAGTACAAAATATTGTGTTTTTTTCTAAATTGTCGTTCTTTATTTGTTTATAGTGCAAAAAATAAAAACCGCAGAGGTGATCAAATACCACAAAAAAAAAAGCTCTATTTGTGGGGAAAAAAAGGAGCAGCATTGCATGACAGCGCAATTGTCAGTTAAAGCGACGCCGTGACGAATCGCAAAAAAATGGCCTGGTCATTCAGCAGCCAAATCTTCCGGGGCTGAAGGGGTTAATGAAATATACAGATTTCAGTGCTGAATGGAGTGGCAGGAGAGAGAAGAGAGGTAGGTATATCCTGGGGAAGATTGGGGATTAAAAAAAATATGTTACCAATCTAAAATATGGCAGGTAAATATACAGAAATATTGATTATTTAAAAAAGAATTATGGCCAAAGCTTTTTAGGTCATACTTCTCTTGTGAGTCCCTATTGCTCGTTATTTGCTGACATGGCAGAGCTGTGCCATGCTCAGAAATAGACATGTGCAATTCGCTTCGTTTTTTTTCGTTAAAATTCGTTATATTCGTTCATTCGTTATCGTACAAATGAACGAACGATTCGCTAAAAATTTTAATGAATGTTCGAATCGAACGAATCCGAAAAACAACGAAAATCCGAAATAACCAAATTAGAAACAACGAAACTACGAAAGAAGAAATTCCGAAAAACGAAAACAGAAACAACGAAAATCAAAATGAACGAAAAAATTCGTAACTTTTTTTTTTGTTGAATTGGTAATTTTCCGTGTCCCTTACAATGGCGCTGCTTAACGTGTTTCGAATGGATTAAACGAAAAAATTTGTACATTCGTAACTTTTTTCTTTTTTTTTTGCAATTCGTAATTTTTTCCGTGTCTCTTACGATGGCGCTGCTTAACGTGCTTCGAATGGATTTAACAAAAAAATTCGTAACTTTTTTTTTCGATTCGTAATTTTCCGTGTCTCTTAAAATTTAATAATAGCATACACATTACATAAAATTATGAATTATGCTCCGATTACGAATCTACGAAAACAATGTCACGAAAGTACGAATAAATCAATCTAACGAAAGTAAGAAAGTAACTAAATCTACGAAAATACGAATGCGTGTGAATTTCGAATAAACGAAAATTAAACTAACGGAAAAACTAATCAACGAAAAAATAACTCTTACGAAAATACGAATCGTTACGAATACGAACACCGACGACTTACGAATTTACGAATCGTTACGAATCAACGGAAACAAAAGAAACGAAACGAAAATAAACAAAATTTTCTATAGTGCACATGTCTACTCAGGAAGGATCCAGACAATATTGTAAGAATCGGCCTGGCTACCTGATTGACATCTGTGCCCCCTCCCTCCCCAGCACAGCACTGCAGTGAGTGCTGAAGGAGCAGAGCAGAGCAGAGAGTGGTGACTGAGAGTCACTTCTCTCCGCTTGGAGCAGACTGAGTAAGGAGTGGTCATGTGATCGCTCAGTTCTCGTAATCAGCATGGGACAGCTACAGAATCACACAGATGCTGCAGGAGGTGAGTATGTATTTTGTATTTTTTCATACTTCTTTAAAAAGCTTACTTTAAGTGCTGGTCCTGTCTATAAATTATTTTTCATTCACTTGCAAGTTGCCTTCTAACTTGCTAGAAAAGTTGATTTTTTCAAGAGAGTCAATTCCCTACCACAGCCTTATCCCTCCTTGAAAATCACTGCTCTCTCCATTACTGGAAGGGTCTAATTACTCTCTGTGCTGGCCCAGCTCCTTCACCTCCCTACATAACTATGTGACAGGTGCAGTGTTATTTTATCAGGCTCAGTGTTAATGAGCTGCACTGAGGATAGAGGAGTGTCCAGTATAGACACTCTGGCCTCAGTGCCAGCCCCCACCATGTCTCCATGGGTGCTGCCTGCTTCAGTTGGCCTCATTGGCAACATGGCCCTGCCTGTGCAGGAGCATTTGTGTTTTTGCTGCATGTAGAAAGGTCATAGCACACTATTGTGCTCTTGCCCTTGTCTTTCACCTTGTCAGCTACCAGACTGAGGGGGGGATTGACATTAATTCCCATATTTCACCTCTCAAGCCAAACTTGAGAGACTATGGGGGAGATTTACTAATGCTGGTGCAGCTGTGCATGGTAGCCAATCAGTTTCTAACTTCAGCTTGTTCAATTAACCAATTAAGGATGCCCTATAGCAGTTTTACTGCTACAGGGCAGCACCTGTGCGCCAGATCACGAATATATATATACATTATTCAACACTTCTGGGTAGGGGGCGCACATGCGCGCCGCGTGTGGCTTGATCCCACAGTGATTACACACAGCGGGAGCTGATCTGCGGGATACTGCTGACCAGGGCCGGTACAAGGGGTGTGGGGAAGAGACGGATGCCCTGGGCGGAGCAATTTATTATAGAAAGGGGGGCGTAGTGCTGGCAGTGTGCTGGTATACTTTCTGGGCAACAAGTGACTGTGGCTACTGCCGGCCGCCCCTACAACATTGCAGAGCTGTGCCTGCTTGCAAAGATGTGCCAAGTGCACTCCTGCACCCGGCACAACCAAAGGACCCGGTCTTCCCTTCCCTGTCAGGCATAGCAATCTCCACCCGACAGTCGCTTCCGAGTCTCAGTGAGGCGTGATGTCACAAGAGGCCGGGCGGGAGGAGAGAGGACCATAGAGAGCTTCCGGGCGAGAGGAGGAACCAATCAGGCAGTCAATAATAAAGTAATCAGATGGGCATCTATGAATAAATGAATCGGTGGTGGTGGTGGGGGAAAGAGGTGAGATTAATAATGGTTTTCCAATGGTATTTGCAATATGCAGCATGAGGGGGTTCATGTATTGCCACTGGTCACTAATGCATTAATGACCAGTGTCAGTTAATTAACCCCTTTGTGCTGCATTAGTGGCACCAGTATCAGTGTTCATTAACTCTTTCATGCTGCAGCAGAACACTGACACCACTGCCCCTAATGCAGCACAAAGGGGTTAATTAAGTGACACTGGTCATTAATGCATTAGTGACCAGTGGCAATACAGGAACCCCCTAATGCTGCATATTACAAATACCATTGGTAATTAAAGGGTAAGTTCACCTTCATAGAAAAATCTGTAAAGTGAACTTACACTTCACTCCCTCCCGGTCCCGCTGACCTGGAGCATGGCAATCACCGGCTATGAGACATCGGGTCAGTGCCTCACTTGTCCGAGGCTTAATTTCCAAAATGTACCTCGTCAGCAGGTATGTTTAGGAGCATTCTAATTGGTCGGCGTCGTCACATGGGCAGCGCCGACCAATCAGAACCCACATAGCCCATCCTGTCACCGCGGACGAAGAAGAGAGAAAGCCGCGGGAATTTCAAATCCCCAGACAGGTACAGCGGCGATACCAGCTGTCAGTGTGGGGGATTGCTGGACTCCAGGTTAGTGGGACCAGGGGGGTGGGGAGGGGGTCCAGTGTAAGCACACCTTACAGATTTTCTGTAAGGTGAACTTACACTTTAATTTGCCAACCCGCCACAGTACATATACTGCAATGGGGCTGCAGCTACAGTATTGTATTGTTTTAAGTGTTTTCTGGTTTTGAAAGGACACAGATTCTTTCTTTATACCCGGGTGGGGGGGGGTGGGGCGCAGTTTGCCATCTTTGCCCTGGGCACCAGATGGCCTTGTCCCGGCACTGCTGCTGACTCGATGTCTGTAGGCATTCGCCTCTCGTGAGAAAAAAAATCACAGAACGGTGATCTGCCTATGTAAACAAGGCAGATCGCTATTCTGACAGGAGGGAGAGGATAGAATTTGTGTCCCTTTAAAGCAGTACACTAAAACATAGGCTCTAATAGGCTTCAAAATAGGGTGGGCTCGGGGTGCAGAGCATTGCGCCATGAGCCCACCCAGGTGTTGTAACACTGATCCTCAATCCTGCCAATCAGAAGCAGGTCTGAGGCCCGTTTTCCGATTGGCCAAAAAGAGAAGGCTCCTGAGGCTGCCGAGGAGGAGGGAGGAAACAGAAGCCGCTGATGCCTGTGGAGAGCAGAGGAATGGAAAGCCGCCGGTAAAGCTTAGATACTGCATAGGTACTGTTTTCTGCCCCCCCAAAAAATTACCACAGGCTGCCACTGGTAACCCAGGGATCCTCAAACTACGGCCCTCCAGCTGTTGCAGAACTACACATCCCATGAGGCAGTGCAAAACTCTGATATTCACAGACATGACTAGGCATGATGGGAATTGTAGTTCCTGAACAACTGGAGGGCCATAGTTTGAAGACCCCTGGGTTAACCCTTTGATCACTCCTGATGTCAACCCCTTCCCAGCCAGTGTCATTAGTACAGTGACAGTGAATATTTTTAGCAATGATCACTGTATTAGTGTCACTGGTCTCCAAAAAGTGTCAGGATGCCTGCCGCAATATGGTAAAATATCGCAAAAACAAAATAAATAAAAATATCACATAGTTTGTAGATCAAATACCCCCAAAAGAAAGCTCTATTTATGGGAAAAAAAGGAAATTTCTTCGGGTACAGCGTTTCGTGACCGCGCAATTGCCAGTTACAGTACCGCAGTGCCGCATCGCAAAAAAATGGCCTGTTCATGAAGGGGTGTAAACCTTCTGGAGGTCCAGTGGTTAGGCTTAGACAAAAAAACCCGGAAGCTGATTGGTTTCTATGCAGAGCTGCCCCAGATTTTGCACTCTCCAGTTTTAGTAAACCTCCACAGCCTCCATACTGAAGTTCAGGAAATTCTCTATAAAGACGAAAAGGAAAATTCTTTTAAGGAAATAACACTGTATATACTGTACATATTATATGCATTGATATACATTATGACACAGGAATGTATTCATTCAGGCTTGTAAAGTTATGGATAGGTCCCCTTTACAGCCTTTAATTCAAGACCCGGAGCACTGTTATCCTGTGTTTACTTTAATAATGGGTTTTGTAGAGCGGACGATCTGTGTGAGCGTGGAGAAATTGCAGCGTAGAAGGGTTAAGATTCTTTCCTGAATAATTTTATAAAACATTTCATGTTTTTAGCTCTGTGGTTAACCTCCATATCTATACATGGCTTCCTTGTAAAAACATGTTGGCTGAAAAGAGACCATTAGTCTCCAGTCATCCGTCCAGACTATACAGATTGTCAATCTCATTCTAATGGGTATTGTTATGGACAAGGAGCCCCAAACACAACCATCGTCTATCTAATGTCTATGGCCTGTGGGACTGGAGACACCTGAAGGAAAGTAGCAGACTACAGAGCCACCAAAGTCACCATGTCCATTCCCAGCGTTTCCAGTGCATAACTATTTAATTTATAAAATAATAAAGTGGACCTAGCTTTGGATATTTTATTATGGAAGTGCATGATTTCTGAGTAATGTGTAAAAAACACTTCCAGGTATCTAGAGATCACAGTGCTTCTCATTACAATGCCTTAATCTGCTTTTCTCTGGGAGATTTCCATTCAGGCATCATCCAGGGTCATTATTTACTGTACCACCCAGACTGGCATGCTGAGATTATACAACTTTAGTGCCTCCTCAATTTTTGGCTGTGTTTAATAATGTCTGACACAGATCAGCCCCTGCTGCTGCCTTGTGACTTTCTACAGTGTTACAGTCTAATCCAGTCTTTCTCAATTGTTTTACCCCAGAGCAGGGGCGTACATACAGGGGTCGCAGGGGTCACCATTGCAACCCAGCCCCCCTGCTCCAGGGGGCCGTGCAGTGCAGCCAGGGCCGGATTAACATAGGGGCTATTGGAGCTGCAGCTCCAGGCCCCTTTCTCAAGATAGGCCCATTTGCCCCAAAAAAAAAAAAAAAAATTCTAAAAAAAAAAAAAAAAAGATCGACTTTGAGGGTTGTAGCTCAACGATCAGGAGTCACAGAGACCCCACATTTGGGGGGGTAGGTAGCTAAAGACCTACTCCAGCACTGGTTAAAATATGGGGCTGCTATCATCTATGGTTCTGGAGATATGGGGCTGCTTGCGCAGTCGATCAGAAGCTACATACAGAGTGGCCAGTATAAATACAAGCTGGAACACTCTGCCGAAGACTGAGAGGATGAACTCACAGTGCTTATAATAATTATTTGTATATTACTTATGATAATTAACCCCTTGCCACCCTGGCCAATTCTGACACTTCTCTCCTACATGTAAAAATCATCATTTTTTTGATAGAAAATTACTCAGAAGCCTCAAGCATTATATATGTTGTTTTAGCAGACACCCTATGGAATAAAATGGTGGTCTTTGCAACTTTTTATGTTACACAATATTTGTGCAGCAATTTTTCAAACGTTTTTTTTTTGGAAAGAAACTGTTTCATTCATAAAAAAAAACCACTAAAGTTAGCACGATTTTTTTGTGTACCAAGCGATGCTTTAATTTTTTACAGGTTACATGTTTAGAGTTACAGAGGCTAAGGCTAGAATTATTGTTCTCACTCTAACGATCATGGCATATGTAACCTGTGTGTATCTGGATCTGATACTAACCAGTGCCTACCCAGCCACTGACTAGTATCTCTCCCCAGCCTGTCCCCACACACCCTCTCACCTGCTGACCTGTGGATGGGGGAATCACTCCTGCAGTGTTATTGTGTTCTGCCAGTGAATACGATGATCAGTGTTGCTAACTATAGCTGGCAGCACTGATTGTTTTGGGGAAAACCTGACAGGCTGGTTGTACTCAAGTCGGTTAATAGGTTGACTTGTGTAAAACCAGGTAGCCCATACATAGATCGACTATGGCTGGTCTCTGCTTAATTGGTGCAATTTCAATCCATGTATGGCCCGCTTAACCACTACACAGTCCCTAAACAGCCTTCCACAAACCTTTACATTTTTCCTTCCCAGATTCCTTCATCCTCCTCTCCTATACATAGTGCCCACTGTCATACTCTCCACACTTCTCTCCTGTACATACTGCTCACTGTCATACCCTCCACACTTCTCTCCTATACATAGCGCCCGCTGTCATATCCTACACACTCCTCTCCTGTACATAGTGCCCACTGTCATACACTTCTCTCCTGTACATAGTGCCCACTGTTGTACCCTCCACACTCCTCTCCTGTACATACTGCTCACTGTCATACCCTCCACACTCCTCTTCTGTGCATACTGCCCACTGTCATACTCTTCACACTTCTCTCCTATACATAGTGCCTTCTGTCATACCCTCCACACTCCTCTCATGTACATAGTGCCCACTGTTAGACCCTCCACATTCCTCTCCCTCACCTGGACATACTTCCCACTTTTATACCATCCATTCTCCTCCTCTATGCCTCTTACCCACAAAAACAGTTCTTTAAAATTGCCCCATTATTAGTACTTATTTAATTTTGTAATTACTATTGTGATGTATAGATGAACATAGGGGATGTCAGCTACTCTAAATATAGCACTTGTAAAAAAAGTGTCCCTGAAAATATTTTTGAAATGTTGGCAACTATGCGGGTCAGTAGAGGGCCCCATGAGAGGCTCCTGGGTTCCAATGATATTAAAGCGGTAGTAAACTTTTCTAACGTTAATATTTTTTAGAGGCCCTGGGGTAGGTTATGCCATAATGTACAAGTATGCACAGCATATTAGCACATTAGGGTACACTTAAATTGTCAGACTGAGCCCTCCAGTGCTGTGCTGTGATCAATCCGGCCCGGGCGCTTCCATCGTCTTCCTTCCGGGTTCTGTGCCTTCGGTCACTTGCCTTGGCCGGGCTGTGTTGATGTCATTCCCACACATGCTCATGTGCATCCTCTTTCTCTCATCCCCCCTTTCTCTCTCATCCTCTTTCCCTTACCCCTCACACCTCTTTCATCCCCTTTCTCTCTCTCTCTCTCTCATCCTCCCTCTCTTTTTAATTTAATTTGTTATAGCAAAAAATTGTTTTCATTTTTATTTATTAATTTATTGTTTATAAAAGGCCCCACCAAAATCCTCAGCACCAGGCCCATGATGTTCTTAATCTGGCCCTGCGTGCAGCCCTCGTACGTTTGGATAGGAGGGTGGCAGGGCAGCAGCATGTAGAGTAATCAATCTGTCCATGCAGCTGCTGAACCCTCCTTTCCCTCCTGCAGACATTCAGTGGCTGCAGGAGGTAAAAGGAGGGCATTGGCTCCTCCACATGCTGCTTCTGCCACCTCCCTATGCCTGTTCTTCTGCCCAGGGGCTCCTGTGTTCTTCCCTAAGGTAACAATGGTATAAAATTAAATGGTAAAAAATTATATAAAAAAAAAAAAAAAACGGCTGACATTGGTGGCTGAACTACTAGGGTCTCTGCCACTGTGGGGGACCCCAATGCAGGAGCAAGGTGGCCCGCTGTAGGGCCGCAATAAAGGGTCCCACAATGGGAATAAAGGTCCTCAGGATCAGTGGGAAGGGACCAAGTCGTAGACCAGGGGGGCCCTTTATGATTTCTTGCATCGGGGCCCTGAAGGTTCTAGTTACGCCTCTGGGACAGAGGACCCTACAGTTGGGGGGGTGCAAGGGACAGAGGACCCTACAGTGGGGGGTGCACAGGGACAGAGGACCCTACACTGCTATAGGGGTACAGAGGACACTGCAATGGGGGGACCCTATTAGGGACCCATTTTCCCCTGGGGACAGGAACCCCATGTCCAGACCATGCTGGCTAGCAGGGCTGGCATCAGCCACCCTTAGGTGCCAGGATGGGGGAGGGGGCGGTAAAATCAGAATCCCCAGCTACATACTCCCTCAGGGTGAACTGGTGCAGCTGTACCCCCCGGGAAGGCTGCTGATTAACTCTATACCCCACTGGCTACCCCGACTCTGCATATCCTCTCTTACCTCTGACACCTTGGGTTCCATTCTGCAATGTGGCGTTAGTAATGAGAAACTCACACAATATCACTGAACCACTCAGAAAAGTTTACTGAGACAAGTAATGGAACACAATAAAGAGCATGAATGAACACAAATTATGATTAAAGCGGGACTGTACTGAATTTTTTTTTTTTTTAAAAGCCAGCAGCTACAAATACTGCAGCTGCTGACTTTTAAAAAATGGACACCTACCTGTTCCAGGGTCCAGCGGTGTCGGCAGCAGAGGCCGATCGATCGCTTGGCTCTCTGCTGTAGCCGGCGCCATTCTCTGTGAGGGAATCAGGAAGTGGCTTCACTTCCCGATTCCCTACTGCGCATGCGCGAGTCGCGCGGCGCAATAAGAATCTTCAGCGCTGTCTGCCGTGAAACGTGTGTGTCCCGGCAGACAGCGCGCCGGGACAGGAAGCTGCGTAAACTCCCGTGGGAGTTTATGCCGGAAGTGGGTGCAGATACCTGTCTTAGACAGGTATCTGCACCCCCCTCCCCCCTGAAAGGTGCCAAATGTGACACCGGAGGGGGGGAGGGTTCTGAAAAGCGGGAGTTCCACTTTAGGGTGGAATCCCGCTTTAACAACGATTATCATTTAATGCACATATACAGAACTTATAACCTTATAATCACTTTAAGGAGTATATGTGAACAGGTGCACAGAGGGATAAGTACTCAATATCTTCAAGAAATATATTAAATACCTTCCCACTGAGGCCTCGACACACAGACCAAATTGCAATATGTACTTTTTACATTCAGGAACACAATGTAAAATCTAACACATACACAAATGGCTCCCCCTAGGCTATAATTCAGAGATCAACTTGTGAGTAGAGCAGCAATGCTTAGTAAAAGAAGAAGAAGATGGTGAAAGTTATTTTAAAACTCCAGATATCTTCAGCTAGCCTGATGGCTAAACTGCAGTATAATGTTGTAATTTGTAATTCACAAAGGCAAAGGGAAAGAAATGACTGTAGAACAATAGATGTACTGATGATGGCTTAACTGAAGAAAAATCACCACTTGTAGGTTCCTCTTTACATGTGAGTGCAATACAGTACTGACCTTACAGCGCAGGGGGGAAAAGACAATGCCACAAAATCCAGCTGTAGGATGGCTGTGAAAGAGTAGATTCACCTCCGTGGAACTACAAGTCTCACCAGCAGTCTGTAGAAAGAACTCACTCAGCAATACTGTAATCTCTACTGGAATGGGTAGGTGCCCTCTCACCACAATAGACTCAAATGGCTGTGAGGCTCCGTCCGGAATTCCCTCCTGGTGTCTCCGTCTGGTGAAGATGGCACCGCCACGCCGTGCTGCAACTCCTGATGGGCTGAAGTGCAGATAGCTTCCAGTTGCTCTGAAGTGCAGGCTGATCCACTTGCTGGAATAGCAGGGCTGTCCTCCAAGATCCCTGAGAGGCAGGCGATCCGGCTTTCTGTATAGGCCGCAGTCTCTCACTCCTGGTCACACACAGACCTCCTGCTGGCAGGTGTTTAATGGCGTCCAGAGAGGCTGAAAACAGGTCATTTTACCACTCCTCCCAGCAGGCAGTTCTGCATGCTTTGCATTGTCTGTCCTGTAGTTCAGGGCTGATCCAGCTAACAGAGTCACTTCCTCCTCCAAACTATATCTCCCGCAATACTTTGCTGCTTTCCTTCTCAAGGGGTAAGGAAAAATCCTAACAGAGTCCAGCAGCCATTAGGGGGAGCCAAACTCATTTGCAAACAACAACAGATTATTCAACTACAATAACTATAGTAGCAAACCCTTGGCTACACACTCCCCCCACTTGAACTCATGAAGAGTACCTACACCAGCTTGCTAAAAGGGACGGAATGAATTATTAAATTTTTTTTTTTGATTAACCACAATCCAAATCTAGTAAATACTGACACACTTCTGTGTTTCTTTGGAACCATCTATACACACTATCAGTTAGTTTAAAATCAGTCTTTAAACAGGCCAGGGCAATTGCTGTGTTTCACCCATTGGTGTCAGAGGTTAGAGCAGAGTCGTTCCCTACACAATTAACAGTGGGGAGTGTAGCATCAGGAACTGATCTGTGAATGGTATGAATAAGCTCTTCAGAGCTCTCTCCCAGTGTGTCATAAGTAAGTCTCTTGGGAGGGTGCACACACCGCTTTAACCGCATTGGCGAATACGTTCCATCAGTCTGTGTCAAGTCTTGAGTTTCTTCATTCGCACTAGTCTGAACATTCAATTTCAGGGGAGGGTCCTCACTTGCATGTTCAAGTGCTAACGATGGTTCACCAACATCAGGGATTGGTAACGCTAATGATGGTTCACCAACATCAGGGATTGGTAACAACTCATTAGAAAAGTCTATCAGGTCCCTAGTCTCTTGTTCAGTGACAACTCCTTTGGCCTTGGTTCTTTCCCCATCCTTAAAAGGTGACAATGTCTTGAACTCTTGTCTCCATTGGCCGTTGAGGTACCATCCTAGCTGTTTCTTTTGGCTGTTGAGGTACCCTGACTGAGCGATCATGCCACTCTTTTCTTCTGCTGTCTCCTTCTGGCCCTTCTCTTCCTTTGTTTTCTGGAGCTCTGTTTCTAATTGGGGTTCTCAGTTGGTTCCCTCACTGAGACCCCCTGGAGTTTTCCGTCGGATGATCTTTCAGCAATTTCTGTAATATCTTCACCAACTCTGCCAACAGTTCAGCATTCACTTCCCTCTGTGGACACTGGGCCTTGAAATGCCTTGGATCACCACACTTGTAGCATTTCCGAATGCCCATCCGCTCAGCCTGAGCTTTGCCCTGAGCTTCCATCACATGTAACAAAGCTTGTTGCACCTGCTCTTGAACTCCACTTTCCGGTGACTTGACAGGAGTGACTTTTGGGGTGGATTGCACTACAGGGGTCCCCCCACTCAGACTCTTCATTGCTCTGCACCACACTGGCATCCACCTTAATCGATTGAGCAGCTATCTTCTCACTCTTCTGTGGTGTTTTTACTGCGAGTCGAGCCTCCTGATTCTTTTAATCCAGGAAAGTCTTCTCTTCTCTCACCAATCCCATCAGCTCAGGGTAAGAAGGGGCCACTTGGGTGCCCTTTAAATGTAATGGGAGCACAATAGGATGGTTCGGCCTGGCTCCTTGTAAGGTCCGATCCAACCTGACTCTGTCACCTCCAGGGGGTCGATCCCTTTTTTTTAAATGATCTGGTGCAGGATCTGATCCACCCGGGCGATATATTCAGACAACTTCTCTCCCCTCCACTGGTGGGTATGCTCAAACTTGTACATCAGTTCAGGTAGCTTCTCTACCCTTCCATAAACCGAATAGAGAGCCTCGATATAGTCCATGGCCTCACAATCCGTTTTCCCCCTCTTCAAGCTCCTGATGACATCCGCTGCTGGACTGCGGGGACTCTCGCTGATTTGCTGTCTTTTTACTGTTTCCGACACGCTCTACTCCTCTATTTACTTGCATAGCCTGAACCATCCAGCTATCAAATTCTTCTTCCCCGTCAGGTCTGGAGACCCAGCCTGAGAAGGTCGGCAGCCTCTGATATCCCTGACTGGCAGACTTGGAGTGACTCTGTATCAGGCTGTCAACTAGGCGACTCATGTCTAGATAGAATGAGGTGGGAGGCATCCCTGCTATTGGGCTTCCTCCTGCTGGGCCAGTTGCAATTGGGCTGCTGGCAGTTGCAATGCATACTAGCACATTATGCCTTTACTTTGCACGGAAGAAAAAAGGAAGAAAAACCCACCAGGGTTTACTTCCTCTTTAAAAGCAAAAGATCCAAAAAAAAAAATGATTTACTTACAGCCTGGACCGGAAGTTATGTCATGACATTGTTCCAGACCTCCAAGGCTATAGCGGCGATGAAAGAGTATTTACTCTTTGAGCGCCTATGGGAGCAGCTAGCTGAACCGTCGGATCGTTTCTCGTGCAAACTGGTGGAAACGGTAAGCCCGAGAAACAGCGTCCCTTCCAGCCACTTCGGAAAACGGTTCAGTGTTTCATGAGCCACTTGGACCACTTTTATGAGAAAGCCAGCCACCGGCTGCAAAAAATGGTAACGGGGTTATGGCTGATATCGTCAGCCATAATCCCAGTAAACCACTTGCAAACTACAACATATATATACGTATTGCGGTGGGCAAATGGCACTGTGCTCCTCCTGAGTGATGGAATCACTTTAAATGAAGATGTACTAAGCTATCCCTCACCGTGGATACATGGTATAGTGCACAGAAGTTGGTCTTCATTATGTTTAGCGGGTTGTACATCTCTCTGACATGTTTTCACAGAGAGTTTTCAGTAGACTCACATACCTCCCAACTTTTTGAGATGGGAATGAGGGACACCTATCAGCAAAAGTATGCAGGCATAGGACACGCCCCTTGTCACGCTCCCCTTAAAGGAGAATTGTACAAAAAATCAAGATTAGTTAAACCCACAAGTGCTTTTTTTTTACCACTACTATTCCTTTATATTGGCTTTTGGAATTTACAAATGCAGCAATTTAGAAATCAGATGAAAGGTTTAGCGCTGGAAAACACTTTTTGATAGATAAAAAGTTAATTTTATATACATCTATATAGATCAGACCAAAATGAGGGACAAATGAGGAGGAATGAGGAACAGAGGAACATTGCTCCAAATCAGGGACAGTTGGGAGCTATGGACTCAGTGTCATTCCTTTGGACTCACCGTCTCGCCTTACTCAGTCTTTCATACATGGAAGCCCCTAAGACAAAGCTCCCAGCCAAACAATGGGATTTGATATGATTAGAGCGAGGAGGAAGTCACGATTCTCGCTGAAAGATTAACTTCAAGTAAATCATTTATCTTCCATTCTATTTTAGGCCACTTGTAAATAATTTTGCTTCTTTCAACTATGTTTTCTTGCAGTAGTAACTGCTTCTTTAAAACAAATTAAAAGCAAAAAGCTGAAAATTAATTATCTTGCATCTTTCCAGTCTTTAGATGTAGTGGTTGTATTAGTTTTATTTTGGACCCTGCAGGTCTCATTAACCTCCCTGGCGGTATGATTTTGTCAGATTTTTGAATCTCAAAGCTGTACAATTGTTTTGCATAGAAATTTGTTATTTTATATTGTAGGTCTGTAATTCGGCCTGTAATTCTTAGGAATAACTCACTTAAATCTGTCCAAAAAAGAGTCTAGTAAACATCCCGGGTATGATAAAATTTGAAACACGAAATCATAAATTATAATATAATAAATAACTATAAATTATTATAAAAAATAATCGTCGGTGTTCGGAAATGCACGGAAAGGCCCGAGCACACTTCAGCCGAAGTGTCCTCGGGCCTTTTCGGCCGTTTCCGAGGCTCTCCGGCGCCCCCAGCCTCTGGCTGCATGCGATATTGCATCCAATTGTAGTCAATGCGGAACAAATTATTTTCGCTGCCATTGACTTCAATGGGAAAACTTGAGTACTATGCAAGTACTATGCGAGTACTTTGGATTACAAGCATTCTCCTGGAACGGATTATGCTCGTAATGCGAGGTTCCACTGTATGCAGATCTGGAGTGGAAACAGGAGAATTGTTAAACCGTTAATATTTGATTTGCATGATATTTGTATGTAGATATGTCTGATATGTGAAAAATTACAATTTAAGTCTAACTACAACTTTTACACCATGGTGCGTGTTACATCCCTATTTATAACACAAAAGTGCGATGATCACCAAAATCATTGTCTATAAACACTTCTTTCAGCTCTCCAAACTGAAAACGTATATATCGCTACAGACATGGAGCCGAAGGGAGAGTCTGCAGGAGCCTGCCATTGCATGTGCAATCACTGATCATGGTTGCAATGCTTTGCAGGCTCATTTGCAAAAAAAATTATAATTTTTTCCTACAAATGTATGCATTTATTCTTTTTTTCAAAAGGTGAACCTAGCCTTGAACTGAATGCAGAGAGCCTAGTGAATGTCCAGGGGGCCCAGTTACAACCTTCATACTCCTGCAGTAAACCAGGGGATAGAGCAGTTGGTCAAATATATGGACCTGCCTGTCACTTCTCAATGGAGGATGTACAGTACTTGTCTTGTAGGTAGTTAGTCTCTGAAGGAACAGACCATTCCAGCATAGTGAAAATGTCCAAATTGGGCCCAAAGTGTCAATATTTTGTGTGGCCACCATTATTTTCCAGCACTGCCTTAACCCTCTTGGGCATGAAGTTCACCATAGCTTCACAGGTTGCCACTGGAGTCCTCACTCCTCCATGAGGACATCACAGAGCTGGTGGATGTTAGAGACCTTGCGCTCCCCCACCTTCCGTTTGAGGAAGCCCCACAGATGCTCAATAGGGTTTAGGCCTGGAGACATGCTTGGCCAGTCCATCACCTTTACCCTCAGCTTCTTTAGCAAAGCAGTGGTCATCTTGGAGGTGTGTTTGGGGTCGTTATGTTGGAATACTGCTCTGCAGGCCCAGTCTCCGAAGGCAGGGGATTGTGTTCTGCCTTAGTATGTCACAGTACATGTTGGCATTCATGGTTCCCTCAATGAACTGTACCTCTTCAGTGCCGGCAGCATTCATGCAGCCCCAGACCATGACCCTCCAACCACCATGCTTGACTGTAGGCAAGACACACTTGTCTTTGTACTCCTGACCTGGTTGCCGCCACACACGCCTGACACCATCTGAACCAAATAAGTTTATCTTGGTCTCATCAGACCACAGGACATGGTTCCAGTAATCCATGTCCTTAGTCTGCTTGTCTTCAGCAAACTGTTTGCGGACTTTCTTGTGCATCATCTTTAGAAGAAGCTTCCTTCTGGGACGACAGCAATGCAGACCAATTTGATGAAGTGTGCAGCATATGGTCTAAGCACTGACAGACTGACCCCCTTCAACCTCTGCAGAAATGCTGGCAGTAATCATGCTTCTATTTCCCAAAGACAACCTCTGGATATGACGCTGAGTATGGGCACTCAACTTCTTTGGTCGACCATGGTGAGGCCTAAGTGGAACCTGTCCTGTTAAACTGCAGCTCAGTTTCAGGGTCTTGGCAATCTTCTTATGGCCTAGGCTATATTTATGTAGAGCAACAATTCTTTTTTTCAGATCCTTAGAGAGTTATTTGCCATTAGGTGCCATGTTGCCATGTTGAACTTCCAGTGACCAGTATGAGAGAGGGAGAGTGATAACACCAAACTCCCCATTCACACCTGAGACCTTGTAACACTAATGAGTCACATGACACCGGGGATGGAAAATGGCTAATTGGGCCCAATTTGGACATTTTCACTTAGGGGTGTATTTTGTTGCCAGCGGTTTAGACATTAATGGCTGTGTGTTGAGTTATTTTGAGGGGACAGCAAATTTACACTGTTATACAAACTGTGCACTCACTACTTTACATTGTAGCAAAGTGTCATTTCTTCAGTGTTGTCACATGAAAAAATATAATAAAATATTTACAAAAAAGTGAGGGGTGTACTAATTTTTGTGAGATACTGTAATTCATATCTGATTGTATGATCTTCTACTGACTGACAAGTCTGCATACATTATTTTAGAAGATTCTAATATTTACAATCTTCTCATTTATTCAATCACTAGTTAGAAGTTTGGACTTCACTGGGTGCAAACTGGACCAAAGATCAAAAAAATATTAAAGTCGAGGTTCAGTGTAACAGAGAAAAAAAGGAACAAGAGGGGGTTTAGCCAACCAGTGTAACAGTTATGCCGCGTACACATGGTCGGAATTCTCGTCGGAAAAAGCTCTGATGGTTTTCCCGTCGGAATTCCGATGGAATTTCGCTCAAACTGTCTTGCCTACACACGGTCACACCAAATTCCGACGGTCTGTAACACAGCGGCATAAAACACGTTCGACAGCACTATAAAAGGGAAGTTTAATGCTTCCGAGCATGCGTCAAATTGTTTCCGAGCATGCGTTGGAATTTTGTGTGTCGGAATTGCATACACACGATCGGAAAATCCAATAGAAAGGTTTTCCGTCGGAAAAATTGAGAACAGGTTCTCAATCCAAAGTCCGTCGGAAATTCTGACAGAAAAAGACTGATGGGCATACACACGGTCGGAAAATCCATTGAAAAGCTCCCATCGGACTGTTTCCATCGGAAATTCCGACCGTGTGTACGCGGCATAAGGCTACTAGTCTTTTTAGAAGGAAGTCAGCAATAGCAGCCTACTTTTTTCACTAAAGCTGGCCACACACTGATGGAAATTTTGCTGGTTCAGTAGGGACCAGTCGAATTGCGAATAGTGTGTGGGAAAATTTTCCTCGATCAGCATCTCCAGCCAATCGGTGGGTGCCACTGTCAGAATACAATGTCCCAGTTGGAGGGATTCCTCCATCCACAAAATAAACTGAATAAAAAGTAACTGTAAATGGCCAGCTTATTGGCCAACATGGTCAATACACTGATCACACAGGGGAATAATTGTTTGTCTATGGGTTTCCAATGATCAATGCATACAGCCATGTACCAAACTATCTCCATGTTTTTAGATTGTAAGCTCTAGCGAGCAGGGCCCTCTGATTCCTCTTGTACCAAATTGTTATGTAATTGCAATGTCTGCCTTTATTTTGTTAAGCGCTGCGCAAACTGTTGGCGCTATATAAATCCTGTATAATAAATCCTGTATAATAATGTTAAAATTACTGGCAACCCTCTGGCTTCAATATCTTGAATCACTGACCTGTAACAAGGATGCAGATCAGGACTTCTGACACTTACTTGTCAGTGATAATGGACCCAGAGGATCAGCATAACAGCCAGCATAGGGGTGTGTAGCCTATTGCATTAGGGTGTGCATCCTTTATAGAAAAGGCTGTTATTTTATGTATATAAGAATGAAAAGAACAAAACTGTCTTACATCAATTATCTGACTTACACATTGTGCATTTATCGTCCCTCTTGCGTCAGGTTGGCTGACCACATAGATTTTGCAGATGTGGGGTTTAAACGGGGAAAAATAAATATTAAGCTGCGTGTGACTTAAAAAATAAATTTAAAAAAGGCAGTGAATGAAATTTGTGAGGTCAAGGATGGCACATGACTTTTCCCTGACACCCACAGGCAGACACCGTCATCTAGACTGCGACCTCCTGTCTCTGCAACCTCCTGGGGACATGAATTCCCTTTCATGTATGGGTCTTATGTGATCCACTTGATGAAGAGGCACACACCCCACACACATGCTGGCTGGTGTTTTCTGCAAATTATGCAACTACGCAGATGCTGGGATTATTTATTTCACTACAGCCTATTTTAACCACTTGCTTACTGGGCACCTAAACCCCCCTCCTGCCCAGACCAATTTTCCGCTTTTAGCGATGTCACTCATTGAACGACAATTACGCGGTCATACAACACTGTACCCAAATTACATTTTTATAATTTTTTTCCCACAAATAGAGCTTTCTTTTGGTGGTATTTGATCATCTCTGGGTTTTTTATTTTTTGTTAAAAAAAAATAAAAAGACAGATTTTTAAAAAGAAAATACAAACCCGTTTTATATTTTGTTAATGAATTTTGCAAACAGGTAATTTTTCTCCTTCATTGATGTACGCTGATGGGCACTGATAGGCTGCACTGATGGGCACCGATAAGGCGGCACTGATGGGCAGTGATAAGGTGGCACTGGTGGGCAATGATGAGGAGGCACTGGTGGGCACTCATAGTTGGCATTGGTGGGCACTGATGGGTGGCAGTGATGGGTGGCACTGATATGTGGCAGTGATGGGCACTGATGGATGGTAGAGATGGGCACTGATCGGCACTGTTAGGTGACACTGATAGGCAGCACTGCTAGGTGGCACTGATGAGGCACTGATTGGCACCCCTGGTGGGCATTGATAGGTGGCACTTGTGGGCACTGATAGGTGGCACTGATTGCTGGCACTTACTACTGTGGGCACTGATTGGGGGCACTGTGGGAACTGATTTGTGGCACTGGCAGGGGGCACTGGCAGGGGGCACTGGCAGGCGGTACTTGTGGGCACATATGAGGCAGCTTCGCCTCTTCCTCTTCGGGACCGATGTCCCTTCAAACAGAAGCCGGCGACCAGCTTTTTTTCTTCTCACGCTGTTAGTGTGAGAAGAAAAAAAAAACGATTAACGATCCTCTGTTTACATCACGTGATCAGCTGTCATTGGCTGACAGCTGATCATGTGGTAAGGGTCGGGATCAGCCCCTTACTCTGATCTGTGATCACCAAAGCCTCATTGACTCAGATGATCACAGCGCACACCGTGTGCCCCCTTCAGGGGGGCGTGGCCAGCTTTGAAAGGGGCAGATGTCAATAAACGTACTCCTGGCAAAGTAGATCCGCGATGTAACCGTCATTCGGCTATAGCGCGGATCTGAACAAGTTAAAATTATATGCCAGCCAAAGTGGTCATGTATATAGCTTCATAGACTTAGGAACAACTACACCTCCTGAATTGCTTACACCCCTGGTGCCAAATCTGCAGCTTCTGGACTGAGTTTTGCTGCTCACTCAAGCCAGTGAAAGAAAAATATTCTTTAGACTGGCCTCTGCTTAAGTTTTTCTGTCTTGTCCATCCCTTTCCTCTTTTGATGTTTCTCTTTTGATGTTCCCCCCTCTGATCTTTTATAATGTTGGAAGCACAGATATAGAGCCATTTGTAAAGGGACTGTATTAACAGTGATCTCTAGCAGTCTCATGACCTCTCCTGACCGACCATACTGCTGCCACCCCTCGCCAGGAGGTCATCACATGGTAGCTGGAGCCAGTGCAAAACATCCTTACCCTCAGGGAGGTTTGCACAAGTGCATGGAATACAAGTTAAACATATTTCTAGATACAGGACTTTTTTTCTCAGGGAAAAGATGCAGGAACTCCCCCCTTCTGAACCACGCCTCGTCTCCACCCCCTACCTACTTCTGAGCACCGCCCCTTGGTTCCACCCCTACCCACCTTCCAGTACTGACCCTTTTAGAGAGTATAGAACCAAGTATCATTTTATGGTGCTAAATAATTTGTATGAGATTTGTTAAGGATAACAAGAAAAGCAGTGAAACAAATCCTCTGCAGCCAGTAACAGCAGACCTAGCCCAACAACAATAGACCCAGGACCGTTTTTAACCACTTCAATACCCGCCTATAGTCATATGACGCCCACAAGGTGGATCTACCATCCTGGGTGGGCGTCATATGACGTCCTCGGATTCCCGGCCGCCTGGGGGGCGCGCGCGCCGCCGCCGGCGGCGCGCGCGCGCGCCCGCGGCATCGCTCGGGACCCGGTGCGAGTGCCCGGCGGCCGCGATGTCCGCCGGGCACCCGCGATTGCCCGTTAAAACAACGGGACCGGGCGGGACCGTGGAGCTGTGTGTGTAAACACACAGCCCCACGTCCTGTCAGCGGGGAGGAGACCGATCATGTGATCCCAGTACAGAGGATCACATGATCGGTCTCCTCCCCTTAAGTCCCCTCCCCCTACAGTTAGAATCACTCCTATTAGGGACACACATTAACCCCTCCAGCGCCCTCTAGTGTTAACCCCTTCCCTGACAGTCACATTTACACAGTAATCATTGCAATTTTATAGCAACGATCGCTGTGTAAATGTGAATGGTTCCAAAAATGTGTCAAAAGTGTCCGAAGTGTCCGCCGCAATGTCGCAGTCACGAAAAAAAAATCGCAAATCGCCGCCATTACTAGTAAAAAAAAAATAAAAAATAAAATTTCAATAAATCTATCCCCTATTTTGTAGACGCTATAACTTTTGCGCAAACCGATCAATATACGCTTATTGCGATTTTTTTTACCAAAAATATGTAGAAGAATACGTATCGGCCTAAACTGAGGAAAAAAATTGTTTTTTTTTTTAAAAAATTGGATATTTATTATAGCAAAAAGTAAAAAATATTGTGTTTTTTTTCAAAATTGTCGCTCTTCTTTTGTTTATAGCGCAAAAAATAAAAACCGCAGGGGCGATCAAATACCACCAAAAGAAAGCTCTATTTGTGGGAAAAAAAGGACGTCAATTTTGTTTGGGTGTAACGTCGCACGACCGCGCAATTGTTAGTTTAAAGCGACGCAGTGCCGAATCGCAAAAAGTGCTCTGGTAAGGAAGGGTGTTTCAAAGCCCTGTATTGAAGCGGTTAAGGCAGGGCAAAAGGGGCAGCTGCCCTGGGCCCTGCCATTGTTGTGGGGCCCAAAGCAGCTGCCTCATACTTGCCAAATATCCTGGTTTAAATTCTCTCGACCCTTGAGGTTTTAGTTCTGTGCTGTGTCCCAATATCTCAGTGTGAAGTGCTGCTATTAATGCTGCCCAGCTCTGCCATATTGTTGTGTACAGATGACTCACCTGCAGACCCTGTGTTTACATGTAAATTACTGGCATTCATATATAAATAGTGGCGGCATTCATATGTAAATAGCAGCGGCCGGCGGCATTCATATGTATATCATGCCACCCTGAGGTCATATCCACAGTAATCTCTAGCAACCAATCAACAAGAAGAAATCATGTGCTGTAACCTCTAGCAACTCAGTGAGCTGTAATGTGTTCTGTAACCTCTAGCAACCTGTCAGTGAGCGGTAATGATACCTCTGGCAACCAATTGCAATCGTTGCCTGATCTCATTCAGTAAACTGATTTTGAGTCTAGCTGCTATTTATTATATGTCTCAGAGTAGGTGGAGAGCAAAACTGCATGGGGGGGGGGGGCAAGAAAAGTTTTGCCCAGGGTTAAAAAAATATTAAATACCCCCCTTAACCCCCCCCCCCCCCCCCAGGCAGTAATAGATACCAACCAGCAACAATAGACCCCCCCCCGGCAGTAATAGATACCAACCAGCAACACTAGACCTACCCAAGCAACAATAGATTCCCTACACATCATTAACCCCCCCCCCCCAATGGACTGAAAAATACCTACAAAATACCACCCCAGCAACAATAGATCCACCCCTGCAACAATAGACCCCCAGCAACATCAATATATTTCCCAGCAGCCAGCAGCAATAGACCTCTCCCTCAAAAATGTACCCCCCCCCAGCAACAATAGACCTCTTCAGGAACAATAGACCCCCACACAAAAATAGACCCTCCATCATACCCCAGTACCCCTTGCCATTACATACATTCAGTGCGGAAGGCACTGGAACTGCATTCCTCCACATTCCTGCTAAGAAAAAGCCCTGCCTAGATAGATATAGATAATTTATTCTGAGCAGGCAAGGTGATCAGTTTTTACTGTCTACGATCTACTCAAAACTATTTGCCAGACAGCGTGTGGATATGAGAAAATCAGTAGGGGGTCCCGATGATTAGCTGCTGAAGGCAGCCCTACTGAAAGCAATAGGAGGCTGCTGGCTCCCGAAGCAAATTGCAGCCGCTTGCATGTCTGTCGGCATCCAGGACCGATCATTTGCAGGTAATCGCCATATAGCGATTACATGTGAGCAGCTGCAATTAGCAGTAGGCTGCTAATTAGCAAGGAGCTTCCCATTGCTTTCAATGGGGCTGCCTCCCATGGCTAATCACCTGGACCCCCCCCCCCCCCACACCAATTTTATCACATCTACACGCTGTTGGGCAAAAACGCAGTGTGGATGTAGCCTAAAGAAAAAAAACTGCAATTTAAAATACAGAAATTGTGTAAATTTAAAATACGGTAATAAATGCAGTGCTTCCCTGAAATAACTACCACCACATAATGTAAATAGAGCTGGAGAGAGTCCAGAGAAGGGCAACAAAGTTAATAAGCAAACTGGAGGACCTTGATTACGGGGAACTACTGCAAGCACTGGACTTATTCTCTCTGGAGAAGAGACACTTGAGAGGATATATGATAACAATGTTCAAATACCTCAATGGTGATCCCAGTGTAGGAAGAAAACGTTTCAGTCTCAGGGGATGTAAGAGGACACGGGGCCACACAATGAAGGAGAAGAGGTTTAACCTTAAGCTGGATAGGGGGTTTTTCACTGTCAGAGTGGTAAGGATGTGGAACCCTCTTCCACAAATGGTGGTGTCAGCGGGGAGTAATGGTGGTTTTAAAAGACTCTTGGATGTGCATCTAATGCCGCGTACACACGACCGGACTCTTCGACAGAAAAGGTCAGACGGAATCATTCTTCAAAAATTCAGACGGACCTAGAAATAGAACATGCTTTAAATCTTTCAGACGGAATCAATTTCTATCGGGAAAACCGTTTGTCTGTATGCTGGTCCGACGGACCAAATATGACACAAGAGCAGCTATTGGCTCCTGGCGAAACGAACAGACTTTGGTGTGATCGTGTGTGGGCATGTCCGTTTGGTCGGAACTCCGTCGGGAAGACAGTCGGAGTTTATTCTGACAGAAAGTCCGGTCATGTGTACGCAGCATTAGTGAGCACAGCATACAGGGATATGGATAATGAGTATCAACATTGACACACATAAACCTACACAAGTTGAACTGGATGGACTAGCATCTTTATTCAACCTTAACAGCTATGAAACTATAAATAAAATGTCCTGTTACAGCGAATATAAAGTCTTCCACTCCGTTGTGTAATTCCTCAACAGATGAAGTGAAAATCCGGAGCAACTTCTCTGCGGTTCACTCACCACCGTCACCATTACACACTCATAGCTCCCAACTGTCCCCGTTTTGGAGGGACTGTCCCTGATTTGGAGCAATGTCCCTCTGTCCCTCATTCCTCCTCATTTGTCCCTCATTTTTGTCTGATCTGTATAGTTGTATATAAAATGCACTTTTTATCTTTCAAAAAGTGTTTCTCATTGCTAAATCTTTCTTCCAATTTCGAAATTGCTGCATTTGTACACTTTAGAAGCCAATATAAAGGACTAGTAGTGGTAAAAAAAAGGTCCTTGTGGATTAAATTAACCTTAATTCTCCTTTAAGGGGGTGTGGCAGGGGGCGTGTCCTATGCCTACATACATTTGTTAGTAGGTGTCCCTCATTCCCATCTCAAAATGTTGGGAGGTATGCACACTGCTTACCAGATAGGAGGACCCCAGAGATTAAGAGGTCCAATCTCACTTGTGTATGGTTAAATGCCCATATTGGATGAACGAAGGTACCATCTGCTATCCCAATCACAGCAATCAGTGACTTCTTATCTCCTCTGGTATATAAAACAAAGGAAACCCCAGATAGTGCAGGTAATCTAATGGCGCGTACACACCAGCGGACTTTCCGGCGGGAATGTCAGCCGGACTGAAGTCCGCCGGACAATCCGCCCGTGTGTAGGCACCGGCGGACTTTTTGGCGCCAAAAGTCCGGCGGACTAGGTTTTAAGTTTTGTTTTAAAAAATGTATTGGAATCCGGGAGCCCCCTTTAATAAGGGGGCCCCCAGATCCCGGCCCCCCACCCTATGTGAATGAGTATGGGGTAAGATGTACCCCTACCCATTCACCTAAGGTGTAAAGTTTAAATTAAAAAAAACACACAATTTTTTAAAAATTTTTTATTGCACTGCTCCGGGGGTCTTCTTCCGTCTTGGGGGGTCTTATCGCCGGACTCCTCCGCTATTTTACCTAGCTCTTTTACTGAGCAGAGGAGCCCGGCTACCTTCTTCGTCGTCGCCGCCGTCGTCTGGGGTCTCGATCCACCTTCGGGGGTCTTCCGGGGTCTCTTCTGTTCTTGCCGCTGTCGTCGCTTTCTGCGCCGCCGCCTTCTTCTTCTTCCTCTTCTTCTGCTTCTTCTTCTTCCGATGTTGACTCGTCGCTCTCTCTGGCCGGAATGGCAGATCCGCGCTGTGCTGGGACTTATGTAGGGACAAGGGGGCAGGGTCACATGCTCATGTCACATGGTGATCCCGCCCCCCTATGATGTCACAGTCCCGGAGGACTCCATAGTAACACTAAAATTTAAAAAGTATAAAAGCCACCATGGGCTTATGCTGTATAGCGTGATGACGTCAGCATCCTTAAGAACCACCGTATGCTTTCCATCACAACCGGACGTCATCAGCGGACATTTTATTTACACTATGTGGTGTGGTTATTACATGGAAGCGCCACACTTATTATTTAAATTTTTGATTGGACTGTATATCAGGTTCTTTTTTATGCGGCTCTTAATTATTTTCATTTTAGTCACACTAAGTGCAGATTTTATTAATTTTGAATTCTGTAAATGTATAAATATATCACTGCACATATGTGTGCTTCGTTGTTTCGTTGGAAATGTATTTTAGTGGATAATACATAAGCAGGGTTGAAAATGTTATTACATCTTCTTCAGCTCTCTTTCCAAGAAATGCAATGCTATGTGTATCTAGTTTCCTTCAGACCTCTAATCTAAGTATCAATACTCTTATACGGCTCTTCTAGCCACAGAAAAACCTCTTCAGATCTTGATTTGATCCTGGTTATTTGTGATTATTGATATCCAAGGAATATGAAGTCATTGCTGGCTCCGGTATGGAAATGTATATGCTTTTCTGTACAGCAACACATTAAATCACACAATGACCCAAAGCCACGAGCCCCTGCATTTTAAGAAGCTTTTCTGACGGGAGCGCAGTGCCGCAATGTTGGCATAAATAAATGATATTCTGATGAGTCATAACTAAAAATACCTATGTGACTAGATAAGCGGCGAGCGCAGAGGGCAACTGATACAGTTCTTGGTGTACTCGAAGAAGTCAGTGTTTCATCCCGGTTTTGTCCGTGACGGCGCTCCGTGTAGAGGCTGGAGAGGCAAGGGTATAATTCTATATGCCCCGAGGTGGTCACTTTAATTACCATCCTCAAACACATGGGAGGGAACTTTAATCCAAATTATTTTCTGGTTTCTTTGAACACATGAAAAAAGACCAATTTGAACTAAAAACTGTTTTAGAACATTAGGATTTTGGTCTAAAGGCTAAGAATACTAACTCTATAAAATGAGCCGCTAGAATCAATCAATATAATCAGTTATAAAATGAACTTTTCATGAAGCAGAGGTGACCTTTACTGAAAACTGTATGTGGAAAATGAAGCTCTGGAATTCATAAAGAGCGTCATGCCTCCATACCACAAATGTTAGTGTCTGTGGAAGCAGCCACATGTATTTATTGCAAGGAGATGTGGTGAAAGGTGGAACTAAGGCTAGGGTATCCAAATTGGACAATCCATCCTCAGAGCAAGTTCAGCCCTTGGGTTGCTTGGTTTCCTTGGTTGCTAGGATGCTGTCGGCTGTGCAGCCAGGAGCATCCTAGCAACCAAGGGCAAAGCCCCAGCCCCATCCAGGAGGCTGACGCCATTGACCAAATATTGCCTTTGCCATATTTGGATAATGACATAAGCCAGCATCTCCAGCACCTTTGTTTACATGCAGTTGTCAGATGGGGAATCTTCCAGCCTGCAGCTTAACCGCTTCAGCCCCAGAAGAATTTACCCCCTTCCTGACCAGAGCACTTTTTGCGATTCGACACTGCGTCGATTTAACTGACAATTGCACGGTCGTGTGACGTGACTCCCAAACAAAATTGATGTCCCTTTTTTTCCACAAATAGAGCTTTCTTTTGATGGTATTTGATCACCCTGCGTTTTTTATTTTTTGCGCTATAAACAAAACAATTTTGAAAAAAACTCAATATTTAAATTTTTGCTATAATAAATATCCCCCAAAAATATATATAAAAAAACAATTTTTTTCCTCAGTTTAGGTCGATACGTATTCTTCTACATATTTTTGGTAAAAAAAAATCGCAATAAGCAATTATTGATCGGTTTGTGCAAAAGTTATAGCGTTTACAATATAGGGGATAGTTTTATGGTATTTGTATTAATAATTTTTATTTATTTTTTAAATGGTGGCGATCTGCGATTTTTATCGTGTGTGCGACATTATTGCGGACACATAGGACATTTTTGACACATTTTTGGGACCATTGTCATTTATACAGCAATCAGTGCTATACAAATGAACTGATTCCTGTGTAAATGACACTGGCAGTGAAGAGGTTAACCACTAGGTGGCAGTGTAGGGGTTAAGTGTGTCCTAGGGACGTGTTTCTAACTGTGGGGGACATGGCTGTATGTGACGCATCACTGATCTCTGCTCCGATCACAGGGAGCAGAGATCAGTGACACTGTCACTAGGCATAACAGGGAGATGCTTGTTTACATTAGCATCTCTCCGTGAGGCTATCGCGGGTATCCCCATAGCGATCGAGTCCGCGGGACCCGACTCACGGAGCTTGCCGCTGGCCGCCTCTTAAAGGGCAACGTACAGGTACATGATTCTGCCTGTACAAGCCCTTCTGCCGACGTATATCGTCGTGAGGCGGTCGGCAAGCGGTTAATGGGGCCAGGGATGTGTCATTGGTTGCTAGGAAACTAGCAACCACAAGCCCTAAGTGGATTTTCATTCAGAGTACATGGAAACAAGGCTAAACAACTCAACTACGCATGAAAAAATTAGAACTGGGGTGCATTAAAATGGCAGCAGGTGCTCTTTACTGATGAGTCAAAATTTGTAATATTTGGTTGTAGCAAAGGCAGTTTGGTGGCGAAGGGCTGGAGAGGGTTGCAATAATGAGCGTCTGCAGGCAACAGTGAAGCATGGTGGAGGTTCCTTGCAAGTTTGGAGATGCATTTCTGCAAATGGAGTTGGGAATTTGGTCAGGATCACTGGTGTGCTCAATCCTGATACAGACAGATACCTATCCATCAAGCCATACTATCAGGAAGGCATGTGATTGGCCCCACATTTATTCTGCAGCAGGACAATGACCCCAAACATACAGCCAATGTCATTAAGAACTATCTTCAGTGTAAAGAAGAAAAGTAATCCTGGAAGTTATAGCTTGACCCCCCCACAAAGTCCTGATCTCAACATTAATCGAGTCTGTCTGGGATTACATTACAAGAAACGGAAGGATTTGAGGCAGCCTACATCCACAGGAGATCTGTGGTTAGTTCTCCAAGATGTTCGAAACAACCTACCTGCTGAGTTCCTTTAAAAACTATTAACACTTCTATTTCTGAAAGAATTCTTGCTTTACAGCATTTCTTTTACACCTGCCTAAAACTTTGGCACAGTACTGAATATGCTATTCTTGTTTTTTTCTTAAAAAATTTCCACTTGAGTTTACCTCTCCCACCACCAGAGATTCCTATTGATCCTTACTAATATAATGCTTTGTGTCAGGTTTTGCTTTAAAGCGTATCTAAACAAAAATGTAATATACCCCAATCAGCCATACCACTATGACCACCCACCATAACCCATTGAGGTATGGACTCTACTAGACCTCTGAAGGTATTCTCTGGTATTTGGCATTAAGTAGCAGATGCTTTAGGTCCCGTAAGTTGTAAGATAGGGCCACTATGAATCAAACTTATTTTTCCAGCAAATCCTAAAGATGCTCGATTGGATTGAGATCTGGAAAATATGGATGTCAAGTCAACACCCTGAACTCCAAACCATTCTTGAACCATTTTTGCAGTGTGACAGGGCACATTATCCTGCTGAAAGAGGTCACTGCCACCAGGGAATACTGTTTCCATGAAGGGGTGTACTTGGTCAGCAACAATGTTTAGGTAGGTGGTACATGTCAAAGTATGATTCACTATGAATGGCAGGACCCAAGGCTTCCCAGCAGAACATTTCCCAAAGCATCACACCGCCTCCGCTGGCTTGCCTTCTTCCCATACTGAATCCTGGTGCCATTATCAGGTAAATGACGCACACACACCTGCCCATCAACATGGTGTAGAAGAAAACGTGATTCATCAGACCAGGCCACCTTCTTCAATCACTTTGTGCTCCAGTTCTGATGCTTGCCTGCTAATTGTAGGCTCCTTTGCCTGAGGACTTGGGTCAACATGGGCACCCTGACCAGTCTGCAGCTATGCAGCCCCATACACAACACACTTCGTTGCCCATTTTTTCTATTTAACCACTTAAGGACCGCCTCACGCCGATGTACGTCGGCAGAATGGCACGGCTAGGCACAAGCACGTTCAGGTACGTTGCCCTTTCAGAGCCCAGCCGTGGGTAGAATGCGTGCCGCCGGCGGCGCACTCGCGAACCGGTCCTGAGCTCCGTGACCGTGGCACACGGGACCCGCGGACCCGATCACCACTGGTGTCCCGCGATCGGGTCACAGAGCTGAAGAACGGGGAGAGGTAAGTGTAAACAAACCTAACCCCGTGCTTCCTAGTGAGGCTGTCACTGATCGTCTGTTCCCTGTCATAGGGAAAGACGATCAGTGATGTCACACGCCAAGCCACGCCCCCTACAGTAAAAAAAACACATAGGTCACACTTAACCCCTACACTGCCCCATAGTGGTTAACCCCTTCACTGCCAGTGACATTTTTACAGTAATCAATGCATTTTTAATCGCACTGATCGCTGTATTAATGCCAATGTTCCCAAAAATGTGTCAAAATTGTTCGACGTGTCCGCCATTATGTCGCAGTCACAATAAAAATTGCTGATCGCCGCCATTACTAGTAAAAAAAAAAAATTATTAATAAAAATGCCATAAAACTTTCCCCTATTTTGTAGACGCTATAACTTTTGCGCAAACCAATCAATAAACGCTTATTGCGATTTTTTTTACCAAAAATATGTATAAGAATACGTATCGGCCTACACTGAGGAAAAAATATTTTTTTTATATATATTTTGGGAATATTTATTATAGAAAAAAGTAAAATATATTGAATTTTTTTCAAAATTGTCGCTCTATTTTTGTTTATAGCGCAAAAAATAAAAACTGCAGAGGTGATCAAATACCACCAAAAGAAAGCTCTATTTGTGGGGAAAAAAAGACGCCAATTTTGTTTGGGAGCCACGTCGCACGACCGCGCATTTGTCAGTTTAAGCGACGCAGTGCCGAATCGCAAAAAAAGGGGCCTGGTCCTTTAGCTGCAAATTGGTCCGGGGCTTAAGTGGTTAAACACATCAACTTCAGGGACAGTATGTTTACTTGCTGTCTAATATATCCCAGCGTTTTGCAGATGCCATTGCAACAAGATAATCAATGTTATTCACGTAACCTGTCAGTGGCCATATCGGTATGGCTGATTGGTGTACGTCTGCCCAGAGTTCACCTTTAAGGTAAACTCTGGGCAACTGGGCAGGCCTTAAGATGTCCTTTAAGTCCCACCCAGATAAAACCAACCCTACCTACATTTTTTAGCAAGCCATATCCTTTTTTTTCATAATGTCTGCTCCTTTGCCTCAAAGAACTGGAACTACCCAACAAAACTGGGGTCGTGAATTGTATTTCTTCATCTATCCTTTGCCAAGCTCTTTAGAAATGTCAGTCTGAGCGTTCCATCTCCAAACTTTCCGTCCCCCGATCAGCCTTTATTAGAGGCACATCTGCTCCTACTTGATGAAAATCTGTGTGTTATTTATCCTTCAGAACTAGAACTGGCTTCTCTTTTCAATCATCAAACGTCTGATTCTTTCTGGAAAAATAAATGACACCTTTGCTGGCGGAGGGGTCTCTACAATTACAGAGCTTGCAAATATATTAAAAAACAGCTTTTCATTTGATTCAAATAGTTTTAGTAGCTTTGAAGGTAGTTTCCAACCGGCCATACATTTTATCTTTTTATTACTGTTCATTTTTGTACGTTTGTTTGTTTGTTTTGTTTGGTTTAATGATGTTATTGTTCACTTTCCAATAAAAGTGTTTCCCTTTGGTGCTGTACGACTCGGCCCTACAATCATCTAAGGTGTACCTTGCTATGCAAAATTAACCACTTCCCGATGGGTGGACATCCAATGGACGTCCTTGACTTTTAGCAGCTACAGGCATCATCCTGTATCTTTTTTCAGCCAGCGATTCCCTGCAATATAAAAGCCATCCTAGTGGCTAATTAGCCACTGGATGGCTTTTACAGGTGGCGAGAAGGGGTGCCCCCCTCCTACTGCCCACCAGCGCCTCTTTGGGCTCTCCCGTGCGATCGGGGAGTCTTTGATCTGATCTGGCGGTGCCGCTGTGTTATAGAGCTTGTTATAGAGCCGTCTGGTCCCAGGCCATCTCTATGATCCTGGGAGGCCAGAAAAAGAAAAAATGGAGGGCGCACCGACCTAGTGCATTACCAAAAATAGTTTTAATAAAATATATATAAAAAGCAAAGGTACTACTCACAAAATGAGAATATAAAAAGGCATTTTCAAATCATTCAAGCTGCGTTTCATCGCATCTACAGAAAAGACCTGATGATCAGAAGATCGGATGGTACCCCAAACGGCTGAATGGTTGACGCGTTTCGGGGGCGCACCCCTTTCTTCAGAGCCTAGACGCTCAATCCTGGGAGGCCAGAAGCGATGTCATGACGCCACTTCCGGTTCTGGCAGATGTAAACACTACCATTTTTTGTTCTGGAAAGCATGAGATCAATGCTTTTATTTATTTATTTATTTTGTTAGGCTTTTCAGAGTAGAAGAGAGATCTGGGGTCTTATAGACCCCAGATGTCTCCATAAAGAGGACCTGTCATGCATTATTTCTATCACAATGTTTTTTTTTTTAAATGTTTTATTATATATTGTTTTTTTGCATTAAAATTAATAAAATTGTGTATTTTTGCCCAAAAAATTGTGTTTCAAAAATCACAGCGCAAATACTGTGTGACATAAAAAATGACAACACCCACCATTTATTCTCTAGGGCCTCTGCTTAAAAATATATCAAATGTTTGGGAGTTCTAAGTCATTTTCTAGCTAAAAAAATTATTTTTATTCTGAGAAATGTCAGAATTGGTCGGGCTGCAAGTAGTTCATCATGCCAAAATACTATCTTGTATGAGATGCTTCAGCAATGGAGTTTAATGTACACTCCAACCAAAAGTGAAATGTATTTATGGCACAGAACCCAACATTGATGGATTCTGTTTTTCTAATTCCTGCAGCAGTGTTGTCACCCGGTGGACAAAGTAGCTTAGGATGGCAATGTCATTTGAAATGAAAAAAACTAACAAATCAAAGCACATTCTTTATTTTATTTTTCTCACTTCCCTTACAGCGATATTAAACTCAAAACCAACATTTTAATTTATTGCAGCTTACCAGACATTAGAGGGTTTCTTTCCTCTGTTTTCACCTGGTGATCTGGCCAGTAACACACCTCCGAGTGCCCCACTCTTGATGGAGGAGCACAGGGACATCTTTGGACAGCAGAAGTGTCAGTCGGGGGGGGGGGGGTGTTAAATGTACTAGCAGATTTAAATACACTAACAAATTGAAGCCAAACTCTAGCTAACACTTTCTAAGCAGTTACAATAACAACAAAGCACGAATACAGCGCCTTGAGGCGATTCAGTTCGCATTGTAGCGCTATGCAAATTATTCATTCATTCAGTTACAGCAAACAATTTTCTCTTCTTTGGATAAAGGTTTTACATAAATAAATAAAAGCGGATCTTTGTAAGCACCCCTGCCTGTGTTTATTGGTTTGTCCCATCCCTGTAACTGATTCATGTCCAAGAGAACTTGTTCTTTTGAAAAACAACAGAATTAAGAAGGGAAAGTCAGAACCGAGGAAGGAAATAATGTACGAAAGTTCTCGTACGACAATTTTGTTGTTTATTGTTTCTGATCATGCGCAGTCTTTCGTTTCTGATTTTTCTCGTATGAAAACCGGTTCACATTGAAAGAAAATCGTTTGTTCTGTTCCAGTACAAGAAACATTTTGGAGTTTGTCCCTTCGGAAATTTTCATTCGGAAAGGCCGGGTTCGGCTGCCGATAGCTGTGTACACCGAAAATCATAGATTTGTTCCTCGGACGAAAATGTTCGCCCGATTTTCTTATTGTGTGCACGAGCCATTACTGGCCAGATCAACAGATGAAAATAGAAGAAAGAAAGAAAGCCTAAAACGAAAACTAATGAAGCCATCACATCTAAGAATTGGTAAGCAATATAATAAATGTTTTCTTTAGGGTTTAATACCGCTTTACCTATGACAACACTGTATGCTCTGCAGTGAAATCATGTATTAAGTATAAAAAGTAGTATAAAATGGACATGTAATTTTAGATTCCAATCTTTTTAAATACATTTTTATGCATTTAACAAAACAGAGCCCCCACGAGAGGGAAAAAGTAGACTTGGGTACAGATTCCCTTCATGGGGTAACCAATATAGAGAAGAGAAAGCAATTCAATCGAGGTATAAAAGAGAAATATCGTTACAGCTCAACAATTTCTGAAGTGCTAGTGGAAGAGAAGGTTTCCAAGAGGGGGATATGTAATTGTAAAGCTCAACTCCAGGCAATAATGAAAAATTTCCCACCTCTCCCTTCTAGCACATCATGTAAGGCTATTTTTCCATCACATGTGGGGGCCCATCATCTGGGTCCCTCACCAACACCGTTTTCTGCTGGGGGGGGGGGGGGGACTGCCAATCCAGATGTAAAGGTTATCCCTCACTCTCCCGCTCCCCTACCACCTCCTCATAAATATGTCCCTCCTCTTCTGAATCCTGAGAGTACCCACTGTTGGACAGCCAATAGGAAGTGTCCACATACCACAGTTACTCAGTATTGTGGACATCCAAAGAAGGACCCCAATGGAAAGAAGCAGAATAGGAGTAATTCCAGCGATAAACTAGAGGGCAGTGGGAGGGCAGTACTGGATTTAGACCTTGAGGGGCCCAGGGAAAATCAAGCTTGGGGGCCCCTCAACATAGAAATTTACTTTATATGATAAATAAAAAAATAAACTATAATGAATGATATACCACATTTGTTTAAAAAATATCTAAGTTGATGCCACAGGGCACATACCTCGACCCCCCTCCCTCATTAGCCTTCCGTGCACTCCCTCCTCTTCCATCTTTTTCCTTCTTTTCAGTATTTCCTCCCTTTTTTTCTCTCACTTTCCTTCTCTCTTCTTACTTTCATGTCCTTATGCACCCTGTGCAGACACTAACCCCCACAAGCGTTTATCACGCTACCTCTCAGATGGGGTTCCCACGGTTTACACCCTAAAATTGCCTAATTGAGCCGGGTTGGGAACACTATATCCACCCATATTGGGTTCACAATTTAATTTGACAGTTGGCTTTAATCTAGATGGTCCAGAGCCTGACTTGATTGGCCCCGACACACTGACCGCAACTCTGCAAAATGTTTGCTCCTCTTTATGGCTCTTTTATCTAATATACATTTTTGGTTCTTTGTTTTCCTATGGAATATGGCTCTTGGTACATTCCACGGGTGACCGGACCTGGATACCTCCTGCACAGCTTGTTCCCAGAAGGGGTGTAGGAGGTGAAGGAGAAGGAAACCCCCAGCCCATAGGTCATTGAAGAATATAATGTAAGATCACCTTTCATTGTTCAGTATCTTTTATTCTCAATGTTGCCCTGGACCATGTTGCGGGTCCTTTTCTCTTTTTGTATCTTGGCATACTTTCAATAAAAACTATTTAAAAAAAAAAAAAAAAAAAAATATCTAAGTTTAGGTTCCGAAGAAGACATTGTCTTATTTTTTCTCTCAATATTATTGACAGTAAAAATACACATTTGTAATTGGTACTGGCAAGTCATACATCACACTACAATATTTACAAAAGGTATTTTTTTTCCTGCACTTAGCATCTGCAAAATCTTTAACTAACTCATCAAACTATATCATATTGAGGACACACTGCTCTGTACAGCCAGTAGGCACAGAGCACTTAGTCATTCATGGGTCATCATGGTTCTCATATAAATCTTTATCAATGCCAATTTGCTGAAAGACTTTTCTCCAGAACAACTAGTGACCATCATCCTCAAATATATTCTAAGATCAACATTAACACCCAGAATAACGTCCTTACAGGATGTCCCCAACTTACAAGCCAACCTCAATGCTCTGTCTAATTGGGCAACAATGTGAAAAATTAGGTTTAATGTTGATAAATGTAAAGTTGTGCACTTGGGTGCTAAGAATATGCATGCATCATGCATACTAGGGGGAGTACAACTGGGGGGATCCGTAGTGGAGAAGGATCTGGGGGTTTTGGTAGATCATAAGCTCAATAATAGCATGCAATGTCAAGCTGCGGATTCCAAAGCGAGCAAAGTCCTTTCTTGTATTAAGAGAGGTATGGACTCCAGAGAGAGAGATATCATTTTGCCTCTGTTCAAATCTTTAGTAAGACCTCATCTGGAATATGCAGTTCAGTTTTGGGCACCAATTCACAAAAAGGATATCAAGGAACTGGAGAAAGTGCAGAGAAGGGCAACAAAACTGATAAGAGGCATGGAGGAGCTCAGCTATGAGGAAAGATTAGAGGAACTGAATTTATTATTTTGAGAAGAGGAGATTAAGGGGGGAAATGATCAACATGTATAAATATATAAGGGGTCCATATAGTGAACTTGGTCTTGAGTTATTCACTTTAAAGTCGTCATCACAGAGGACAAGGGGGCACTCTTTACGTCTAGAGGAAAAGAGATTTAATCTCCAAATATGGAAAGGTTTCTTCAGTAAAAGCTGTGAAAATGTGGACTAGACTCCCTCAAGAGCTGGTTCTGGCTAACTCAGTAGATTGTTTTAAAAAAGGACTGGATTCTTTTCTAAATGTACATAATATAACTGGATACTAATATTTATAGGTAAAGTTGATCCAGGGAATATCTCATTGTCTCTTTGGGGGATCAGGAAGGAAATTTTTCCCCTGCTGAAGCAAATTGGATCCTGCTTTGCTTTTTTTTTTTTGCCTTCCTCTGGATCAACTGTGGGTATAGGATTGTGTATATGGGATAGTATGATATTTTATTTATTTATTTTTATTTTTCCCTTTTATAGGTTGAACTAGATGGAGTTGTGTCTTTTTTTCAATTAACTATGTAACTGTAACTATGTAACCTGAAAAGGTATCAGCAAGCTCTTCATCATGTAAAATAATTGCCTGTTGAGATGAAGTGACATGAGGGGGAGCTTGGCAAATGCTGCAAACTTGACAATTTCCATAATGGACCCACTACTGATGTCTCAGGGGAAAATATGTTTCTTTTTATAAGAGAAGTCTAGGCCCCCTCTGGCAGAGGGGCCTGGGGCAATTGCCCCTAGTGACCCCTTAAAAATCCTGCACTGTGGGAGGGAGGGTTGATTTCAGTTGCGCATAAGCCGATGACGTTGGCACATGCTGATACAGGGGATATCTCCTAAACCATGCAGGTTTAAGAGATATCCATAGTAGCCTTATTATAGCTGAGAATAAAACACAGGCGCCACTCTAAGTGCAGTATGACAGCATGTTTAATTTCACAAATGGGTACTTTACAAGAGTAAAATGGTAACAGGCATTTAGGCACAATTTGACAGACATCCGTGAAGTCGGTGCATCCGTGGGGCTGCTTGCTGGGGGCTCAGAGCGGGCTGTGCCAGTGATTGCCGACACTTCCTGGGTCTAACAAGAGTTAGAATAATTTTGTAGTTGGCAATGATTAAAACCCCTGTCATTTTTGTGCCACCAGTGTCTCATTGGAGAGGTTTTCCATCCAGTTCTGGCTTGTACATACAGCAGCAAGTCAAGCAAAGGGGTTGATTTACTAACGGCAAATAGACTGTGCACTCTGCAAGTGAAGTTGCTCCAGAGCTTAGTAAATGAGGTGAAGCTTTACTTTGCAAAGAATACCCAATCACATGCAAGGAAAATTTGAAAAAAAAATGCATTTTTGCTTGCACATGATTGGATGATGGAAGTCATCAGATCTTCTGCTCATTTACTAAGCTCTGGAGCAACCGCAACTTTGCAAAGTGCACAGTCTATTTGCCTTTAGTAAATCAACCGTAAAATCTCTCCAATATCAAGAAATTCTTTCTTATGCCCCGTACACACGGTCGGATTTTCCGATGGAAAAAGTCTGATCGGATTATGTTGTTGGAAAATCCGACCGTGTATGGGCTCTATCAGACTTTTTCCGTCGGAAATTCTGATGGAAAAAATTTGAGGAGCAGGAGCAGGATCTCAAATTTTCCGACTTTGGACTTTTTCCGATCGTGTGTCAAGAATTCCAACGGACAAAGTGCCACGCATGCTCCGATCAAATTACTAGACCAAAGCTATTGGCTACTAACGTGAACGTAGTCCCGTCGTAACGAACGAACGTCATCACGTTCAGAATGATCGGATTTTCAGATAACTTTGTCCGACCGTGTGTATGCAACCCCAGTTTCGGACAAAGTCCGTTGGAAAAAATCAGATGGATTTTGTGGTTGGATTTTCTGACCGTGTGTACGGGGGCTTAGACATTATCACTGGAACAGGTGTCCCCATTGTAATGTGTGCTGTCACCTCCTTTTCTAGTGACAACTCATCTTACCATTCTGTCCAAAACTAAAAAGTTAGCTTAAAAAAGTTTGGGCTTTAGATATACCTAAAAGTAAATCATTATAACTACCAAGTTTTTAATACAAAGGCAACACATAATAATCATCATGATATCCAAAAGGCCTTCTACAACCAATCAGGTTTACCTTTCTCAGATCAAAAGGTTGCCATGGTTTAGCACCCTTTGCCTTATGAAATAAGCCAAGACTTCCCCTAGTGCTTATTTTCATGATGCTCTGCTGGTCTTCACTACGGATGTATTTCATGTTCAGCGTTTATGGAAAAAGATTAGGTATAAAAAGTAAGTAAGGTCTTTTTTCATATGTCCATAAAGATGGTACAGATATTTTACAATAAACAATAATCAAAACTGTCTGGAGACTTCAATGGAAAAATTCTTTCATACACAGGTTATCAGCGGTTGGAGATTAGTTGGCGTGGACAATTTTAGACGGCTCACCGAAGATGAAGGGTGCAGTGATAACACTGTTTATGATTTTAACAGTTAACAGAGGAGATCTGTCAGATTTGTTTAAGTTATCAATGTCAGAAGGACGCAAGGAAAGAAAATCCTAACCACTCTATCGAAGGAACATCTGACTTTATGGAGAAAAATGGTGCCTGGTGCCACTTTAGCCAAGATCACAGGACGTCTCAGTATATACTGTAAAGCCAAGTCCATCTTGGTCCCATTTTCTGCTCATAACATAGTCGCCAAACATCTCATCAGGTCTCTTCAAGCTAGGTGATGGCTTTTCACTTCAGTTTGTCTTCTTGGTTGGTTATCAAACACTATCAAACCAAAACTTCCCCATGACCAGTGGCGGCTGGTGCTCAAAATGTTTGGGGGGGCGCAAACAAACTGAAAAAAAAAATCATCAATTGCAGCTAATTTGCCATCAAACGCAGCTACTGTGCCATCAAACGCAACCATGGTGCCATCAAATTCTGTCACTGTGCCATGAAACGCAGCCACTGTGCTCATCAAACGCAGCCAATGTGCCCATCAAATGCAGCCACTGTGCCATCAAATGCAGCTACTGTGCCCATCAAACGCAACCACTGTGCCCATCAAACGCAGCCAGTGCCCATCAATTGCTGCCAGTGTGCCCATCAATTTCTGCCAGTGTGCCCATCAATTGCTGCTACTGTGCCCCATCAGATGCTGCCAGAATGCCCATCAATTCCCACTACTGTGCCCCATCAGATGCTGCCAGAGTGCCCATCAATTGCTGCTACTGTGCCCCATCAGATGCTGTTAGGGCACACTGGCGGCGTCTGATGGGGCACACTATCAGATGCTACCCGACACTTACCTGTCTCGGAGCGGGTCAGCAGCGGTATCCTGCACTTTCTCCATGTCTTCTTCAATCCTCTCTCAGGCGTCCAATCACAGCGCCTGGCGTTTCAGCCAATCAGGTGACCAGTAACAGACCCGGCAACCTGATTGGCTGAGAGGCGATTTCAGTGTTAGCAAAGCGAATTCCTTCGCTTTGCTAACACACAGCTGAGTGAACAGCAAACGCACAGCATTGGGCCCACTGTTCACCTTTTTGGGTGCCTATTAGAGCCTATTAGAACCTGAATAGGGGGTGTCAGCAGCGACCATAGATAGATTCATGCAATACCCATAACCCTATCACTAAACTAACCTAACTATAACTCTTAAGCCGGGTACACACAGGCCGAATGTTGGGAGACATCTGCCGGCTCAAAAAAACAAAAAAACACCCGACAATCGGCCCATGTATATGTCGGTCTGTAGGACGTGCATTCTGGTAAACAATAGCCAATAGCCAATAGCAGAGAATGCTGATTGGAGTGTTCTGGTGGGGAGGCTATCCCCAACAGAACACAACAGCTCAGTGGGGGAGATCGCTGTACTAATGTTGGATCATTAGTACAGCGTCTCAGACCAGAGCTGAGTTTTTTTTTTGTTCAACCCACTGGGTTGTATGAAATAAAACTTGTAGTGTGTATCAGGCTTTAAGCTTCATACACACGATGAGAATATAGGATGAATGATCGTCTGTTTTTTATGCATGCTAGTCTCATATTGAAAATGAAGAGGTTACTAGTGTTATAAAAATTCTCATACAACAGAATACAACTCCGGAAGTGATGTATTGTATTGTATTGAAATATATTCTTTTGTTTCTGAGCATGCGTGGTCTTGGTCTTTCGATTTTTTTTCGACAATCTGATATTTAGGATAATTTCACATGAACTGTCATGATCGGCTCTCAAAAGCTGTGTACTAATGATCAGATTATCGTACGATCGCTTCTAAAACTGTATTTTTTGTCAGATTTTCTGATCGTGTGTAGTAGGCATACGGCTGCCTTCCCACTAGTGTGACTACAAAGTTGCGTGATTTGGAGTGTTACTTTACACTCTCTGGCACTCAAATAGCAAGAAAGTCGCATCAAAGTAGTGCAGGAACCTATCACGTACCTGATGACGACTGGAATGTTGTGGAGGCCTCTCTTGCACCTCCTGTCCAACACTCCTGAAGGTGGAGACAGAGAGTGGGAGGGCATGTAGAGGCTCGAGTCCCGGAGTAGCTGGCTGGTAAAGTCCGCTCTTAAGTGGATGAAATTGTGGGTTGCAGTCCTAGGAACAGGATACTGAAGCAGCTTGGCACCAGAACAGGAGATGGTGGCAGTGCCGGTAAGCAGGCAGTGACCAGCGGTAGCTGGGTAACAAGGGGACAAAGTGGAGGCAGAACAGGAGGCAGAGCAAATCCAGGAAGCAGGCAAAAGGTCGGTAACAGCTTGGCAGTGCAGTACAGAATCAGAAGGCAAAGACAAGTCCAGTAAACAAGCCGAGGTCAGAGAGATCAGGTGAACAAGGTTAATGCAGGAGCAAAGGCAGAGTCTAGGAGAAAGCTGGATCATACACAGGTAAACAGGTTCAGTGGATCAGGTTACAGGAATAGAGGTACAACCTGAGGACCATTCAGCAACTGCTCATGGTGACAGTCCAGTTTAAATAGGCAAATGGCCGCTAAGTATGCACACTAATTCGTATGCGCATGTGCCGTGTACGTGTGTGAGTGCGTGCATGCATGAATGCGAGCATGATGAACTGGAATAAGACATCTATTGCCTCTTTGCCTAGAAGTATTAGCATGCGAACAATGCCCATGCGCACAATTATCAGCATAGGCCGGCACTGGTCTTCTGATGTTGGGAATCTTGTTTACCTTACAAACCTTATCCAAATTGCTGCAACTTTAAGTTGCATAGATTGTAACAGGTGCCATTGGTATCAATGGGATGCGAGTTGTCATGCTCATGTGTCCAAAGTCGCATGACAAGTCACACTAGTGGGAACGGAGCCTAATGCCCTGTACACACGGTCGGAAATTCCGACCACAAAATGCGTCAGGATTTTTCCGACGGATTTTGCCCAACACTGGTGTTGCATACACACGGTCGGACAAAGTTGTCGGAAAATCCGATCATTCTGAACGTGGCGACTTTTCGTTGCGTACGACGGAACTACGTAGAGGCTAGTGGCCAATAGCTTTGGTCTCGTAATTTGATCTGAGCATGCGTGGCACTTTGTCCGTCAGAATTCTCTACACACGAGAATTCCGACAAAGTCCATTGGATTTTGTTGTCGGAAAATTTGAGAGCAGGATCTCAAATTTTTTCCATCGGAAATTCCGACGGAAAAAGTCAGATGGAGCCCACACACGGCCGGATTTTCCGACAACATGGTCCGATCGGACATTTTC
This sequence comes from Lithobates sylvaticus, assembly GCA_028564925.1. Lineage (NCBI taxonomy): Eukaryota > Metazoa > Chordata > Amphibia > Anura > Ranidae > Lithobates > Lithobates sylvaticus. The sequence continues at coordinate 66,515,429 of CM053030.1, forward strand.
CGTCGGAATTTCCGACCGTGTGTACGGGGCATAATACTTCTTTATTCCCTTCTGTGGTATACCTACCTTTTCCAGTGTCATCAATGATATAAAGTCTGAATCACCTTTACTTTGACAACATACCATGATATCTTCCCTTGAGCTGTGCCATGACTTCCAGGTCTTCCAGACGCCACCAGATGCCAGGGAGGAACATTTTTTGGTTGGTGGGGGGGTCCTGTGGGCTACTTCTCCACAAGCAGCCCTGTTAAAACACCAGGAACATTTGCTGAAGTCTATACTCCTGTACGAGTCCCATTCCCATGTAATGAGTCATCATTGTAATACCAGCTACTAAATGTTATTGATCTAATGGATTTAGCAATTTCAGGTAATGTGGGTTGGCGTGTTTGTGTGCTGGACTACTTTGTATTCCCAGTCTAGCACAGTACGTCAAAGACATTGCTGTCATTTTAATCCAGTTGATGGTGACTTTGATAAACCCTTTGAAATCATTCATTCATCTGTATTAGTCACACCGACATAAACAGTGATATTTGTACAAGGTGAGTTTAAAGACATGATAAGTCTGACTTTATTGATGATTACTCTATTAGCAAGAGGAAACCCTTTTAGTGATAATTGGTCTATTTGTAACTAGGTATTTATTTATTAGAGGTATTCACATCAGTGCCTGCCTTCAAAGAGCTTACAATCTAATGTCCCTATCTCTCCTACCTACTAGGGCCAATTAAAGCCGGCGGTACATGGTTTGAATCTCGGCCAGTTCAGCAGGAACCGGCCGAGATTCGAACCATTAATGGACAGGCTAAATGTACCAAGTTGATCAATCGATCGCCCCCTAGTGCCCTGCCAGTGACATTTATACAGTAATCAATGCATTTTTATAGCACTGATTGCTGTATAATTGTCAATCGTCCCAAAAATGTGTCAAAAGTGTCCCATATGTCCGCCATAATGTCGCAGTTACGATAAAAATCGCAGATCACCGGGATTACTAGTAAAAAAAATAATAATAATAATAAAAATGCCATAAATATATCCCCTATTTTGTAGACGCTATAACTTTTGTGCAAACCAATCAATATACGCTTATTGCGATTTTTTTTTTACCAAAAATATGTAGATGTACAAATACGTATCGGCCTAAACTGAGAAAAAAAATAGCTTTTTTTAAAAAAAAATTGGGGATATTTATTATAGCAATAAGTACAAAATATTGTGTTTTTTTTTTAATTGTCGCTCTTTTTTTGTTTATAGCGCAAAAAATAAAAATCGCAGAGTCGATCAAATACCAAAAGAAAGCTCTATTTGTGGGAAAAAAAGGACGCCAATTTTGTTTGGGTACAACGTCGCACGACCGCGCAATTGTCATTTAAAGCAACGCAGTGCCGAATCGCAAAAAGTGCTCTGTTCATTGAGCAGCCAAATCTTCCGAGGCTGAAGTAGTTAAATACTCTAAGCCAGTGTTTCTTAACCTTTTTTTAGTCAAGACACCCTTTAAAATTATGTACAATCTTGAGGCACCCCAATCTAAAATGTAAAAAATGTAAGTAATAGTAAACACAGCTACATCCAAACACGTAGGACACCCAACTTTAGAGGTGATTTATTCTTCCAAAGCAAATACACCTTTGTACACTGGTACTGACTAGTATTCCAGTGTTTCTCTTCTCCCTCAGTTTCTTTCCCTCATTCAGCTAATATGACCCCAGTGCTGATGGAGAGGGACAGGGGAGGGCCAAACAAAGCTGTGCAGGTGTCCAGTGTCTTTCTTATCAACTAATGACATCATTGGTTGTTAGGATGCCGGTAGCTAGAAGGTTGTAATGCTCCCCAATGAAAACCTGTGGTTTTGTCTAACTAAAAGGCAGGCTTGATTCACTCGCTGGCTTGTACATAATTTTTGGGCAATTGTTAGAGGCGCCCCTGAAAAAACCTGAAGGCACCCCAGGGTGCCTGGACACCCTGGTTGAAAAAGGCTGCTCTAAACTCCTCCTACAAAAGAACCCCCTACACCTTCTAATAAAGGGAAATAAATAAAAATAATTAAGCAAAAAAAATAAAAAATAATCCAAAATACAAAGAGCACTAAAGGGAAAAAAACTCCCCCACCCCAAATACACCCCTCAAGAATTACAACCTCTAAATAAAGGGAAAAAAAAGGGTAAAACTGAGAAATGCTGCTTCTGCTAAAAGGCTAAAACAGTAAATTTGCTGTAAAACAATATATTCTAAAAATCAACCCACTCATCTCTGGATAACAGTAATAAGTGGAAAGTAATGGGTAGTTACCACCAAAGTACTAGCTACAAAAGTTCCTGTTGTTGTCAGATGTTTTGTCTCTATCATGTATATCTGTCACTAGATTATTGACTTTATGTTGTCACGGTATCAGTAAAGAACTGCCTCTGTCTTCTATACCTGCCATCAACAAGCTAAGTATACCTTACTACTACTATACTATACCTTACTACTATACATGACCATCGGTTTGTGGGTGGGGTACTCAGTGTACTTTTCTCGTGTACTCACTCAATAATGCCTGGGACCAGAATGGGCTGCGGTTATGTGAATTCAACATTGAGGCAGAACCCCGGATTAGAAGTGAGACTTACGACTTGTGTAGCTGTGAAGTAACATACAGATTCCTTCTGTAACATACTCTGTCCCCTATTGCTGCACACCTACCTTCTGAATGTTGTATTTAGAGGGGGCCACCGCAGAGCCCTTGTCCACCAGTACAGCTTTCCTCTGCCACCTCATTCCCAATGACAGAATGGGGTCCCGCCGTGCACTAATCACGGACCTTATGCGTGCACCTAATTACCTCTTTTAGCTCTCCCGTACCATGCGGCTAGGTTCATAGGGACTCCATACTGTGGGTTCAGTCCCATTTACTTTTGAGGAACTGACCATGAAGGGAGGGAGCCAGAGCAGCCACCCCCCAACTACCAGAGGACCCGTCACCCATGTCTGGTACAACTCCTCACTGTTTGGCTGCTATTACATTCCGACCAGTTCATGGTTACCCATAGTGACTGTATTCCTCCCGCCAACTCCTTCACTGAGTTAACCATTTGTGGTGACCTTCTGTTCCTTCCTCTTTCCCCATATGTGCTTTACAGGCCCTGTTCTACTAGATACACCATGTACCTCCATGCACTGCTTTAAAATACTTCAATCCAGGCATGAAACAGTTGAAAAGGCTTAACTGGACACCTCCAAAAATACAGTCCAACAATGCAATGCAGTTCATTCCCAGAGGTAAGAGCCCATTAAAGGCGAAGTCCTTGTTCAGGAAGGTTTCTTTTCTTTAGTGCAGTCCAGGTATTGCTGGCATCTTCACACTTGGCCTTTCGATTCTTCCCATGCAGGCTGCCAGCAAAAAGCCCTCTGAGCAGAGCCATCCCCTTTTTTATTTACAGCACAGGGAGGAGGGCGGAGCCCAGAAAATGCCCAGGAAAGTGCAAGAAAGGCTTAAACCCTTCCTTCCCAAGCAGCCGGATAACTATCAAACCAACCTGCCTACACTTGTACACTAGTACTACACTAGTTTTCTGACCATTGGCTATACATGCTAAAAGAGAACAAACTGTTTCCTATACTTATGTAGCGGGGTCGTACCCCTTTTAGGGGAAAAGACTACATCCCCCATAATCCCCCAGGCTCCCGGGCTGCTTGTTTCCGCCCGAGAGGCTGCTGGGGGAGGTTATAAAAAGGAAGAGCGGAGACCGCCTCTTCCTCTTGGGACACTTCCTCTTCTGAGGCCTGACAGGACTGGCCTGCCTCTGCTGACGGAGCTTGTGACGCGGAGACTGCAGCCAGCGGAGACACCTGTGCGGACCGGAGCTGAAGGCCTGAAGCCTGGGCCTTGCAGCAGATGGAGTGAGACTCTCATACCTCAGAGTCAGCAGCAGCGGAGCGGAGACTCTTCCCTACAGACGGTCGGTCGGAGCTGAGGACCGGAGCGCAGGGGCTGTGACTGAGGAGACCAGAGCCGCCATTAGAGGGACCGGAACGGAGGACGGTACCCCAGGATTGGTGAGAGAGCCGGAAGGCTCATCCTGCATTGATACACACGTTTTATGCCTACTGAACTGCCTAGGCGCAATTTACCTCAGAGCAGCAATGTTACTTTCTGTGGATTACAAAGACACCATTTAAAGCTACATGTGCACCACCTCTACAGATTCATTGCCGGTGAAGAATACTGTACTAGTACAAGGACTGAGCTCTATTGTTAGGGATCAGGCCTGGTCCGTTAGGTAGGCGCAGATAGATTTATTGCACCTCAGGGGTGCATAGCAGACGGTCGCCACACTTGGCGCTCCGTTTCCTCATTGCTAGTTGATACATATATGTGTACATGTTTAAGTGCATATTGCAGGGACCTGCTAAAGTATTGTAAGTCAAATGTTTGATGCATGTTACTATTTCTTTTCCTTACTGACAAAGTAAAGCCAGTTATTCTTATTTCAGCAGTCTGCTTGTGAGTTCATACCCACTACACTTAGAGTATAAGATATGTTTTATGTGCATAGATTCATACCCCTTGACTAACTGTGCCAGAGCGGGTAGAGCAAATTGCCGGGGGTTGGTGGAGCTGTACTCAGGGACCCAAAACAAACCAGCGGCTCTCTTAACTGGGGGTAGCGCTACACGTGGGGGCTCGTCCGGGATCCTGAGTCAGCGGGAAAAGCCGCCAGAAGGTACCGGCATGGACCCAATAGAAGTGGGACGGTGGTCCGCAACATGGGCCGCTGACCCAGCCGCAGCAGCAGTCATTGAATTGCCAGGGATGTGGCAGAGAGAGGCAGTCAAGCAGCTCATAATGTCATTATCCCCATGCCAGAAGTCATGGATAATGGACATGAGAAATGATGCTGGGTACACATACGCCTTAATAGAATGGAAGGAAGAGACTCCAGAGCAGTTCAGGAGCCAGAGCATACAGGCACCGAATGGTCAGGCCTACCAATTGCTGCATGCGCTGCCGCGCAAGGGAGAAGGTTCTCCTATGAAAGCCATTCTATCCCCAAAGAAGGAAGAGCAGAAGGGCGCGGAAAGTCCCGCACCCGCACAGACTACTCTTAGTGCAGAACTGTGTGCTGTCCTAGGGGAAATTGTGACTCAGTGCAGAAGAGACCCCGGGGACTACCCAATGTCGGGATACAGGAAACTCCGGATGTTTTCAGGGAGGACACCTGTACCCTCGGGGGAAGAGGGATTTGAAGAGTGGTTAGATGGTGCCACGCAGGCCCTAGAAGAATGGGAGGTCTCAGAAGGCAGAAAGAAGCAAAGGATTGTTGAAAGCCTAAAAGGACCTGCCTTAGAGGCCATACGCAATCTGAAGACGAGTAAAAAGGATTGCACTGCCCAGGACTACATAGACATCCTGGAAGGTGTGTTTGGTGGGACAGAAAAAGTCACAGAACTTACCTATCAACTGGAACACTGTTACCAGAAGACAGGGGAGAAGCTGTCAGAGTACATGGGACGCATAGACAAGATCCTGCATAGGATTATCCTGAAGAAGGGGATAGATCCAGGGAAGGTAGATGAAGCCCGTGCCCAGCAGGTGATGAGGGGAGCCCAACCCCTGGACCCTGTCGCACTAATTCTACGCACCCGGCAGGATGGGAAGAGCCTGGACTACCCTGATCTCATTCGAATGGTCAGAGAAGAAGAGGCCATGTTGGAAGAGAAAAGGGAAAAGCAAGTAATGGGGTCTACAAAGCTTCCAGTGGCCACGGTCAGGTCGGCCTTAACCCCTGAAAGAGACACAGAGGTAGATGCCCTGAAGTTGCAGATGTCCCAGATGATGGAGATACTGACATCTCTAGTGGCGAAAGAGACGCCCAGTCCCAAGAAAGAAACAAGCAGGAGGGAATTGTTTCCAGCTGTTCTAGCACCAGCATCCCCACCTGACTACGGTGAGATGATTTGCTTTAATTGTGGAGGAATTGGTCATATTGCAGCTGTATGTTCCAGTCCCAAGAAGAAGAAGGCAGAAAGCCGCCAGCCGGCGGGAAACGCCAAAGGGCCCCGGTGAAGGAGTCAACCGGGTGCCCATCACCTTCAGTGAGCTCCAAGAAGCACAACAGGAAGAGAAAGCGAGGAGATCAAACCCCTCAGAAGGGGCCCAGGGATCCTCAACCAAGGTGCACTCCAGAGAAAGGGGGCAAGACCCCTCCGAAGAGACACAGCACTCCTAAACGTGAACTCTTCAAAGTGAGAGATAACAATGTCCCTCAACGGGTTCACACTCCCAGTAAGAGGGAGAAAATTAATGCATACCAGGCTCAAGAAAGGAGCAAGCGCAAATCCAGTGAGAAGAAGAAGAGTCCAAAGAAGAGGACAGCATCAACTCAGCCTTACCCAGAAGAGCTAGTTGGTCCATCTCCTACTGTACCCATCCAAGTGGAAGGAGTGTACACAAAGGCCCTCCTGGACACTGGAGCACAAGTGACCCTATTGTACAGGGACTTCTATGACAGATACCTGAGTCATCTGCCAATACAGAAGATAGAAGAGTTGGAGATAAGGGGATTGGGAACTCAGAGTTTCCCCTATGATGGATACCTATCCATACGGTTGACGTTTGACCCATCCGTAGCTGGGAAGTCTGAAGTGTTCGACACCTTAGCAGTGGTGTGTCCCCGCCCACCAGGAACCAGCAAGACGTCCCTGATTATAGGGACAAACACGGACCTAGTCAGAAGGCTTCTGACCCCCCTGGTGAAGAAAGAGAATCTTTCAACTCCCAAGATCCATCCCATGCTGAAGGCAGCCTACCAGCGGTTGGTCCTAGAGCAGAAGACCCCAAGTGAGGGGATAGGAAGGGTATGGAGGCTTGGAAAAGAAGGAGCAGTGTTACAGCCTGGAGAGGTAACCTGCATGAGAGCCACGGTGAAACTTACCTGGGAGCAGCCTGGCCCATTTGTAATGTTGGAACCTGACCCAATGGAGGGTCACTCAGGTCTGGAGGTGATACCAGAAGTAATCTCATTGAAGGACCTGAAGAAGGCTAGAGGAAAAGTCCCTGTCAGCGTGAGGAACCCCACGGAGCAGCCCGTGGAGATCCCTGCCAGGATGCTTCTGGGACAGGTGAGTCCTGCTGTCCCAGTTGGCTGGTCAGAAGTGAAGGGGACGGGTGAAGGAGAAGATGTTTGGAAGAAACTCTCCATGGAAAACCCAAACCTACCTGGAGCTTGGAAAGAGAGAGCCAAGGCCCAGCTGACCAGATGGGAGAAGATTTTCTCTAAAGATGAGTTTGATGTGGGGTGTGCGAGGAGTGCCACCCATCGAATCCGCATGCAAGAGGACAAGCCATTCAGAGAGAGAGTGAGGCGAGTCCCGCTAGCAGATCTGGAGGATCTGAGGGAGCAGCTTGCGGAATTGAAGAAGACGGGAGTGATTAGGGAGTCCAGAAGCCCCTATGCCTCCCCCATAGTGGTATTCAGGAAGAAGAATGGGTCATTGAGGCTCTGCATTGACTACAGAACTCTCAACAGGAGGACCATTCCTGACCAGTACACCACGCCAAGGATAGAGGATGCCTTACAGAGTTTATCTGGAGCTAAGTGGTTCAGTGTGATGGACCTCAAGAGTGGGTATTACCAAATCCCCATGCATCCTGAAGACAGAGAAAAGACTGCCTTCATAACCCAGTGGGATTCTTTGAGTTCAACAGGATGCCTCAGGGACTATCTGGAGCTCCTGCTACGTTTCAACGCCTAATGGAAAGGACAGTTGGAGACATGAACCTCATAGAAGTCCTTGTGTACCTGGACGATGTCATTGTCTTTGGAAAGACTTTGGAAGAGCATGAAGCCAGATTGGAGAAAGTACTGAAGAGGCTCAGTGAAGAGGGACTTAAACTTTCTCCCGAGAAGTGTCGGTTCTATCAGTCTTCTGTGAACTATCTGGGACACATAGTGTCTGAAAAAGGAGTGGCTACAGACCCTGAGAAGTTGGAGGCAGTTACTTCGTGGCCAAGACCCACAACAGTTACAGAACTTCGGTCTTTCTTGGGGTTCTGCTCCTACTACCGCAGGTTTGTGGATGGGTTTGCCCGCATTGCAAAGCCCCTAAACGAACTGCTGAAGACAGAAGGAGAGGAAGATGGATTGGGGCCTAGGAGGTCCAGTGAGTCGGTCCAAGACCAGTGGAACTCAAGGTGTGAAGAGGCTTTCAGAACCTTGAAGAGAAGTCTCACCACAGCCCCAGTTTTGGCCTACGCTGATCCCACTAGACCATATGAGCTACATGTTGATGCCAGCCATGAGGGCCTAGGTGGAGTACTCTACCAGGAGTATGAAGACCAGCTGCGACCAGTGGCTTATGTGAGCCGGAGCCTGACCCCCTCCGAGAAGAACTACCCCACCCACAAGTTGGAGTTCTTAGCCCTCAAATGGGCAGTTGTTGACAAACTGAGAGACTATCTGTATGGGGCCGAGTTTACTGTAAAGACAGATAACAACCCCTTGACCTATCTATTCACCACCGCCAAGCTGGATGCAACTGGACACAGATGGTTGGCGGCGTTGTCTGGATTCAATTTCAGTCTCAAGTACAGACCAGGGGCTGGAAATAGGGATGCAGATGCCCTGTCCCGAAGATCCCATGTTATGGTCGATGACTGGGAAGACTGGACCCAAGTGGCACCAGATGGAGTGCGAGCCCTTTGTCAGGGGGCTGAACTCCAAGCCAGAGGAGGATCCAGAGCTGAAGAGTTAGGAGTTACCACAATGGGAGTCCCAAAGTGTTACTGTGGGGTAACTCAACTGGCAGAGGAGTGTCTACCGAAGCTGTCCAAGAAGGAGCTAAGGTGTGACCAATTGGAAGACCCCATGGGGAAGTTGGTCCTGGAAGCCCTGGAAGACCAGAGTCCAGAGGGACTTCGCCTTCACCCTTCTAAAGAAGCTCGCCTACTGAGGAGAGAGTGGGACAGGCTACAGGTGCATCAGGGGGTAGTCTACCGAAGGGGCCCCTCTGATGGCCCAGAAGACAAGTGGCAGTTGTTTCTCCCAGAAAAGCATCGAGAGACTGTGCTGATTGCCTTACATGACCAGCATGGTCACTTGGGAGCAGAGAGAACCTTCCAACTTGTCAGAGACCGGTTTTATTGGCCCTGCATGAGGGCCGAAGTGGAGGAGTATTGCCATTCCTGTGCAAGATGCATTCAGAGAAAGACGTTACCCCGTCAAGCTGCCCCAATGGGCCACCTACAGAGTCAAGGCCCAATGGATCTGGTATGCATTGATTTTCTCTGCCTTGAACCCGATTTGAGTGGATTGGGAAATGTTCTGGTGGTAACCGACCATTTCACTCGTTATGCTCAGGCTTTCCCAACCAAGGACCAGAAGGCCTCTACAGTAGCCAAGGTACTTTTGGAGAAGTACTTTGTTCACTATGGACTACCACAGAGAATCCATTCAGACCAAGGAAGGGACTTTGAGAGTCGCCTGATCAGGAAGCTACTAGATTCTCTGGGAGTAGAGAAGACTAGAACTACACCCTATCACCCTCAAGGTGATGCCCAGCCTGAAAGGTTCAACAGGACCCTATTGAACATGTTGGGAACTTTGGAAACAGAGAAGAAGCAACATTGGAGTCAACACATTTCAGCTCTAGTGCATGCTTACAATTGCACCACAAGTGATGTGACAGGTTTCTCCCCTTACCGACTTATGTTTGGGAGAGAAGCAAGATTGCCAGTGGATTTGGCCTTCGGCATATCCTTAGACCATGCCTCTGCTGCCTCCCACAAAGGGTATGTGGACAGATTGAGGCGCAGTCTGAAGATAGCTTACGAGAAAGCTCAAGCGGCCTCGGACCAGAGAAGGGCCCGAAATAAGAGGAACTTTGATTTGAAAGTTAGAGTACAGGACCTACAGCCTGGGGACCGTGTACTGTTACGCAATCTAGGGATCCCTGGAAAACACAAGATTGCTGATAGATGGAGATCAGAGCCATATATCATTTGTAGAAAACTTCCAGGATTGCCTGTCTACAAGTTGAAGCCAGAAGGAAGAGTGGGGCCTTTGAAGACCTGGCATAGGAATCACTTGCTCCCACTCACTGAAGCAGTCAGAATGCCTCCAGTAAGAGACGTACCTGAATCTGTTTCCATTCTGGATACCCCCAGGCCTAATACTAGGTCTCAGACATCCCAAGTTAGGGGTGGACAGGACCCCCAACCAGAAGAAGAAAGAGGAGAACTTGAATGGCTATGGCCTTCCTCAATTCCAGGAAATTCTGCCATAGATCTTCCACCTACTGAAGATGTGGAAGATAGCACATTGAACCCAGAAGCCACAGAGTTTGTGCCATTCAGTGATGTGCCTGAGTGCTGGGAAGATATCCCTGGTCTCTACCCAGAAGAAGAAGTAGATGTTCCAGAACCAGAGATGTTGCCAGAATGTGTTCCTGAAGAAGTTCCAAGAGAACAGAGAGCTCGCAGAGTTGTGAAGCCTCCCAAGAAGTTAACTTACCCCAAGATGGGAGAAAGTTCAGAGGACTCTGTTACCACAGCAAGGAGAAGTGCTGAAAGCCCTGACCCATCCACTGTTCATTTGGTGGAGGGCAACCCTAGCTCACTCTCTGGCACAGTTAAACAGGTCGCCCACACTGAAGTGACCTGTAGACAGGACAGCTCCCCATCTTATGCTAATTGGTGGGAGGCTCCCCTGTCCAAATTATGTGAACGTGTTGTTACCAAGGACGCTTGTAGTTTGAACACTGTCTTTGGGGACCAAAGATTCAAAGTGGGGGGAGTGTGTAGCGGGGTCGTACCCCTTTTAGGGGAAAAGACTACATCCCCCATAATCCCCCAGGCTCCCGGGCTGCTTGTTTCCGCCCGAGAGGCTGCTGGGGGAGGTTATAAAAAGGAAGAGCGGAGACCGCCTCTTCCTCTTGGGACACTTCCTCTTCTGAGGCCTGACAGGACTGGCCTGCCTCTGCTGACGGAGCTTGTGACGCGGAGACTGCAGCCAGCGGAGACACCTGTGCGGACCGGAGCTGAAGGCCTGAAGCCTGGGCCTTGCAGCAGATGGAGTGAGACTCTCATACCTCAGAGTCCGCAGCAGCGGAGCGGAGACTCATCCCTACAGACGGTCGGTCGGAGCTGAGGACCGGAGCGCAGGGGCTGTGACTGAGGAGACCAGAGCCGCCATTAGAGGGACCGGAACGGAGGACGGTACCCCAGGATTGGTGAGAGAGCCGGAAGGCTCATCCTGCATTGATACACACGTTTTATGCCTACTGAACTGCCTAGGCGCAATTTACCTCAGAGCAGCAATGTTACTTTCTGTGGATTACAAAGACACCATTTAAAGCTACATGTGCACCACCTCTACAGATTCATTGCCGGTGAAGAATACTGTACTAGTACAAGGACTGAGCTCTATTGTTAGGGATCAGGCCTGGTCCGTTAGGTAGGCGCAGATAGATTTATTGCACCTCAGGGGTGCATAGCAGACGGTCGCCACACTTGGCGCTCCGTTTCCTCATTGCTAGTTGATACATATATGTGTACATGTTTAAGTGCATATTGCAGGGACCTGCTAAAGTATTGTAAGTCAAATGTTTGATGCATGTTACTATTTCTTTTCCTTACTGACAAAGTAAAGCCAGTTATTCTTATTTCAGCAGTCTGCTTGTGAGTTCATACCCACTACACTTAGAGTATAAGATATGTTTTATGTGCATAGATTCATACCCCTTGACTAACTGTGCCAGAGCGGGTAGAGCAAATTGCCGGGGGTTGGTGGAGCTGTACTCAGGGACCCAAAACAAACCAGCGGCTCTCTTAACTGGGGGTAGCGCTACACTTATCAATAGAAAACTTGTATAAGTCAGGCTTTAAAGTGGAACTCCAGCCAAGATAAAAATAAATAATCACATTTTCCCTTCAGTACTTTTTCTGCCGCTAGATGACCTCAATCTGATGTCCAGCATTATTCAACCTGCTTCCCCTGAGTCCTGATCAACCTGAACCCTCCAGCCTGTTACTGGACAGTAAAAGTAGTAAGTGATAAACTCACCTCTCTGTCACTCTGCTTTCTATTCTTAATCAGAACATAAACTGATTGGCTGTCTGTGCTTCTTCTTAATGCTAGCTGTAATCACTGTGTTCTCCCTGTGGGGATGCACCCCGCCTCCTGCCGGGAGAACACAATGGCCCTGCGATTACCCCTGACTGTATTGATGGGGGAATTAAGCGATTTTCTTTCCTGCAACCCATGGTTGCTAGAAAGAAAATCGCTCGATCAATGACCGGCTTTAGATTTGTGGGTAAGGAGAGTTTTCATCCATCCGTTTCCTTAATAAATGGGGTATAGGTAGCCCTACATTGGTCTCTGAGGGCCTGGGCTACCCATTTTATATAGCCCATAGCGCCTGTACACCGCCTGAAAAAATCCTGCCCCATTCACTCCATTCACTCGGCAGGCGGGCTTTCACACTGGAGCGGTGCGCTAGCAGGACGGCAAAAAAAGTCCTGCTAGCAGCATCTTAGGAGCGGTATAGGAGCGATGTGTTCACCGCTCCTATACCGCTCCTTCCCATTGATTTGAATGGGAAACCGCGGTAAAACCGCGGCAATACCGCCGCAAAGTGCCGCTACGGCGGCACTCTGCGGGGGTCTTTAACCCTTTTTCGGCCGCTCGCGGGGGGTAAAACAGCACCGCGAGCGGCCGAATACCGCGCTTAAAACGGCAGTAAAGCAGCGCTAAATATAGCGCTGCTTTACCGTCACCGCGGCTCCCCGCCCCAGTGTGAAAGGGGCCTAACTGCAGATCGTGAAGTTTTTGTTGTATATGTTTCCTGGGGCCAAGGGGAACAGAGGAAGTACCAGAGGAGGTATCTATACAAGGATCTGGAGGAGCATTTAAATCACCTGCGAGGATCAATTTACCTTCCGCAAACTCCACCAGCTTCGAGAGGGTTTTACATAAAAACTTCTTGATGAATATTTGGTGCATAAATGGTCCGGCTTTAGATTTGTATACTAAAATACACAGTACATGGTTATAGGATTCCATTGCAAGTTCATTTGAGGAATCTCTGGCTTTTACAGTCTCCATTTTAAAGGCAATCCCACAAATGAGTCCCCTGTCATTAAAAATAACATTGCAACACAGTGGCTGATATAAAGACAATCTAATAGAGCTGCTTGAACTATATACATTAATATTATCTTCAGCTGTTTGCCAAATGCTATTCCTGCCAGGAAACATAAAGAAGAGCCTTTTATTGCTTAACTGAACTAAAAATGCAAGATTTCATAAAAGTTTTGGTCTGTTTTCCAGGCACCTCACCATACTTGAACAGTCATGACCGGTCTCCAATAGTACGTACAGACCGGAGTTGGCTATCTCATGTCTGTTGGTGGCCTCCAAGCAGCTACTGTCAAGGGGATTGAATAACGAAGCAAGTTGGAAAACCAATATCAATCGCAGCCCCCCCCCCCCCCTCCCAAAAAAAAGTGGGCCAGAGGAGCCCTTTTCCACCTCCCTCCCCTTGCCATAGAAGATACTGTTATTGTTCTGTCGTATGAGAATTTTTGTACTTTAGTAAACTATTCCTTTTCGATATGGAGACTAGCATGCAAAAACGGACGATAATTTGTGCGATAATCTCATCGTGTGTACCAGGCTTTACAGTTTTTTTTAATATTTTTTTTTGTAGTTTAATCTAAACAGTTAGGCCCCTTTCACACTGGGGCGGGGAGCTATATTTAGCGCTGCTTTACCGTCGTTTTAACCGCGGTTTTCGGCCGCTCGCGGTTCGGTTTTCCCCCCCGCGAGCGGCCGAAAAAGGGTTAAACACCCCCGCAGAGCGCCGCCGTAGCGGCGCTTTGCGGCGGTGTTGCCGCGGTTTTACCGCGGTGTCCCATTCTAATCAATGGGAAGGAGCGGTATAGGAGCGGTGAACACACCGCTCCTATACCGCTCCTAAGATGCTGCTAGCAGGACTTTTTTTGTCATCCTGCTAGCGCACCGCTCCAGTGTGAAAGCCCGCCGTCTTTCACACTGGAGTTAAAGGGGCCGGATTTTTTCATGCGGTGAACAGGCGCTATTTTTAGCGCTGCACCGCATGAAAAACACCCCGGTGTGAAAGGGGCCTTAAAGTGGAACTAAACCCAACAATTTAACAGTTTCAAAAAACAGTTACATTCCAAACATGCCAGGAATGGTAACTGGCACATTTGCTTGCGTTATCAACCAAACCCAAACCATCAATTGGCTGGTGTCATGACTGATCACATGTACAGCACCATGGCAGTTGCAGGTCAGACAGAAGCTAAGATGACGGCTTTCTGTGCTGTATAGCAGGGGTGCCCAACCAGTGGCCCGATGGCCAAATATGGCCCGCGGAGCCCTCTGATGTGACCTGTGACCTCTTGCCCTGGGATGGCAGGTTGGCAAGCCCAGATTGCAAGTTGCCGACCAGCCATCCCAGAGCCTCAGTGTTGTGAATGAAGCCAACAGTAGAGGAAGCAAGCACCTGCAGAGCCGCATAAGCCAATGCTTCTTGTATAGCGCCGACTCCTGTCATAGGCGGAGTGATAATAAATGCGCTCTGCCTGGGACAGCAGCAGCTGGCGATAACTGAATGGAACTCACTAAAATCACAGTGTATGTAAGGGCATATCTGTTCTGCAGTGGTTACTGGGCTGCTTTCAAACTGATCCGCAGGTGCACCTGTGGGTTACCTGCACTGAGCCATAGACTTCTGGTTTTACCTGCGAATTGGGGCGCTTTCAGGAAGTGCACCAAACCAGCAGGATATAATAGAATTATATGGCAAAGTGCAGCTAACCCACAGGAAAACCACAGGTCAACTGTGCTGCACCTGCGGCGTGGGTAGACCACAAACCATCAGTGTAAAAGCTGCCTTAGGCCCCTTTTACACGATCAGTCCAACCCAATGGGCCCCTCTATTCACCTCTATGGAGCGGCAGATGAAAACAGACTTGTGTCTGTTTACACCCACCTACTTCAGATCTGATCAGATCTGATCTGATCAAACAGAAGTGGATCCTTCCATCTGATCGGATCAGAGGGCCCATAGAGTAGAGTTGGCTGTGTCTGTGTCCACTCTGCATATGCATAGTGGACACAGACCTGTCATCCGCCCACTCCGCTCATTGTGGCCCGCGACTGGTTATTAAGTCGCTTAAGTGGCCCTCGCTCTTCAAAAGGTTGGGCACCCCTGCTGTATAGGATAGGAGGGTTTAGTTCTGCATTAAAAAATAAAATGTACTGTATTGCTCAATTCTAAATTTTCTTTCTTCTATCTTTGAATGAGACAATCCATAGGCATGAGATGACTAGATCAGGATAGGTGATTTAAGCTGATCTCCAGCAGGAGCAAAAAAACTCTTCTACTCCACAACCCTCTACACATTTTAATTTTACACAATAAATGACTTTATTTTTTGACATGAATCTGCTTTCATATGACGAGTCTTTTTTCTTCTGGTGTGTAGGGTTAATGGTTCAGAGCCACATTGTTAATTTATGACGTGGATGCTCCCATTGTCTGTAAGAAGGGGCTTTAGGAGGGGTCCTCACAAAGTCCTGAAGACATTAGGTGATATAACTTTGTCACAATGTAAGTGTCAATAAAACCCAGGCCTGGACTGCAGTGACAGATTACTGATTTCCAATACAGGAAGAGGAACCGTGGATGGTCACATGACGGTGGATTCAAGAAAGTGAATTTGGTCTTAGTATTGTTGACTTTGGATTCAAGCAATTGAAATTGGTCTTAGTATCATTTTTGTGCATTTTATAGAACGATTTTATAAGAAAGGTAAGCTCTTTCAAACATTATATCATGGCTATGGCTAGCCTTACATGTTACAAAACTCTGATATTACTGCCAGGGAAAATCTCTATGCAGCCAGACAGTTATGGGCCCCTAGGAGTCACACTATTATGGCTATAGTTTAAGCCTTAGAAAAATATATGCTCTGTTTTTTTTGTTAAGGTTCAAAAAGGTCTGCTGTTATTAAGATGACAAACGTGTACACTAGAAAAAGGATGTGGGAAGCAGAGATCCAAGTATTAATGAAATCAGAAAAAATCCTTTAATGAAATAACCACCAAGTTGATAAAAAGATTTAGATTAAACAATTTTGAAAATGAAATGTCAGCAAACATATGGACTATGCAACTTTTTGAGATTGCCTCCACAATACGCCTCCAGGCTGTTCGATGGACAACATCCAACCTTTCCAACAGTAGCCAAACCTCACAGTTTGTAAACATCTAAGTCAAGTCTGATCTCTACCAGTCAGCTTGCCATTCTCAAAAAGGTCAAGACCATTATAAATACTTTTGTGTACCGGTGGCTTATCTGCTAAAATGGGAGTGATGAAGTGTCAGAGTTCTAGTTGGAGAAGACATGTTGTTTATATAAATACAAAATCCGGAGCAGATTTGTGTGGAATAGGCAATCCAGATGATGCGATTATGAACAGTGAAAAGTTAGTGGAAGCAGTCCATGAGATGTTAGCTCCCGCTACAACAGATAATGGGCTGCTTGGAACATCTCATGCTCACAGAGTTATCTGGAATATCAGATTGCCATACTGGATGAGAGGCTGGACCTGGTTCGTATAGTACTGAAGGGAATTTGTGTTTTAATATAATCAGCCTAAGAAAAAACAAGAACAAATGCCAATTTTTAAAAACAATCCAGTTGCAAGGTCATGTGACTATATTATAAGACTTCTGGCAATATAACTAAACTGTATACAGTATATATGTATATGTATATATATATTTTTTTTTTTTAAAGAATATGGAGGGGGCGGGGGTGGGGGTAGATAACAGTAGGCACTCTCAATTAACATCGATACAGGCCTCAAAATACATAGTAACATAAATTGAAAAAAGACAGAGTCCATCCAGTTAAAAAAACTGAAAAAAATAAACAGAATAAATAAAAAGAATAAGTATATTAACCACTTCCCGCCCGGTCAATAGTAAATTGACGTCCGGGAAGTGGCTTCGTTATCCTGACTGGGCGTCATATGACGTCCTTCAGGATAACAGCCGCCGCGCGCCCGTGGGGGCGCGCATCGCGGCGATCGGTGGAGCGGTGTGTCAGTCTGACACACCGCTACACTGATCTCGGTAAAGAGCCTCCGGCGGAGGCTCTTTACCACGTGATCAGCCGTGTCCAATCACGGCTGATCACGATGTACACAGGAAGAGCCGTTGATCGGCTTTTCCTCACTCGCGTCTGACAGACGCGAGTAGAGGGGAGCCGATCGGCGGCTCTCCTGACAGGGGGGGTCTGCGCTGATTGTTTATCAGCGCAGCCCTCCCTCAGATGCCCACACTAGACCACCAGGGAAGCCCCCAGGACCACCAGGGAAGCCCCCAGGACCACCAGGGAAGCCCCCAGCATGTGGATGGCCAGGTACATCCCCCATGGCCATCCACATGTTAAAAAAAAAAATCAAAAATATGCCAATCAGTGCCCACAGATGGGCACTGATTGGCACATCATATTAATAAAAAAAAAAGGATTCCCAGCAATGCCACCCATAAGTGTTATCAGTGCCACTCATCAGCGTCCATCAGTGCCACCTATCAGTGCCCATCCGTGCCCACCCATGCCCACCTAACAGTGCCCATCCATGCCACCTATCAGTGCCCATGCATGCCACCTATCAGTGCCCATCCATGCCACCTATCAGTGCCACCTATATGTGTGCATCAGTGCCACCCATAAGTACCCGTCAGTGCCGCCTATGAGTGCCCATCAGTGCCACCTGAGTGCCCATCAGTGCCGCATACCAGTGCCACCTATCAATGCCCATCAGTGCCACCTATCAGTGCCCATCAGTGCCGCCTATCAGTGCCCATCATCAGTGCCACCTCATCGGTGCCCCCTAATTGGTGCCACCTCATCGGTGCCCATCAGTGCCGCCTTATCAGTGCCCATTAGTGCCGCCTTATCAGTGCCCGTCATTGAAGAAGAAAACGCACTTATTTACAAAAAAAATTAACAGTGACAAAGAAAAACTTGTTTTTTTGCAAAATTTTCGGTCTTTTTTTGTTTGTTGCGCAAAAAATAAAAATCGCAGAGGTGATCAAATACCACCAAAAGAAAGCTCTATTTGTTGGAACAAAATGATAAAAAATTTGTTTGGGTACAGTGTAGCATGACCGCGCAATTGTCATTCAAATTGCGACATCGCTGAAAGCTGAAAATTGGCTTGGGCGGGAAGGTGTCTAAGTGTCTGGTATTGAAGTGGTTAAATAATTGATCCACTGGTAATCAAGCAGGAGCAAAGTCCATATAGCAAGTCGGGGTCATGCACAGGTAATCAGGCAGAGGCAAAGTCCATATAGCAAGCCGGGGTCATGCACGGATAATCAGCAGAAAGCAGGTCAAGGAGCAAGCCAGGGCATGAGCAATGAGAGGAGGTCAACAGGTCTGGAACAAGTCGGGTCAACAACAGGAGATCCAAGAAATAACACAGAGGTACAGGAAGCTGACGACAATCCAGTAACTTGGGTCAGAGAGAAGCAGTCTTTTATAGGTCAGCAGGGGGATCCATCTGTCACATGATGCGCCTATGGCACACATTTCTTCTACTGGCAAGATTGCCAACACTTCCACTGCCATTTCCCTGACAATGCTTCCCATAGAAGTTTAAGGGAAAATATACATTCCAGCTTTAATGAGCACATAGATTTATTCACATTAGTTAAAGCTTCCAAAACAGATCACAATAAAATGTCCCACAGTAATACAGATGCACATATGTAGAAGGCCTAGTTCAGATGTAATCAGTAGACATGTGCACACTGAAATATTTTGTTTTGGAATTTCCAAGTTGGTGGAGGTGGAATATGGTAATTCACTATGCTTTTTATATAATCTCAATAAATGCCAAAGATTTTCGCATGGATTGCTGTTTTTTCTACATTTTGAGCTATAATACAGTATCACCAATACCTGTACACATCCATCCTCTCAACACCAGGGTCTGGTTCTGAATGGATTTGTTTGTGGGTATTTATTGCTGTCTAAGTCCCTGCTAAGGAGAGTTACCCTCTCTATTTGGCTTGGTGATAATTGTCCTTGGCAGGCCTACACTTGCCAGGGGGCAGGGTGGCAATTACCCCCTAGGCCACTCTTATGCTCCATAAAAAGGCTGCCACCTCACTCACAGTACTAGTTCCGGCCAAGACCCAGTTCCGCTGGCTCCACCGCTGGCTGTCACTGCCCACTGTCTGGTTGTTAGAACTGCCTGGCGTCTAGCAAACAGTGACATTACGTAATGCAGAAAGAGGCCCCAACATTCAGAGCGGAGGAGGATGTAACTTTCTCCTCCTCCTAGTGCTCAGCTCCACTCACCTCCTCCAGCCTCTGTGGAGGCGGCCCCTACTCAGAAAAGGAAGAGGATTTGACAGTCTGAGGTAAGGCTGGGGATGAAACCTGTTGGGCTGTCATGAGGGAGCCAGACAAAAAAGCAGAAACAGAGAAGCTGAGCTGGTGCTGGACAACAGATGACACCCTTGGGAAAGAAAGGGGAGGATGAGGTCACATCCTTAAATCTCAGGGGGTCATGCTGGGACTTGTAGTCCTTCACTTTTGGGGATATGACCCCCTAAAAGTGAAGTAATACAAGTCCCAGCATGAACCTATAAGAGCTGAGGACCTGACACCCCCCCAAATCAAAGAGATGCTGGCTGCCACAGAGGGGACGACCCCAGGCACCCTGCAAGAGATGCGGGGCAATTGCCCCAGGTGCCCAAGCTAGTGTCCCCACTTCCAGGCAAGTTAGTGGAGCCAAGTTCTGGCACTGGGCTCCAGGACAAAAGGCTGGTTCACACGATGTTCAAGGAGGGACAGTTGGCTGGTAGCCTAAGCAACCGGCTGGAGGAGGAAAAAAGATGTTTCAGGCTACGTACATCGCGTAGGATATGCAACGTGCTTAGGATACACTATGGGCGTAGCCAGATACTGTATTTTTGTCTGGTGTTCCTCTTACAGTAAGGTTTTGGTTTTTAAAAAAAATGGGCTGCTCAGTCTAACATGCCCAGGCCTATTTTTTTTTTGTCCCAGTCTGGTCCAGGTCATTGGTATGAAAATTTATGAGAAATACCAAAATTTTACAGTTGTCATCAGAACAAAAACAGAGAAATTTTGCAATATGGACATGCGCTCTTCACTTTAGAGGACGGTACTCTCTTGTGTCTTCTTGACTGGAGGTGAAGGGTGAGCTCTCCAACACAGATAACAAATAAAACCGAAGGGTTTAACTCTTACATTTTCTATACATTATTAAGAAAAAAAACTTTATTTAAAATAAATAAATAAATGTATATATATATATATATAAATATATGTGTGTTTGTTTTTTGTTTTTGTGTTTTTTGTTTTTTTGTTGTATTTTTTGTGATATAATTTCAGTATAGCGCAAAAGCAAAAAAGGGTTGACAGTTCTTTTGCCTTTTTTAGCTAACATCAAAAACATAAGTTGATATGTACTATAGTAAAATACATAGTATCTAAATACACTAGCATGGTGTAGCATGGTATAGTAGTGGAGTCCATATATTACACTTCATAAAATCTACTCACAAATGTATTATTTCGCATCATAATATATATGGTCTCTTGTCAGTGACCTCAGACTTAAGAGTTCTTTTCCTCCAGCCACTTTCAGATCAGGAGACCAAAGTGTCTCAGATTTCTTAACTACCACATTGGCCTTGTAATTTGAGAGTGGGTGGAGGACTTCTTAAAAATGTTCTTTAAGGCTGAGGTCCCTGCCAAGAGACTTTATTTAATGTCATGTGAAATTATAATGTTTATTTGTGAGTAGATTTAAAAAAAAAAATGTATTGGTAAAAATGTAATCCACTACTACATCATGCTATTGCTCTTTGATGTCATGTATTTTGAGTGGTGCTTTATCTGTTGCACTCTGTAACCTGCAGTGGCAATGAAGGAGGATGGACAAATCACTATGTATGGATTTTTGGGAGTTGAATACAGTAGCTGTGCCCTTGTTGCTCAGCAACTGCTGTCAAGTTGTTCCTCCATGTGGAGAGTTCAATACTGGTTCTAACATGGATTTGTGAAGTTAGTATGTCCTCTCAGTCTATCCAAGTTTTATCCTTGTTCAGCCTTGATGAAGGGGAAGTGGTGTTGCCCTGAAACGCGTTGGCTGTTTTTATATTAATTTGTTTTTACCAACACTTAAAATTATCTTGGACTCTTATCTGGTTTTGGTCTGGCTCTCCTTTCTGTATTTCTATGGTTTGAGCTGTTATTGGGTACCCATCGAGGGAAGCCTTGCTGTGGAAGCTGCCTTGCCAAAGCTATTAAGTGTATTTTACTACACTTGCATGTCTAAAAGTTCCCAGCTCCTCTTTGAGTGTGTTGTTTTGGATAGTGGAATGTGTCACTGGAGACAATTTTTAATCAGATTAAATACTGATTACTCAAGCTTGAAGCTCATGAAAAAGTACAGGTACAAAATCTCAGCGACTACAACAAAGTATGGTTCTTGATCTGTTAAAAATGAATAGGAAAACATTTCCAGAGTGAAGGCTCAACATAAAAAAGATCAACATACTCCTGGCATGTTGGTGCTGCCAGAGCACTTGCATAGGTTATTCGTTGCAGAGCTTTATCACACATTCTATCTGCCATTTATTTCATTGGAGGTCTTCTAAAATATTGACTCTTAGGCTCCTTTCACACTTATATGACTTGTCCCACGATTTGGGACTGCAAAGTAGCATGACAAGTCATTCCCCATGATTTCCAATGACAGCCATTCATATTAGTACGACTTCAAGTCGTTCCGATTTCAAAATAGTCCCTGCACTACTTTGGTCCGATTTTGATGCCACTTACACAGGCATTTCTTGAAATTGTGGCGAAATCGCGGCAAAAATTGCGGCCGCGAATCACGGTAAAATCGCGCGCCTTTGAAGTCGCACAAGTGTGAAAGTTTTTTATTTTATATATTGTTTACACTGCATAGTACAATTTAGCAAATTGCAATTATCTTATATCTTGTTATTTTCAAATGGTAGACAAGTAACATAAGTGCTCATAACTTTTAAAATAATTTTAAATGTAGATCCATACACAGACGAAAAAAAGTAATAAAAAAATGAGACAGACTTGATGGACCACTTGATTTTTTTTCTGCTGTCACCTTTCAATGCTGGACTCTGGGCATAAATTAAAAAAATAACATTGACCCCAGGACCTCTCCCCTGTAAGCTGGTGAAAGATAAAATGTTCTTTTTCTAGGGGATTATCTAATACAGACGGATACTTACCATACTTTACGGTCCCCACAGCAGCCAGTCGTCCTTTCCTCCACTTTCCAGCACCAAGATGTGTGGAGCGTGATGACATTGGATAAAGGAGTTGGTTGAAGACCAGCAAGAAGTGTGGCTTCAAAAGGAGAAACCATCACAACTGGAAATGGCAGAAAGGAAGACTGCAGAATCATGAACTAAGCTAATTATTCCCCGTATTAGACTATTCCCTGAAAGACAAGATATGTATTGTTTTTGGAAGTTCTTTATTTAACAATTGCAACATTAATTGACAAGGAACATGGGTGCAACAACATCATATTATGGTGGCATAAAGTGCAGACGATTATGTTTCCATCATTGCTACCCCCATAACATAAGAGAATCATACACAAAGTTGATGTTCCTGCTGCCTAGAAGAAACAAGCACCTCTAATGCCGCGTACACACGACCGGTTTTCCCATCGGAATAAACTCTGAAGGTTTTTGCGAGTTCTGATGGAGTTACGCTGAAACTGTCTTGCCTACACACGATCAAACCAAAGTCCGAATGTCAAGAACGCAGTGACGTACAACACGTACGACGCAACTAGAAAAAGGAAGTTCAATAGCCAGTAGCCAATAGCTGCCGTCTCATACTTGCTTCAGAGCATGTGTCGTTTTTGGTCAGTCGGAAAAGCATACAGACGAGCGGTTTTCCCAATAGAAATTGGTTCCATAAGAAATATTTAGAACATGTTCTATTTCTAGGTCCGTCAGAATTTTCGAAAACAAAAGTCTGATGAGGCATACAGATGATCGGAATATACGCTGAAAAGCTTCCGTTGGACTTTTTCTGTCGAAAATTCCGACAGTGTGTACACGGCATTAGAGATACATTGGCAACCCAACTCCTGTCATTAATTAAAGTATAGGACCTCAGTTCACGGCGTGGCGAAAGTGGGCAAAAAAACTATGCGGAGAAAGGAAAGAAAAAACATTTTTTTTCTTTATCACTATACCTATACCAAAAAACAAAAGTAAAATATATTGCAGCTTACAACTCTTTAGATGTGGTGGCTGCATTACTTTTCTTTTTAAGGCTAAGTATATTTTGCAAAAAAATACCTGTTGATCCTGGCAGAAATCCAACATCCTTCTTGTGCAAATTCCTGTGGATAACAAGGTTATGAGCTTTTTCAGCTTTATTTTGTGAACTACAAGGAGAAGGGGAGCTATCTGTGGTCCAAATCCAGGAGACCAGCCTAAAGATACAGTGCAGTAAGTGAGTGTTGTCACCCTAGGACAGGAAGTGTGTTACTGGTAAGGGATCACCAGAAGAAAGGTAAAAAAAAGCCTAAAAAAGGAAATGAATGAAGTCACAAGGTTAAGACTAGTAAAACTTTAATATATTACATTTTTGGTTTAGATACACTTTAACCAACCTATACAGTAAAATCAACTCTCATGCTAACATGTGTCCCTTTTAGGCTAACCACCTTTTAGAGCAGCTTTCTCAACCTTTTTACATGGAGGAACCCTTGAAATTATTTTCTGGTTCCAGACAACCCCTGCTAATGATTACTATATCGAGAGCGCTCTTGGTACATTAGTGTGATGGTCACTGGGAAGAATACTCCTTTTATTTGGTTCAGTAGGAAGCATTCATTCCCCCTTACAGAGAGCTAAAAAGATCATTGGTGTCAGTAATAATTTATCTGAGAGGAAGAAATTGTTCTTTGATCAAAGAGCTCCTAGAAACCTCTGGAAGAACCCTATGGTTCTAGGGAACCCTGGGTGGGAAAGGCTGCTTTAGATCATGCTACATGTTGCACCCATATTTAGGATAGGTGTAACATGTAGCATGATGCCAAGTAGACGTAGATGCCCTCCCCCCCAATAGCATGTAGAGATTCCTCTCCCTGGCGGCAGCTGTCAGTTTAGAATTTTGCACAGTTGTGCTTGGCTTTGCCAGCCTCTAATTGAAAATCTATACTTCGGTACAGTCAAGGAGCTTGAAAAACTGTCTACAAGAGCCTGTGCATTGCACACTGGTTGCGATTCCAATGTTTTGCAGGCTCATTTGCATTATAAATGCACACTTTTTTTTTCTACAAATGTGGGTGCATTTATTATTTTTTTTCAAAAAGTGGACTTAGCCTTTAACATAACCCTAAACGAATCCATTAACCGCACTCTATACCCATATCCTAGAGAAGCAGAGAAGTGGGTTGGCAAATATAAGCTTTTGAGGAGGTCTAAAATAAAGTAACCCTGTTTTGCCCTGCATGATTTACAAGGTACTTTAAACCTAATCCCCAGTGGTTAGGAGATAATCACTTACTTTTCCTGTGCTGAAAATGTTATGCCCCGTACACACGAGCGGATCTTATGTCGGAAAAAACTTGGATGGTTTTTCCGACGGAATTCCACTCAAGCTTGGCTTACATACACACGGTCACACAAAAGTTCTATGAACTTTCGACCGTCAAGAAAGCGGTGACGTACAACACCACGACGAGCCGAGAAACTGAAGTTCAATGCTTCTGAGCATGTGTTGAATTGTTTCTGAGCATGCGTCTAAATTTTGCGATTCGGAATTTGTACAGACGATCGGAATTTTGGATCGGAACTTTTTCCGACCGAAAAATTGAGACCCTGCTCTCAATCTTTTGCTGGTGGAAATGCCGCCAGCAAAAGTCCGATGGAGCATACACACGGTCGCATTTTCTGACCAAAACATCACATCGGTCTTTTGCTGGCGGCATTTCCGATTGCGTGTAACACTACCCTTTGCTGAAGTCATCACCAAAAGCTCCTAGTTCTGTTTAAAAAATGACCTGCACCAAGATCCTGGCACTGAAAATGACTGATTCGGCTGCAGTGACTGATATTATCTGGGTTCTCATATAAGCCCATTTTCAGCCTCAGGTGTGTCAGTGCGATAGGTTCAGCAAAGCCAGCTCATGACTGGGAAGAACAGAAGGACCCATCCGACCAGCAGTCCCTCCGGGGGTAGAGTTGCTCGTAGAAACAGGGTTTCTCATGTATTGATCATTTTATGTACTGCTTGTAAAAAAACAGAAAAGACTAAAGATTCCCCTTAAATTAGAACTATGGGTTACAACTTTTTTTTTCATTTCGGATAGAGTAAGGAAGGGTTATAACCCCGTAAGGTTTATTTTTTTTATGTTAGTCCCATTGCAGAGATTTCTTTTCACTTCCTGTCCCATAGCCAAACAGGAAGTGAGAGGAAATCCCTGAAAATTAAGGGAATCTCCTAGGGACCCCCAGCTTACCAGAACTAGTGACCTCATTGGAAGATTTCCCATCTATTACTTTTCTGGGGACAACCTAAAATGTAGGATTTACTTTCACTTTCAATGATAATGGTAAACAGGACAAATAGAGAGGAGGTACACACAGCAGTAAAAACTGACAAGTGTTCTAATCCCTCCTCCACTCTATCCAAAAGAAAAAAAAGTGTTTTTAAACCTGTTATAACCACTTTTGCCTACAGGTTAGCCTATAATAAGGCTTACCTGTAGGTACCGTGAATTTCTACTAAACTTGCACAGTTTAGGAGATATTCAATGTATCCGCATGTGCCCATGTCATCGTCACATGCGCATTGAAGAAATGGCTCGGTTGTCGCGTTTCTTCAGCTGCTGTGCCGTGACTGGCGGGAGTGACGTCATCGCGGCTCCGGCTGATCACAGCACCGGAGCCCGCGAACCCAGAAGTAACATTCCGGAGACATATCGCCTGTCACATTGGTGACCTCTGCAACAGCTTCATGCTAAGGTAAGTATTTCATAATGAGCTAGTATGCGATGCATACTAGCTTATTATGCCTTTGTCTTGCAGGTTGTTTTTCCAGAGTTTACAACCACTTTAAGAACTGATTAATCTGCTTTGAACAGAACTATGCACCTACACCGTGACATATTATGGGTGGTCCTCAAGCTATTTTCTTTTTCCCTGCCCAAATTTACAGGACTTGTACCTCTCTAGTGGTTACAAAGATAATTAAATACCTAG
Organism: Lithobates sylvaticus; assembly: GCA_028564925.1. Lineage (NCBI taxonomy): Eukaryota > Metazoa > Chordata > Amphibia > Anura > Ranidae > Lithobates > Lithobates sylvaticus. Next base: position 66,541,771 of record CM053030.1, read on the forward strand.
ATCCTTTATGCAGTATATATATATATATATATATATATATATATATATATATATATATATATACACACACATATACAGCCCAACATATATGGGTGTATGGTATATGTTGTTGTCCCTCCCCCCAACCTCAGCAGTAAACATTTTCATTTTTAAACTACTGGAAAATCCCAAAACGTGTCTGACATTAGAAAAAATGAAAAGAAATAAATGCTCCAAGCGTTTTTTCTCTCCTATGAACTGCTAACACATTTTAAACTTACTTTCTGATGTCCCATTAAACTTGAGAATGTGTTAATTCAAAGTGACACATCCAGTTTATTACAGTTAGGTGAAACCTAAAATCTGCCTTTATTGGTTGCAAGCAAATTCCTGGCCATGTGGATGTATTTTAAAACTGTGCAAGTTATTCGGCGCCGGTAAAGTACGACCCGTTTCATAGAGCTGGAGCTAAAGCAAATGTTATGTTTGGCAAAGACGGGGAAAAAAATGTATGAGAACAGGACCCTTGTAAGAAATTGTATCATGTAACTTACTTCCCTATAGAAGACCAAGGGGGTATAGGAACACAATACAGGGCAGATTACCTCCCACCAGATGCAGCCGGCTATACCATTGCCTTGATACTAGACCCTCTAGTGGTTGACTAAATAATGTTCAAGGCTGGGTTCTAGTTAGTAACGATCCTCAAGTTATGCTTTCAACATGGTCATTGGGCACGTCATATTAACTGTTAGCATGTGTATATGATAAACTCCGAAAAAAAGCTGTGTGAGATGTATGGATCTGAACTGTGATATGAAGTTTCTCCTAAATTCTTAAAGTATCGTGAGGCAAAGCTGGTGATCCCTTTGCTTATTTTTTGGCATTACGTGTAAGCTGTAGGGTTTACTTAAGGGACCCACAGTTGCCTTTATATATAGCACTGTAATATCTAAAAATAGAACTAAAAAGGTAAAAAGTATTATTGATGGAAAGTATTGGAAAAAATGTGTATGATATGGAGCAATTCTGATGGAAACTTCCATTAAGCCGGCCATAGATGGATCCAAATTCAGCGACTTCAACAGGAACTGGCCGAATTTCAATCCATGTATGAGCAGGCTGGTTGTACTGAAGTCAATCGCTTGATTGACCAGTGTAACCAGCCTGACAGTTTTTTTTCCATTTGATCCCTGCCGGCAGCGATCATTGTATTCTGATGACGGGGAAACCTCCTGCTGTCAGAATACAAAAGCTCCATGGAAGGGATTCCATTCAGTGTTGATGGGGGAACTCAGCAATTTTCTTTCCTGCAACACAAAATTGCTTAATGTATGACCTGCTTTAACCTTCAGTTAGACATCAAATTTTAGTTAACCCCTACGTGGTCAGATAGTCAACCATCTGTGCCAAATAGTGATCAAAATTTGATGGACCTTACAACTAGTAGACCATGCTGCTCATAGACAGTCAAGCAGAATGATAAATAGAATACAGATATAGAGAGACAGGTAGGATATATAGAGGACAGGGAGATAGATAGACCGACAGATAGACAATAGAAACACGATGGAGGTGCATAGATAAACAGACAGAATGTAGTGAAGATATGGAGAGAAACAGATAAACCAGGATTGTTGCATATTCTTGTGGCATATTCTTGGGCACCAACATCTCTGGACCTCTATCGGTGAAGTTGATATTAAGTCAAAGATATCTCTGTTTGGTACTTCATTTGTGACCACAATGACTGGGATAGTTTACTACAAGGGGCATCTCCTGTAAGCCTTGTGCATAGCCTTAAGCCTCTTACACACGATGGGATTTTCCACAGACAAAACCTGTCCGAAGGGCGTTGGCCAGGAACTTGTCTTGCATACAAATGGCAAGGAATTGTCGGCCAACAAACATGAACGTAGTGACGTACTACATGATTTTTCAGCTCTTTAGCGCCACCCTTTGGGCTCCTTCTGCTAATTTCATGTTAGTAGAAGTTTGGTGAGTGTTGAGTCGCACTTTTCATTTTGCACTTTTTAGTTCGTTTCTGAATGGCCGTTCATCAACCAGCCATGTTGCGGAATCAGAGGAGATAACGTGTTATTTATTATTGGCCTTGGAGTTATTGCTTTGACCCAAGTCAAGTCCAGGAACAGGAGGAGGAGGATTGCTTGGACCAAAAATTGGTTGCTTTATTAATTGTGACCATTTATGTCATATGCCTTTGCTGCTGGAGCTTCAGGAGAATAATCCGGATGATTTTCGGAATTATCTCCGGATGACGGACCCCTACTTTCACCAACTCTTGGCATTGTTGACCCCCTATATTAAGAAGCAGGACACATGCATGAGGCTTTTATTTTATTTTTTGGTTGAATAATGATTTGATTTGGTATATTTTTTAGATTTTTGGGTGCATAGAATGGTTAAGTTCTATTTGCAGATAGCATGTCTAATTTTATTTGTTTTCTTTTTTTAATGCACAATAAAAAAAATTGTGGAGAATAATACTTGGCTATGTGTTTTACTTCAAATGACAGTTTGGGAGTCGGCAGTTACATTTAAAAAAAATACAATGTAAAATTAACAAGCGACACCAACATAGTTGTATCTTTGATCTTAAAAACTATGGGATAATGGTGTTGTGGTAACTTGCACCAAATAAAAAAAAACAAGCACGATAATATTATTCTTGATATCACTCGAAAAAAAAAGCCTTTGAAAATTTGTTTGCAATAACTCCATCAGTATCACCAGCAAAGCAGCTTCATTATTATCCCATTAAAGAAGAGAATTGTGCGCTGCATTTTGAGATTTCATAATTTGCCGCATCACGAATGTTAATTCTTCATTACGAGCGCTAGTTTACCGACCGGTTCCAGCTCGTCCTTGCTTCCGAGCATGCGTGCTTGTACTTTGGAGTTTTGTCTGACGGACTTCTGTACACACGCTCGGAAAATCCGACAACAGACATTTGTCCGCAGAAAATTTTAAAGCCTGCCATCCAACATTTGTCCGCGGAAAATCCGAGAACAATTGTCCGATGGAGCGTACACACGGTCGGAGTTTCTGCCAACAGCCTATCATCACACAATTCCCGTCGGAAAATCCGATCGTGTGTACAAGGCTTAACACTCCCAAGCCATTGATGGGATTCTGTGGTTTCTATGTGGAGGGATAGACCTCTGTCTTTAATATCCATGGCTGATTCGATATACTGTATACTCTCCTGATATATCCAACTACTCCAAACCTGTAAGGAAGATGCTATGTTGAAACACGTTGGGTCAGCTCACCTAGAGTCATCTACTTTGTATAATGAGAGATGTTTGGAAATGTATTGCATGTGTCAAATAGAGTAAATAGGTCATATGCATGTTTTAATAAGGGTTATAGCATATTATGAGTCAGCCATTTTTTTTGAATGTAATGGATTTTAAATGTTTTTTTGTAATAAACTTAGAAGCTTTTATATGGGGATTTTTTTTTCTTTTCGTTTTTGCATTGTTTTGTTGGTGCCTCCAAAGCCCCAACCATAACTGGTTGTTTTTGGATTTTTAGATAGACGCAAACACAAGATAGATTGATAGATAGACAAACTGTCTGTCTGTCTGTCTGTCTGTCTGTGACATAAGATAGAGAAGAGATTGGGATAAAGGGCCCCAGCAGACAGAGAAGATAGGGGGCCCGATAAACAAATGTTTTTACAAAATATGTTGCTGTTGCAACATGCAGTGAGGGAAAAAAGTATGTGATCCCCTGCTGATTCTGAACGTTTGCCCACTACAAAGAAATGATCAGTCTATAATTTTAATGGTAGGCTTATTTTAGTTGTGAGAGACAGAATAACAGCAAAAAAAAAAATCCAGAAAAACACATTTCAAAAAAGTTATAAATTGATTTTCATTTTAATGAGTGAAATAAGTATTTGACCCCTTTTCAAAACATGACTTAGTACTTGGTGGCAAAACCCTTGTTGGCACTCACAGAGGTCAGACGTTTCTTGTAGTTGGCCACCAGGTTTGCATACATCTCAGGAGGGATTTTGCCCCACTCCCACATATTTTCTATGGGATTAGGGTCTGGAGACTGGCTAGGCGACTCCAGGACCTTAATGTTTTAGATCAAATACTTTTTGATATATCAGGCTGACTCCCTCTGATAAGTATCTTTACAGACACTTACCAGGGTGACTGACCCAGGATAGATATGTAGCGGGCACACTTTCACAAGTGTGCGCTATATGTGGAAATTTAGTTTTTCCCTCAGAACAGTAATGGGGTTCTGAGGGTTAATTGTTCAGGTTAACTTTGGCATCAGTTTGGCTGGGCTGTACTAGGGTTCTGTCTGGTCATGGGTGCAGTGAGGTACACATGACAGGCCTAGAACCAGGCCTGGTTGGACGTCTTAGGTATCAGTCTTCCCCGGAGCCAATCTGTGGGTACGCCTGGCCCCGCTGTGTAGTCTGGGGAAGGGTACTTAAGGGGCTGAAGTCACGTGTTTGGCCGCAGTCCTGCTTCCTGGTTCTGGACCTTGGTAGCCCTGCGAGGTGTCCCGGGCCTGGGAACATTTGCCGTCCCGCAACATGGTCAGTTTAACTAGCCCTATAGACCCGCATGGTCTGGGGTGGGGATCCGTCTGTTCCCAAGTCTCGGAGCCGGTTAGCCCGAGGCCCAGTAACTGAAGGAGGATTCAAGGCGTCCCGGTGTGCTCTCAGTATTGGAGGGGCACCACAGCTCGTACAAGTGACTGGGGGAGGACTCTTCAGAGGAGGGCCAACAAGCTGGCATCTCAGTAAGAGCCTGGAAGCTGAGTTGTATGGAAACTAAAGAATCCACACTTCCCACAATGCTGCCAAGGAGACAGAGAAAGTTCCAGGTACTGTGAGAAAGGTTCCTATTCACTTTCGGTTGCAAGTTCATTCTGTGTCAGAGACTTTTAACAAGTTTCCGGATCACATTGTCAGCTGCCATACCTCTGGCTAGAGGTTTGTCTGGCATTGGAGTACCCAGCTGCGAGTGGCTACTCTCTGGGTTTGTTTAAGGACATTCTGTGGATGTCAGCAGTTCAAGGTGCCTGAGTTTCTTCATCCTTGCCCTCTATTCCTATCTGAGACTGTGTTTTGTTGGATGTTACCACTGCAAGAATAAAAACCTTCAAAAGGACTTTTATTGTGTCAGCATCCGAAGTTGTTGGGTACTAACCCTGGGAACCCCCGGACATTCATCGACAAGCCAAGCGGAGGTAACCGGTAAGTCCAAAAGTCAAGGCCGCCCCTCTGAGGGTTATGGTAGATAGATAGATAGATAGATAGATATGGCTGTGTACATCAGCGTAGATCCACCCTATAATACGCACATAAAAGTGTGTTAATTAAACTAATATATAGCCCAATCACTTCATATCACAAAGTAAAGGGAACTTGAAGAACTGTTTTATGTGATCTAGGGGGATGATGTAAGAGCTCCAAATTTAAATTGTGATATCACCTAATCAATTCTGTACAACTGCTGACTGCATCACTGAAGCGGTCAAAATCTAATGTTCTATAATATATCTAATATATGAAACAACTCAAGAACAAAGTCCTTTAGCTTTTAAATGAGCCTTCAGCTCTCTCTCTCTTTAACTCTACCAATCCATTAGCTTGAAATCGGACTTTCCACTCAGTAGCCCAATATTGAGGAAACAACGTGATTATACAACTCCGTCTTTGTCATGCCCTATAAACCTCATTCATTTACATGCACTCTTTAAAAACTCCCAAAATGCCATTTAAATTGCAAACCTATTTAGGGCTGGAATGTTTTTCCTAACTTGTTTACTTAATGTGTTTGCCGTTTGGCATTGAAGGTCTGTTTCTACTGAGCTTTGTGTCTTTGTGTTAATCAAATTATATGGCTAGCACAAAATTAAGTTGGTTTAGGTTAAGAAATGGAATTAAATTTAGCTTTCTGATGTTTTGGGCTTCTGCACCGACTATTTCACATTGGTGTGCATGTAGAAATGTGTTGGTGCTTGTATTTGCTCTTATGGGTGTTTTTTTTGTTTTATTGTGTGCTACAAATGTGCATTTTTGTTAATTTTGTTATGTAAAAAGGTAACATTCAAAAATATATTTTGGGCATGGTGTGAATTAAAAAGAAAATAAATAAAAAACACAAAAATGTATGTCTGTCCAGTTTTACTGAAACTAAATTCTAGAATTCACATGCAGCATCTTCATCATGAAAATAAGCCAGTTTATATGGTATAAGTCAGACAAACGCACTCAATTGAGCCATAAAAACTGGAGAAATGTAATGGAGCACAGAGCTGGTTGTAGGCCAGCCTTCTTCTCAGCCTTTTTTCCCCCCAAATAAACTCCTAATATAATTTTCAGATCTCAGGAAACCCTTGCCTAAATCAATCCTGTGAGAATCAAGGTCAGTAGGAACAATGCAATCCTAATGGTGGCCACACACACTTTGAATCGAATCCACAATCGAATAGCGATAACTTTACTTCTGGTTGATTTATGTAAAGTATTGCCATCACACACATTCCTGGAGATGGCAAGAAGTAAGCGGGGTGGGCTGTAGCAGCTACAAGCTGGAGATCAGCAACTTCAAGTCAAAACATCTTTTGCCAGCACACCATGGACCTTCAAGATAACATCCAAAGGTTTAAGGTGATCCCATCACAGAAGTAAGGTGCAATGTTTTGGGGCCACGCAGGTCCCCTTTGTCAAGCATGTGACATACTTGACAAAGGGGTTCTGCATGGCCTCGAAACTTAGAAAATTACCACTGTGATTACCTTAATAAATGATTGGACATTATCTTGAAGATCTATGGTGTGATGGCAATATATGCTTTGATTTCCAGTCAATTTAGGCTCCATTCACACTTGTGTGACTTGTAATGCGACTTTGGACATCAAAGTCACACGACAAGCTGCAGCCCATTCTTTTCAATGGCACCCATTCAAATTGATGCAACTTAAAGTTACAATGACTCTGAAATGGTGCCTGCACTACTTTGCTGCAACTTTGATCCAAAGAGTGTAAAGTTGGATCAAAGTCGCATCAAAGTTGGGCTCCAAAATCGCACTGGAAATCGTGGGACTTGAGTCGAACAAGGGTGAATGAAGTCTAATGCCGCGTACACACGGTCGGAATTTCCGATGGAAATGGTCCGATGGGAACTTTTCATTGGATTTTCCGACCGTGTGTATGCCCATTGGTCTTTTTCTGTCGGCATTTCCGACGGACTTTGGATTGAGAGCCTGTTCTTAATTTTTCCGACGGAAAACCTTTCTATTGGATTTTTCGATCGTGTGTATGCAATTCCGGCACGCAGAATTCCGACGCATGCTCTGAAACAATTTGACGCATGCTCGGAAGCATTAAACTTCGCTTTTATAGTGCCGTCGAACGTGCTGTATGTCGCAGTGTTATTGACCGCCGGAATTTGGTGTGACCGTGTGTAGGCAAGACAGTTTGAGTGAAATTCCATCGGAATTCCGACGGGAAAACCATCAGAGCTTTTTCCGCCGAGAATTCCGATCGCGTGTACGCGGCATTAGACTTGATCTAGATCAGATTTGTTCAAACTGAGTCGATCAAGCAGGGCAGAAAACTATCAATCGTTTTGCATAGATCAGCAGCACTGAGATACTTTTGTTCATGAATACGATTCTGATTCAGAATACGATTTTGAAATTGTATCTCTATTTCCATCATGTAATCGATAATTACAATAGTAACTTATGATGGTAAATTAACTACTATTATTATTATTATTATTATAACACAGGATTTATATAGCGCCAATAGTTTACGCAGCGCTTTTCAACATGAGGGCAACCATTGCTTGAAATACACTTTGCTGTGTGTGGCCTATCTATGGAATGGGTTGTTGACTATAGCCCACTTGTTCCTATTTGAAGTTATTGATTGGGAAATTTCAGGTAGCTAAAAAGGTCATTGATGTTATGTTGCTGATTCTGCCAAGAGGTACTAATTGCAAATATAAGGGCACCATCAAATGGGAGGTCAATCAGCCACAGCTCAAAAAACCCTTAATCTCTGAAGAATCTCTGGTTTATAATGGTGCATTTTTTTCATGAAATGAATGGTGAAATTTAATTGGTTGGCCTACTCTAGGCCAGTGTTTCTCAACTCCAGTCCTCAAGTACCTCCAACAGGTCATGTTTTAAGGCTTTCCATTATTTTGCACAGGTGATTTGATCAGTTTCACTGCCTTAGTAAATTACCACGGCCAATTCATCTGAGGGAACACCTGAAAACATGACCTGTTGGGGGTACTTGAGGACTGGAGTTGAGAAACTTTGGTCTAGGCAACAACTCCAATTCTGCTCTAATTGTATTCTTTCCAGTCTTCATGAATTATCCTCATATGTTTTCTGATACCCCTTTATCTTTCCCCCTACCCCCTTTTCCATGAAATTTCACTTTCTCCTTTTTGTTATTTTAATCATAACCCCCATGTCCCTCTATTTCTCTCCCTCTCTGTTTGGCATATATTTATAAAGCAGGGAGTTATCGATTTGACAAAAAAGTTTTTTTTTTTTTTTTTGCCATTCTAAAGGCAGATTCGGGATTGGTTCAGACCAGCAGCATTGTGCAAAAACGCAAAAAGCAAAAAACAAGTCAGTTTATCCTTTGTTCTATGGCTTCAATTCACACCAATGCTCTGTAAAAAATAGGACATCCCTCTGAGTCTGGTGGAGAGATGGCCAGTGCAAGGCCCTAGGTAAGGAAGCATCCTGTCAATATATAGGAAGTGCTGAGCACATTACAAAATACAATGTATTGTTTTGTAATCTATCATTCCTCTGAACAGGGACTAATATCTCAAACCTGTTGGGCAACAGTGGTCAACTATGACATGAATATTATAGATGGCCAATCTTTGGATCTGGACCCTAAACAGGGTCACGGATCAAACTAGGGGCCAAATCATCAAAGCAAAAAAGGTCACCAGCACACCAAGGATCTCCAAAATGGATTCAAAGTTTTTTAATCAGCGATCACATTGTTACAGCAGATGGCAACGCTTCGGAGACACGCAGGACCCCTTAATCAGGCATGTGACAAAGTGTGATATAGAACGAAGACATTTAAAGAACCATTCACCAATCAGTGAGCAAGAAATGGCCTTAGCCCCGCCCCCTGATGTCAAATTCCGCCATCTAAATGGACCTTAAAATAAGAATATAACAAAAAAAAAAAAACCTTTCTGTCAAATGACATCAAAATAGCAATCAGGAAATACATGCAACATCTAACCTTATGGATGCATCAAGTGGTCACATACTAATTACAAAACAATGGTATATTGTGTGAAAGGAGAGGTATTTGAACAGAAACAACTGCAGATGTATGGGAAGCCGCTTGCGGAATAAAAGTAACATAGTAGGTGAGGTCGAAAAAAGACACAAGTCCATCAAGTCCAACCTATGTGTGTGATTATATGTCAGTATTACATTGTATATCCCGTATGTTGCGGTCGTTCAGGTGCTTATCTAATAGTTTCTTGAAACTAATGATGCTCCCCCACTGAGACCACCGCCTGTGGAAGGTAATTCCACATCCTTGCGGCTCTTACAGTAAAGAACCCTCATCTTTTATAATGGATGTTAGTGAGAACTCCTGGAGTAGCAAACTTTCCCTTGATATAGAGCTATCTTTAGGCCAACCATATACACGAGACAACAATCTTAAGATCTGTGCAATTAAATATCAGTTCATTCATCTATAGGTTTTATATAACTAATCGCAGCCTTTTGGGTAAGCTTTTCACCTTGCTTTTGGGACAGAGGTAAGTGCCAAGTTCCTCATACACTACTCTTTATAGTAGAGTGAAGATTCAAGCCCACTTCCAGAAATATTTCCCAACAAGTTGGAGACTTTCCCTATATGATAATGGGGTTTATTTACTAAAGGCAAATCCACTTTGCACTGCAAGTGCACTTGGAAGAAAAGTCGCTGTAGATCTGAGGGGGACATGCAAGGAAAACAAAAAACAGCATTTTTGCTTGAACATGATTGGATGATAAAATCAGCAGAGCTTCCCCTCATTTTCATATCTTCCCCTTGCCTTTAACCCCAATGTGTGCCACTGACTACTAGAGACACTTGGAGATCGGAAACATCCAGAATAGGTCCTTTAATAGTCACCCCAAAAAGAATAATTGGATGTTTTGTTAGTGTTCCTCAACAGAAAGAATTGATCGATGAAAATGGAATTTTGCAGCTATTCTCCATTCTACGGGCAGTCTTTCCTTTGAATATGTTTCATCATTTTATATTAACGGAATGAACACGCAATAACCATTATCATTTAGTGTGGAACTGTAGCATACCCAAGCTCTTGTCATGATCTGCAAATATTGACAGCATACTTGCATGTTATAGCAGACTTACCTCTGCATGTGCCCTCCTTCAGCATTTACAGTTTAGAGCAGTTCCTTACTGTGCCATCATGTTCTTCCACACTTCTTCTGGGTTTGGTGCCTCTCCTCAGCAGCCATTGGGTTGCCACAGATGATGCAACTCCTGCACATGTGTGTTGGAGTTACCGCATTCCAGCACCCGGCCATTCCCAGCATCCTACAGAAGGAGGGATTGTACACTGTACTACACATCAACTGCTGGCAGTGCAGATTAGAAGACACATGCAAAGTCTCCTCTGCCAACAAATAAATAAATCCTATCACTTTTTTTTTGGGGGGGGGGGGGGGGGGGGGTCTGCTTTATTTCACTTGATATCAATTTAATCTGGCAACATTTTAACAATTGCAAAGTTAAACCTGCAAAAAAAATGCCTCTGCTAAAACTTTGGCATTTAAAAAAAGAGCAAGCATGCCTCTGATGGGGCCATTAAGGCCCATGCGATTTCTGCCAAAGAATGGGCCCTTACCCCTATTAAGCGGGACCCGGACTTTATTTCAGGGTTAGCCAAGATCTACTTGTCTGCGGAATGGCCTTATGCAGAGGTGCAAGCCAAACATTTCTTTTCCAGGGACAGGTTCCTCCGTCAGAAAAAACTTGCAGCCCTATCACTGACCAAATCCTTCCCCTTTTGGGCATACCTACAACACTACTTAGATAACCCAGCGATTAGGGAGAACTTCACGAAAACCCCCACCATTTTTGAGTCACTGTGCTCTGGTCCCCCTCCCCCCCCCCTCAGCGGCACGTGTTCTCAATACTTTATGCCTCCATGTTCCAGGAATCATTCAGTACCCTGAAAACAGAACATGATTTCTGGGAAACCCAATTAAACATTATAATACCGGAATCCAGCTGGGACCGCATTCATTTATACATTCATAAAGGATCACTGAATGTTCATACCCAGGATAATGGGTATAAGATGAAAACACAGTGGTATAAAACACCTGAATTACTTCACAAGTTTATACCCACGGTCTCCGACCGCTGTTGGAGGTACGGCCAAGACCTGGTTACCTTCCTTCACATATGGTGGGAATGCCCACTGATTCAGCCATACTGGCGGAAGGCGCACGATGCGACGACTGTGGTCTTTTCGCTCCCCCTGGAATTTGCGCCAGCACAGTACCTTCTTCATCTTTCCAAAATATTCAAGAAAAGATACTATAAATCGGTGGCTATGCATATGATAAACGCTGCTAGGCTATGCTTACTGGTTCATTGGAAGTCCACATCGACCCCGTCAATGAAAGAATGGGCGTCACACATAAACCACATTGCAGGGACAGAGGAGCTGATTTATACCCTCCAAGATAGGATCTCCAGCTTTTGCGACGATATGGGAAACCTGGTTTAAGTACCGTAACTCCCAAGAATACCAAAATCTGGTGCAAGATAATGGCTAGTAAGCTAGCCGCGACTAATCTCTACCATAATTATGTTCTGACAGCACGAGAGGCATTAACATTCTAAACAGTGAGCTGATAGGAGTAGATGGGGAGGGTAGCTGGTGGTCATTCCACCCCCTCTCCTAACTCTTCCTACCCTTACACTCCCCCCGTCTTCCCCCCCCCCCCTCTTCTTCCCTCCCTCTTTCTGCCCCCATCTTTTCTCCCCTCCTTATCCCCCTCCTAGCAAGTCCTAACATGCAGAGAGTTTGCAGTCAGGAGCCAACTTATTAGCTGGCCCCCTGGTCCACTCCTCTCCGGAAAACAGACATACAGATACTGGGTTGTAAACCAGACTAGAGGCCCCAACTTTGTGAGATCTAGACAGGCCGACAGGTAGAAACCTTACAATTTAAGAATGCTTAAATGTGATCTATATGTCTGGTCTTACCGAGAATGTTGATGATTCTTTAGACATGGAGTATCTTGTTAGGTATGTTAATGTGTATTTTTTGTTGGCACTCCAGTTGGAGCCCTATTCTTCTGTATTATTACTTCTGTAATGTCTTGCATTACCTTTAAGAAAAAATCTTTATGGTAAAAAAAAGAGCAAGCATGCACAGTGCCTTGAAATGTATTCATACCCTTTGAAATTTTCCTAATGTTGTCATGTTACTACCAAAAACTTAAATGTATTTTATTGGGATTTTATGTGATAGACCAACACAAAGTGACACATAATTATGAAGTGGAAAGAAAATGATAAAAGGTTTTTCAAATTTATAACAAATAAATATGTGAAAAGTGTGGCGTGCATTTTTATTCAGCCCCCTTTACTCTGATACCCTTAACTAAAATTTAGTGGAACCAATTGCCTTCAGAAGTCACCTAATTAGTAAATAAAGTCCACCTGTGTGTAATTTAATCTCAGTATAAATACAGCTGTTCTGTGAAGCCCTCAGGAGGTTTATAAGAGAACCTTAGTGAACAAAAAGCATTACAAAGGCCAAGGAACACACCAGACAGGTCAGAGATAACGTTGTGGAGAAGTTTAAAACAGGGTTAGGTTATAAAAAAAAATATCCCAAGCTTTGAACATCTCACGGAGCTCTGTTCAATCCATCATCTGAAAATGGAAAGAGTATGGCCCAACTGCAAACCTACCAAGACATGGCCGTCCACCTAAACTGAAAGGCTGGGCAAGGAGAGCATTAATCAGAGAAGCAGCCAAGAGGCCCATGGTAACTCTGGAGAAGCTGCAGAGATCCACACGTGGGAGAATCTGTCCACAGGACAACTATTAGTTGTGCACTCCACAAATCTGCCCTTTATGGAAGAGTGGCAAGAAGAAAGTCATTGTTGAAAGAGAGCCATAAGAAGTCCCATTTGCAGTTTGCAAGAAATCACGTGGGGGACACAGCAAACATGTGGAAGAAGGTGCTCTGGTCAGATGAGACTAAAAGCAAAACGCTTTGTGTGGTGGAAAACTAACACTCCACATCACCCTGAACACACCATCCTCACCGTGAAACTTGGTGGTGGCAGCATCGTGTTGTAAGGATCTTTTCTTCAGCAGGGATGGGGAAACTGCCCAGAGTTGATGGGAAGATGGATGGAGTCGAATACAGAGCAATCTTAGAAGAAAACCTGTTAGAGTTGGCAAAAGACTTGAGACTGGGGCGGAGGTTCACCTTCCAGCAGGACAACGACCCTAAACATACAGCCAGAACTACAATGGAATGGTTTAGATCATAGCATATTCATGTGTTGGAATGGCCCAGTCAAAGTCCAGACCTAAATCCAATTGAGAATCTGTGGCAAGACTTGAAAATTGCTGTTCACAGACGCTCTCCATGCAATCTGACAGAGCTTGAGCTATTTTGCAGAAGAATGAGCAAAATTGAGTAGAAGAATGGGCAAAATTTCACTCTGTAGATGTGCAAAGCTGGTAGAGACATCCCCAAAAAGACTTGCAGCTGTAATTGCAGGGAAAGGTGGTTCTACAAAGTATAGACTCAGGGGGGCTAAATACAAATGCACGCCACACTTTCCACATATTTATTTGTAAAAGATGTTGAAAACCACTTTGCGTTGGTCTATCACATAAAATCCCCAATAAAATATATTTACATTTTTGGTTGTAACATGACATTTTTTGCATAGTAAAGAAAAAAAAAAGATAGAGGGGGTACATAAATGAAAAATAACTTTAATATGGAGAACATGTGTTGACTGTCAAAATAATCAATTTAAAGGAGAAATATATCTGTATGTAATACAAAGCAGCATAATGAGATATGGAGGGAGGGTCATTGTGCAAACTGTAGCATGCACTTTATGTATGAACTCATGCTGATAAAACACTTCTATGGCAGAGGGTAACTCTGATATTCTAAGTTAAATGGGACTCAAGTGTAACGCCAGATAAAATGTTTTTGTTAATGAGTGAGGAAGACTGAGAACCTCTATCCATTTTTTTTATTACTGTTAATGTCCCCACTGTGGAGATTTCCCACTGTTGGGGGACACAGACAACAACATCCGATAAAGGTTTTAACTAGGGATGCATAGATATATCAGCCACCGAAAATTATCGGCTTAAAATAGGTGCAGATAATGGCATGCTGCGTCCCATTGACTTCAAGGCAAAAGTGCCACCTATTGACTGCAATGCAAAATAGCGTCCCATTGACATCAATGCAAAATCCGTCCCATTGACATCAATGCAAAATTGCATCCCATTGACATCAACTGACTATATTTGAAAAACAACTGTCCTTTTCGGCCAAGGGCATCCTGAAGTTTTCTGTACTGGAGTTTTCATTTCAGTGCACCACTAGTTCTAATCCTTTCCTAGGTTGAAATGGTTATACTGGAGAAATTTTCCTTCACTGTGTGTCCCAGTAATTTGAGACCAGCAAAAGTGGCTCCAAAAAAAATATCAAGAAAGGTCTTACACTTCTATATATGTTGCAAGAAGGCACATGTCCATCTTGTTCAACCAAATGAAAAAAAAATGAATAAGTAAATAAATCATTCGAAAACCTCTGGATACAGACCCCTATACCTATACAGGACCCTATTCCCACCAAATGATTTGGACGAAGGCAATAACATAGGAAAAAAAGGTCTTGCCTGGTCCCCCTAAGGCAGTGATGGCAAACCTTGGCATCCCAGATGTTTTGGAACTACATTTCCCATGAAGCTCATGCACTCTGCAGTGTAGTTGAGCACCATGGTAAATGTAGTTCCAAAACATCTGGGGTGCCAAGGTTCTCCACCACTACCCTAAGGCAATGGGATATTCCCTGGATCAACAATATCTGGTGTTACTACTTGTAACTGTTCATAGCTTGTTATGTTTCGTGCATTTAGGAATGCATCCAGCTATTTTTTTTGAATAATCAACTGAGCCGGCCAGAACTATGGTTGGAATTTCACACTTTAGGACATATGTAGACATAAAACCAAATAAATGTTTTGCCGGGATGGATAAAAAATTCTAGAAGGGCTGGGAAACTTACCATTCCTGGAGAAAATGTTACCCTGGGCTTCCTCCAGTACTGCTCACATATTCAATAGCCTTGGTATATGGGGTGAAGTTGATCCTGGCTGAAGGCTCTTAATCCACATCAATTTTAGTTCATTAGGAAATATTGAAGGACAGTAACTTATTTTGTCTGAAAATGAGCTAACCATTTGTTCTCCATATTTTTAAATGAAAGATTGGTTTGCTTAAAGTGCAAGTTCAACTTTTCACAAAAAAAAAAAAGCTATATGTTTTTGCCAAAGGGTGGGGCGGATTTGGTTTGGGGGAGGCGCTATCTGTTGTTGGTGGAGAGATTTCATTTTGCTTTTGCTGCAATATTGATCTGTAAGGCTGGCCATTATACAATCTCTTCTATACAACAATCCTTTAGATTTACTAAAACCTTATAATATGAGGTCAATCCTTAAGCCCCCGTACACACAGTCGGAAATTCCGACCACAAAATCCGTAGGATTTTTTCTGACGGATTTTGTCCGACACTGGTGTTGCATACACACAGTCGGACAAAGTTGTCGGAAAATCTGATCATTCTGAACGTGGTGACGTTCGTTGCATACGACGGAACTACGTAGAGGCTAGTAGCCAATAGCTTTGGTCTCGTAATTTGATCTGAGCATGCGTGGCACTTTGTCCGTCGGAATTCTCTACAAACGATCGGAAAAAGTCAGATCGGATTTTGTTGTCGGAAAATTTGAGAGCAGGAAATTCCGACACACGGGCGTATTTTCCGACAACATGGTCCGATCGGACATTTTCCGTGTGTACGGGGGCTAACACTTTCAATTTGTATGCTATCAGCAAGGCTCTTGTTCCATTTTAGCCCTGATATGGATCCACACCCAATTAATGCCGTTATTAAAACTTATGATCACTCAAACTATTCCACTCAGTTCAATTTCTGAGAGGATATACCCTTAGACTGTCCGGATACGCCCTACAGCCATCTGGGCCATCTATCTAGCTGCTACCCATACATCATTTTTGTTACACTTTGTGGCTTTCTTCCAAAATATATCTTAATGCCTGAGAACCGTGAGAATATGGTAGTGTCTATGGTTTTAGAGGGACGCCTGTCCCTTTTTAACCAATTTTTAATGGTGTTTGGTAGACTTGTGCACAACAGAAAATTTTGTTTAGTTTCGGTTCGTTGTCATTCATAAAATACATAATTTCGCTCTGTTATATTCGTTATGTTATGTTAATACGCTTTCGGCTAAATCGTTATTTCTGTAGAGTGTCGATATTCGTTATACTCAATATCAAATCATGTCGAATTCATTCGTTATATGCGCTATAATTTCGTTCGTATTCGTTTAAAATTTCGATATTTATGTATGTATATATATTTGTGAAAATGATTCGTAGTTTGGAAAGTCGTTTGTTTATTGAATCTATTAACACACACAATGACAATATCTCTTCTCACTCAGTTCTCAGGAATGCACTTTGGCAGTAATCCAACCTCCAGCACAAAATGAATCAGCTGATTGGACTGTAAGATTTACTTTGAGTTGACCTTTTGTTTCATTAGAACTTTAACGAATTACCGAATCATGTCAAATTAATTCGTTATATGCGCTATAATTTCTTTTGTATTTGTTGAAATTCGTTATTTTTTTTAGATGGAAATTTCGGCCGAATTTCGATTTGTTACGAAATGAATTGCACAAGCCTAGTGTTTGGAGGGGTGGGCCACTGTGCCTTATTCTATTTTAAACTACACCTTTTTGCATAATAAAGTTTATATCACCTATTACACATACCATGGTTGGTCCTCCTTAACAACTCCTTTTAGGGGTGGGACCACTGTTCTGCCCCCCCCCCCCTTCCCCCTTGTCCCCCAATTTCGTCCCTTTTTTTTAGGCCTTGTACGACATACTTGAAGGTAAACCTAAATCCAAAGAAAGTTAAAACAAGAAAATTGTATAATGTATGGCCAGCTTAAGGGCTCATGTGCATGGGCACTTGGAGCTGTACAGTAGGGATGACCTCATGCCCGTCTGGAACCAGCCTGAGCTCCGCAGCTAGAAACTGACAGCCAATCATAGACAGGGGAAACATTCCCCACAGCTGCATGTTTATAAGCAGAGTATATACATGTGGCTTCAGAGCAGAGAATGCCTCTGCTGTCTCTGATTGGCAGTCCACGCAGGTTCCGTCTTGTGTTTGAACATGTATGAGATCATCTGAGTGAGGTTTTAACTCTTCTCCAGTCTAATACTCAGGGCCATTGCAGGTGGTCAATTTTGTATCAGCAGTTATTTGTTGCTACAAACCGTTAATGCCGACCAATATCTGTTTGTAAAATAATCAAAATATACCTGTGATACAGAGTGTAATAAACTGTGCATTTAATATATATATATATTATATACATACACACACATATACTCATACGCCTCAAGCATAAAAAAACAATAAATAAAAGTTAAAAAAATAATATTAACGCAAAGTGTAATTCAACCACCTTCAAACTCCAACAATAATACCAAATCACTGCTGCCACCTTACTATTAACCCCTTCACGCCTAAGGGTAAAAAAAATCGTAACGCCTAAGCACAATTGTGCAACTTTGACGTGTGTTAGTAAAACTGTACATATCATCACAACTAATTTGTGCATCCAGGTGGATTATACCTTGTTTTTTCAGGACAAATTGGGCTTTCATTTGGTGGTAAATGGTAATTGATATCTCCTGATTTTTTTTTTTTATTATCAAAGGAAAACTGGCCCAAAATAGTAAAAAATAAAATGTTTTTTAAATATTAGCTGTATATTTCTTGTTACTACCATAACCTACCACCAAAAAACAACCCAAAATAAATTCTCCTGCTTCTGACAATCGCAGTGATACCACATATGTGTATGTTAGTTGTACCTGTAGTACTGCCCAGAAACAATAGTACGCATTTTACTTTTTTGTTTTTTACCTACCTAAAACACACCAGCACTGATACGAATTTTAAAATGTTTTAAAAAAAATATTGCCTAAAATATACTGACCCTGACCTTTGATCCTTACTTGACCCACACACTAGCCCTGGCACTGACCTAGATCAAACCTTGATCTAGGTATTTTTTCTTTATTTTATTTTTTATTATTATTATTTTTTTTACATGCACTTTTTTTTTCTTTGCAAGGAGAGGGAAAGATACAATATACCTTTCCTCTCCATTCACAGAGAAAGAAACACGGGGGTGGGCTTCACCGTGGCTGATCACTGTGGTAGCCAATCAGAGGCCACCACAGTGATCAGGTGACCCAGAATCTGGAGTTCGGGGTACCAATCGTTAGTACGGGACCCAGGGCTCTTGGTGAGACCCGGTCTTTGTGCTGGGAGCATGCTGACAAATTTATGGACTATATGAGGACTTTTTTTTTTTAATGTGATGTTTATGCACTTTTTTTTTATTATTAATAGTTGGAATTTGATCACAGCACCTTTGTGAAGTTGGGGTGTTTTCAGTAAATTCATCTTGATTTCATATGCTAATTTATGTTTGCAGCTAGGCATTTAAGGAAGAAGTTTCATCAGAAGTTGTTAAACCTCACCCTGGGGGCACAATGCACATATTAATTGTCTAATAATATTTGGCTAGGGGCTGCTGAGCTGAATGGTCGGATAGCGCAACCCCCACCATTCCACCACTATCTGACAGCGCTGGAGCAAGGAAATGGACTTCTGAGTACAGACACATAGTCCGCACAGCTCACCCCCCACCCCCCCCCCCCCGTCCTCCTCTGAACATCTTCAGCCCTCCTTGCCACATGTAGACATGACCTTTCTCTGCTCCCTTTGTACTTTGAAAAGACCCCAATCTGCGACTGCTGCCAGTTATGACTACAGTAGCAGCTGGTGTTGTGAACGGCAATGGCTGGAGGGTAGTACTGTCATTCCCAAAAACACAGGTCGACATCATTGGCAAAAACACAGGTCATTAAAGCGGTTGTATAGCCGTAAGACGAAAGGCATAATGAGCTAGTATGCACTGAATACTAGCTCATTATGAAATACTTACCTTAGAACGAAGCATCTGCAGCTGATCCCGGTCACCGCCGAGCTGACATTTTCCCTCGGCGTGTCTTCTGGGTTCCGGGTGTAAGTGGCCAGAGCCACGATGTCGTATGTCGGAAGACTTCTTTCCAGTTAGGTCCAGCAGCGTCTGCCGGACCTTCACAGCACATGTGCCGCTGATGTCAGCGGCTGCATGCAAAGTGAATATTAATTTTATTTTACATACAGGTAAGCCTTATTATAGGCTTGCTTGTAGGTAAAAAATATAAAAAAAAAAGGGTATACAACCACTTTAAAGCTGGCAGCTACTACCGTAGTCTCTCTTGGACAAATGTAGTAGCTACCAGCCTGTTTGATGACTACAGTAACATCTAGCGGCTTGTGTTGTGAATGATGGCGGCTGGAGAGCAGCGCTGTCATTTACAAAGACGCAAGCTGGCAGCTACAACATTTGTCCAAGAGGGACTACAGTAGTAGTAGTTGCCAGCCTGTGTTGCTGTTGGCATGTTTTTTTTTTGTGATTGACAGCATTTCTCTCCATCACAGTCATTTACAACACACGCCCCCAGCTACTACTGTAGTCATCCCCTCCGAGCCAAATGGCAGCAATGGGAGGTTGTGTCTTTTCACAGTACAAAGAAGCGAGAAGAGAAGAAACAGGGATAGACAACAAGGAGGGCTGCAGAAAGGGGGTTTGGTCTTCAGTACTGCCTGGAATTCCCTCATAGGGGGAACATGCATAATTTGGGCTTCTGCCTGGGGTGGAGCTACAGCCAGCCATGACAGAAATAAAAAATTACATCTTATTTTCAAACCAAAACACAGATTTTAATGGAGACAAATACTATGTGCAGTAGATCCCCTGGGGTATTTAAATTGCAACTTAAGTCTGTCACCCTTGGTGGCTTTGCCCCCCCCCCCCCCCTGGCATCCACCATTACGGCACATGCCCAATTGTGCCAGTGGGCTCTGCCCGGCTGCTGGGTCCTGGAAGAGCACATTGCCACATGCATATACATAAGGAAGGTTTCAGACTCCACTGTTAGCAGTCTTTGTGCGTATGTGGGAAACCCCACCGTGTGCATTCAGGTGAAGGGTTAGGACTCATTCACACAAGTGGTTGGAGTGATTGGAGGGAGGGGGGCGAAGATGTGGTAAAACCCTGCAGTTGGGCAATTTTTTTAGAAGCACGTGATTAGAGCCGGAGTCTTAGGACTCCTAGCCAATCGGGTCTCAGGACCCACTTCCTGTTCGGCCCGGAGGAGAAGCAATGACCCTAGCTCCTCCCTCAGCAATTGCACGGTCATGCGACGTTGTACCCAAATTAAATTGATTGTTTTTTTCCCCCCACAAATAGGGCTTTCTTTTGGTGGTATTTGATCACCTCTGCGTTTTCTATTTTTTTTATGAACAAAAAAAAGAGTGACAATTTTGAAAAAAAACACAATATTTATTAATTTTGGCTATAATAAATATCCCATTTTTTCTTTAAAAAATGTTTTTGTTTTCCTCAGTTTAGGCCATTACGTATTCTTCTACATATTTTTGGTAAAAATCCCAATAAGCTTATATTGATTGGTTTTGCACAAAAGTTATAGCGTCAACAAAATAGGGGATAGATTTGTCATTTTTCTTTTTTTTTTTTTTTTCTTTTTACTACTAATGATGGCGATCTGCGATTTTTATCATGACTGACATTGCGGCGGACAGATCGGACACTTTTGACACTATTTTGGGACCATTCACATTTATAAAGCGGTTGGTGCTATAAAAAAATGCACTGATTACTGTATAAATGTGACTGGCAGGGAAGGGGTTAAATGTGTGTCCTAGAGAGTGATTCTAACTGTGCGGGAGGGGATTGATGATGGGAGGAGACCGATCGGTGTTCCTCTGTACAAGGAACATACGATCAGTTCTCCTCTTCCCTGACAGGACGTGGATCTGTGCATTTACACACACAGATCTACGTCCCTGCTCTGTGATGAGCAATTGCAGGTGCCCGGCGGACATCGTGGCCGCCGGGCATGCGCATCGGGTCCCCAGTGATGCAGCGAATGCACTCTGCACAATGCCGGGAAGCCGAGGATGTCATATGACGCCCACCCGGAGGGAGGAACGGTTCTTGCCGCCGTCATTTTAAAATACGGTGGTAGGGAACTGGTTAGATTTGAATTTTATATATTTTCCTTGTGCCCCGTCAAGTGCAGCCACTTGTGCCCCGTCAAGTGCAGCCACTTGTGCCCCGTCAAGTGCAGCCACTTGTGCCCCATCAAATGCACTGTGCCCATCAAATGGAGCCATTGTGACCCCCCCCACCCGCTCACTGACTGCCTGGCACTTACCCCATATTGGTGGGGGATCAGGCAGTGGGTGACGGCGGCGAGCTGTGGGATGGTGGGATAAGCAGCAGGTCAGGCGACGGCTCCTGTGTCCTCCATTTGCCTCTTCTTCCTTCCTGCTAGGCATTCAATCGGAGCGCCTGAGTCTTCAGCCAATCAGGTGACTGGTATTAGACCCGCGCCTCATGATTGGCTGAGAGGCGGTTCAGTGTTAGAAAAGTGAATATTTATTCACTTTTCTTACACACCTGGGTGGACTGCTCTGCTCTGCGCTCCAAATCCACCTTTTTTGAAGCCTATTAGAGACTATGGCTTTAATCAGGTGCTTCAAAAAAATACCCCCGCCGCTGGAATTCAGGGGCCCGGTGTCTAAAAGGGGGCGGACGCTAGAATAGGGGGGTGGCTACAGCGCCCATATGCATAAATCTATCCATTCTACACATAGGCGGTGGTGTGACAGAGGAGGCGGCGCCCAGGCGCCCCTAATGGACGCACCGCCACTGTGGAAATCACAACCACAAGTGTAAACGAGGCCTTAGACTTCATTTGTACCTGAGCTTTTCATGAACACAGAAAGCAGACGCGCATTAAACACTCAACAAATGCATCAACGTTTAGAAGGCTACATTAGCTACTTTGGCGTGTTTTTCGCGTCTAGGGCAGCCCGTTGGAATCAAAAGGACTGCCATACATGTAGCAAAAAACATATACACAAACATGCACAAAATGTGGTGCGATTTTGCACACATTCTCAAAACGCTTAGGTTTGAATGCAGCCTTAATGCTCACCTCCGCTGGCATTAAGACTGAATGACTGCAAATGCATTAATGCTTAAGGCCCCGTTCACACCTGAGTGCATTTCAATCGCAGGCAGAATTGCGGGATGCTTCCTGCAATTCCAGAATCGCAGCAAAACACTAGACACGGTGCCATGATTTCTTAATGGCACCCCAAACGCTGTGCGATCTTGTCGTGGTTGTCGTGCAACAAAACGCACAAAAATCACGGCAAAACATGCAACGCCAAAATTTGGTACATGAGCTTCTTTGACATGTTTTTGGGGAGGAGGGAGGCCCATTGAAAATAGAGCCACTCCAAAAACGTGCAGAAAAAAATGCAACATGGTAGGGTCGCTCAGGTGTGAATGGGGTTAGAACAAAAGTGGGAGAATGCTTAAAATGATGCAATCATGCTCTAGGGAAAAAAAATGCAACAATGCAACAAACCAATAAAAGGCGCATTTTCCATTGTTCAACTTAAATGCCAGTAGTGATGTACTTTAATACCGCGTACACGCGATCGGAATTCTCGTCGGAAAAGCCTTGGATGTTTTTTTTCCCCGACGGAATTCCGCTCAAGCTTGTGTTGCCTACACACGGTCACACCAAATTCCAACCGTCAAGAACGGGGTGACGTACAACACTACGACGAGTCGCGAAAATGAAGTTCAATGCTTCCGAGCATGCGTCGGAATTTTGCGCGTCGGAATTGCTACAGACGATAGGAATTTCCGATAGAAACTTTTTCCGTCGGAAAAGTTGAGAACCCGCTCTCAATCTTTTGCTGGCCGAAATTCCTCCAGCAAAAGTCCGATGGAGCATACACACGGTTGCATTTTCCGACCAAAAGCTCACATCGGTATTTTGCTGGTGGAATTTCCGACCGTGTGTACGCGGCATAAGGCTTGGTTCACGTCTATGTGTTCCAGAATGTGCAAAAACAACATGTTGCACTTGTGGTGCCATTAATTGTTAATGGCACCCAAAAAGTGGCAAGCAAGCGTGCGTTTTGCCATGCGCAAAAAGTGCAACAAACGCAGCAAAAAGTGCAAAAAAGGCGGCAAAAAGTGCAAGCGGGAAAACTGCAAAAAGCTCCATGAGCTACTTTGCCGTGTTTGTCTCACATTGTGCAAAACCATCGACATCAATGGACCGCCCCACGCATGTCCCACAAAGCACAAGAATTGCATGCTTCAAATTGCTAGGTGTGAATGGGTCCAAAAATTCAATTAACACCTGAGCGTTTATTGAACATGTGCGATAAACTCATCTCGCGCTTGTAGTTCCATTCATTGTTAATGGCATGCCAAAAGTGGTAAGCAGACACATGGTTTTCCACACGTTTAACCACTTCAATACCGGACACTTTCACCCCCTTCCTGCCCAGGCCAAGTTTGCGATTTCAGCGCTCTCACACTTTGGATGACAATTACTCAGTCATGCAACACTGTACACAAATTACATTTTTATATATATTTTTTTTTAGACAGATAGAGCTTTCTTTTAGTGGTATTTAATCACCACTGGGTTTGTAGTAGTTTGCTAAATAATATATATTTAGCATATAGATTATATTTTAATATATTTTATATTATAAAAACATTTTGGAAAAAAATTGCAAATAATCTTTCTTCATAAATTTAGGCCAAAATATATTCTTTGGTGAAAATAACCCAAATCAGTGTATATTATTTAGTCTGTAGGAAAGAGTCCACAAACTATGGTGTATACTGTACTGTATATTGAAAATATATAGAGATAAGTATAAAAATTCATCAATCCTGATGTAATCTAATTTCTTAAAACCCTAAAATGCCGGCACAGTACAAATGTCACCCAAATGACCCCTTTTTGGAAAGTAGACAGTCCAAGACAGAGGTCCCCAACCTTTTTGGCACCAGGGACCGGTTTCACAGCAGTCGATTTTCCCAGGGACGGGGGGGGGGGGGCTTATGGTGTTGGGGGAGGGGATATTCAGGGAGTCTGTCCTCAGGCCACAATCCCCCCTTTATATCAGTGATCAGTGTCCTCAGTTCCCCTTCACATCACAGCCCCCCTTTACATTCCAGTGCACCTTTGCAGTGCAGTCCCCTTTACATCACAGTGCCCATTTACATGAATGTAACAGGGACTGTTGTGTAAAGGGGGCACTCTAATGCAAAGGGAACTGTACTGTAAGCAGGGGCGGACTGACCATTTGGCAACTTGGGCACTGCCCGAGGGCCCCAGGCCACTAGGGGGCCCCATCAGGGTTGCCAGCCTCAGTAAAACCAGGGACAGTATGTAAAAATCTGTGGGTTTTTTTTACATCTTTTTCTGAAATGTCCCTTACCGACATCTTTTTGGTCTAAAAATCACGAGATTATAGCTGCCCCACCTCTCCAGTACCTTCTTAGCCAATAGAAACATGTCTGTGTATACTGTGTGATTGTATACTGTGTGTGTGTATATTGTGTGGCCCCATAATCTCCTATTTCCCGGGGGCCCCCATGAGTTGTCAGTCCGTCCCTGACTGTAAGGCCCCTTTTAGACAGAGCAGATCTGTCCAAGTGGATCCGCTTGCTCAGCAAGGAGATCTCTCCCCTAATCCCCGCTGAGCAGGCAGATGACAGCCTGCTCTCCTCTATAGACATGTGCACTAACAAAAAATGTGTTTGTTTTTCATTTCATTTGTTTTGAGGTTTTCTTCATTTTTCGGGTCATTCGTTATGATCGAAATTTATAAATTCATAAATTTGTAAATTCGAAGATTTGAAAATCCTGAAATTCGAAAATCCAAAAATAAGAAAGAAAATCAGAAAGAACCAAAATTTGAAATAATAGCAAACTAAGGCCTCATGCACACGAGACGCTGTTAAACGCGCGTTCAGAGGCAGTTGGCCACTTTTTTCAACTGCACCTGAACGCATGCAATGTTATCCTATGTGTCCATGTACACAGTCTAGTTTTTTCCCGTTTTTATGCAGTTGCGTTTAACCTTGTTTTTCCAGAAGCAAAAAAATGCGTTCAGACACTTTGCTTTTCTGCTTTTCAGACGCAAAACGCAGCTAAACGCGGCTAAACGCAGGCACCTGCGTTTAGCCGCGTTTGCGTTTATAAGCCTTTTTAAAGGAACCAAAATTTTTGGAGCAGAAAACTCAGAAATATGATGGTAAACCATAAAAAATACTAGAAAAAATTGTTTAAAATGTCGTAATTAGTTTAGATAGTTCATAGAGCATATATACTCACTGATGTATACATGTTTGTGAAATGCATACATGTTTGTGAAATATCCAACGGACATTCGCTGTGCCATCAACGGATGGGTCCAATATCGACAAGCTCTGATTCTGGACCTCTCATGCAAATTTGCGATGACGTTGCTGCCGCATCAAGAGCGACATCAGGAGCATTTCCTGACATATATTCAATATGGGATCCATTTAAAAAAAAAACACTGCTCTCTCTGCTGCTGCTCACTCTGATCAAATTGGCAGAAATAGTTAATAATACATGCTTTCTGAGCTTGGGGAGGGTCTATATGATGTTATCTTTACAAATGCTTATAGACGCAAACGCGTCTAAACGCGGCATGAAAACACAGCAAAACGCGCGTTTTTAAACGCAGGTTTCTGCTTTTTAAAACATGCGTTCAGCAGAGTTTGCATCTGCGTCTCGTGTGCATGGGGCCTAACAATAACTAAGCATTAAATTATAGGTATTTGGCTGTTAGTGAACGTAACAAATACAAATTTATTCAAAATAACGAATGCTGCATCTAAACAAATGGAACGGAACAAATTAATTAATAATAAAACGTTTTTTTATTATTATTGTTATTTATTATTATTATTAATTCATTACGTTCTATTCATTTAGATACGGCATTTGTTATTTCGGATAATTCGTAACTTTGGATAAATTCTTATTCGTTACGTTCACCAACAGCCAAATTTGAAAGGAAATTCCAATACCTATAATTGAATAGTGAAGTTATTATTTCCGATTTTTTTTTTAATTTTCGGGTTTTTTAATTTTCGTTCTTATTTTCGGGTTTTTCGAATTTACGATTTTACAATTTACGAATTTATGAATAAATTTGTTAAACGGGTTTTCGTTAATTCAGGTATTTACGAATTAACAAATTTGTCGAAATTCTTTCAAAAATTGCACATGTCTACTCATCTATGGGGCGGTTGTATGGAAACGGACTGCATGTCCATTTCCATATGATTGTCATCCGTTCCGCCGGACTGATGGCGAACGTATTCCCATCCGTCTGTTTTTAGTGGACCGGATCGGATTGGATGCCGCTGGGTGTCAACGGACACATGTCCGCTGACATCCACCGCCCCATAGAGAACAATGGGCGATCCAATCGGGTTTGCCTAAAAAATGGACAGGCGAACTTGATCAGTCCACTGGTGTGAAAGGGGCCTAAAGGAGGAACTGTGATATAAAGAGGACTGAACTGTAAAGGGGCACTGTGATGATTACAGTGCCCCTTTATATTACAGTGCCCACTTGACAGTGCAGTCCCCTTTATATTACAGTACCCCTTTATATTACAGTGCAGTCCCCTTTTATATTACAGTGCAGTCCCCTTTATATTACTGTGCCCCTTTATATTACAGTGCAGTCCCCTTTATATTACTGTGCCCCTTTATATTACAGTGCAGTCCCCTTTGTATTACAGTGCAGACCCCTTTATATTACAGTGCCCACTTTACAGTGCAGTCCCCTTTTATATTACAGTGCAGTCCCCTTTGTATTACAGTGCCCCTTTATATTACAGTGCAGTCCCCTTTATATTACAGTGCAGTCCCCTTTATTTTACAGTGCCCACTTTACAGTGCAGTTCCCCTTATATCACTGGGCCCCTTTATATTACAGTGCAGTCTTCTTTGTATTACAGTCCCAACTTTACAGTGCAGTCCCCTTTTATATTACAATGCCCCTTTATATTACAGTGCAGTCCCCTTTATATCACTGTGCCCCTTTATATTGCAGTGCAGTCCCCTTTATAATACAGTGCAGTCCCCTTAATATTACAGTGCAGTCCCCTTGTATTACAGTGCCCACTTTACAGTGCAGTCCCCTTTTATATTACAGTGCCTCTTTATAATACAGTGCAGTCCCCTTTATATTACAGTGACCCTTTATATTACAGTGCAGTCCCCTTTATATCACAGTGACCCTTTATATTACAGTGCAGTCCCCTTTGTATTACAGTGCCCACTTTACAGTGCAGTCCCCTTTTATATCACAGTGACCCTTTATATTACAGTGCAGTCCCCTTTGTATTACAGTGCCCACTTTACCGTGCAGTCCCCTTTATATCACAGTGACCCTTTATAATACAGGGCAGTACCCTTTATATTACAGTGCCCCTTAATATTAAAGTGCAGCCCCTTTATATTACAGTGCAGTCCCCTTTATATTACAGTGCAGTCCCCTTTATATTACAGTGCCCCTAGCAATCACAGCCTCCTCCATCACAGTGCCCCTGCAGTCTGCCCCCCTTTCCTCTCTCGCCAATCTAATCTCTGCCTCCCCTGCTTATGACTCCTACTTTTGGCAGGACAGAGGCTGTGCTCAGTCCATGTTCATGGCTCCCAACTGTCCCTGATTTGGCGCAATGTCCCTCTGTCCCTCATTCCTCCTCATTTGTCCCTCATTTTGGTCTGATCTATATAGATGTATATAAAATGCAGTTTTTATCTTTCAAAAAGTGTTTCCCAGTGCTAAACCTTTCATCTGAAATCTAAATTTGTAAATTCCAAAAGCCAATATGAAGGAACAGTAGTGGTAAAAAAATAAATAAAGCACTTGTGGGTTTAATCAATCTTGTTTTTTTTGTACAATTCTCCTTTAAGTGGGCGTGGCAAGGGTGTGTCCTATGCCTGCATACTTTTTCTGATAGGTGTCCCTCATTCCCATCTCAAAAAGTTGGGAGGTATGCATGTGTCCTCTCCCGGCTCCCCCGCCCACCTAACAATGTCATCCTATCAGCAGGGCAGGGGGGCGGGAGGAGCTCTCCATTCCGATCTGCAGCTCTTCCCGCCCCCTGCTGCCCTGCTGAGTGGGTGACATCGTTGGCCGTGCGGGTGGAGGAGCCGGGAGAGGACACACGGGCATGTCCTCACAGCAGGAGGTGAGTGCCAACTGCAGTCTGTGATAGCTCTTTGCAGACCGTGGTCACCGCTTATCTCCTGATGCACAGTCCGTCATCAACAGGTCCGGGGGGGGGGGGGGGGGTTGGGCCGCGGACCTGGTGTATAGTAGGAGGCATGGCAAGTTTTTTTTTTATTTTTTGGCACAATTTTTTTGTAAAATTAAGAAATAAACAAGCATTTTCACTATTTTTTTTTTACATACTGTTACCAGTGCCGGGCAGAATTATCATATGACTGGTGTGGCGGTGATCAATTACACCAACTGGTGATAGTATGTAAAATAAAACAAAAAAATTATTTCTAAATTTTTTAACATTCTTTTTTTACCATTTTTTTTTGTTTACATACTGTGACCAGAGCAGTACCTTAGTAACCCTGTACTGTTCTGGGGAGGTGGTGATCGGGATTTTTTTTTTACATTATGATTTCTTATAACAGTGATAATCACGGTTATAAGCAATCCTTATTATGAATGGCATCTATTCATTAAAGTATAACTAGGGCAATGCAAAACTTTTTTTTCCATTTTGGATAGAGGGGAGAAGGATTAGTACCCCTGTCAGTTTTTATTGCTGTCTGTACCCCTGTTAAGGAGAGTCACCCTGTTTATTTGTCATGTTTACTATTATCATTGAAAGTGAAAGTAAAAGAAAATACCACATTTTGGGTTGTCCCCAGAGAGGTAATAGAGGGGAAATCTTCCAATGAGGGAACTAGTTCTGGTGACCTGAGGGTCCCCAAGAAATTCACATAATTTACAAGGATTTCCTCTCACTTCCTGTTTGGCTATGGGACAGGGAGGTGAAGGGGAATACCCGCAGTGGGGCATAGATGGCAAAAATAAACCTTGCAGGGGTTATACTCCAAAATGAAAAAATAAAATAAAAAAAAGTTTGCCTATAGTTTTACTTTCAGTGTGTAGTATTGTGATAGCTGTGATTGGTCACAGCTATCACATGGCATAGCTCTCAACTGTATCTGATTTTGAGGGACTGTCCCTGATTTTGAGCAATGTCCCTCATTCTCAATCATTTGTCCCTCATTTTGGTCTGATCCATATAGTTGTATATAAAATTCACTTTTTATTTTTCAAAAAGTGTTTCCCAGCGCTAAACCCTTTCATCCAATTTCTAAATTGCTGCATTTGTACATTTTAAAAGCCAATATAAAGGAATAGTAGTAGTAAAAAAAAGTAGTAAAAAAAAAAAAAAAGCACTTGTGGGTTTAAAGGGGTTGTAAAGTTTTTTTCACCTTAATGCATTCTATGGTGAAAAAACATCTGACAATGCCGGCCCCCCATCCCCCTGTTTTACTTACCTGACCCCTCGAAAGTCCCGCGCTCGCCCCCCCACATCCTCTTCGCCGCTCACCCTGGCCGTTGATTGGCTAGAGTGGATGGATTGAAAGCAGCGCAGCCTTTGGCTCGCACTGCTGTCAATCACATCCAATGAAGCAGCGCGCTAGGGGGGGGCGGGGGTGGTGCCGAGTAATACAGTGAGCGGCTACGGCCACCAGCTGTATCAAGGGAGCGCGCCCGCAAGCACTCCACACCATGCAAGGGAGCTCACATGAAGTTGTGGAAGCCTTGTGGGAGGGAGCCGATACGGCCGCTGAGGGACTCCAGAAGACCAGGTTCGGGGCCACACTGTGCAAAACGAGCTGCACAGTGGAGGTAAGTATAACATGTTTGTTATTTTAAAAAAAAAAAATGTTTGCCTTTAGTCATCCTTTAATCAAACTTTTTTTGGTTAATTCACCTTTAAGGGGGTGTGGCCTATGCCTACATACATTTGCCAGTAGGTGTCCCTCATTACCATCTCAAAATGTTGGGAGGTGTGATATGGTACAGATGCACTGATTTGCCCTGTCTGTACCAATGCGATTACTGTGACCAATCACAGAGATCAACACAATAGTACACAATGAATAGCATGTGATCGCCATGATTGGTCACAGCGATCACATGGTACCGGGTCGGCCCAGTACCATCAACGGTTATCCCATGTGTCCTCATAGCAGGTGACAAATTGGGTCGCAGGGCGCCCCCTAGGGGTCAGAATGGGAGAGCTTCTGCTTGACTGCACGCTCACGACCCGGTTCTGAGCTCTGTGACCGTGGCTGCGGGACCCCGCGGGCCCGATAGCCGCCGGTGTCCCGCGATCTGGTCACAGAGCTGAAGAACGGGGGGGGGGGGGGGAGTGTAAACAAACCTCTCCCCGCGCTTCCTAATGAGGCTGTCACTGATTGTCTGTTCCCTGTCATAGGGAACAGACAATCATAAATGCTTCACAAATCTGTCAAAATGCGCAGTATAAAAAAATGCTCAAAAAGCTACCTTGGCACATTTTTCACCTTATGTATAGAAACCAAAGGGCTGCCCCATGCGTGTGATTGAAAAACGCATACACAAACACGCGGCACGATTTTACACGCAAAAGAAACGCTCAAACCTCAGAAACCTGAAAATAATGCTCAAGAACGCTTGTTTAAATGCTTAAAAAAAAATAAAAAATAAAAACAAAAAAAAACTTGTAAAATAACCAAAGATGTGCGAATGCCGCCCCAGAGCTTAATCCGAAGGGCAGTAAAAGCCGCAGTTTTACCGCTCCCGACCGCCCACCTAAATAAAGGGCAAGCAGCCGCTCAGGGCTGCCCACATGATGTGCCAGTCGCAACCCACAAAGGGTGGCCATACACCCTTCAATAAACGATCGATCTCTTCTGATAGGAAGAATTGATCAACTGTACACAACACATTGGCTGATCTGCCACACGCAGGGCACTGGATTTCAGATGAGAGTTGGAAGAAACAATCATAGATCATCGATCGTGTCTCAGTTTCCACCATGCAATCTCATAATCTGATCAATCAAAATACAATCGTATTCATGAACAAAGTGCAACAGACAGTGCTTCCGATCGATGATCAAGAATGTCCTGACTGATTGATTCCATTTCATCACACATCAATAAAAAAATATTGGAAGTGTGTGTGGCCACCAAAGTGTATAGGGGCACGGCGCGACTGTGTGCGATCCATTGTGGTTCCCCCTTTATAGAGCTTGTTCACACTAGTGGTTGGGGGCGGGAAAACGCCATGGTTGAGCTGCGCTTTTACCCCCTCCAACCGCTACCCTCTTTAACTGCAGGGGAAGGGTGTACACACGCCAGAGCCGCCATGCTTTGTTGCTTTTGACGGACACAGCGATAAAGACTTCACAAATCACCTGCTCACCACCTATCAAATGCCCTCTGAAAACCGTTCCACCGCAGATCGCTCTTCAGAGGGGCAGTGAGGTCTGAGCGATGTGAATGAGCCCCCCCCCCCCCCCAGGGAGGTTCTTCTTTCTATTGGATCTCCAGAAAGGGAAGTTTAGGGACCCCCCCACCCAAAAAAAAAACAGACACAGAGCAAAGAATACACCTTTCAGGGTTTAACACTTTCCTACTATCCAAAAAATAAATAAAAATTAGGGTTTAACCCTTTCCTATCAAAATAATATCAAGGTATAAACCTTTCCCATAAGAAAATAAATTCAGGGTTGAACCCTTTCCTATTATAACCCCCCCCCCCCCCCCCCAAAAACAAAAAAATCAGGATTTAACCTTTTCCTATCATCAAAAAATAAAAAAATAAATAAAAAGGGTTTAACCCTTTTGTATCATAAAAAAATATATATCAGGGTCTAACCCTTTCCTTTCCTAACCCCCCCCCCCCCCCAATAATAAAAATAAATAAATCAGGGTTTAACCCTTTCCTACTATCAAAAACTGAAATAAAATATCAGGGTTAACCCTTTCCTATCAACCCCCCCCCAAACAAATCAGGGTTTAACCTTGACCTATAAAAAAAATGATCACGGTTTAACCCTTTAGTATCATAAAAAAATATATATCAGGGTCTAACCCTTTCCTGCCCTAAACCCCCCCCCCCCCCCCCAATAATAAAAATAAATAAATAAAAAAAATATAAAAATAAAATAAAATCAGGGTTTAACCCTTTCCCATTATCAAAAACTGAAATGAAATATCGGGGTTTAACTCTTTTCTATCATAACCCCACCAATAAAAA
This sequence comes from Lithobates sylvaticus, assembly GCA_028564925.1. Lineage (NCBI taxonomy): Eukaryota > Metazoa > Chordata > Amphibia > Anura > Ranidae > Lithobates > Lithobates sylvaticus. The sequence continues at coordinate 66,574,513 of CM053030.1, forward strand.
GATAAGGGTTTAACGCTTTCCTATCAAAATAATATCAAACCTTTCCTATCATAAAAAAATTCAGGATTTAACCTTTTCCTATCATCAAAAAATAAATAAAAATCAGGGTTTAACCTTGTCCTATAAAAAAAATGTATCAGGGTTTAACCCTTTTGTATCATAAAAAAATATATATCAGGGTCTAACCCCTTCCTATCCTACCCCCCCCCCCCCAATAAAAATAAATAAATCAGGGTTTAACCCTTTCCTACTATCAAAAACGAAAATAAAATATCAGGGTTAACCCTTTCCTATCAACCCCCCCCCCCAAAAAAAAATCAGGGTTTAACCTTGACCTATAAAAAAAAAAAATGATCACGGTTTAACCCTTTTGTATCATAAAAAAAATATATATCAGGGTCTAACCCTTTCCTGCCCTAAACACCCCCCCCCCCCAAATAAAAAAAATCAGGGTTTAACCCTTTGCTATTATCAAAAACTGAAATAAAATATCAGGGTTTAACCCTTTGCTAACACCACCCCGCCCCCCCCCAAAAAAATAAAAAAAAAAGGATTAGGGTTTAACCCTTTTGTTTCATAAAAATATATATATCAGGGTCTAACCGTACCCCCCCCCCCAAATAAAAATAAAATAAATCAGGGTTTGACCCTTTCCTATTATCAAAAACTGAAATAAAATATCATAACCCTTTGCTAACACCACCCCGCCCCCCCCAAAAAAAATAAAAATAAAATGATCAGGGTTTAACCCTTTCCTATAAACACACTCTCCCCCCCCCACCCAAAAAAAATGAGGATCTAACTTTTTTCTAACCCCACCCTTCAAATATATATATATATATATATATATATATATATATATATATATATATATATATATATATATATATATATATATATATATATATAAGAGACTAACATTTTCCTATTATAACCCCCTCCCCAAAAAAATATAATTAAAAAAATCAAAAGGGGGTTTAACCCTTTCTTGTAAAAAAAAAAAAAAAAAGTTTAACCCTTTCCTACCACCCAAAAACAAAACTCAGGGTTTAGCAATTTCCTATTATTAAAAAAATAAAATAATAATAATAATAATAAAAAGAGGGGGGGGGGGGTTAACCCTTTCCTGTCATCATTTATTTTTATTTATTTTTCTAAAGTTTATCCCTTTCTTATCACCCAAACAAAACTCGGGGTTTAGCGAGTTCCTGGAAGTGATAGTGGAGTCTTGTGATCGCACAGAGGTGATCGGTGTGTGTGGGTGAGGAGGTGTAATAGGAGGAGGAGGAGGAAGGAGGGAAGAGGAGGAGGAGGAGGAGATGATCGGAGGGCACTCCGCTTTATTTAGGACCCCGGGGGAAGCTGCAGCTGATGGACCAGAGAGAGAGGAGCGGAGAGGAGAGAAGAGCACCACCTACATAACCCGACCATCTAAGCTGCCCACATCTCACAGTGCGATCGGAGCGGAGAGGAGCGCTAACATCCCATACATCGTCCGATCATCATCCCCGATCTCTGCATGGAAAGTGGCCGGACACACAACTTCTGCTGGACCTGTGCTGGATCTCTCATCGTTCTGCTGGGCTTTATAGGGATTATTAGAGTGTGATCGCTGGTCGGACAGGGATTGGGTAAGTGGAGATTGTCCTGAGTGTGGGGGGTGTAGAACAGGTGGATCTTATATTGATCATCATCAGGGAGATCGGGGCATTTAAAGTGATCTGCTGGGCTTTGTGGTCCCCTATTGGTCTGCGATTGGGATGAGATTTATGGTGGTCATACACGCTACTTTTTAATCGTCCAATCCATGTTTGATTCAATCAGAATGATCGAATCGACAATCCTACTAGATAAACCTTCCCTTCCGATCAATTTACATTGGATTCAATCAAACGTAGTCAGTCATTGATTATTGATCGGCAGCACTGAGATACTTTTGTTCATGTATTCAGTTGTATTTTAATCGATCAGATTGTATGGTGGAAACCGATGCGATCGATCACTTATGCTTTTTATATTTTTTCCAAAATCAGAGATGTGATTGATCTCTTGCTATTTATCGAAATCCAATTCCCTCTGTGTCCTATCAATCGATTGAAATAATCAATCATCATGTATCATTACTGTCCCCTAAACCAAGAGAACCTGTCTGAAGCTGACCACACACTATACAATCTGATTGTACAATCTCATTTTACTATGTTATGAGGACTAAAGAATCCATCCATTTAGTATTACAACAGGCAGGTCCTTGTATTAGTAGTTGGTGGTAGATCGAAATGATACAATCAGATTGTAGAGTGTGTGTGATCAGCCTAAAGGTGGCCACACACCTATCGATGTGATCATACAATCCATCGTTCCATGCAACTAAAATGATCTCCTAGGATAGGAATCAGATATATACAGACCATTTATTTGATCGATTGGCTGTGATGGAATTTTTATCAATTGCTGCCAAATAATGAAACCAATATCTGTCTGTGTGTTGGTGGGCATACACAGATCGAGTCTTCTCAGTGGTCACATTTTTCGATTTGAGAAGCTCTATCTGGCAACAAAATTAACCTTTGATCCACGAAACGCGTATTGCAGGAAGGGGGGGGATCGATCGATATATAATCAGAATTATTAATTCTGGATATTTTGCTCTGATTTTTATTTCACTGTGGGTGACCAGTTAGGAGTGATCGACTGCCAAGCAATCACATTGATCAATCTTTGTATTATCATACAATCAAAACATTACGTGTACGATCAAGTGTTTTTTTTATTTTGAGAGCCAATCATAAAACAGATCAATAAAATTATCATCTTTTAACAGATCATTTCTGATCACATTTTAAATCGATACTCTGTGTTCAATGTATTAATCAATAATGAATGGCTCCTTGCGATCGCTCGTATGTAGTACAGTCCTAGTCAATGTGTATGACCACCAGAACACCTACTAGTGGGGAATGACCAGTCCTGATAACCAAACTGCCACAGGACTTGCTGGAACTTGTAGTTGTAGGTCACAAGTTCCATTTAATGCAATGGGACTATTTATTGTCTGGATCCCATCCCAGTAAATGTATCAGAACTGAATTTTAAAACCTAGTAATATGGATAGGAATGATCTTCTTGCATAGCTGATCAATGTTCCAGGCAGGGACCTCTCTAGAATTAGGGTCTTAGAACAGGGACCACTCTATAGGGTTAGACTCCAGGAACAGGGACCTATCCAGGGTTAGCCTCCAAGGACAGAGACCTGTATGGGGTTAGGATCCAAGAAAGTGGACCTGTCCTCTAGGGTTAGGATCCACTAGGAACAGGGACCTGTATGAGATTGGGCTCTAGGAACGAGGACATCTCCAGGGTTAGGCAACATGAAAAAATGGGACCTCTCCAGGGTTAGGCTTCACAAAAAAGGGGACCTCTCCAGGGTTAGCCTCCAAGGACAGGGACCTGTATGGGGTTGGGCTCTAGGAGCGAGAACCTCTTCCAGGGTTAGGATCCAAGAAAGGGGACCCTTCCAGGGTTAGGATCCAAGAAAGGGGACCCTTCCAGGGTTAGGATCCAAGAAAGGGGACCTTTCCAGGGTTAGGATCCAAGAAAGGGGAGCTCTCCAGGGTTAGGCTCCAAGAAAGGGGAGCTCTCCAGGGTTAGGCTCCAAGAAAGGGGAGCTCTCCAGGGTTAGGCTCCAAGAAAGGGGAGCTCTCCAGGGTTAGGCTCCAAGAAAGGGGAGCTCTCCAGGGTTAGGCTCCAAGAAAGGGGAGCTCTCCAGGGTTAGGCTCCAAGAAAGGGGAGCTCTCCAGGGTTAGGCTCCAAGAAAGGGGAGCTCTCCAGGCTTAGGCTCCAAGAAAGGGGAGCTCTCCAGGCTTAGGCTCCAAGAAAGGGGACCTCTCCAGGGTTAGCCTCCAAGGACAGGGACCTGTATGGTGTTGGGCTCTAGGAGTGAGAACCTCTTCCAAGGTTAGGCTCCAAGAAAGGGGACCTGTCCTCTAGGGTTAGAATCCAATAGGAACAGGGACCTGTATGAGATTGGGCTCTAGGAACGAGGATTTCTCCAGGGTTAGGCTTCACGAAAAGGGGACCTCTCCAGGGCTAGCCTCCAAGGACGGGGACCTGTATGGAGTTGGGCTCTAGGAGCGAGAACCTCTTCCAGGGTTAGGATCCAAGAAAAGGGACCTCTCCAGGGTTAGGATCCAAGAAAGGGGACCTCTCCAGGGTTAGGATCCAAGAAAGGGGACCTCTCCAGGGTTAGGCTCCAAGAAAGGGGACCTCTCCAGGGTTAAGCTGGCTACACATTATTCAATTTTCTTTAGGTTTACCTTCTACAATGTAGTGTAAGGACATGCCTGATTGCATACAATTTTTTTTAAAGTGTTTAGATTTGACCTCGTATTATATGGTTTGGGTAAATCTAAAGGAAAATTGTATAATGTGTAGCCAGCTTAAGAACGGGGACTGTCAGAGTAGATTGGCGTCAGCTGAGCACTCCAGGATGCAGCAAGACAGTACCTGATAGAGATGCTAATTGACTGATTTATCTGCTCACGGAGAGGTGTCAATTGAATTAGTAGAGCAATGTAAGCTCAGGCTGGCTGCCTCATCCCAGAAATGGGAGGACTACTGGTCCCAGCAGGCTTTGTTGTAGTAGCCCTCCAGTTGCCTTAGTGAAGCTGTTTGCCCATGTCTAGTATTGGGACTTATTCAGTAAGGCTGGATTCACACCTATGGCATTTTTAGTGCTTTTTGCAGATTTGCACTATAGTCCATTTACTATGGTTTCCTATGGAACACGTTCTGTAGTGCAAAAAGCACTAAAAATGCATAGGTGTGAATCCAGCCTTAGAGGAGATGGGGGGGGGGGGGGGGCAATAATCCATATGGAGCCAATAGGTATAGCGTTTAAAGATTTATACACATTAAGAGGATATGTAGACTTCCACATATATAGAGCCAATAACATTTTATCTTTTTGAAGTTTAATTTCCAAAAACCGAAAATGTAAAGTAATTGATACAATATGTACGTTTCCCATTCCTGGTTCCTTCTCTTACTAAGCACATGCTGAGATCTGATATCCCGGTATTCAATCCAGTGTATATGGGTGTTTAATGTTTCCCTTTACTTGTATCGGGGGACTAAAACAACGTAGTTGGCACCTCCTGCCTTGCAGCACTGGGGTCCTCAGTTTGAATCCCAGCCGTGGGGGGGGGGACTATCTACATCAGGGGTCTCAAACTGGTGGCCCTCCAGCTGTTGCAGAACTACAAGTCCCATCATTCCTTTGCCTATGGGACTCATGCTTGTAACTGTCAGCCTTGCAATGCCTCATGGGAATTGTAGTTCTGCAACAGCTGGAGGGCCACCAGTTTGAGACCCCTGGTCTACATGGAGTTTGCATGTTCTCCCTGTGCTTGTGTGCGTTTCCTCCAGGCTCTTCAATTTCCTTTGCACTCCAAAGACCTGCTGGCAGGTTAATTGGCTTCTTTCCAAATTTTCCCTTTTTAGTATGTGAATTGGGGACCTTAGATTGTAAGCTTCTTGAGGACAGGGACTGATGTGAATGTAGACTGCTGTGTCACTGCTATATAAATACTGGCTGTGGACCCCTTGCTTGGTGGTTAGCACTTCTGCCTTGTAGCACTGGAGTCCTCAGTTCAAGTCCCAGGGCAGGACCTGTGTCCTCAGGACAAGGAGTTTGCATGTTCTCCCTGTGCCTGCATGGGCTACCTCTACCTCCGGGTGCTCCGGTATCTTCCTACCTTCCAAAGACCTGCTGGCAGGTTAATTGGCTTCTTTCCAAATATCCCTTTTTAGTATGTGAATTAGGGACCTTAGATTGTAAGCTTCTTGAGGACAGGGACTGATGTGAATGTAGACTGCTGTGCTTGTATGGGCTACCTCTGGGTGCTTCGGTATCTTTCTACCTTCCAAAGACCTGCTGGTAGGATAACTGTCTCCTGTCTACAATGCTCCGAGTATAATATTCTGAGAACGCCCCAAATGGCTGCCAACAGCACAATGGGTTCCCAGGGAGAGGAGCGCTATATAAATTTGACTGATTTGAGATGCCCCTGTACGGTGGCCATAGTGCCCATTTGTCACCTTTCCATACCCAAGCCACCGTTCCCATCGACCACATATAAGTGCGGAATAAACCTGCAAAGACTTTCCAGCAGCTTGTAGACTTTCTCTGGTGATATCTGCCCATGATCCATCTACTGCTAACCCTTACATTGCCCGATCCGATCGACGACCCTGCTTGTAGTGTAACCGTTCCCGAAAGTCGGCACTTAACGATTAAACGCATTGCATTCCCTTTTTTTTGTTTTTCCTCCAGGTCTACGGAGATCGCCTGGACATGGCAGTGTGGAGCGAGCGGCTTGTGAGCCAGAGCTCTTGCCCTGACTGCTGAGGGCAGCCAACGTCTCGGAGCGGAGAAGACGTCCACGCCGTCCTACTTTTTAGTTATTGTTTTGAGCCCCGCGGTTCACACCTGCACCAATGCAATTCAAACTGTTCCCCTTCGCCCTCATCATCCTGAACTGTGTGGATTACAGCCAATGCCAAGCCAACCGATGGAGACGGAGCAAGAGAGGTCAGTGCTGGCCCGGGGACTGATGGCGGGAGGGCTGGAGAGCATCTACGGGAGCACACGTGTCTTCTACAAACATCCATATGTTATCTGATCCATAGGGTGTTACTGGGAGACGGTGCTGGTGTCATAGAGCCCCGTGTCTGGGTCCTGAGACGCACGCTCTACAAACTGCATTATCCTACTAGAACAATAGGTGGTGTCCTACTATAGAACAAGACTCTCAGCATATGGCCAGAGCTACTAGCAGAATAATGTCTAAAGGGTAGACCAGCCTTTCTCAGCCCTTACAACTTGAAATAACCCTTTAAATAACCACTTTTATCTACAGCTTGTGGTACATTAGTGTAATGATCAGCCAGTAGAAGGTTCCTTTTTATTTGAGGTCACTTTCGCAAAGCAGGAACAAGCATTCCTACCCGTGAATTTGGTAGAGCGATTTGCGCGTGATTTCTTATGTTAAACATAGAGCAGCTCATTCACTTCATGGGCTACCCTATGCGTATAGATAACAACGCAACAATAATTTTTATATAATAGTGTGATACTACTTGACCACTTTTTTGTTTTTCTACTACTGTATGCGTATTTGTCACCTGGAAACAAGCTCTTGCTCCTTCATTGGCGACAAACGTGCCGCGTTTTTTAAAACTCGCATTTTGCGGCAATCGCCACGTGATGATCGCAGCAGAATCGCATCACATTTGGGGGTCCATTAAAGAATAAGAGCACCCAAAAGCGCATTGTGCATTCTGCTGTGATATGGGATGGCGGGCAGAATCGTGGCGGTGATACCAAATCGCGAAAGGTGACCGGTGCCCTAGGGCATACCTCCCAACATTTTGCGACGGGAATGAGGGACACCTACTAGCAAATGTATGTAGGCATAGGACACACCCCCTGCCACACCCCCTTAAAGGAGCATTAACCAGAAAAAAAGGTTAATTAAGTCCACAAGGACTTTTTTCAAATTTTTTTTTTATTTATTTTTTTTATCACTACTATTCCTTTATATCGGCTTTTAAAATGTACAAATTCAGCAATTTAGAATTTAGATGAAAGGTTTAGCACTGGGAAACACTTTTTCAAAGCTAAAAAGTGCATTTCATATACAACTATATGGATCAGACCAAAATGAGGAGGAAAAAGGGACAGAGGGACATTGCTCCAAATTAGGGACAGTCCCTCAAAATCAGGGACAGTTGGGAGCTATGCCCTAGGGTGCCCATGCACATCACACCCTGAATACACAATTTTGGCAAAAGGGGAGATTGTAAAACGAGGACACGCCTAGAAATTGATTGGCTTGTATGTCAGGTCACACAGGCCCCCCCCCCCCACATTACATGGTGGTTGGTAGATATAAATGAGATCAGGCAATCGGATTGTATAGTGTATGGACAGCTTTGCAAAGAACTAAAAAGTGTCAGGGGTTACTTGGGTGCTGCAGTGACTGCCGGCTGAGAACCAACTGGTTTAGAGACTATAAAATGAATTTCTGTGTAGCAATTGGGGATTTCCCTTGCTTGATGTCTCATGAAAACATTGTCACTAGAACAGTAACGGAGGGCAAAGCTCTCTAACGAGCCCCTGATGGCAGTAAAAACCTGACAGGGGTTCTATTACTTTCCCAAACAAGTTTTTTTTTTTGTCTGGACATACAGTACACATAAGTAGGTGATTATGGTGTAAACTGTCTTACTGCTCTGATTTGTGTATGTGTGTGTGTGTGCAAAGAGGAGATCAAACCTGACCATCTGATGGCCAATGGGACTAGTTGGGGACATCCTATGATGGCTTGTAGAAGGGTGCTAAAAGGCTGGGGGGGGGGGGGGGGGGGAGAACCTGGGAAACTTCTTTGTGTGCCTGATGCCAATATTTTGCTGATCTCTTCAATATATGGGGATATTGTTTAATGAAACCTTACAAAAGTTTGTAGATATTATTATTATTATTATTACTGTATATTCTCTCTAGTCCTTGAGGACTGGAGTTGTGAAGCAGATCTTGCAGTAGACAAACTGTCATTTTTAGGTCCCACTTGTGCTTTTTGTATGGCTAAATCCCTGTCTATGTTGAGAATACTGCGCATGTCAATGCAAGATGGGGGGGGGGGGGGGGGGGGGCAGGTTGGCCAATGGGAGTTGCTTACTAATGCAGTGCCTATACAGGACCTCTAATTTTTAGATGAATGAGTTTAACTGCAACATTTTGTCGTAGATTAGTCAGTTCTGACTAGTTTCCACGTGCAATGCTCAGCTGGCTAGGAAAATTTTGATTGATTCCCCACTGTGTCGTGGTCAGAATGAGTCTCGTATGTATATATAAAACTATTTTTTCTTTACTTACTCAAAATGAACTAAACTAGTAAAGGGAAATAAGAAAATAAAAAATAAATAAAAAAAAACATTTTAGGAATTTTCGGGTAATCGTCAAGAAGCTGGAATTTAAAAGGAAATGCATGCAAAAATATAGTAGTAAACCCAAAAGAAATTAAGAAATACATTTTTTGAAAATATTTAAAAAAAGTGTGTGTGTGTATATATGTGTGTGTATATATGTGTGTGTATATATGTGTGTGTATATATGTGTGTGTATAATGTGTGTGTGTGTGTGTGTGTGTGTGTGTGTATATATATATGTATATATATATATATATATATATATATATATATATATATATCTATCTATCTCACTTTTTTTTTTTTTTTTTTTTTTATATTTTCTAAAAATGTATTACTTAATTTCTTTTGGGTTTATTATATTTTTACATGTATTTCCTTTTTAAATTCCAGCTTCTTGCCGCTTTCCAGAAAATTCCTAAAATTATGTTTTTTAAACATCTGTGTTATTCATTTATTAATACCTTTTTTTTATTTTTTTTATACCCATTATATTTTTTTTTTTTTCATTCTGCTTGTACAATACTCTTTTTGAAGAAGTTGCCGTTGTACCATACTGGAAATGACCAAGCTTTATCTTAAGTTACTGTAGACCATCAGCTTGGCTGGAGATCTGTAGAGGATCATGTGACTGGGTGTTGTTGTTTTTCTTGCGTTTTGTAGCGCATATGGAAATTCAGGTCAGCCAAATCTCATTGACTTTAGTAGCGCAGTTCAGAAGCTGCGTTTTTAACCTGCGTTACGTTGTTTCTGTGGTTGCAGCTTTAATGAGGTGCATTTTGAAGTGTAGGCTGAGCAGGTCATAAGCAGCGTTACGTTTTTAAATGAAGAATGCAGCGTTTGACTAGAACGGCTGTCCTTGTTAATACTAAAGGAGAAGTTGGTGGCCAGCCTTGGTCTATAGTCTTTAAGGATTACATAGTTGAAGTTCTTAGCAGGAACTTTACAATGAGTGGGTACACAGAACTCGCTCCCAGTGATGACGGCTGCTTTAGTAATAGAACAAGATCTTTTCAGAGGGCTTCTGACTCCAGACACCTCATAATGAGGGTAAAGAATAATTTAGCTGGCATTCCATGGACGCTGCGATTTCCAAGGTGTTTTTTTTTTTTTTTTTTTTTAAATCTGTTACCAATTTGGACCTTGGCAGATACTGGTTGACATTTGTTACAGCATTTATTGTGGGATATTGGATAGTTTTAAGCTGTGTAGATTTTAGCCTGCTAAGTGCATGAACTTTCTTAAAGGGTCCCGAAAAACTGCCACCATTGAGAGAGGATAGGACATCCTCTGTCAGTGGTGGGAGTTTTTGGGAGATTCTTTGAGAGGTGACTGGTAACATTCATAGACTGGTTTATCTGTGTCCCTATGCTGGGGTAACAGTGAGACTCCACAAGATGGTGGTGGTACAGCCAGTTGCTGTGGCTGGTGGGCTTCATAACGGAAGTCCTGAGCGGTAAGAGTACACAGTGGTTGAGTAGAGTGTCCTTCCAGCCCCTGTCAAAAAATAAATAAAATACCAGTTTTGGGTGGACCAACTATTTGGGTTCCATCATCCAAGTATAGTAGACAGTTGGCCAACCCTCCTTTGCAAGGCATGCTACAACTTGTAGTTCCTCAATAGCTGTAGATGCATTTCCTGTACTTCCCCCACCATAAAGCAATGCTCTTCATATGGATGAGTTTTCTCTGCTGATAAAACTTTGGCTGATGCAAACATCAGCAGAGAGTGGCACACCTTGGCACTGAATGTTTTTGGCCAATTATCTGGTATACGCTGAGCTGCTGACAGCAAATCTAATCTCAGATTTATCATCCATTAGTGAAGGTTCTCGCAAGGAATCCATATAGACACGGTGTAGGTTTTCACTGCATAAAAACTACTCTGCATCTCTTCCTACTATATCAACAAATACCTGAGGTTTATGTCCGCCTACAGAGCCGAAAACCAGTATGATTAGAGGACTAAACTGGACTTGCATAATGAGGTCTCATATTAACCAGTCAGTTCTTTTTGTAGAGTAGGGGTGACGTATAGGTGCAACGCAGGACTGTATGAAGTAAACAGTTGAGGGGGGGGGGGGGGGGGGGGGGGGATAAGGATAAACCTGTTTTTGTATTGTGCAACTTAGATTTTGTGTACATGTGTTGGGTTTTTTTTTTTCTTTTTATTATAGTTAAATAAAAAATTTTAAATTATATTTATTTCATAATATGTATTAATAATAATTATAATACAACTACTAATAATAATTTTATTAGTAGCATTATTCGTTTTATTAATTATGTATGTATATGTGTGTGTATGTGTATATATGTGTGTGTGTGTGTGTGTGTGTGTGTATATATATATATATATATCTAATAAAACTATTATTAGTAGTTTGAATTGTATTATTATTATTCATATTTATTATGAAATAAATATAATTTAAAATATATAAATATTCTCTATCCTAATTAATAATAAAACTACTACTAATAATAAAAAGACATATTTATTATGACATAAATATAATTTAAAATGTTTATTTAACTCTAATAAGGAAAAGATTGGGGTGGGGGATACAAAAAAACAAAACATGTACACCTCCCAAATCTAAGTTGCACAATACAAAAACAGGTTTATCCTTACACCCCCCCCCCAACTGTTTACTTCATACAGTCATAAAGGCACCAACTGGTTAATATGAGACCTCTTTATGCAAGTCCAGTTTAGTCCTTTTAATCATACTGGTTTTTGGCTCCAATTTATAAATAGAAATGTTTTTTAAAAAAAATATTTTAAATTTTCTTTGATTTGCTGCACTGTACATAGAAAGCTAGTTTAAATATAGACATGGGCTCCCAAAATATTTTCATAGCTGCTGACATAAACATGTTCCATTTTTACGATTATGTCTATCCTTTTTTTTGTTTAGCATGGGATGTTTTTATTTTTTGAATTGTGTTTTTTTGTTGGTTGACTGTACATTACAATAAAATGGAAGTGAGAGGGCTTTTCAGTGCCAGGAGAGTTAATATTCCTGAGCCCTGCCTCCCCAGATTTCACAGCCAATAACCATAAAGTCATCGCTGTGAAGTCACAAAGGGGGAAACAAATTGAAGAATTCCCGAACAAAGCAAGGTATGTGTTTTCTATATGGTTTCTTTTCTAGTATAATAAACCATTGTCCTGCAAATAGAATGCAAGGAATTGCCCAACTAACCCCCCCCCCCCCCCACTCACACACAGAGGAAAGCCATTTACGAGACATTGATTGATTATGCCTACTAAATATTATCACTAATTGTATTTCTACATAAATTGTAAGGTATTAATGCACCACAGTGTAACTAATTCTGTCCGGGAAGTCACCGTCATATTGACTTATTAAAAAAGCAAACCACCATGTGCAAAGCTATCTAAAGCATCCGATAAACGGTCATCGTCATCCTCGTTCTTGCTGTGACTATTTGACAAATGGAGTCAAGACACTATATATAGGTTATTGCACTCCACATATTATCATTGCTGTTTCTGCTGCTTTATTAGAACCATAAAAGATGAACATCGCTCTCAGGGTCCCACCTGTATTAAAGATCCCAAAAGTAATTGCCAGGTCACATGACCAGCGCCGAGGCACCTGGGAGCATCATATTGCTTTGCTTGCAAATATTACAATGCAAGAATAATTCTAACCTAGTAAGTGTGCCAGGCATAGGTGTGCAAAGTCTATTGCATTAGGGTGTGCACCCCAAAGCTCAAACACACACTATTGATCACTCACTGTGATTTCGAAAAGGAAGGGGCAGGTAAATTACACATTTACCAGCCCCTTTCCCCACTCATCCTAAAACATCCCCCTGTGTGTGCCTGCAGCAGAAGCCAGTGGGAGAGGAGGAAAGCTGGCAGTGCTGTTGGGGAAATGGGGAGGGGGGGGGCAATAGGGGGAATCTGTGCTGCACAGAATGATTAGTGTGTGTGCCTGGGCACACCTGGCACACCCTGTGCACATGCCTATGGTGCCATGTGTTGGCTTGGGCAGTCACTGGATGCAAACATGCAATGGCATTTGTTGAGGGGGGGGGGAAAGCAAAACAAATCTGCAACAGGACAACCCATTTTGCAAACTTTTTGTAGCTGGTAATACCTTTTTTATAATTGCATTATTGGAGAGTGGATTGAATTCTACGTGCCACTCTTATGCCCTGTACACACAGTCGGATTTTTCGATCGAAAATGTTCCATGGGAGCTTGTCGCAAATTCCGACGGTGTGTAGGCTTCATCGGACATTTTCCATCGGAATTTCAGACACCCAAAATTTGAGATCTGGAACTCAAATTTTCCAACAAAATGTGTACACAATTCCGACGCACAAAATTCCACGATTGCTCGGAATCAAATAGAGCCGCACTGGCTATTGAACTTCATTTTTTCTTCGGCTCGGCGTACGTGTTGTACGTCACCACGTTCTTGACGTTCAGAATTTCCGACAAGATTTGTGTGACCATGTGTATGCAAACAAGTTTGAGCCAACATCCGTCGGGGGGGGGGGGGGGGGGGGGGGCGGACGTGGATTTTGTTGTCGGAAAATTGTGTGTACAGGGCATTTGAGTTGCTTACAGGTTCATTTTTATAACGGCAATGTAGTGTCATCCTGGGGCAGAATTGAGAAGTGCACAAGCATCATGGGAAATGTAGTTTCAAAACATCTGGGGTGCCAAGGTTCGCCATCACTGGCCTATGTAAACAAGGCAGATTGCTGTTCTGTCAGTACAGAAGGTATGGATCCATGCTTTCCCCTAGTAAAAGCAGGTGTGAATGTGCGCAGCCACCGGCTCGCTCCCGCTGTGATTATTCCACCACCCACCGATCATCCTGCAGAGACACAGAACAGCAGTCTGCCTATGTAAACAAGGCAGATCAGTGTTCTGACTGGAGGGAAGGCAAGGATCTTGTGTCAGTTAACCCTTTGATCTCCCCTGATGTTAACCTCTTCCCAGCCAGTGTCTTTAGTACAGTGACGATGCATATTTTTAGCACTACTCACTGTATGCGTGTCGCTGGTTTAAAAAATGTCCGTGTCTGATTTTGTCTGCTGCAATATCATTCTCGCTATAAGTCGCTGATCGCTGCTATTACTAGTAAAACAAAAAAAAAATCAAACTCCATAAATTTATCCCATAGTTTGTAGATATACCTTTTACGCAAGCCATGTACACTTATTGATAGCGATGGATATATTTATCTAACATTTAATATGTAGCAGAATGCATATTGGCCTAAATTGATGAAGAAATTCAATTTTTATTTTCCAAAATTGTCTGTTTTATAGCGCAAAAAAAAAAACCGCAGAGGTGATCAAATACCACAAAAAAAGCTCTATTTTTTGGGGGGGTAAATTGCACAGGAATCAGCAGATAGTAAAGCTAAAATAGTAAAAGATGATGAAAGTTGGCCTCTATGATTAAACCCCACATGGGTGAAGCATCAGCTTATAAATGTTCAAGAAAATGCTATAAGGCTAACAAAAACCTAATGCGCTGTGCATCAAGAGTTGTGCGTTTTTACGTGGGGGCATAGTCCTCAATAGGCCCTATATATAACACATGTTGATGCTCAGAAAACCACCCAGGCGCATTGAAACATTGCATTGATGTGAATTAGCAATGTGTAGAACAATGGCTAACCTGGGTTCCTGTGACCTGCAGAACCTTAAAGTGAACCTGAGGGATTCAAATAAGAGACCTCTCAATGAAGACTGATATTTTTAAAGGTTAATGCTTCAGGGCTGTCCTCGCAGTTCTTTGATTTGCTACCTTGTAAGTCCCTGACCTTGTCCAGGCATGCAGCCAGTGAAGTCTGAAACATCTGGACTCCCCAAATGCTTGTTCTAGATCACCTTATTAGGTAGTATAGCCAGGAATCTAACCCCCCCCCCCCCCAACCAGGACCGGCACCCTTTAAAAAATCCAAATAAGCAATGGCTATACATCAATTCTCACAGGTTCTCTTTTTAGACCAGTTTAGAATATCCCCTGTAACCTCTTAGTTTGAAGTTTAATGCATCTGGTCTGCTGGCTTTCAACCACAGCTTGCAATTATCTGCAATATTAATAATGGTGCACTGGAAGATGGTCTTATCTTCTGATCTGTAATCGCATAAATAATCAGCCGTTCTTTCGGGATCTATTTATCATGTCACACTATTTTAGGCTGCCCTGACTACTCAGCATTTGTATGCAAAACGGGAAAGCTATTTAACAGGCTCCCATGGTAGACTATGGCTATGTTCTGTAGTCTATAAAAGGCAAATGGAGGCATAGATGTCAGTCCAGCTCTAGACAGCTAATTGATAAGTCATTGGGACGAATGTATGAGGAGCAAAACTGGTCTGCCCCCCCCCCCCCCCCCCCCAAGTCTGAAGGACAGTAAACTGGCCTATTTTTGACTTTAAAGTTTATCTAAACATAAAACCAAAAATGTAATGTGTTGCAGCTTACTAATCCTTGTGATGCTAGTTACATTGAATTTTTATTCATTTTTTCCCAAGCTTCTTTTGCTTTTTCATATAGTAATCCCGGTATTCAGGGCTGTCTTTAACACAGGGCAAAATGGGCAGCTGCCCCGGGCACAGCCATTGTTGTGGGGCTTAAGGCAGCTTCCCCTTGAGCCTGCACTGCCCACAACACACATCTTATTCCTGAGTGGCTATGTCACTACTTCACTGTATCTATGAAAAGCGCTATGGTTGTTACCCTAAGCTGCATTCCTGATCTGGTCTACAAACATGTCAATATCTCTTCAGTTTCATTACATGGGGGGACAGGGCATTAAGAACTTTTTTTTTTTTTTTTTTTTTTTTTCTTTTACTGATGCATTGTAGTATTGGCTAACGGTGCTTGGCTCCCACTAACTGCATCTTCATTTACATTACAAGGGGGACAGGGTGATTGGTAGTTTACAGAAGATGGTTAGTAGGGAAGATATTCCTTGTCGCTCAAATTGATGAGGACGTCACATTACAGTGCTAGAGAGACCTATAGCTAAGCCTGGGCACTGGGGTGAGGAAAGGAAGCTGAATTTCACAAAGACTGTATTTGCATAAAATTTATGGGAAAACTGCAGAGGCAGATTAGGGGTACATGTTGGATGTGGCACGGGAGAATGTCTCCTATGAAACTACGGGACTAATTTTGAGTTTTCTATGCACACGTGACAAGTGTTTTCCAAGTCTCTCAAACTCAACCCAAATTTCAAGGCTGTTAAAGAGCCAAAGAGTAGTGTGGCGATTCCCTATTTCAGCAGCAGCCCCGTTATGGTTTTATTATTTTAGAGGGTGGAAATCCAAAGTATGGAAATTGGGTCTCCCAGTCATGAGAAGATGGGTGATTTGATCCTGCTTTTAATCCCCTGTTGGATGCAGGCAGGGGAGGACTTAAATTTTGGCCTACTGAATAAAGCTCAGATTGTTAATTTTTATGGGGGACAGTTTCTTGTGGGGGTAAAGGAAGTGCTTTGCACAGTGTGCTGCAGTGATTGCTGGGCATAGTGAAAGGTAGGTGTCATCTTGAAGAGGCGATGTGAGATCACATTGTAGAAGACAAAGAAACCGCAAAACTGGGTTGTGAAGGAGAGGATTAGAGGAGTAGAGGAGACAGCAAGAGGAGCTGGATGGTGGGGAGGGTCAGCAATTTTGTATTGTGATATAGATGTGAATACTAAAATCCCCCACCCATTCCCCATATGGACCACCAATCTGAGCAGGACCTGCAGACGGTGACAAACATTATATAGGTAGCTGTCTCTTGTGCAAACCTGGATCACAGTAGAGGTAAGTCTTCCAGCATCAACTTCCTTTGTGGCCCTTGGCTTTCGATCACATGGCATCTCAGAGCTGAAAATAGAACCCATGCTGGAATGGGGGAATATTTCCACTTGGGCTATGAACCCAACATGTGCTATTGTATTGGTTGGAGCGGCTAATACACCCCTACTGCCAAGCCCAGCCTTCCCCCTGCACAGTGCATAGAGACATTCAAACTTGGCAACACTGGAGTGGATTTTAAGGGTGTACTCACTCAGGCCAGTTTAAGTAAACCATGCCTGAGTTCCAACCTCTAACCCCATGTCCCCACTGGTTTGCACTCACACTGGTTTGTAAGGAAGTGCTCCTGGGCACACGCCCATGCTAACCAGACCAGCGATTCCTGTCTTGCGACACAATTCTCTGTGGAGAGAACTGTGCTCTGGCACGGTTGGCACTCACTGCAGCAAACTGTACTGGATTGCAAGTGAACCGCATCTGGGACCAGCTGTTCCAAGTGATTAACCAGTTCCAGGTGTGGCTTGGAGCACTCGCACTACATAAATTAACTGACCCCAGGGGCTGAACCGCTCCCAGGACTGGTTAAATCTGTTAGTGAGAGCACCCTAAAATCTGTGCTTGCCCATGCCAGTCAAAGCAGCCAGTGTACATTATTGTGCCTACCCCTCCCACCATGCCTTTCCATCCTGCTACTCTGTTCACCCATAAGAATAATGTAAAATGCCAGCATTAATGGGCATAGGGGAGCTATTATTAATCTCTCATTTATTTACCATCATGCAATGCTGTGTGCCTGAATGACCAATTGCCAGGCCCTCATGCACATGGGGGTGGAGAAAAGAAGTCTTTAGCCTTGTGTAAGCTCTAGAAGTTTTTGATCTATGGTCTGTGTTCTGGACCACCTTGTATGCTTGTGCACAGTTCATGTGATTGGACACTGCTCACAATAATGTGCCCACTATGACCTGCACAAAAATGTGTATACTTCCTTGAACCTTTTTGTTATGCAAAGGCAACTTTATTCATTTTTTTTATTTTTTTTTTTATTTATACATTATTTCTTGTGGCGATAATTTGTATAATTGCCCTCCTGGCTAATGATGTAGAACAATACATTTTGAAAGCCTTGTGAATCTTTTGGATCACGTAACTGCTTATTGATTATGTGGTTGCTTGTAAGTATGTCTTGCATAATCTCTTGTAACACTCCTATGTCCTCTGCCTGTGCGAAAAAATCTAGCTCTTAAACCCACATAACATATATCATGGTTTAGCTTTGCCTAGGTCCAAAGGTCTCAAATTTCCCGGACTGCTCCTCCTCATATCAGAGTCTTTTGCATTGATTTGTGTTCACAGGCTGGACTAATGACTCTCAACCCATGTTTGATTTCCAGTATGTTGTGTCATTATTTCAAGTGAAAAGCTCACTTATGACAAAGCATCATGAACTATTTTAGTGACGCATTAATACAGAGTCATTGTAGAATTGGTATTGGCTAGCAGTGCTTGACTTCGGTCTTAAAGACTCCCAAACTGCATGTTTTGCCTGTGCTTTCCAGCCTTATGGGTGTGAAATTGCATTTTCCCAAGAGTTGCCACACATTTTGGTTTTAATTATTTTGATAGTACCACATTGCTGTTACTCTAGGGTAGTGACGGTGAACCTTGGCACCCCAGATGTCTTGGAACTACATTTCCCATGATGCTCATGCACTCTGCAGTGTATTTGAGCATCATGGGAAATGGAGAACCTTGGCACCCCAGATGTTATGGAACTACATCACTGCTCTAGGGCAATCAAGGAGTTAAGTGTGTGTGTGTGTGTGTGTGTGTATATGTATATATATATATATATATAATCTCTATATCTCTCCTTAGCAGGGAATGAACACGCAATGGATCCCCTGTCACTGAACACAGCTCTGTTATTTACAGTCACAGAGCCGTGTGCGGGGAAGCTCAGAGCCAATCCCCGGCCGTGATCCGCATGTGCTGCAACGAAGCACAGCTTAGCTGGCTGGCACTCATGCAACCCCCCTATTAGTGTGATGGTCAGTGGGCAGAATGCTCCTTACACTTCTGGTCATTGGGAAGAATTACCCCCTTACAGATAGCTAAAAAGATCAATGGGGTCAGTGGGAACTTATCTGAGAGGAAGAACTTGCTGATTGCTCAAGGAACCCCTAGCAATCCTCTGGAGAAACCCTGATCTAGCCACTGACAACCAATGATCTCAGTTGATAAGGGTTATGTTGGGCGCATGCACAGCATCCTTTGTTTGCACCTCCCCTGCCCCCTTTCCGTCAGTACTGGGGTCTCATTAGCTATGTGAGGGAGTGGTATTGAGGGAGAAGCGAAACATTGGCACACTAGTTGGTATCAGTGTGCAAAGGTGTGTTTGCTTTGGAAGAATAAATCACTTCTAACGTTGGGTGTCCTACGTGCATGGAGTTGCTGCATTTTATGTAAAACGATTCGTTTAGTTTTTGCATTTAAGAATGGGGTGCCTCGAGATTGTACAGAGTATTAAAGGGTACCTTGACTGAAAGACACTGTTTTTTAGTGTGTGTTCTTTTTTTTTTTTTTTTTTCCATGCAACCCAGTCGGGGGGGGGGGGGGGGGAACTGCAGAGCTCAGGAGACCCTGTACTAACAGTCCGCTGTTGGTACAGCGATCTCCCGCTGAGCTATTGTGTCCTGACAGGGGGGTGACCCCCCTTCCCCGCCAGAAGACACTGGTCAGCCATTGGCTGATCGGCAGACCTTTTTCGGTCATGGCCCTCGAATGGCCACCTTCTGTTGGGCCGGCTGCCATATACACGGGCCAAACGTCAGCCAAATTCTATTGAACCAGCCCATATTTGGCATGTGCGTACTAGTAGGCTTTATTGTTTGTGGATTTTATGTGTTGCCCAAGACCATTCCTCTTCTCCCAATGTGGTCTGGGAAGGTCAAAATGTTGGCCACTCATGATTTAGAAGATGCAGATAATCATTTTGAAAAATCTCAAACTCCTCTAAAACAGAACACCAAAATGGCTCAAGCATTTAAGGTCTTGTAAATTTCAGAGTGACTGAGGCATTAGATTATAAAGTGGGTACCATTCTGAAGTTTGTTCCAACAGATGTTTCATAGAATTCTAAACTTTTTTTTTTTTTTTTTTTATTTATTTTTTTTTTTTTCTCGTTCCTTGAGCCTGATTTTTGATTGCAGTGCTTAAAAGTGACCGAACAGTCTGTGCCAACAAAGCCTATACTGTGTCTTTAATTAAATGTGGAACTACTCAAAGCACTGTTGGGACTGGTAAGAGCGATCCTTGCTTTGCTGCACAGCTTAAGTATTTGTATTGTGAGTAGGAGACATGAATAGAGATTTAACTCGACTTGTGTGAATTGTCCCATTTACAATCACCTAAGCCGGTTTTAATTGATCTCCTTCCACATTGAACAAGTGGATTAACCACAGGAGCATGAGCTGATTCCGTTCAATGGGGGGGAACATTGGTTGACCAGCAACAACAGAAGAAAAAACTTCAATATTTTTGGTGGACACATTCAATGCTCGATGTACAATGTCAACAGTTCTGTCCTCATTTTGTGCAAATCCAGCCCCCCCAATTTGTTTTTTTTTTTTTTGTTTCCTTTCTTTTCTATGTGAAGGATGTTTCTTGAAAGGAACTTGGTGGAACAAAAGTATTGACTTCATTGCTAGACCCAACAGCAGGCAGTTTAATTTTGAAGGAAATATATGGGTTCCAGCCTAATATATAAAGCGTATTAACAAGCAAGATGAACTAAGCATAGGGTGGAAAAAATAAGAAGCAGAACTGGCCTTCAAAACCACATCTCAAAATGATCTGTGGATATCTGCTCTCCCATGAAGGGCCTTCTCACACTGTTCCATGGACATTTAATGTGCTTATTCACATCTTTGCCTGTGGTGCATTAAGGAGTCAGGTCTGTAGTTTACTATGTTGACATGCATTGTGGGCCTATTCTAAATGCTTTGAATGCCCTCCAAAACATAAGTAGCGCACTACTCCCTTGGGAGCTGCTGGGTGTGTTCATACCTTACTGTTAACATATATCTTCGTTCTTCCACCCCTGCATGAATCACATCCACAGACAGTCAGTAACGTTGAAAAGATAACTTTATTTTCTGAGTTGCCGTCCGTTACAAATGTATTCAGGGAAATGAGCTGCCTCTACCTTCTGGTACCTGACAGTAGCCAAAGTCCCTTTCCCATAACGAACTGACCAATGCCCCTCTGAAAAGCGTTGTATGTGGATGCTGGAAGCCCCAGGCCTCACCTGCCTATCTTGACTCTTTGCAGCTACTTCACGCTCCTCATGGTCAGAACCATCCCAGCTGGGATGCCCGGTCCACTTCTCTCGGGTTTTCTTGGTGAATTGGTGTTGAACCATTAAGCACTGAGGTCTCTGAACCCTCAGGCCCTCAGGTTTTGTTCCTGCTATCCAGCGCTGGGGTCTCGGAACCCCCAGGCCTTCAAGCCTGTTCCCTAGGGTTACATTTTTGTCTGTTTCTCTGGACTCAGCTTCTCCCATCCTCCCCCAGGAAGCATGTGACCTCAGTTTTTATATACCAGTACTGCCCCTGCCAATACAAATTAATGATTGGACCAGGGCTCTCCATACAAACTGCCTGCACCCCAGTCCCCAGCCCGCCTTCTTTCCAGAACATTTCCTATGGCAAGCAAGGGAGGTCTTTCAGGGCAGAATACAGGTGGCCACACCTCCCCTCTATTATATCACTCCTCCCAAACCAAATTAAAAAACCAGGCCTAAACAAAAAAAAGGGTAAGGCACTGGCAATTTACCTAACACTGACCTACTAGCACCCACCAAAAGGTGGTGGGCGCTACACGTGTATACAGTGCATGAAGAAATGTCCATTAAACCATGTAAATGGAGGCAGAGCTGGTGCAAGGTTTTTTTTTTTTTTTGATACCCTAGGCGAAACCTAATTTTGCCACCCTTGTAACACATGTGACCTGCCTGACCAACCTGACTACTACTTCCTGCACTACTCACACCCCATCTTCCTCACATACAGCTCGATGTAGATCGGAGGATTCATCCTCCTCCTTACCTCTCCATGGCCTCATCGTCTATCATATCTCTCGTGAGTGCTCTCACTGGCACTGGGTGGGCAGTATTGCTTAGGAGTCCCCACCAGTGCCATCCAGCCGCTCCATGGTGTCCCCTGCTGGCTGGGAGGTCCGCTCAAATAACAGCCTCTGGATGTGCTGGAGCAAAGGAGTCCCGGGGGCGGCAGTGAGGAGATGTGACAGTGGGTGCTTGGCAGGACACATTGTGGGATTGGTGGCATGGCACCTGCAGCGGATGTGTTCCCTGGACATCCGGCACTGAACGGGGGTGAGCGATCAGGAGAGGAGAGCCAAGCTCACACACGCCTGGAGCTTCACCGCACTGGGAGAGAGGCCATGGCTGTGCCCTAGGTGGTAGTACGCTCCAGGTGGCTGCCTACTTATCCTAGTGGTAGCACTGAAGGGAAGCTAAAAACTAAGCCTGGCTTTGCCTCCAACCTTTTTATGAGCCCTGCTATTGGCCATTTATTGTGATAACCTCACTTATTGAAGAGGCAGAAGGTTGAGCCAACGATGACTTGCATTCAAGTTCAGGTGCCTGTATATCTCAATCTCCTGATCATTTTGCTGTGGATTTGTTAATGAAGGACCTCTTGGCTTATATATTTGCTTATGCTTGGTTTGAAATGCACAGCTTAGTGACAGGTTTGCTTTAGATCTATTAGACAAGCTGTAAACTGCAAAGGTGGCCACACACGTAATTATCTCCCTGGCAATAACAGACAGGAATCTTCTGTATGTGACACTTTAGTCAGAAAATTAAGTCCTGCTAGATGGTCTGGAGTGGTAGGTGGGGTACTCCAAGTCTCTGTTTTGGGACCAGTTCTGTTTAATTTATTCATAAATGATATAGAGGATGGGCTACATGGCTCAATCTCCGTTTTTGTGGACGACACAAAAAATGAGCAGGGCAATAACTTCACATCAGGATATAGAAATTTTACAGAAAGGCCTGAACAAAATGAAAGGAATGGGCAGCTACATGGCAAATGAGGTTAAATGTGGAAAAATGTAAAGTAATGCACTTGGAGGTATAAAAAGAAACTAATCACTAGGGGGAGAACCTCTGAGAGAAATCGAGGATGGAGAAAGATCTGGGGGTTCTAGTAGAAGACAGACTGAGCAATCGCATGCAATGTCAAGCTGCAGCTACCAAATCCGGCAGAATATTAGCCTGCATAAAAGGGATATACTCCAGGGATAAAACTCTAATCCTGACACTTTATGAAACTCTGGTTAGGCCACATCTGGAGTATTCTGTCCAGATCTGGTCACCAGTCCTCAGAAGGGGTGTCCTGGAGCGAGTCCAAAGTCAATTACGAGGAACAACTACAAGCACTACCTTCTTTTTTTTTTTTTTTTTTTTAATCGCTGGCGAAGACTCTCGAGAGGGGACATGATAGCGATTTACATTACCTTTTTAAGGGTGATTCCAGCACAAACTATTCAGTCTTAGGGCCTGTAAGCAGACACAGGGTCACACAATGAGATTGGAGGAGAATCATTTTAACCTTAAGCTGCGCAGGGGTTTTTTCACTATCAAGGAGATGAGACTGTGGAAATCTCTTCCTCAATTGGTGTCAGCGGGGAGTATTGATATTTTTAAAGACTCTTGAACTTGCATCTTAAGAAAAAGAAACACCACATGCAGTGATATGGGAAATGATTATAGACATGGACACTGGTTGAACTGGATGGCCTAATGTCTTTATTCAACCTTCCCTACTATGTAGATCACTTCATGTTGACCTCTTCTGCAGTTATAGCTATGTAAAACATTAAAAACCAGTGCCTATACTCTTCTACCATTTTTTACTTTCTATACCCCTTTCTGCCTGCCCTGGCATCCCCTTTAAAAAATTAACGCCCAGGGGGCGGGAAGGATCAGCGATCATGGGACCACTGATTGGCTGGCTGTCACTGTGGTCACATGATCTTAAGTAGGTGCCATTGGCTACCGATTGTCTTCTCGAGACCAAGAGCTGTTTTTGGCAGCTCATTCTTTGTGCTCTCCCAGTACATATGCATTGCTGAGTGCGCAATGTTTGTGTGGACATTAAAGCCCAGCTTTTGCTCTTGCGCTTATGGGTTACTACGGCGTAAAGGGGTGAAAAATTCAGTAATACACCCTGCTCTGCACATGCGCAATTATCTATTCTTAGGACATGCCTAAAATCAGAGCCACTAATGGCCAATCAGCTGACAGCTTTAAGAATTACTGTTGCTGAAGGGAGAATAAAGCAACAGGAATGACAGACTGTACAAAGGGAACATTAGGGAGGGAGAAAAGAAAAGCAAGCAAGGTGACAAGGAAAATTCTTCTGCCAGAGAGATGAGCCTTATTTTTACAAGGGTAGGGTCCTTCTCTTATCTCTGCTTATTGGCAGCCTGTGAACTTCAGCACTGTAAAGCTTCTGTCAGCCTTCCTCTATAACTAAGCTAAATCATACAATCAAGGCTGGAAATGTACATATTTAATTACAGAAAGTGACATATAATTTGAGACCACGGGGAGGGGCAGCATTTTCAATAAGGAAGTGACTGCTCTGGGCTTCAACAAAATAAAGGCTTCCAGCAAGAAGAGAAAACGGCCATGCTGCAGAGAGGGTCCAACTGCAAGGGTTAGTCTTTCTCTAGTCCAGAGTTCTGCTTTTAAGCAGAACTATTGGTAAAACTTTTTTCTTCATTTTTGATAGAACAAGGGAGGGTTATAACACCTGCCAGATTTGCTTTTGCCATCTGTTTCCCATTTGGGGAGATTTACCTTCACTTCCTGTCCCATAGCCCGTAGAGGAAATCCTGCAAATTAAAGGAATTCCTTGGACTTCCAGGTCACCAGAACCTTTCCCCCTTTTTTATTAATTTTCTTGGGACAACCCAAAACTTTGTGATTTTTTTTCAATGATCATGGTAAACAGGACAAAGAGGGTGAATCCCCTTAATGGGGACACAGGCAGTCTAATCTCTCTCCTCCAGTGGTGGCTGGTGCTAAATATTTAGGGGGGGGGGGCAGCGGCAAACAGAAGCACCCCCCCCTGGCATTGGATGGACTAACCTTAGGAGGCAGGGGGAAGGAAGAGCCGGGCCATTGCTTCTCCTCCCAGAAGTGTGTGTGTTCTGACTGAGACCCCGATTTTTGGTTATAAGATTCCCTGGCCAATCGGGTCTCAGGACCGGCTTCCTGATTGGAGGCAAATCGGGAAGACCATGGCTAATGTTTGCTATTGTCACACAACTGGGTGGACTCAGGGCGCAGTGCTCTGCCCCCCCCCCCCTTTTTTTTGTTTTTTAAGCCAATTGGTGCCTCTGGCTCTAATCATGTGCTTCTCAAAAAAAATGTAAACTCCACTGGAATCCATGCGTCCGGTGCCCTGCATGTAGATTAGAGGCCGGGCGCATGGATTAGGGAGGTGACACCCCTGTGCCCCATATGGGCGGGCCACCACTGCTCTCCACTCTACCCAAAAATTGTTTTGCCCTTTAAGCCTTTAACAAGCTGCCTGACTCCTTTCTGGTTCCAGCACCTGCCATTACAGAACTCTTCTATGTGACAAGCTGTTAATAATTTTATAAGAGGAATTTCTGTTCGGTAGATGAATGCAATTACCCATAACGTGCAGCTGACATTTTGCATAGTAAAATGGCCTTTACTGGTATCCAGTGCTGTTTTTCTTGTAAGTACAGTTTAATAAGGCATACGACTGTGCTTTGAAAACTGGAAGAGCCCTAACCTGACAATTGTTCCGCAAGACGAAGAAAAAAAACATTCCTAGAATCCTGCAACTTTGGCTTTACACATCTGCTAATGGTTAAATAATCACTGTGGGGCATCGGCCGCAAAAAGTCTCTGGCATTTAAAGCTCTCTATTACATGATCTCAGATGCGGCATAATAGAATTTTCTTAATGAAATAAAAATCTTGGCGCAAGCCCTGTCTTTAACTCTATAGAAATCAATTGTATCCAGGCCGAAATGGAAATCAGATCGATCATTTCACTTCATTTAATGTTTTACTTTAAAACCAATTTAACAAGATTCATAAATGGCTTTCAGCCCGGTGTGTGTTTGTTTTTTTTGTATTTTTATTTTTTAATTCCCTCCATGCCGCTGAAACGTGTTATTAATGAGCCTCATTGCGTGAGACGAGGTGAGCTGTTTTATTAAGTCATTAAAGCACATGATGGAGTCAAGGTCAATTAGATTTTTGCCTAGCCCTAAATTATTATTCAATCCTGTTGAAGGCTGCGCAAAATTTTTCACTGGAAAGGAAGACATTTGGGCGAGGAGGAGTTGGGGGTGTGCGGCGTGCATAAATAGCCGCTAGATCTGTGTATTCTAGTCAAATCTTTGAAAGAACTCTGGAGGGTGGCTGTGAGTTACAACACTTTGCACATTGACTATTAAAGTACAACTATGAGCAAAATAAAAAAATTGCATACGACGCAGTCAATCGCTGGCATTAACAGATCTATTTATTTTAATTTTTTTTCCTTCAATCCACAACTGCACAGAGTTTGGTGTGTACATGAATGATGCCACCCACTAAGTGGTAAACAAATTAACTGCTTTTGTTCAGCTACAGACCAGTGCAAGTCAGTGGCCTCAAACGGTGACTATGGGCAAAATAAAATACCTTTTATGATGCAGTCTGCAGTTCCCCAAAACAGTAGACATGTGCACACTGAAATATTTTTCGTTTTGGAATTTAGTTTTTCGTCCTAAAAATGTATTTATTTAGTTACTCCTGAATTTATTTATTTTTTCGTTCAATGCATTAGTCCGAAAATACAAATGAATTAAGGTTGAATCTGTCATTGAAGGCTTATGGTGTCTGTCAAATGTTCTAAGAAGATTCGACAGAGCAGCTAAACTGTATGACTCTGTATAGTTTAGCTGCTCCGTCGCATCTTCTTAGAACTTTCGACAGACACCATAAGCCAAAGATTCGACGTTTGTATGTTTTTCGGTGCTTTGTGGAATATTTGTCGTTCATGTTGAATGTATATGGTTCAAACAGAAAATGGACTGGTAATAGTGATCACTGATCAGACAGGTAACAAGATAGGGTATATATTATCTATAATAATTCCCCCCCCCCCTCCACACGGGCAGCCTCTGAGGCTATAACAAGACTTGCAACACTAGTATCACTATGAAGTTCACAACACTAACACAATTGCAGCAGATTATTATGAAAAAGTTAAGTTGAACTGTAGCTTGCTTCACTATTGTGCTGTGCTTATGCTTAATTGCTAAATAATTCAGTCTCCCTCTCTCCCTCTCTCCCTCCCTCTCCCATCGTAAGTGAAAGTAAGTTGGCTGTACTTGGTTCTAGCTATTTTACTGCTCCTCCTCTTTGGTTACAATCAGCCAATAACATTCATCATCGTTTATTTTTTATTTTACTCCCCACCCAATTCCAGCAGCGATCTTTTCTCTCTGTCGAATGTAGATTTGGACTAATAGTTAAGGTTAGGCATATTCAACCACAGGTTTGATGGACACAGATGGTTGTCAGCATCATGTCGAATCTCCTATCTATATCGAACTGTTGTCGTAACAAAAATAAAGCATTTGTTTATGTCGGATCTTTCGTTTTTCGGATTCTGCACCTTCATTATCGTTGTGTAAAACCGATAATGAAAATACCTGAAATTCAGACGAAAATGCATTTGGACGAAAACGAATGCACATGTCTAGAAAACCGTTTCATTACCTGTTGTTGATGGGTATGTGTGTGTATAGAAAGAGACCATTTACACACTATGTAAAGCTAAGCCGTAGGTTGGCTTTGTGCTGGGTACAGCAGTTGCCGTTTTGGCTGTACTATGGGATGTTTAAGCTCCGCTCATAGTACAGGGTGTATGGTAGCCTCTGCAATGGTCTTGGTACAGGGTGTATGCATTGGTTGTGTGTGTGTGTGTGTGTGTGTGTGTGTGTGTGTGTGTTCACATCTGCATTGGTTGGAGTGCAGAGTGTATATAAGCCTCTGCACTGGAGCACAGGGTATATGGTAGGTGAGGTATAGGTTGTAGTGGGCTACAGTAGGCTCTACATTGGTTGTAGCACAGGATGCATACAGTAGTAGCCTCTGCATTGGTCATAAAATGGGGTGTATAGGAGCCTCTATCAGTTGCAGTGCAGGGTTTAAAGTAGGTAATGAATACGTTGTAGTGCAGGATGAAAAGTAGCCTTTGGGTTGGTTGTTGTGCAGGGTCTATAGTGGCTTATGCATTGGTTGTAGAGCAGGATGTATAGAAGCGTATGCATCGGCTGTTGTGCAGGTTGTATATTAGCCTCTGCATCAGCTGTAGTGCAAAGTGTATAGTAGCTTATTCATTGGTTGTTGTGCGGGTCTATAGTAGCAATAATAATAAAAATAATATTCAGGATTTATATAGTGCCAACAGTTTGCGCAGCGCTTTACAACATGAGGGCAGACAGTACACTTACAATACAGGAGGAATCGGAGGGGCCTGCTCGTTGGAGCTTACTTTCTAGAAGGGAGGGGCAAGTGGAAACAAAAGGTAATAACTGTGGGGGATGAGCTGATGGAGAAAATGAAAATGCAGTTGTTAGGTGTGGGTAGGGTAGGCTTCTCTGAAGAGGAGGGTTTTCAGGGATCGTCTAAAAGCTAATCAAGTAGGAGATAAGCGGACAGATTGGGGTAGGGCATTCCATAGGATTGGAGAGGCTTTGGAAAAGTCCTGGAGGCGAGCTAGGGAGGAGGTGACGAGGGAGCTAGAGAGGAGGTCTTGAGAGGAACCAAGAGAACGAGTAGGTTGGTATTTAGACTAGGCAATGCTAGCTTATGCATTGGTTGCTGTGCAGGGTCGTATCGTAGGAGGTTGCAGTAGGCACTGGTGTGCTGGGGTACCATGAGCACTGTAGAATTTTTACTATGAGGCGTAGTAAATGTCTCAGCAAATGCTTTTGTTAGGCAAAGTAGGTGTGATTAGGGTTGGTAGATATCATTTTGAGTAGTATTATCCGTAGTTAAAGTTGTCATACCTATAGTAACGCTGGTAACTTTTTTTTACAATGAAGACCTTGCTTCTTGAAATAAAGTAGACCAGTCCTGCGAAATTACTGTTTTTGAGCATCTCTAACAAAGCCTTGAAAGCATTAGTGTTCCAGCAGCTCTAACCCACCAGGATGTCTGTTTGCCTGGGCCCCTGGCTTGATTTAGTGCAGCGTGACTGTGGCTCCCCCAGCCAGAATGTTTGCTCGCTTTCAGAAGCCGCAGCAGAGGATCGCTGAGATCTTTACTTCCAAGGACTGTAAGCTAAGCCCTGTTCTTGCTATGTATAGTCATGCATACATCAATTTATATAGATTTTCTTCCCCTCGGCCCAGATTTATGTTTCACGTCTTACTTCATGCTAAAGTGTTTCTGAAAAGACCATTTGGCTTCGGGGCCTTTCATTTGAGTCCTTGTATAGTGTGACAGGGGGAAATCTATACACTAGACATGTTAATGGCACTTCAAAAGTTGGCCGGTTTTTGGAGGTACAGTATAAGGTAAGGGGTAGATTTTTAGAAGACCAGGAGAAGTCTGTAATGCAGAATTTTAAGTCCTGTCTGTGGTTGATGTGAGCCATTTGTCATTGGGGCCAATGAAGAAATGCAGAAACATGTACATATTTTGGTTATTCTTTCGTTGTGGTCTACACCTTTTTTGATGTACATTTTTTTTTTTTTTTTTTTTTTTTTACCCATGTCCTACTTTCATTATGGCATTTAATTTTGCAGGTTGGTAGTCCCTCCTTTTTGTGCTTCGCTTTAATGTGTACAGTAAAGTCAGCAGCTGAGTGACTGCTGAGAAAACCAATTATGGGTTGACACCTAAATATAACTTTGCTCTACTAAATGATTGTGAACTCCTGGCCAAGGGGGCCATAAACTGGCTACTGAAGGTCTTGGGCATTGGGGAAAAAACTTCCAAACTGCTAAATTCCATCGTCCCGCGGCCATTGTTCTCTCAGTAGTGATACGACGCCGATGGTGCTTTGCAGACACGGTTTGCCTTTGCAACTGAAAGAGGTGTAGTTATTGGGACTTTCATTATTGCATCATGGACAGTCACATCAGCCCCTGCCCTCAAAGAGCTTACAATCTACCAGCATGTCTTTTGGAGGAAACCAGAATACATGGAGTAAACTCTTCCACACACAGGAAGAAGGTGAGATTTTTGTGGTGCTGTTCAGAGAAACTGATGTAAATGGATGCAAATCGGTTTACAATTGGCTGCCTTTAGTGATTACATGGATTGGTTTTCCACCATAAAAAGATGAAAGAAAAAACGAAATGTGAAGAAACATGGATGTCACATCTTCTGTCGTGTGTGTGTGTGTGTGTGTGTGTGTGTGTGAATAATTTTTTATTTTTTTTTTTATATAATCTATCTCTATATATAATATAATTTGGTATGTTTTCTTTGGGACTTCCATCCCATGCCACTGCAGCGAGGTTTGTCCCTTCCACGGTTTTGTGCCCTCCTCCTTCTTGTAGGCACCCTACATGTAAAAATTTTTAAATTTTTTTTCTAGAAAATAAAATGTATTAATTTAAAAAAAAATTAACACAACCACGCCCCCGTACGCAGAAAAGAATGCATACGTAAACTATGTTCAAACCGCACATGTGAGGTATTGCCACGAATGTTAGATTGGGAGCAATAATTCTAGCCCAAGACCTTTTCTGTAACTCTAAACCTGTAAAAAAATTAAGATTATTTTTTTTGGTACCAAGTTTGGCGCCATTCCATAAATGTGCACAATTTTAAAGCTTGACATGTTGGGTATATATTTACTCAGCGTAACATCTTTCTCATTAAACAAAAAAATTGGGCTAACTTAACGTGTGTGTTGTTTTTTTTTTTTTTTTTTATTCATGAAACAGTTTCTCCAAGTCCCCGTCCCCCCCCCCCCCCCCCCCAAAAAAAAAAAATCACTGCGCAAACACTGTGTGACATAAGTTGCAACAGCCGCCATTTTAGTCCCTACTGAAATTAGGGACGGGGACTTGGAGGAACTGTTTCATGAATTAAAAGAATTAAAAAAAAAAAAATGTTAAGTTAGCCCAATTTTTTTGTATACTGAGAAAGATGTTACGCTGAGTAAATATATACCCAACATGTCAAGCTTTAAAATTGTGCACATTTATGGAATGGCGCCAAACTTTGGTACCCAAAAAAATCTTAATTTTTTTTTTTTTTTTACAGGTTTAGAGTTACAGAAAAGTCTTGGGCTAGAATTATTGCTCCCAATCTAACATTCGTGGCAATACCTCACATGTGCGGTTTGAACATTGTTTACGTATGCATTCTTTTCTGCGTACGGGGGAATGGTTGTGTTAATTTATATTTCATTTTTACACTTTCCCCTTTTAAATTAATAGGAATAAGTGATCAAAAATTAATAATAATATTATTATTACAGGGAATGTAAACATCCCTTGCAATAGGAGTAGTGCGTGACAGGTCCTCTTTATGGAGAGATGTGGGGTCTAGACCCCACATCTCTCCCCCAGGCTGGAAAGCCTGAGATCCACAAATAAATAAAAAATAAATAAAATAAAATGCACGATCTCTGGCTTTTCTGCCAAGTCCCTGGCATTGTCTACTTCCGCCGGTCCGGACGTGACATCATAACATCATGCCCGGGCCTCCAAGTCATAGACGGCCAGGGACCATCTTGCCCTAGGTTTTCTCTGACTAACTTCTCCGGCTCACCAATCGCAGGGGCGAGCCGGTAGAAGCACCGGGGGCCATCCCCTCCAGCCGCCTGTAAGAACGTTCAAGCTGCTGAACTGCCGCTATGATTGTTCTTACGGTGGCTGAACAAAATGATCTAAGAAGATTCACAGTTTGAAGGAGCAAAATGTATGAAGATTGAACTGTTTATCACATATGAACTATATTTTGAATATCGTTAGATGACTTTTATGTTTGAAAATTAATTTTAAGAGATGCGCGTATTTTTAGTTATTTTTTTGATGTTGCGCATTATTTTTTGACAAGGGCAACCAATAACCAATATTTTAATGACAGGACAACGTATGTGGGAACTTCACAAAGTGTAAGATTTTAGACAGTTGCCAACAGAATAAGTGTCCTGATTTGGAAGAACTTCATCGTGGTTTTCTATCACTCTCTGTACTGGAGACAGAGGTCCCCAAAGCAAACGGGTTGTCCATGACCAAGCTGGAAAAGTGTGTGTGTGTGTGTGTGATGATCTTTAATAGTTACATATTTTCCTGCCATTGTTCTATGACACATATCCCACTGATCAGGAGGAATATACCCCAGACATAAAATCTTGATCTTTACAGTGTAATAACAATAAGACCGTACTGCTGCGGCAGATAGTGCTGCTTTTATTTGCTTCCAGATGTATGCTAGAGCTCCGCTACAAAGTTTTATTAGAAGAATGTGTATCCCACTGGGAGCTGGCGCAGACGTGTATGTATTTATGTGCCAGTGTGATGTCATGAAAATGTGACTGATGAATCCCTGCTCAGATCATCTAGGAGAGCAATGTGTTGCCTCATACTGTTGGTGTATGCACATTTCTATGCGTGGTGGTGGTGGACGGTATGTGTTCATTGCGGTATGAACACTCTGGTCATTGGTTGTACAGTAGATGCTTTTTCTGTTCAGCAAGGAGCTTTGGGATTTCCAGACTTCAGGGGCAGACAGGCATATTGGCCCTGATGCATAAAGCTGCAATTGCATGTTAATAAACCTTCCATAGGCAAAACTGAATTTTGGCAGGGGTTGACTTCGTTTTTGTCTGCTCAACGTTTCACAGGCTGTTGGTCTGATTACTCCCCCCCCCCCCCCCGCATTCTAGAGAATCCTAGAATTGCAGTGTGAGGAAGAATGGAAAGGCAACTTGAATATTTATAGAGACTCAGCCAATCCCTGGGAAGGCGTGTACAGTAGGTGGCTAGAGAGCCTATAAACAGGCTTGGGGCAGAATGTGTGTATCCTGGGTCAAGTCCTGCCAGAGGCCCCTCAGGGCAGTCTGCTGGAGAAGCTGCATAAAGGTCATCGAGGTCCCAGCTATAGTCAAAGCTGGGGGGCCAATTTTTCCTAAGCCTTGACTTCTAGTTGGTCTGGGGAGCTCACTGAAGGATACCTGGTGAAAGTTGGGGAGGGAAAAGGGTGTCCAGCTGTCCTGTGGTATTGAGTCTGTGTTGCCCTCACTGAAGACTGCCTGGTAGATATCAGAAGGAGGCAGCTGATGATCCTGTGGCATTGTGTACTGATCTACAGTCTGACCCAGTGACTGTGTGCAGTTCTACAAAAGCAAGTTCTGGGTATCTTCCCAGCCAATAGTGAACTTTGCAGATGGAATCTGGAGGGAATGGGACATTTTAGAGCCAGTGGTTCATTCGGGGGTGCGTATCTGATCAGATTGGAGACTGAGTTGAGGAGGTCGGCCTCTCTTATATCTCTTGTCCTGGCTCCGCTGAAGTTGAAACAGAGGAAGCCCAAAGGCAAGAGGGACATGAGTGCCTGAAGAGGACGGTCTGCTTGCCAGGATCCAGCAGTCTGGAACGAGCTGTGGTGTGCAGAGCAGGAACAGAAGGCAGCCAGGCAGGTAACCGGGAGTTAACTGAAGCCAGGGACTTAGACAGGAGCAGGGTCTCGGGAACAGCCGGGTTCGTCAGCAGGCGGGCAGTGCGGCACCAAATCATCAGACAGAAGCAGGGTCAAACAGGAAGCCGGGATCAGAAACCAGTAGTCAGAGATATGGAGAAGTCCAGGAGCAAGGTCAAGGGTAGCCAGGGATTCAGCAACGGGTATCAATCAGGCAAGGATCACTAGGTATAGGACAGCTGAAGATCAGTAAGCAAGATGCTGGGGACAAGGCTCCCCTTAAATAGGTCGTCTGGCGCCAAAGGGGAATTGGGGCCGTGTGCGTGCGCCTGTTCACCATTCTATGGCAAAGACTATGCACTTACACACATCTATGTGCAAAGCGTCTTACAGGAATTCCCTGACAGTGCGATACATTGCCTTGCAGGGTCTCCCTAGAGCCACTCTGATGCTCATGCTCCCAGCTGGGACTCTTCTGGTCCGCTCCAGGAATTATTGGGCAGGCTCGAGCTGTGGAGAGACTAGGGTTGAGGAAACGTCCTTAGGGCACACATGCACACTATGTTCCTGGCTGAGGGGAGACTGGAGTTATGGGAAGGCATCATTGTAGCAGCCATTTGAACTGTTTCTGGGCTGCAGCTAGACTGGGCCTGCAAGGAGACCTCCTTGGGGTACACAAGTCCACTATGTTATCGACTGTGGGAAGATTGGGGCTGCAAGAAGATTTCCTTAGGGCACGCATGTATGCTTTGTTCTTGGGCTGTGGGCAAACAGGTGTTGCGAGATTCCTTAGGGCACGCATGGTCACTATGTTCAGCACACCAGGATGTGTAGTCTCAACATCTAGGATCCGACTTGCTTATAAACTGGAACTTGACGTCTGGTAAAGGACACAGCCCAGAGATCTTGCCAGCACGGTGCCAGCTAGTTCCATGTTGCTAAAGTGAAAAACAGGATTTTTTTTTTTTTTTTTAAACTCTGGGCTTAATGGTGCTTTAAGGCGTTATAACTATCACACAAGGGACCATGCTGCTAGATTTAATAAACAAAATTGCAAGCACCCTGTAAAAGAAAAAGTTTAAGATGTAACTTCCCGGTGAGTCAGATATTTGCTTTCTTAAAAAGCGCCGGGCGCCACTGGTATCTGATGCCTCCAGGTATGTTGAACCTGCACTGACAGCTATGGCTCTTCCTATTAGCCGCTACATCATTGCTTACCACATTATTTTTTTATTAAGCAGGGTGCTTTTGATGCTAAATTACTTCAGGATGCTTTAGGGCATGCTAAACTTGCACGTAACCAGTAAACGCTTTGGGGTATTGCCAGAGGAGAAACACAACACACAATTTCTTGACACAAAGCCTTTTCATGGGGATAAACAGAGAATTCTTTCCTCCAAAGAAGTATTAAACCCAAATCCAAAAATTTAATATGTCGCAGTTTACCAATCGCCTTTGGACAGCAGGGGAGAAGGGGAGTGTTTATGTCCAGGCAGAGGGTCAGGGGTCCCACAGCCTCATAGGACAAGCAGGGGAAAATTAAACTCCCCCTACAAGCTTTAACCAGACACTCAAAGTCACAAGACTGCTACATACTGCTGATGAGAAAAGGTATTTAGAAGTTTATACTTACTAAAATTGCATTTCCATGTTCTGTGTACTGTGGGAGACCAGATACAGTGAATGCAGGGTCCTCGCTATTGTAACACTTTAAGCTCCAAGTTCCTGTTGCGCTTAACTTCTGTAAACTATGTATCGTTTTTCCCTTCATACTATTTCCCAGACCTAAGTTTTTCAAGATGGGAGACCACAAAAGGACACTAGTGTGCAATGCCTTGCTGAGAATCCCTTTTTATTTCCCCCCAATAGTCGGAACCTACCTTTTTATTTTTATACACATAGGTGTTTTAAGTAATTTTTTCTTTGTGTGCAGTGGTGGTGTGGAATAGTAGGAGCGCGAACGATTTTATCATACCAGTTTATTTTGGAACCTACCTATGCTTAGCCCATTGTCAAATGATGGGACAAGGTCCTCTGTAGAATCTACCTAAAATCTCACTAAATCCCTGTGTCCAATCAGGCCTAGGCCTCCCCCCAGATGGTGCATGGAATCCATAGCTGAGGATATACTAGTCCTTTTTCTGGATTTGCGCTTGGTGTCAACATCAAAGCAGTGGTCACCTTACTGCTTTTTTATTGATATTGTTTCACAAGGAAATGGCGAACAGGAGTAAGTTTTAAACTACCCGCCCAAGGCCAAAGTAAAAAAATAAATGATACCCAACACCCACTTGGAGGACACCAACTTCAGGATATTGGCAAACCCCACCCCCTTCTAACTGCTGGTATGAAAAACAAAATGTATCCAAATGCCCATTTTACTTGCCTAAAGCCATGGTCACATGAGGATCATCATCTTTCCTTCTGTCTACTTCCTGGGGTCTTCTTACGGTGTCCACATCACTGCCTACATGTAGACAACACCTGTCCGTTTAGGCAACACTTGCAGCTGACAGGTCCTCTCTCATAGGCTAGAGTTGGAAAAACTAAACTGTGCTACAGCATCGGGATATACCAAACCTGTCATCCACCTGAGAATTTAGAATGGAGTAAAAGATGAGAGCAGGGGTTACCTTAAGTTACCTTAAGTAAACACCATATGTCAACCAGTAAATCCATCTCTCTCTTTTTTTTTTTTTTTTCTTTTTGTAGACTGGTATTGCATTTAGTACATGAGTTATTGATGACCTTATTTCTGTTTCACCTAAATGAAGGCAAGACTATGGTGGCCTTTAAAAATGATGACACTAAAGGTTTTTTTTCTCAGCCAAGAAAGTTGAAAGGTTTGTTGAGCCTAGGGGGGTACATGACTATGACCAGGACCTGAAAGAAGTGTCACTTCTAGGTAGAGTACACTTTGATCATGGTTACAGTAGGGGAAGCTGACCCAGCCAGTGACATCTGCAAGGACATATCAAGTGAATCTGAGACGGGGTCAAGAAATGTCAGGAAGCGGAAATGAAAATTGTGCTTGATGGGTGTAAATGGTAGGCCATGGTCTTTAATTATGGTCACAATATAGTACATTTATGAAGATCTGTAATGGCCAGAATAAACTCATGGGCGCAAGGCACCATGATTTCACTGCAAAATGGCAGTTGTATAGTGTTTAGAACTGGGGAAGGCGATATTTTTAGAGGCATAGGAGTTTATTTACTATGTAAAGAATGGGGGTGGTGCTGCGCTGTTCCCCAGGGGAATGGGTATATCTACTGCTGCCTAGCAGTGTCGGGGTAAATGGATACCCCCTATATAAAATAGTTGCAGAAAAGACAGCTGTATAAAAGCTATCTTATGGGCCAATGTCCTTATTGGATATCTCCCAAAGAATATACAATAAAAGATAAAGCAACCAATAAATATAAAAATGTCAAAGTGATCAGGTACGAGAGTGTTATAAATAACTAATGGCACCTAAAATATCAATAATAGCGTAAAACACACCGTAGGCAGGTACATAATAAATAAATAAATAAATGAAATTTTTTATATATATATATATATATATATATATATATATATATATATATATATATATATATATATATATATATATATATATATAAAAAAAAACTCAATGCACATAAAATTTGTCTCAAACTTATAACATGTGAGTGAACGTAGAAATAAAATATCCAAGAGTGCATATAAATATTATCTTCGGCCTGCTGGTGCAAGTGTGTACAGCATATAAATAAAGCTGCGTGATCAAGTGAAGAAATGAACGATTGTTGCAGTCACACTTCAAGATGTGTGATAAATAATAAGAATAAATATGTGCAAATGATGCAATATATAGTGAAATAAAAAAAGAATATATATTTGATAAATATAAGGTGCAAAAAAATGCAAACATCAACAAAGTGCAAAAAATTGCCAAAGAAAAGGTGAATGTAACTAGTCTGCGTGACTAGGTAGAGCGACCGTATAGCAATAAAAATAAATGCAAAGTGCACAGAAATTGGCTATATGCAGTAGTAATATTAAAACGTAAATCGATCGTCATGAATGACTATCCTGCATGCATGCAAGTCCGTGGCATAGGAGAATATACAGCAGTCTGTGATGTGATTTTTCTTCTGGTGAGAAAAAGGGCATTGTAGTTAAATCCCTGGATCAAAAGGAAATCTGTGCAGTGGGGTGTCCTTAACAGTGGGGGTGAATCCCCTTCGTGTGGGTACACTAAAGTAAGCAATGGACCCTTACCTTGCGGCAAAGGGTTAACCGCATAAGAAGTAATAGAATGGAGTGGTGTCAGCTTCCCTCTGTCACAGCGCCTGCCTGGGTGGATGGGTTTCCTTATCCCTGGGTCCAGGTGTATGTTCCCTTGGTCTCACGGCCAATGCCGGAGTGATATGCAAGAAATGAGGGGTAGCCGTATAGTGAAGTATGTTTTCAACAATCAGTATACAGTTTATTAAGACAATAAGGGTGGTACTCACAAACAAAGGAAAGATAATTTTTCCTATCTGATACGAGCGCCGAGCTCTTTGCCTCCGTCGGTCTGAGTGCCTTTCCTTGTCCCAGACAGGAGTTTATTTACTAAAACTGGAGAGTGCAAAATGTGGCGCAGCTCTGCATAGAAACCAGTTCGCTTCCAGGTTTTATTGCCAAAGCTTAACTGAGCAAGCTGAAGTTAGAAGCTGGCTACCATGCACCGCTGCACCATATTCTGAATGAATCCGTGTTAGTAAGTCTACCCCACTGTCACCTTGTCCATTCAGGGCAAAGTCTGTGTCAAGCCCAACCTCCACCCATTTTATAATCTACTCTCCAGCATTCCCCTAATGCTCCTTCCTCCATCAGAGCTACCACCAAAAAACCTGGTGGGATCCAGGCTCAAAACTTTGAGGGAGGGAGAATCTCACCCCCCTCTGTCATGTCAAAGATCTCAGGTCTAGAGACAGGTATGCATCAAGAGGAGGTCACATGCCCTTCTATACCTGGATGCACTTGGTATTTTTAATTTAGGCCACAGAAGGAGCAATGGAGCAGAAATAAAAAGGTGAGTATAAAGAAGGTTGACGAGTTGGCTAACCCTACGTTCATGCCTATCCATTTTTATTTTTTATTTTTTTTAAGTGCGGTTTGCAGAAACGCACTACAGTCCATTTAACATGGTA
The DNA here is from genome assembly GCA_028564925.1 of Lithobates sylvaticus. Classification (NCBI taxonomy): domain Eukaryota; kingdom Metazoa; phylum Chordata; class Amphibia; order Anura; family Ranidae; genus Lithobates; species Lithobates sylvaticus. The sequence goes on from CM053030.1 coordinate 66,613,231, forward strand.
CCCCTTTTATTAACAACAACCTTATATAACCAACATATTTAACTACTCAAAACCAGATATAATTTTGCGAGCCTTGACGGTACCGATATACCCATACCATTTATTGTGTCAGAGGCACCAGCTAGCTGAGTTGCCACCCCAGCCGGACCTATTGACTCAGGGCCTAAAACCCAGCTGACCTCATCCACCCAGGGTTCTTGCCACTACCCGGTCATTCCAGCGTGAACCGTTATCACTCGAGGCTACCATACCTGAGATGGTTCCCCACCGTTTTACCCAGTGCACCGAATTATACCGCTGTCAAGGACCCCAAAAAACACCAACACGGTAACAAACACATAAAACGTATATAGATGGGGGCGGGCGGGAGGGACAATCTTCCACTCCTCGATTCACTGACTGTTGAGGCTCCACCCCTACCCTGCAGTTACTATCCTTAAGCTCCCTTCCTCCACAACCAATGGGGTAAGATCTTAGCTTCCATCCACTTATGTTAAAGAGGAAGTAAACCCCTGACAATTTTTTTTTTTTTTTTTTTTTTTTTTTTTTTATAAATACTGTAAAGTATTGCACATGTAAATTAAAATTGTCAAAACGAGGTTGGGAAATACCTTATTTATCTTCTTTAGTATATCTTCAGTTATGGGTATTGGCCGCGCCATTATCTCTGCTGTTTCTTGAATCTCTTCTGGACGTCATTTCTGCCCTTACTATGTTTCCCTTTGCAAATCTCGCGCATGCGCCAGAGCACCAAAACCAAGCCTCTATCTCGCTTGCTGTTACTACAGCAACAGAGTTAAACCATAGCTGAAGCTAAATCACTTGCATGGCAGCATCGCGAGACTTCCCTCTGTGCCGTTCTGTGAATATTAATGTCCCGGCATGCAGGGGAGATAGAAACGGCACACATAGTGTGCCGTTAATGAATATACCTGGTGCGCAATCGCGCCTGACGTCACTCAAGATTGCAGGACGATTGCTATGGAAACGAACACAGTGAGTACACTTTCACAGGCAGCAATCAGCTGCCTGTGCTATCTAGATTTCAAAGAGCTAAAGTTGTATTGGAGGGTTTACAACCACTTTAACCCATTCATTCCTGTATACCCTTATCACTCTGTCATGTCTTTCTCCTTCGCTGACTGCGTTCCTGCTCGGCTACGGTTCTTTCTATAATAGGGTGACCAGACATCCCCGGTTTCCGGGGACAGTCCCCGGATTGAGGACACTGTCCCCGAACCAAGTCTGTCCCCGGATTGGATTTGAACAGGGGCTGGGGCAATTTCAAAGACAGTCAGTGCAGAATTAAAAGAAAAAATCTGAATTACAGGAGGGTGTATTTTTTTTTTTCATTATCTGTGCCCCTTTCTGATTATCATATGCTGGTCAGAGAGAGAATATTTCTTCAGTTTCGGGGGCATGCCCAATCCGCTCCTGCACGCATGTTCTTCTGCCTTGGCTCAGGTCCCGGCCAGCCACCTGCCCATCTCCTTGCCTTCCCTTGCAGAGTGATCTTCCTCCGCTCCCCACCCAGTAGTATCCGGGGCCCAGAGTAAGACTTGACAGGCTGAGGCGGGCAGTGGTGGCGACGGGCAGAGAGTCGCTAATTGCCGCCATTACTAGTAAAAAAAAATATGTCCTCGGATTTCATTTAAAAAAATCTGGTCACCTTATTCTAGAACATGCACAGATGTGAATGTGACCCATAGGAAACCATGTTAAATGGACTGTAGTGTGTTTCTGCAAAACTGAAAATGCACTAAATTCATAGGTGTAAATCAGGCCTTCTATCCAAGAGAGGTGTAGATGTTCTATAAAAGGCTAAATCCTTTTTCTTGGGGGTCAATAGGAATCGGTTTCATACCAGCCATAAGAACTGAGCCTAGCAGTGCTGTAGAATCGTAGTGTCTGACAGGCGGTAGTAAATAAACAAATGCCAAATGAGCGTTTATTACACGAGGGAAATGCAATTCGATTAGCCAATGTGAGGCTGGCAGTGACAGGAAATGAGTCAGGTACTTGTACTAGAATCCACATGACGGAGATCTGAATCTGAATTGCTTGTATCTCTATTAGTCGCTTCCAATTGCTGTGTTGTAATTATTGTTTAGTCTGGTACTAGGTGTCACGGGGATGGGAACGCACTCGTGGCCAGGCAGACTTTCTCTAAACAAATGAAAAACATGATGGCTTTAATGTCCCCTGACGCAGCAACATTACAGACTTTGTAAACAATGACTGAATATTGTGTGAGAGCTTTGCAATGAATATTTTGTATCACTTCCTGCATTGTTCCATTTTATATTGTTTCCAGGGATGCAGATTGGTAACTGGTTGGCCTAGACCAGACGTGTGGTGGCCAAACCCCACTTTGCATTTCATGGGGTCTCGTTTCGTTTTTAAAACATTATTTTCATTTTTGTAAGCTTATGGGTTTAGCAAAAAACTTTAACAGTAAAATCAGTCTGTATATGCAGTAAAGCATGCTTGTTATACTTACTGTGGAACCTAAGGGGTTAATCCTCTGCATTGTTTAAAATGGCTGTTTTATCGCTGATCCTCCCATTATTTTACTGTCCCCAATCCATCTGCTGATAGTACAGAGCCCTAGGAGGCACTCTGCACATGCTCAGTTCGGTGTGTATTGCTAGAGATTATTTTGTTTGTGTAGCGAGGCAATGGCTACCTTACCTGTAGTATCAGACACTGCAATATTGCTGCAGTGACACTTTTTCCCATCTAGTGCCAGCTAAGACTGTCATCACATCCTGACAGCAGGGTGATTACCACCAGGGAGCAAAGCATACAGGGAATTGTAGTCCCCATGGCTCAAGTTTCACATTCTAGTTGAAATTCTGGGAACTACAACTACCAGTCGTCTGTCACTTCCTCATAGGATGGTCAAAGGAGAATGAAAACTTCTACACGCTTTAACCAGACACTGATAGAAGTCACAAGACTGCTATTAACTGCTGATGAAAAAAGGTATTTAGCAGTTTATATTTACTAAAATTGCATTTCCATGTTCTGTGTACTGTGGGAGACCAGATATAGTGAATGCAGGGTCCTGGGTTTAGTAACACTTTGAAACAGTATTCAACCCAAAAGGAAACCTTTTATTAAATTGCAGCTCACCAATTCTTAGATGTGACAGCTGCATTCATTTTTCCTCTTTAGGCTTTCTTCTATTTTCATTTGGCGATCCAGCCAGTAAGTCTGTTTTTCCACAGCACAAGCTCTCCAGAAGAATGTATTAGTTCACATGGATGAGACCAACCATTTAACATTGCCATTTACATTTATGTAAAACATAATTATTTTTTTTTCCCTTTTTGTGATAAATAAATGTTGCTGTAACTGATTATAATGTGTGAGCTGGAGTTTGCCTTCAATTTGTTGGTGTATCTAAATCTGCTAGTACATCTTAACACCCTGCCCCCCCCCCCCCAGACTGTCTAAAGGCACCCCCTGTGCGCCTTCATCCAGAGTGGGGGCACTCTAATACAGGAGGTGTGTTACTGGCCAGATCAGGCCAGAAGGTCATCCTAGGCACATCTGGAAACCTGTAACTTCCATAGTGACCAGTGGATTAAACTTGGTTATTTCTGTAATTCCACCTTTTTCTTCTGTTCCTGTTTATGTTCCCCAGTCCGTCCTTTTTTTTTTTTTCTAATTGTTTTAAACCAGATGGGTCTTATCATGATCCACAGATAAGTTTCATTTATTTACTCTACCGGGCTTGTAGTTTGAGTTTGTACACAGAGATCTTGTAAGGTATCTATAAAAGCAGAAGAAATCTCGCTCTCCATCAGTTGTTGTTTCTGGCAATTAATTGTTCCCAGAAACGCTGGATTCAGCAACTAAACCAATGAGAGCACTTAGAAAGCAATGTTCATATCCCTTCTCAAAACTATTATGCGGCGTACACACGGTCGGAATTTCCGATGGAAACAGTCCGATGGGAGCTTTTCATTGGATTTTCCGACCGTGTGTATGCCCATCGGTCTTTTTCTGTCGGAATTTCCGACGGACTTTGGATTGAGAACCTGTTCTCAATTTTTCCGACGGAAAACCTTTCTATCGGATTTTCCGATCGTGTGTGCAATTCCGACGCATGCTCGGAAACAATTCGACGCATGCTCGGAAGCATTAAACTTCCCTTCTATAGTGCTGTCGACCGTGTTTTATGCCGCTGTGTTACAGACCGTCGGAATTTGGTGTGACCGTGTGTAGTCAAGACAGTTTGAGCGAAATTCCGTCGGGAAAAGCATCAGAGCTTTTTCCGACGAGAATTCCGACCATGTGTACGTGGCATTACTTTTAGAATTGTAATTTTTTTCTTTAAAGGAGAAAATCATTTACATGGAGGGGGTGAAGTAAAGTGAATTGATTTGGTGATTATTTTTTTTTTTTTCCCTTAATAAAGACCCTTCTATGGTTCACCTCTCGTTCCCTTTTGGCTGCACCAGATCTCAGATCTGCGTCACCCAGGTCTATCATGACCCATGGAGCAATCTCAGATAGATTATCTTCCTTTTTTTTTTTTTTTTTTTTTTTTTTTCTCTTCCCTTCCCCACTCTTATTTTTTTCTTTACAAGAAAAAAAATTAAATATGAAATATGCAATTTTAAAGATGAAATATATTTAAGATTTCCAGCCAGCTGTTGGCGCTGTAGGCTCCTTTTTTTTTATCACATATGTACCAGGCTAAAAGACACAAATGAATGCAGCTGAGTAATCTCTAATCCATCAGTAAAACATTATATATATATATATATATATATATATATATATATATATATATATATATATATATATATATATATATTATATTTTTTTTTTTTGTTCAAGCAGTGTTTGTATCTACATTTGACCCGGTATCGCCCCCTTTACAGAAGGATTGTAGTATAAGGGGTACAAGAAGCCAATCTGTTCTTGTGCTGATAGGTGGAGACCGCAGAGACTGGGGTAGATCCAGGACAACCTCGGCTCAGAAAGTGGGCTGAATAATACTGGCCACCAGACTGACTGACTATATCAAGTAGCAGCAAAATAAGTACTGATGGCAAATCTCTGGATTAAAGCTAAATATTGTAGCACAAGCCAATTTTTTTCTTTCTTTCTTGGAATTGGATCGCATGGGTGTGAACACATCATCCCATTGCAGTGTGGACCAAAAAGGGTCCTGCACCATTTTGGTCCGAATGCAATAAATTCAGCCATGCAAACTGTATGGCTGAATTCGCATTGCACAGACAGTGATGTGCACAGCAATCGTATGCATTTTTATTTGTGTTTGCACCAGTGTGATCCCAGCCTAAAGAACTGAACTCACGATTGATATCTCTCATCATAAAAAATGTTTATTTTTCTAAATTTGTGTTTTGGGTGGCATTCCAAATGACTACCACCATGTTGCACGTATACAGGACCGTTTTTAAGGCAGGGCAAAAGGGGCAGCTGCCTCATACTTGCCAACTATCCCAGTTTCAATTCCCTTATCCCTTGAAGATTTAGTCCCGTGCTGTGTCCCGATGGCTCAGCGTGAATTTATGTTACTAATATGTTACTAATATGTTACTAATACTAATGCTTACTAATGCTGCCCAGCTCTGCCCTATTGCCGTGTACAGTTGACTCACCTGCAGACCCTGTGTTTACTTGTAAATAACCTGCATTAATAAGTATGTAAATAGTCGTGGACTGTGGCATTCATATGTATATCATGTCCCCCCTGAGGTCATATCCACCATCACTTCTGCTGAATGCTGCCCACTGGGGAGGTAAAGGAGCACGCTTAAAAGTCCTGCCTACAATTGTGGTCATTAAGCCTAACATAGAGTTCTGCAAAGGTAAGCAAATTGTAGGTGGAACCCTTCCTCAAAATAACATGGGGCCACAGCACCCTGAATTTTGGTGCATGTGAATACGCAGGCAAGCAGTGAGGAGATGATGTGCTGTAACCTTTAGCAACCAATCAGCGAGGAGTAATGCTGTGCACTAACCTCTTGCAACCAATCAATGAGCAGTAATAATGTGCAGTAACCTCTAACAACCAATTAGTGAGTGGTATAGATGTTCAGTAACCTCTAGCATTCAATCAGTGAGCAGTATTGATGTACAGTAATCTCTAGCAACCAATAAACAAGCAGAAGTCATGTGCTGTAACCTCTAGAAAATTACAATGAGCCATAATGTGTGCTGTAACCTCTAGCAGCTAGTCAGTGAGCGGTAATGATGCAATGTAACCTCTGGCAACCAATTGCTACCTGATCTGATTCAGTAAACTGATTTTGAGTCTAGCAGCTATTTATTGTATGTCTCAAAGCAGGTGGAGAGCGAAATTACATGGAAGAGGGGGCCCAAGAAAATGTTTGTTCAGGGTCCAGTCAATATTAAAGACGGCCCTGCACATATACAGTATAGTCATGTTATCTGTGGGTTAGTGCATCCATTCACATTAAATGGCCCTTTACAATGTGTTAACCAATGCTCTTTTATAGTGGTTGTAAAGGTTGAAGGTTTTTACCTTTTTTTTTTTATTTATTTTTATATATATATATATATATATATATATATTTTTTTTTTATGCATAAAGGTAAAAAAACCTGTGTGCAGCAGCTCCCCAAATACTTACCTGAGCCTCTTCTGAATCCAACGATGAGCTTGAGAGCAGAGGCTCTCCGGGCCTCTTCTTCCACATTGGCTCCCGCTGTCAATCACAGCCCGCAAGCCAATGAGAGAGTGGGGAAGGGGCGGAGCTGTGCTCGGTGTGTGTGAATGGACACATAACAGCAGCTCCGGTGCCCCCAAAGCAAGCTGCTTGCTATGGGGCACTCGGCAGGAGGGAGGGACACGAGAAGAGGAGGATCGGGACTGCTCTGTGCAAAACCACTGTACAGAGCAGGTGAGTGACAAAAAAATCTGCCTTTTTAATATTATAATGCAGATTTTTGCCCACGTCAATGTGTTGCATTTTGAGTTGTCTGCCACTGACAACGGATGAGGACCTGCATGACACTTTTTCAAAATGCAGTGTGGTTTCTGTGGTACATCACATGTTGCACTTTACTATACAATGCGTTGGCATGCCATTCAGAATGGATGGCACCACCATATATAAAGCAGGTGTTGGTATGCACTGTAGCAACATGCAAATGTGACTGATTGATTTTTTTTTTTTTTTTCACTTGCTTTATTGAAGTTTATTCGATCAGACAATGGACATTTTTTTATTTTTCACATACAATTGGCCAAGTGCAAAAAAGGTTCTCCATTAGGAGGACCGCCGAATTGTGACCTGGTTGACAGGTACACTTTAAAAGAAATCTGTAGCAGTTTAATTGGATGCCCAGCAGATGAAATGAATTAGTTTGTGTTGCTTAAATCTGGAAGGCTTAAAGACAGGAGGAAGGAAAATATTTGAGGAGATCAGCTGTATGTGATAGAATACAAGCAACGTCACCTGAGAGGGATTAGAGCGCGCTAAGGCTTGACCCCAGCTAGATTGTCTGTCTAGAGTTTGCACTGTGACCAGATCAGTTCCCCCACAGGCAGCTGATCTCTTGTCGGCTTAAGAGACTCAAATGTACTTCCATCTTGGTTGCTCTGAAGAGTAAATTAAGTTTGTTAAATGCTCCTTTTTATTTTTAGTCAATTTTTGTCCTTGTTCAGATCGCCTGGGCATACTACTGACCAGTGTTGGTCATCTTACTTTAAAAAAGTAATTTTTTAAGTTACAAATTACTTCTCCCAAAAAGTAATTGCGTTAGTAACTCAGTTACTACATTGGAAAAGTAATTAGTTACACAGCAAAGTAACTGACTTTTTTTTAAAATATTCTATACGTGTAACTAAGGGGTGGGTCTAGTATTACTGTAAGCAAGGGGCGCATTTATTATTATTGTTATATATCGTGTAACCAAGGGGCTGCTCTATTATTACTCTAACCAAGGGGCAGTTCTGTTATAGCGTGTAAGCAAGGGGCGGGTCTATTATTATTGTATTGTGTAAGGGGCGGATGGCTACAGAAGAGGGCGAATGTTAAATTAATGGGCAGAGCTCGATATATAACAATAATAATAAATGCGCCCCTTGGTTACAGTAATACTAGACCCGCCCCTTACTTACACGATAGACGCCCCTTGCAGAGTAGCGCGAGCATCGGGAGCGTGCGGCATCGCCTCGTACAATTACATGTTAACTGCACCTGCGCGGTGTAGAGTTCACTCAGAGCTGTTTAGGTTCGGCAATTTTCGGAAGCTCCGTAGTCCTTCGTACTGCGCAAGCCCTGCGCCTGCGCAGTACAGGGGGTCCTTATCCAGCGGGGGAACTTTTTCGGCAGGACACCAGAATTACACTACTGCCATCTAGTGGCGGTAGATGTAATTGGGGTAACTAAGCCAAAGTAATGGGAACTGAGTTACCATGAGGGGAAAAGTAATCAGTTAGATTACTCGTTACCCTCTAAAGTAACTGCGTTAGGTAACTCAGTTTATTTTAACCCCGTTACTTACATCACTGGTACTGACTCATGTTGGTGAAATGTTCTCAAGCTGATATGGCTTGTGGAAATGACCAGTTCAACCAAATGACATGTTGCTTTATTTAAAGAGCATGTTGGCGATCGGAATTTCCACTATCAAAACTTTTTCCGACCGAAAAATTGAGAACATGCTATCAATCTTTTGCTGGCTGGAATTCTGCCAGCAAAAGTCCAATGGAGCCTACACACGGTCGCATTTTCCGACCAAAAGCTCTCATCGGACTTTTGCTGGCGGAGTTTCTGATCGTGTGTACACAGCATTAGTGTGCAAGTTTGACTTCTCAATCTTCATAGCATTTTTTTAGGTCGAAGACTAATAAACAAAGACCAGTCATTTTTAATAAATCGGTTGCCTTTGCTGTCCACCTTCTGACTATGATAGTTGCCTGGATGTCCCGCTGATCCTTTTGGCACTCCCTTAATCATGGACCTGGAACAAATGGTTTTACTTGCATCCATGAAGGTGAGGTTTAGATAAACTGCAGCAGCATCATGTCTGCTCAGTAACTGGAAGAAAAGCTTTACCTCCTGGATGTCAAACTCCATATGTTTGAGGCATGATGCCTGGCTTCTAATGTGTGTGACACATGATGTGAAATGCGTTAGTACATGGCAACTTGACAATTGCTCTGAACACGTAGAATAGATTTGTTCTGTGCCTTTTGATAAATCCAGGCCTGTAACTTCCAGACAAGGAAATTTCACTTTTGAAATACTACAGTTGTTTTATGGCAATTTTTGAATGTGTTTTTATTTTATTTTTTTTTCTTCTTAATAGTGTCTGGGGAAGTCTGTAGGATTTTGATGGGGCTATGCATCAAGCTTAGATGTTGAACATAAAACTTAAAACAGATGTTACAGTTGAATGCTGGAGTGGAGGAAAATTTACATCCTTATCACAATAGTCTTATAGATTTCTACAGAATCCTTACATTTCCTAATATAAAGAGGAGATCTTCTTTTTTTTTTTTTTATACGATTGTTTTAAATACAACGAATATATTTGTTTTCCATATAGGGCAGCTTTTATCAGTTTGTGTTTGTTTGTTTGTTTTTGTTTTTTTTACCTCAGAAGAACCCCTAAGGCCCCTTTCACACTTATACGACTTGTCCCACGATTTGGGACTGCAAAGTAGCATGACAAGTCGTTCCCCATGATTTCCAATGACAGCCATTCATATTAGTACGACTTCAAGTCGTTCCGACTTCAAAGTAGTCCCTGCACTACTTTGGTCCGATTTTGATGCCACTTACACAGGCATTCCTTGAAATCGCGGCAAAAATCGCCACTTTGAAGTCGCACAAGTGTGAAAGGGGCCTAAAACTATTTTTAGGATCTTTTAGAAAAAAATGTATTGATGACAATGGGCGAAGTACCTCTGACATTGGAAGTATGCAAACCTTATGGTGGTGGTCATTGGTGTCGTCATATAGCTGACTCTGCCAAGTGGCATTGCCACTGGGACTATGCAGGCACCATCAAATGGGAGGCCAATCAGCCACAGCTCAAGGAACCCCTAGCAACTGAGGATGAGCACGGGCATGTTTGGATTTTAGCCTAGGCTCACTCACGTGGGTTCAGGCTAAAATCCAGTGTCCAATGGCCATTGGACACAGGTCAAGTGTGAATTCAGCCTTAGAGCCAGCGGGAGACAGCTGCTGCATCCACCTAGGTACAGTAAGTCTGATTAAAAAGAAAAAAAAACAAAGTGAACCACATACTTCCCTTTTAATATTCCTTCTAACATCTTTTTGTAAATACCGGTAAGTGGATTTAATTCCACTTTGTATAATTAATAGGTACTGTACTTGGGTAAGGCTAGGCCAGTGATGGCGAACCTTGGCACCCCAGATGTTTTGGAACTACATTTCCCATGATGCTCATGCACTCTTCAGTGTAGTTGAGCATCATGGGGAAATGTAGTTCCAAAACTTCTGGGGTGCCAAGGTTCGCCAACACTGGGCTAGGCTGTTGCCTCCCCTAGGGACTCCACTAGTGAAGTACCAAACAAAAAAAATATATAATATAATTATAATGTGGGTGGCGCTGTCTGTCACTTGGGGAGTGTTGACTAACCATGTGCAAGTGCTAATTAAACCATAGTGTGTATGTACTAATATATCTGCGCACAGGTAGGTGGCACTGCCCATCAACTGGAGAGTGACCTCCAGTAGTGACGAGCCACTAACCACGTGAAAATTACTGGTTAAAGGCAAGTGTGTTGTGCAATTAATAGATTAAGGTCATCCTGCTAAGCTGTCACACAGGGTGTGAACTGGCTAACCCTGTGTGAAAAGGTTTAGTGGATCCCTATATGTGAATCCAGAGAAGTGGTTATTTAAAAAAAAAAAAAAAAAAAAAAAATCCCAACATCAAGAGGACCTCTTATGCAAAAAGTGTATACTAACCCCCCCCAAAAAAAAAACAATATATTAGAGTAATCCTCTGTGTAGGATATCCTAGATCTCTACACGTATATCCACAAATGCATCTTTATTCACTTCTAAATAAGCACTATGGACTATATTTTTGATGATTTTGCACACAAGACTTTATTTCATCTGATGAACTTGCATGATAGATTTGTTTACACATATACTTATTCAAGATACATTCTGGATATATACGTGTAGAGATCTAGAATATTCTACACAAAGGATTACTCAAATATGTAATTTTATATATATATATATATATATATATATATATATATATATATATATATATATAATATATATATATATATATATATATATATATATATATTATATCGTGATATCGTTTTTGCTTATGAGGTTCTCTCTCTTGGTTGGCTCTTCTTCAATTTTTATTTTTATATATATATAAATAATATACCACTCCTCTGGATTCACATATAGGGATCCACTAAACCTTTTAACACAGGGTTAGCCAGCTCACAACCTGTGTGTCCGCTTAGCAGGATGACCTTTTTTAATAATCTATTGTACAACACACTTGCCTTTAACCAGTAATTTCACGTGGTTAGCGGATCGTCACTACCGGAGGTCACTCTCCAGTTGATAGGCAGTGCCCACCTACCTGTGTGCAAACACACTGTGGTTCAATTGGCACTTGTACTTTTATGTGGTTAGGTGTGTGTGTGTGTGTGTGTGTGTGTGTGTGTGTGTGTGTGTGTGTGTGTGTGTTTATTTTATTATAATATATATATATTCCACTTTGCTCAGCGTTGCAGAAAATGTTTTCTGGCAGGAAGAAAATGCTAAATGCTCTATAAAAGTGTGTGTGTGTGTGTGTGTGTGTGTGTGTGTGGTAATACCTGGTGTGCATGGACCCCTAGGCTGGATTCACACCTACCGTGTTTTCCCAAAAATAAGACCTAGCGTTATTTTCCAGCAGGGCTGGAATATAAGCCCTACCCCAAAAATAAGCCCTTGTTTGTAAAATCCTATAACCCACTCTATTACAATAGAATATAATGTACAATGTGTGTTTATTCCTGTAATATAATTGTGGGGAAGAGAGCTCCGGTGGGCACAGCCCCATCTAAATGGATTTGCTTCATCTGTGCTGCTACTTCACTGCCCATTGAGCAGCCTCCAAGCAGGGAGGTGACACCACTGTCTTCCCTTCCTCTAACAGAGAAAGTGGTGTCACCCTCCTGGCTGAACTCTCTGGCAGATGTATGGTGCCCGACCACAGTTGCAAATCCTTCAGCAGATGAGACGGTTCACATGTGTGTATTTCAACTGTGTATTTAGCTTTTTGTCTGGAGTTCAACTTTAAAATAACAAACAATTACAGGTAATTGGGCTTAGCACAGTTGAAGCATCTTTTCAGGGAACACACAGTATGTGTACTCAGTGGAAGTTACAATTTAACTTAAGATTTCCTTAATTTAAAACTTCTATATATGCTGTACATTTCTTGTCTAAATGTACACTGTAACACTTGTAAACTTTTTTTTTTTTTTTTTTTTGGCAAGGTTTTTTTTAAAATCTGAAAGGTTTCCAGTCTGCCAGAGTGAAGGAGCAAAGAAAATAAAGACCCCGAGTGTATTACATATATTTTAAGTTTATCTTAATTTCCATTATAGACAGAAATGTACGACAGCACTCTAATAGCTGACAGATGTTTGGGCTTCACTTTGGGCAAACTTTTCAGTAACGTAAAATTCAGTTTTTTTTTGGAATTCTATGTATTTAAAAAAAAAAAAAATCCATAACATTTCACAAATCATTTCATTTTATTCAAAGAAAGAAATCTAAGCCATGTAACTAATGGTTCAGATTCAATCCAACATTAGCATAGTTTTGCAATGATGAAAATCGCTGTGTAGAATTGAAACCTTCCAGTTGTAAGTATGAATTTTCTTAGGGGCACTGGGGTCAAACCGGCACAGGCAATAGGAGGGGGGGGGGGGTATTGTGTATTGTGCTCCCCCTCCCAAGAAGAGAAATTTCATAAGCCAACTGTAAAAATGTAAAGGGGAATTTACCTGGCAATGGGGAAGCCAAGTCAGCACCTACTTGTATAGCACCTACTTGTATAGCACCTACTTGTATAGCACCTACTTGTATAGCACCTACTTGTATAGCACCTACTTGTATAGCACCTACTTGTATAGCACCTACTTGTATAGCACCTACTTGTATAGCACCTACTTGTATAGCACCTACTTGTATAGCACCTACTTGTATAGCACCTACTTGTATAGCACCTACTTGTATAGCACCTACTTGTATCTGACTTTTAAGAATCACATACTTGCCCTGTTTCCCTGAAAATAAGCCCTAGACCTAGCGTGAGTTTCTGGGATGGCTGCAATATAAGCCCTACCCCGAAAATAAGACCTAGTTAAAGTCCTTGTAAAATCATGTAATCCGTTTTGTAAAATGATTATATAATGTGCAGTGTGTCTCCTCCTTGTGTAACTTTATTGTGGAAAATACCTTATTTACAGCGCCGCTGGGCACTCATATGACCCACCGGAGCTCTTCTCTTCTCCTCCCGGCTGATGTTAGAGGCCCCTCCCTCTACAATGCTCAGAGCGGGGCTGACGTCAGCGGGGATCTCAGCCCCTCCCTCTGCAGTGTTCCAAGCAGGGGAAAAGAACACCGGCGGGTCACATGACCTCCCAGCGGCGCTGTAAATGAGGTATTTTAACAATAAAGTTACACAAGGAGCCATACTGCACATTATATAAACTTTTTACAGAACAGATTACATGATTTTACAACGTCTTTAAGGTTTGTTTTTGGGATTACAGAATTTCACAATGCTGACTCCTAAACTGACAGGGGAAGGAACTTTTTTTTTTTTGTACCTACCACAAAAAAATAATTGTACATACCATAAATAAGACCTCCCCTGAAAATAAGCCCTAGTGTGTTTTTTGCAGCCAAAATGAATACAAGACCAGGTCTTATTTTCGGAGGAAACACTGTACCAGCCAGTAATGTTAAAGCAAAACTAAAGACAACTTTATTTATTTTTTAGTTTTTTTTTGGAGTGGAGAGGTATTGCAGCACCTGTCAGATTTTATTGCGGTCTGTGTCCCCGTTGGGGAAATTCATCCTCTCTATTTAATATAATGGGGGGGGGGGGGGGTGGTGTATGTGGCGCTAACCCCTAAATATATAAACTAAAAAATCTCCAATGGAACGTATTTTCCAAGTGATGGGTAACCTTATGGTAATGTGCTACCAAATTTACATATAAAATGTAAACATCATAAATACATAAATAACTTAAAATATTGATAAAAATAATGGATGAAGTAGTGAATACGTGCAAAATGTTTACATTTTATATGTAAATTTGGTAGCACATTATCATAAGGTTACCCATCACTTGGAAAATACGTCCCATTGGAGATTTTTTAGTTTATATATTTAGGGGTTAGCGCCACATACCCCCCCCATTATATTGATTCGATTACAGTGTGAGATCACTTATGTTGGCTGCTCTCCCCGTTCATTTACCTTAACCTATGTTGGCTGAGCGCACTAGTTACCCTTTATTTCTACATCCTCTCTATTTGCCCTGCCTAAAATTATTTTAAAGTAAAAGAAAATCCCAAATTTGAATATCCTAAAGTATTAGAAGGGACATCTTCCAATGGGGACACTAGTTCTGGTGACCTGTGGTCCCCAAGAGATTCCCCTAATTTGCAGGGATTTCTACTCACTTCCTGTCTTGGCTATGGGACAGGAAGTGGAGGTAAATTTGCCCAATGGGACAGAGGGCAAAAATAAACCTTACAGGGGTAATAACCTTCCCCTACTCTATCCAAAATGGAAGGGGGAAAAAAATGTTTTTTTGCCTATATAGTTCTACTTTAAAGTGTATTACCGCTTTAAATTCACTTTTAAATAGCTTGCACCATGTTGGCCCAAACAAACCATTTTCATTATGGCAGCAGTACGAGTGGCTTCCCATCTGCCGCTGGAACTAGAGTTGGCCTGAGTACTTCTCAGCCATTCAGGAGAAGTCTTCTTCTATTTTTATCAACTAGGCTGTCTCTGATTGGCAGAGGTGAAGAGGTAGGCAGATGTCCCAATTTCCACCTCTGCCAATCAGAGGAAGCCTGGTTGATAAAAATACAAAGATTTTTCTGAATGGTGGAGAAGCACCTAGGTCAACTCTAGTTCCAGCAGCAGATGGGAATATAATGTATGATGCTAATACAACATCATTGGGGGTAATTTACAAAAGGCAAATCCACTTTGCGCTACAAGTGCACTTGAAATTGCACTGAAAGTGAACTTGGAAGAGCAGTCGCTGTAGATCCGAGGGGGACATGTAAGGAAAATAGCATTTTAGCTTGCACATGATTGGATGATAAAATCAGCAGAGCTTCCCCTCATTTCAGATCTACCCCTCAGCTTCCAAGTGCACTTTCAAGTGCACTTTGCACTTGTAGTTCACACTTGTAGTGCAAAGTGGATTGGCCTTTCGTAAATAACCCCCAATGTGTAATGGAAATAGTTTTTCTGGGCCTGCTTGGCCCAAAAAGACTATTTAAAGTGAACTGAAAGCTGGATTCCTACTTTAAGCATGATCTTCAGTGCATCTGATTCTTTGCAGGCATTCTGATCTTTTTTGCCACTTATCTTGCTTTCGGAAGTCGACTGTCATTTCCTGATCACTCGCAGCCAGCCCCATGCACATGCATGAGATCAGAACGACTGATCCTGCAACCATCCAGGGATTTGTGACCTGTATTCCAGGAAGCAAGGAGGGGGGGGGGGGGGATTCAGGTTGAGGGTAAGTCATCTTTCTTAGGAAAGGACCAAGGAAGTGAGCATGAAGAACGCTAAAAATAATTGCAGAGAGAGAGCGATGCTGACTGTAATTTTTCGAATGAAGGTCTGCTTTAAGTGTAACTCACATAAATATATACAACCTATATTGCTAAGGCCCCTTTCACACTAGGGCAGTGCAGGTGCCAAAACTGCGCTATTTTTAGCGGGGTGATTTTAACCCCTTCTAGCAGCCGAAAAAGGGTTAAAACTGTCCGCTTTTACACTGGAGACACAGCAGCGGCTCTTTCAGGGCGCTTTGCAGGCACTATTAGCGCCGTAGCGCCTGCAAAGCGTCCCAGTGTGAAAGGGGTCTAAGAAAAAAAATATAAAGTTGTAATCTTTCCTTATTGTAAACCATGTGAAATATAAAATCGTAACTAAATGGACCACCTTCACTGAATGAAGAAATAAAAGGGAAGTGCAGAGCTCAACTGAGGCCAGCCAAGAGCAGACCTAAAGGCCCGTACACACAATCAGAAAATTGGAAGTAAAATTTTGTTCGCTGAACGACCAGATGACTTTCGGATTGTTAGTACGGTGCTTTCGACAGCTGATTCCGAATTTTCGAACAACAGACTGGATGTGCAGGCTATAAAATTTTTCGTATGTGAACACAATCTGATTTTTCATTTTAATTAGTACAGTTTTCGTCCGAAAAAAAATCATAAGAGCAAGACTACCCATGCTCAGACGAAAGAACACATACAAAACAATTTAAAGCGGAGTTCCACACAATTTCCAAAGTTCATCTTATTAACATTCTCCCATTTTATATAAATTACCAAATTGAAATAGTGTTTTTTTTTATTTTTTTTTTTTGCCAAAGGGTTACCTTTTTAGCCTTTATTTATATGGTGTTTCCTGTCCTAGCCACCCGCGGGTATCGCCATCATATCCGGTGGCACATTGTCTGCTGGGGCGGCGCACTGTCTCCTCGGAGCTAGGAATCAATATTCCCAGGAGTCAGTGTGGCTAGCCGCCGCTAATTATCACCATCTTCTGAAACCGGAAGTGACACAATGACATGTGCTTTTGTTTATCTTTGTTGCCATCACAACGGGGCGGGCACTTCCGACGACAACGCCCATTGTGATGGCAACGTCGGAAGCTTGCAGCACTGCGCACAGTACATGATGAAACAGGCAGTGCATGCTGGTAGCTCAGCATGCACCGTATCCGGAACTGTCTGCTTATGGGCTTCACATGCCCATAGGCAAGCTGGCAACTGCCAAGAATATATTGTATAAGTTTTTTTTTTTTTTTAAGAAACCGGACATCGGGGGATATATTGGTGGGGAAAAGTGAGTGGTATATTTACATTATATGAACTTCAGAATTTATAAAAATAAAATAAATTGCTTTGACGTTGGAACTCGGCTTTAACACATTACATCGCTTCTGAAGTTGAATTTGGTCGTACAAGAATTTTCGTAGGCGAGTAACCTCTTCACTTTTGATATGAGAGTAGCATGCAACAAAAAACTGACAAATTCATCTGATAATCTGATCATGTGTACCCGGCTTAGGTCTCCAAGAACAATAGGGCGGCACAGTGGTGTAGTGGGTAGCACTCTCGCCTAGCGGTAAAAAGGGTCGCTGGTTCGAATCCCAACCACAACACTACCTGCCTGCAGTTTGCATGTTCTCCCTGTGTGGCATTCCTCCGGGTACTCCGGTTTTCTCCCACACTCCAAAGACATGCTGGTAGGTTAATTGGATTCTGTCCAAAATTGGCCCTAGTATAAATGTGAGTTGGGGACTTTGGATTGTGGGCTCCTTGAGGGTAGGGACCGATGTGAGTGTGCGATGTAGGTGTGGAGCGCTGTGTAAATTGATGCCACTATATGGGTACCTTAAATGGGGATAATTGTAGACACGCACCCACACTCACTCAGGTTGAACTGGATGGACTGGTGTCTTTATTCAACCTTACTAACTATGTAACAATGAGAGTGGAGACATCTGTACATGTCTGCAGCTGATGACCACTACTTGTGTGACTGATGGGCCGAAGACCCACACTTTGAGTTCAGTACTTCTCTTATCTCTAAATAGGGCCAGAAAAAAGAATTGTGAACCTTTTTGATCAAACAAAAAATATAAAGTAGGTGCTAATTAACGACATACACCCACTACACTATAATAATCACTATTGTGCAATACTAAAAACAATAATGCACAAAAAATTCCCACAAAGATGCTGTGAACAAAACCTTTCGTTAATGCCAGTGTACTATCAGTGAGTGATAGCTTAGTGCAGGGGTCATCAACCCCCAGGCCGTGGAGTTGAACTATTCCATTGTATATTACAATGTAATTATAGAAATAATGCGCTTCAATCATCCTGACATCATATCAATGATGGTGCCGGGATGATTGAAGCGCCAACACCAGGCATTTCCCAGATAAATTGCCCGTGAAAAGCCGTATACACCCCCCCCCCCCGGGCCTTGGCACAATTTTCTTCAACAATGCCGTTCCCCGGTGCCAAAAAGGTTGGAGACCACTGGCTTACTGCATATACATATCAAAGATGAAAAGGGCTCTAAAAATATGCAGGTTGAAGTCCTTAATCAACTGTGACCATTTCCAAATCCTTGCACTTTAATTAAATGATTCCAATCCACCATGCATCTTTATATGATTCCAAGAAAAAACGTGCTCCACCAATGATGCAAATACTCACTCACCAGAGCCCAAGGACCCACTGGACAACAAAGTGTGTGTAATGATTTTATTACAATCTCCCAGCATATGGGGTTCCAAGTTTTCACCTTTCCAGCTCAGACGCTCCTTCCCCTCAGCAGGATATACACCAATCCCCCAAAAAGATGTACTCGGTGATCGTGCAACACACTTTATTACAGTTCCCTTTAAAACGAATCCCCAAATATATGCGCTTGCATGTCGGAGTGCCCAGACCGTTTTTTTTGTTGGCATTGCACAATGTATATGCACCAAGTTATCACTGGCATTAATGAGTTGTTTTGTTAACAGCATCTTTGTGGAATTTTATTTTTTGCACATTCTCTATGTACAAAAATTTGCATTTCCAACACCACGCGTGCCCATTCTAGCCTCTTAAAAGAACCCCTGAACAGTCCAATCCTTGAACTTGAAGGCAGGATTACTAATTCATTATTGCACAGCAGGATCTACTGTCTACCGTTATAACATTTCCTTTTTTTTTTTTTTTTTATTACATGTAGATGCCCTGGTAGATAACTCCATGTGTGTAAAAAAGACTATTCTCGTTCCATCCATACATATTTCTGTTGCTTTAAAGTACTTACAATTGATTGATTAGGAGCTAGACAAGTCGTAGCACGTACCAGCCACTCATTCTTGGCAAATTTATGGGATGAGTATTGCTTTAGAACATAAGATTGCTGATCCTAGTATGTGTGTGAGAGACAGGTACATTTTACCAGTACACTATTTGTTTTCCATCTCTGCATCTTGAAATAATTAAGTGTTTAATTGGAAAAGTGTGTTTAAAGCTTATATAACTTTGTTACTACATTTATGTTCATGTTTCTTCCATGTTGTTGGATGTTCTGGATTGTTACACTTGAGCAGCAGCCAGTATTTCTGTCCGGTTTGTTTATGAAAAAAATCAAAGGACGTGACTCCATCTTTTTAATGTAGTTTACTTATTATTATTACTATTATTATTATTATTATTTTTACTATTTTTATGGGTTTCTGGTCTTGCAGAGTTGGCCTTTTTCAATCAATACAGTTGTGCTCAAAAGTTTGCGCACACACACACGTTAAAATGGCAATTAAAGGTTAATTTCCCACATCAGTGGCTTTTTAACCACTTCCTATAGCAAAATGACGGCCGGGCGGTGGTTCGGTTATCCTGACTAGGCGCCATATGACGTCCAGCAGGATAATGTCCAGCAGAATAACAGCCGCTGCTCGCCCGTGGGGGCGCTCATCGCGGCGATCAGTGGTGCAGTGTGTCAGCCAACTATGTAAACTCGCTTCAGACTCGAGTAGAGGAGACCTGAGCCGCTGCTATCCTGACAGGGGGGGGGGTCTGTGCTGATTGTTTCAGTGCAGCCCCCCCCCTCGGATCCCACCCAGGACCACCAGGATGGCCATTCACACTGGACCACCAGGTATGCCCCCCAGACCACCAGGGAAATGCAAATCTGTGCCCAGGCAGCTGCCAATCAGTGCCCACTCACAATGCCTGCCAATGCCACCACAAATGCCTACCTCCTATCAGTGCCACCCATAAGTACCCATCTTTGCAGCCTATCAGTGCCACCCATGAGTGCCTATCAGTGCCCAATCATTGGTGCCACCTCATCGGTGCCGCCTTGTCAGTGCCCATCAGTGAAGGAGAAAACATACTTATTTACAAAATTTTATAACAAACAAAACTTTTTTTTATTTTTTCAAAATGTTCTGTCTTTTTTTTTTTTTTTTTTATTTGTTTAGCAAAAAATAAAAACCACAGAGGTGATCAAATGCCACCAAAAGTAAAGCTCTATTTGTGGGAACGAAATTACAAAAATTCTGTTTGGGTACAGTGTAACATGACCGCGCAATTGTCATTTAGACAGCGCAGAAAGCTGAAAATTGGCTTGGGCAGGAAGGGGGGTAAGTGCCTGGTATTGAAGTGGTTAAATTGCAATTTGTGTCTGTATACAGTGCCTTGCAAAAGTGCCTTGCAAAAGTATTCACCCCCTTGGCATTTTTGTTTGAGGATTTGCATCATTTAATTTACAGAACATGCCCACAACTTGTGTGGGTTTTTTTTATTTTTTATTGTGAAGCAAACAACAAATAGGAAAAATTACAGAAAGTCAATGTGCATAACTATTCACCCCCGCAAAGTCAATACTTTGTAGAGCCACCTTTTGCGGCTATCACAGCTCCAGGTCACTTTGGAGAAGTCCATGTGAGCTTGCCACATCTTACCATTGGGATTTTTGCCCATTCCTCCTTGCAAAACTGCTCCAACGCCCTTCAAGTTGGATGGTTTGTTCTTGTGAACAGCAATCTTTAAGTCTGACCACAGATTTTCTTTTGAATTGAGGTCTGGGCTTTGACTAGGCCATTCCAACACACTTCCATGTTTCCCCTTAAACCACTCAAGTGTTGCTTTAGCAGTATGTTTGGGCTCATTGTCCTCCTTGAAGGTGAACCTCCATCCTAGCCTCAAGTCACACACAGAGTGGTACAGGTTTTGCTCAAGAATATCCCTGTATTTAGCACCATCCATCTTTCCCACAACTCTGACCAGTTTCCCAGTCCCGACCAGAGTTGCCAACCTACCAGATTGAAATTTACTGACACAACGCCCAAAATTTACTGGCACAGCCAAGTTTTTACTGGCATTTCGAAAAGTTTAAAAATTACTGTTTTAACTGCAAATTGAAGTATTTAGGCTACAAACAAGTACACTATGCAATTAGCAATGTGATTTAAGGTAGATAATAAGGCAAAAAAACATATTTTTTTTTATTTTCAATATAGTAAGTAAGTAGCTCAAGGACAGGAGGGCAAGAAATTAGAATGGGTCAGGTGCACACACATGAAATTTTACTCTCAAAGTGACACTGACAGCAGTGTGCAGCAGCACATATGATGACACCTCACTGACAAGACACGTCCCCTCCTGAGTCAAAGTGACAGTCTCTCTCCAAACCAGGTGGTCCCTCCAGTCCCCTCCAGTCTAAACAGCACTGACAGTCCCGCTCCCAGCCTGCACACAAGGCTCTGGCTGCTCTGCTTGGCTCCCTTGCACTATGACATCACACGACATGTTCAGGCACCGCCTTTGCCAGAGCCACCTGAACACACTGTAGCAGACTCGGATGGTCTCGGCCGCCTCCGGACCGAGCCAAGTGTCACAGTTATATTTTTTACTGGCAACCTTTTCCTTTTACTGGCATTTACTGGCAGGAGAAATTTGCCTCTTTTTTACTGGCTGCCAGTAAAAATACTGACGGTTGGCAACACTGGTCCCGACTGCTGAAAAACATCCCCACAGCATGATGCTGCCACCACCATGTTTCACTGTGGGGATGATGTTCTTGGGGTGATGTGTTGGGTTTGCACCAGACATAGCGTTTTTCTTTGGCCAAAAAGTTAAATTTTAGTCTCAGACCAGAGCAGCTTCCTCTATACATTTTGTGAGTCTCCCATTTGCCTTTTCGCAAACTCAAAACGTGCTATTTTGTTTTTTTGCTGAAAGTAATGGCTTTCTTCTGGCCACTTTGCCATAAAGCCCAACTCTATGGAGCGTACGGCTTATTGTCATCCTATGTACAGATACTCCAGTCTCTGCTGTGGAACTCTGCAGCTTCTCCAGGGTTACCTTAGGTCTCTGTGCTGCCTCTCTGATTAATGCCCTCCATGCCCGGTCCGTGAGTGTTGGTGTGCGGCCGTCTCTTGGCAGGTTTGCTGTTGTGCCATGTTCTTTCCTTTTTGATTATGATAGATTTGATGGTGCTCCTAGGGATCATCAAAGATTTGGTTTTTTTTTTTTCTCTCTTCGCCTTTCAGGACAGCACCTTGTAGGAGAGGTACAGAGGGACCTCTTTCCTTTACATCACTGGGTTTTTTTTGTTCATGTATTAAGTTAAACCTGCAGCTGTCTGCTTTGGTGTAAAGGTCCATTAGCAGTTCAGCAGGGATTGAGACTCTGGGCACTTAGGGTGTTTGGCGTTGGGGTCTATTTGTTGTACTCTTTAGTGGCTGCAGTTAAAGAGGACCTGCGGGTTCTTTTATTTCTGTCGTGTCAGAAAGCTACTGCTAAGTCAGAGAGAACTTCAGGAAAATGCCCCTCATGTAAAAATCCTTTAAGGGACTCTTGGCCTAAACCCCTGTGCAGATCTTGCATTGCGGGTTTAGTGAAGGAGGGGTCCTCACAGGGGTGCAAGGAACTCCTGTCTTCAGTGAGAAAAGAAATAGCAGAGGCCCTAGGGACAGTACGCTCCCTTGTGAAAAAAACGTGGTCAGAGTTCCAGCCAAGAACAGAGTTCTCAATCCAGTCTCCCTCCGTCCACTTCTGTGCAAGTTGAAAGTGAGTCTGAGGAAGAAAGGGAAAGTATTCCTCCCTCAGCGTTTGATTCTGATGTTGAGGAAGAGGATGAAGAAGCCAAGGCTTCTAGATATAAACTGTCACTTGAGGAAGTTGATGATTTACTCAAGGCAATTTATACTACACTGGAGATCCAGGAAGAAAAAAATTCAGCTGTCAGTACATGACAAAATGTACCAGGGGCTGGAGGAGGTCAAGCATAGTCTTTCCTGTACACAAAGTGTTAACAGACTCCATTAAAGGAGTGGAAGGACAGAGAATGGACAGTTCTTCTCTAAAGCCCTTAAAAGGAGGTTCCCTTTTGAGGAGAATGGGGAGTGTGTTTGGATAGATACTGCCTTCTCTCAAGTGTACAGAAAGACGGGCTTAGCCTTTGAGGATAGGGGAATTCTCAAAGTCGCTATGGACAAAAAAGCAGATGGGCTACTGAAGAAAGCATGGACTCTTCTTTAGCCAATCTGAAACCTGCAATGGCAGCCACAGTGGTGGCCAGAATTTTGGAATGCTGGTCAAACCAACTCAAAAATCAGGTGGTGGCAGGTACCTCCAGGAAAGAATTATTAGAGTCCTTCCCTACTCTATTAAAAGCCGTCAAATTTATGACTGATGCCTAGGCAGAGTCCATCAAAATGTCTGCCAGGTCATCAGCACTGGTCAATTCCGCAAGGAGAGCCCTCTGGCTTAAAACCTGGTCAGGGGATTCAGCCTCTAAAGCGAAACTGTGTGAAATTCCCTTTTCAGGGGATTTGTTGTTTGGTCCAGAATTAGAAGGCTGTACTTGATAGGACAGCAGACAAAAAGGAAGCTTTTCCTCAGAAAAAGGACCAAACAAAGAAAATTGGAATCCTCAGAGAGGAAATGACCAGCTCCCAGTAGGCGGGAGGCTTCAGGACTTCTGGTTTAGTTGGGAAGAAACAACAAGAAGTCCATTTGTTCTAGGGATAATCCAGCAGGGTTACCATCTAGAGTTGTTAGAAGACCCCCCCAAATCGGTTCTACATAACAAACTTGCCGAGGGATCAGGAGAAGGCTCTGGTTATGAAGTCCCTTCTTCTAGAGCTGATGCAACAGAATGTCATCTCTCAGGTCCCAGAGGGGCAAGAAGGAAAAGGGTTTTAGTCCCATATATTCTGGGTAAAGAAACCATCGGGAAAATTCTGCCTGATCCTCAACTTAAAGCTGTTGAATCGGTCCATAAAGTACAAAAAATTCAGGATGGACACGATTTTTTCGGTGAAGAACTTGCTGACCCCCCAGGTGTCACATGGCCTCCATCGATTGGAGAGATGCATAGCTCCATATCCCAATAGCACCCCAGTCCCAGAAATTTCTGCGCCTCGCAGTCAATCTGGGAAAGGGGGAGATCTGGCATCTACAGTTCAGAGCCCTGCCATTCCGTCTCTCCTTCTCACCCAGAGTATTCACGGAAGTGATGGCAGAAGCATTGGAACCCCTGAAACTGAAAGGGGTCCCAATAGTGCTCTACTTGGGCGATCTGCTATTTTTCGCCGACTCAAAGTCAGGTGGAAGTCAATCTTCAAGTGACTCAAGCACATATAAGAGGCTTGGGTTGGCTTCTCAATATTCAGAAGTCCAACGTAAAGCCTGCCCAAAGAGTAAGGTTTCTGGGGTACGAAATAGACTCACTGGATCAGAAGATGGGTCTACCCCAAGAAAGAATAGAAACAGCTCTGAAGGCACTTCAGTCCAATTCAAGGTTCTCAGTATGACAAGCCATGTCGGCTCTGGGTCTTCTGACAGCAGCAATCCCCGCGGTACAGCGGGCCAGACTGCATGCTCGTCCGCTGCAGGTGGACATGTTGACAAATTGGTCTTTCCAGAAATCTCTGGAGGAAAAGTTCGTCATAAGGGTAAGAGCAAAAAGATGACTCTGGTGATGGAGGAACCAGAGAAACATCTCAAAAGGTCTCCACTGGTCCTTCCCAGTAACCCAAAGGCTGACTACAGATGCCAGCGCAGGGGGGGGGGAGCCCACCTGGAAGAACAAACTATTCCAGGGGGGTTGGTCCAAGCCAGAAGCGAGTAGGTCATTAAACCGGAGAGAGTTTAAGGCTATTTCATCTGAGTCTTCTGTCCTTCCAGGAACTTCTAAGAAGTCAGCATGTCCAGATTTGGTCGGACAATATGACTGCAGTGTTATACCTAACAAAACAGGGTGGCACAAAAAGCAGAACTTTGTTGGAGTTAACCTGCCAAATACTGAGATGGGCAGAGAACAATTTGGTCTCCCTATCGGCAGTTCCACTTAAAAGGGACGGAAAACGCCTTGGCAGGTCTCCTCAGCAGGAGAAAAATTAAGAGCAGCAGAGTGGTCTCTGAATCAGGATCTATTCGAGACAATAGCCAAGAGGTGGGGTTGTCCTCAGGTGGACCTGGTGGCAAAACAAGAAAATGCAAAAATACCAGTGTTCTTTTCCCCCCAGAGAACAGATCAAGCTCTGGGGATAGATGCTCTGGCCCACAGATGGGATTTCTATCTGTCCTATGCTTTCCCCCATTTTCACTGATTCCAAGGGTATTAGCCAAATTCAGACTGGAATCCACGGAACTAATTCTGATAGCTCCTTATTGGCCAAAGAAACCGTGGTTTGCAACCCTAATGAACCGCTCAGTAAAACCTCCTTGGAAGTTACCTAACAGGTCAGATCTACTGAGTCAGGGCAAGTTTTTTTTCATCCAGATCCAACGTTTCTCAACCCGACAGCTTGGTTTCTGAAGAACAAATCCTAAGACAAAAGGGCCTATAATATAAAACTCATCTCTATCCTTCTTGCAAGTAGGAAGAAGGTGACAGACATTTATTTTAAGGTCTGGAAAGTATATAATACATGGTGTTCCAGAGAGGACTTTAGTTTGTCTAGTACAATTTCAGTTATAGAAATCCTTCAAGAAGGATTGGAGAAAGACCTAGTAGCTAGTACGCTCAAGACGCATGTAGCGACTTTATTAGGTTTTTTGAAAGAACCCTGGTAAGGGAGCCCCTGATAATTCGTTTTTTCAGAGCTATGGCTAAAGTAAAGCCTAGATCTGTGGTTATTTTTTCCAAATGGGATTTATCTTTGGTTCTTCAAGGGCTAACAAAGCTTCCGTTTGAACCCATAGAAGGATCATCACTTAAGTTTTTAACGTTTAAAACTGTGTTGTTGGTGGCAGTAACATCAGCCTGTAGAGGCAGCGAGTTACAAGCTCTATCAATTAAGGAGCCCTTCATGAGATGCTTACCAGATAGGGTAGTCCTAAAAACAGATCCAGCCTTTCTACTGAAGGTGAGCCCTGCATTTTCACCGGGCACAGGAGTTTATTCTCCCTACATTTTGCCCCTCACCGTCGGGGCCAGGAGAAGAAGCCTTCCATACCCTGGATGTCAGGAGAGATCTTCCTAAGTATCTGGAGATAACAAGGGACTTTAGAAAACCATTCTCACCCTTTGTTCTAATGGAGGGCGCTCACAAGGGATGTAAAGCTTCCAAAAACATCCTTGGAGGATGGCTAAAGCAAGTTATTAAAGGAGCATACGCCTCTCTAGGTTTGGAGCCTCCAGAAGGAATCTTGCCCCATTCGACCAGAGCAGTAGCGGCATCATGGACAGAAAAGGCCGGAGCATCGCCTGAGCAAATTTGTAAGGCTGCCATATGGTCCAGTTTCTCAAACTTTTATAAAGCATTGCCGCATGGATCTGCTCTTAGCCTCAGACCAATCCTTCGGGAGAAAGGTTTTGCAGGCAGTGGTCCCACCCTGAAGTAAGTTTCTTGATTATCCTCTCCAAGGTGCTGTCCTGAAAGGCGAAGAGAGAAAACCTTAGTTAGACTTACCGGTGACGGTATTTCTACGAGCCTTTCAGGACAGCAGCCTACTTCCCTCCCTAGGTTATGATGTATAATGTATAATTATAGGGCATGGTAACTGTCTGCTTATATTTTCCAGCATTTTTTTTTTATAACCTAACCCTGACTTGTACTTCTCAACATTGTCCCTTACTTGTTTGGAGAGTTCCTTGGTCTTTATGGCAGTGTTTGGTTAGTGGTGCCTCTTGTTTAGGTGTTGCAGCCTCTGGGGCCTTTCAAAAAGGTGTGTGTGTGTGTGTGTGTGTGTGTGATGACAGATCATATGACACTTAGATTGCACACAGGTGGACATCATTTCACTAATGTGACTTCTGAAGGTAATTGGTTGCACAGAGCTTTATATTGGCTTCATAACAAAGGGGGTGAATACATACGCACATGCCAATTATCATTTTCTTTCTGAAAAATAGTTTTATGGATACATTTTTTATTTTTTCTAATTTTACTTCACCTTAGACTATTGTGTTTTTTTAAACATCACATATAATTCAGATTAAAAAAACTAAAGGCTGTATTCTCCCCCCCCCCCCCCCCTTCCCTTCCCCACTATAAATAGGATGACAATCCCACCCCTTTTGCCTTTACTATGTCTTTGGCCTCCGTACCCAGTTACTCATTGTCGTTTCCGACACTAGATGCCGGATGCTTCTACTTTTTGCTCTGAAACCTTTGAAAATGTGTGTCTTTTGTATTTACATGTGCTTTATGGTTTTGCTCCCTTGCATGGGACCCTTTTTTGCCTTTTTTTTTTTTTTTTTTTTTCTTTTGCTCAAGCCTGTATCTTAATTTTGTTTTTACTCAATAACTATTGTACAAGAAAAGGCAAACTTTTTTTGGGGGTAATCACCATGACCACTCTGACGTGATGATCACATGAGGTTTGTTGGTAGAAAAACCTCCAACGACTCCAGCTGTCAAGATACTACTTTCTATATGTGGCACACACCAAATAATATACAAATTTAAATAATCCATAAAATATATATATTATTATATTTATATATATATATATATATATATATATATATATATATATATATATATATATATATAATTTATATATATTATTATTTTTTTTTCTATTAGATTACACATTTTTGATCTTTTCACAGCCAATAGTAAAGGAAGTCTGAGCAGGGTATTTACTAAAATGTTCACTAAAAAAGTGATTCAAGTTAAAGCCTTAGGGCTCTTTGACGACTCCACGTGGTTCATCAGAGGATTCTTGAGCAGATTAGATTCCCTGCTAAATTGTTGTGTTTTACATTGGTACCCATTCAGCTTGTGTCCACATTTACACAGCGGACAAGGGTGGGCCCATGACGGCTCTATGGGCGCATCAAGCTACCGCTGTTCCGTCACAAGTTTGTTTTACATCAGCCTGCCCATAGACCAACATGGAGCGTCTGATCAGGTCCTCCTGAACAATGGACAGGCATACTTGATCAAAAAGTCCATGTAAAAGGACCTTTTTTTTTTATGTCCTTTTCTCTACATGTACAGATTTCATCTACCATCTTTCTAGTCCAGTTTAGAACATAAAGGCAACAGCTGGCTTGACCCTTTGTACTTCTACTATTGTTTACAGAACAGTCCTAAAAGTCTCCATAAAGCAAGTAAATGAGCATTTTATAGCAATTCACTGATGCAATGCAGAAGGCTTTAACTACAAAAATGTTTAACCATTTAAATAGTCTGTATTGGTCACATTATCTTGTTCAGCCTTGTTACAATCAAAGTAACACATCTGTTGCGTGCACCGACATAGCAGACTCTGCACCTTATCATTGGGAACACAATGCAGGCTTTTTATTCCTATAATGGAATAAATTGCAGCTTCCATTATGTCGTATAATAGGGTCATTCAAAATTTTACCACAAGAAAAGAGCAGCTAACCAATTCCAGCTGGAATCTCTCAAACTTGTTTTAGGGAAACAGGGAAATTAAAGTTGCCATTGCACAAAATAGTTAGCCGGGGCAAAGCGACTGTGAGCTGTTCTGGTGAGGATTTTATAGACTCGCAGTACAGACTGCCTTATTAATGAACTTGAAGGGACTTGAAGACTCTAGTCAAAGTTAAATCAGAGTTCTAGGCAAACCACTAAACGGCTGAAGTGCTTATATGGAAGTGGTTCTACCTGCCAAAGCATTTTGTGTTCCTGACTGTTCGGTCCTAAGATATACACTGCTCTCCTAGACAACCGAGCCAGACTGACTTACATCTTCTCCTCTACTAAAGTTCAGAAATTCAGTCCTGGTCTTGTTGCTACCAGCCAGGGAGTAGATAATACTTTTCGACCTGCCATATTAATTAAAATGGCTGATTGAAAGCCTTTCTAGGATAAGTGGATGTACCCATCCTGCTGCATTGGCTAAAGGCACAGATCCACTTCGGAGCTTCTCTATAAAATGCAGTGGACCACCAATGATTGTGGCATTGTTTTGGAGTAGGGGATTCTTAATTCAATCTTATTTTATTCGATGGAGAAATCAAGATAGATGTTATCTTAAACATTACAAACAGTGATGAGATAGACCAAAAATAGGCATTGTGTGTGTCAGAGCAAAAACATGTCTGTTTACAAATCAAAGGATTGAAAGCATGTGTTTAAGGCCCACCAGGAGACCTTTTTGTGATAGCGATCCCTGTAAAAGAAAATATAAGTTAAAGTAACCTTCATCCTCATTTCAGCTAAGGGGATCATAGATGCCCCGTACGTAGTGCATCAGAGATTATATAAAGATCTGTATGAAAAATGACGTAGGGTTCACTTATCGAATAAGTAACAATAAGTCGAAGCCATGGCAAGTTGGCTTGATGGATTCCTAAGGGTGTATTTAAATATAGAGAAAAGAAAAAGGGGCAGAAAGATGGGGGACAAGGATCACTCCATCATGGTCCCAGTGCGGCGTCATCCAGGCTGGAGTAGGGTATTCTAAGTGACACTGATCATCGTTAATTGTGGGATTGTGGCATAAAATTGCTTTCCAAAAAGAGGTTTATTTGTGAGGTGTTTGTATTTTCAAGTGTGTGTGTTTGTTTGTTTTGTGTGTTTTTTTTATTTATTTTTATTTTTTTATGCCGCTTTGGAAACAGTCCGATGGGAGCTCTTCATCGGATTTTCCAACCGTGTGTATGCCAATCGGTCTTTTTCTGTCTGCATTTCCGACGGACTTTAAATTTTGAGAGCCTGTTCTTAATCTTTCCGGAGGAAAAACCTTTCTATCGGATTTTCCGATCGTGTGTATGCAATTCCGACACGCAAAATTCCGACGCATGTTTGGAAACGATTCAACGCATGCTCGGAAGCATTAAACTTCCCTTTTTTTTTTTATAGTGCCGTTGAACGTGTTGTATGTCGCCGTGTTATTGACTGTCGGAATTTGGTGTGACCGTGTGTAGGCAAGACAGTTTGAGCGAAATTCCGACGGGAAAACCATCAGCGCTTTTTCCGACGAGAATTCTGATCGTTTCTGATTAATAAAAAAAAAAAAAAAATGAAAAGACCTTCCAATTTTTCTAATGCTTCCTATTTGGCTTTAGCAGGTCCTTGGTTTGATGAAATTGCCAGTGCCTCTTCAAACATTTTATATGTATATCTACAATATTAGTTGTAAGTTGAGAAAGGTCTTCAGCAGACCCTTAGGCGTTGACGATCCCAACTGTTTCAGCCTGCTCCCAGGTTTGGGTCTCAGCGCACACCTGTAACTCTATTAAATGTTAACGTCTCCATTCAAATCCACTTTTTATTGACCCAAAATCCTAGGCAATCCAAAGTTAAATAAAAACTCAATACGTCGCTTACAACCATTATGCAAGCCACACATTTTCTCAAGCCATTGCATTAGGCCTGCACATGGTCATAGTTGGCACCTTTCTCAGTTCATTGGATCAATAACTGCTCCTGTGATGAGTTTTGTATAATGGCTAATATTTAGGAGTCAGACTACAGTATGTAAAGCCATTACAAGGGTCCTTTTTCAAGCACATAGGCTTATAAAATAATATTCTACTGGAAGTCAACTGACTCATCCACACATTCCAAGTGAGTGAAGCAAATAGGAGAGCCCCTCACACTGAACTGATGTATTTGTTAGCACAGGGGGTGCACAGACAAATTTTAAAAGCTATGGTCGGATACCCCAGGCGTCGGTCCTATTGATTTAATTGACATAATTCCGTTTATGAGGTTGTGTATACCTTGGACTTAGATTAATGTATGATGAACCACAACATTTGTACTTGAGCTATTTTGATACTGTATCTGAATGTACCTACATGCCTGATGAGCAGTGCTATGCAATTCTCTTATGTGTTTAATTATACAGAATATTTGCATATTTTGCATTGCATACTGTCTGCTTTGGAATGTAATTTAGATTTTTTTTCTCTCAATCTATCTTTTTGAGATGAGTTTCAGTAAACCCTAAGAATGAACTTCTATTATCAATTTTGGTATATCTGTTAAAAACAAAACTGTTCAGTAAACGGCCCTTCTGAGTTCTCCTCTGTGGACTACAGAACACTCCCTCCCTTGACATGAAGATGCCCTAAGGTCACAACATGGCTCCTCCCATAGATACAGTAAAGCCAGTATAATACATCTAACTAAAAAACGCAATACATCTAAGGACTGGTAGGATGCAATATAATGTTTGCTTTTACAGACTTCCCTAAACTCCTACCTTTTCTTCAGGCCTTGGGCACATACCATTTTACTCCCTTGAAATTACCTGGCTGGACCCTTCCATCGGATACCATTTTTTTTTCTCTGTGCGCCACCCTCCTATATCCCCCCCCCCCCCCCCCCCCTTTTTTTTTTTTTTTTTTTTTTTTTTCCCCCCTCTTTCCTTTTTTCTTTATCCATTCTTTTTACTATTCACATTCTAAAACCCAGGTGGTGCTCCTCTGTTTTACATATGCACATTTTTTTGCTATTATGTTTTTATATTGCCTGTATTGAATGGGATCCCTATCTGGTTTTCATTTGGTTACATACTAATGTAATTTGGTCCGCCCAAACCTGCATATGTTTTGGATTTCATGTTGCTATGGTGTACTGTAAGCCTCCTTATAGGTTGTTTATGGTTGCACTTTGTACCATGGTGTATGACCGTACTCGGTACTCTTAACCTGGTTCTCGCTGTCTGGTATGAAATCCCATATCTCATTACCTCTAATCCTACTAATTTTTTTTTTTTTCACCCCTTGGATTTCCCATGAGGCTGTCCGAGTGGAGCCTTGAGCCCACCACCAATATTTTGCCTTTATTGCATACGTCTATGGTAGTTTACATTTTTGACTTGATTTGTTTGACTTTCTGTGACTCATTCTACATTGGACATTTAAACTGTAACTATACTGAGCCTTGTGTGTTATACGTGCCACATTTTTCAGTTAAAATGTAATCTATAAAAATAATTTTGCTTTTAAGTTTTTAGATACAGCTTAAGTTCATATTACAGCTGATATTTTCAGTTGTGAATGGATGTTGGTAAGTTGAATTATTCAACAGCTTCATACTTAACTTTAGGGCTTTTAGTGTTGACATCACCTGAGCCCATTCTGACTAAATTATATTGTTTTATGGAAAATGCAGTCTGAATTTGAATGAAACTACCTTGATTTGGTTTTACAATTTTAATGGAATGGGGGCGAGGAGTTGGGGCTGCTGAAGACCCCAAAATTTATAAGAAGCCAGTGACTTCTATCTAATATACCGTATATAATTTCTCTTAAACAAGACAATCCCTTTTTGAGTGGTTTTGGTCTTTTTAAATAAACATCAGCAAAAACTTTGTTTAATAAACTTTGCTTTTTTTTTTTTTTTTTTATTTTAGTTTTATGGTCTGTTTTAGGATCAGGGCCGCACATCAAAGCCGTACGGTTTGTACCCTTATTGAACCTTAAGGCTCTAGTTTTAGCTCTAAACACTAAAATTATTTGCATTCTTGTCTAACTTTTTATTGCCAGAAATTGACACACATCCAAAGAGCCAAAAATGTCTTAAGTTTTAACAAGTCATTTCAATGGAAGGAAGGCTGATTATTTTTTGAAGTGTGAAGCTTCAGGGCCAGCAGCACTCTACTGTAGCTAATGAAAGCTTCCAGCACAATTGAAACCCACTTAAGTGGCCTTTTTAAAGGCTGTCTAGTTTAACTTGACTATATTACACTCAGAGGCTCTAATTTGCTAAGATTTATTATCACCCAACTCTGAACACAACTGTCAAAGTTCAAAGCATATCTAACTTTGTAATGATATGAAAAGTAGGGTTTGTGACTTGTGATGTAATGAGACTGTAGCGTTTGTTCTTCAATTCTTCAGACGGTCACCTAAAGCATCCTGGATCAGAGATGTAGCCAAGAATTTTGTTCCCTAGGATGAAGGTGTGTGTGTGTGTGTGTGTGTGTGTGTGTGTGTGTGTGTTTTTTTCTCTACTAGCACCCCCAAATTGAAGAATATATTTTTGAATCTCACTTAACAATCTTGCCATAATACTATTCTAAATACTGAAACTCATTGCCAGGGTGAAACTGGTTTTGGCATATAACGCGTACCAGATCCTATTTGTGTATGGGACCCTAGTTGGGCAATTATGATAACAATTTGGTGTTAATGTTGAACTCAAATCAAACCACTAAATACCAAAGCATACCATATAGCAGGTCCCACACCACCATCTTGATCCTCTTCAGCTGGGTGCCTCTTCCGGTTACAGCTCAGATTAATGTGGCAAGCCTGTCCAGCAGCCAGTTTGTGTGCAGATCCTGCAGCCTTTTGGGAGATGCAATGTGAGTCTATCAGGAGGCTACAGGGCCAGTTACATGTCATTCTGTCCTTGGCTGGAATGGTGAGGCCGAAAAAGTGTGTTTTTTTTTTTTTTAGAGAGGTGTTTTTTATTTTTTATTTTTTTTTTTTTTGCATTAAATATCAAGTACATTTTAATTTGGTTCTTGGGTTTGAATCCCACCAGAGGCACTCGCTGAGGATTCCAGTAGTTTTTACATTTTTTGTATTATATTACCTCAGATTTATTTTTATAAAATGGCAGAAATTCTTTTCCCACAGGTTTTCAAGGGTGTGGGCAGCTGTTGGGACTCATTCACCCTACAATGCTTACTTTCAGTTATACTTTTAATCAGGCACAACAATTGGCAGAACTACTAGGCAGGCAGCTGAGCATACGTATGCTACAATACCAGAATTATTTAGTATTGGGATGCCTCCCTTTTAAACACACATGAACTTTAATAGCATCTTAGTCCATAGGGTTTAATATTGAGTTGGCCCACCCTTTGTAGCTATAACAGCTTCAACTCTTCTTGGAAGGCTGTCCACAAGGTTTAGGAGTGTGTCTATGAGAATGTTTGACCATTCTTCCAGAAGCGCATTTGTGCGGTCAGGCACTGGTGTGGCTTGAATTCATCCCAAAGGTGTTCTATCGGGTTGAGATCAGGACTCTGTGCAGGCCAGTCAAGTTCCTCCACCCCAACCTCACTCGCCATGTAATTATGGATCTTGCTTTGCGCACTGGTGCGCAGTCATATTGGAACAGGAAGGGACCATGCCCAAACTTTTCCCTCAAAGTTGGGAACATGCAATTGTCCAAAATATCTTGGTATGCTGATGCCTTAAGAGTTCCCTTCACTATAAGCAAGGTCTATAAAGACATGGATGAGCGAGTTTGGGGTGGAGGAACTTGACTGGCCTGCAGAGTCCTGACCGCAACCCGATGGAACACCTTTGGGATGAATTAGAGCGGAGACTCCAAGTGGGGCCTAATCATCCAACATCCGTGCCGGACCTCACAAATGCGCTTCTGGAAGAACGGTCAAAAATACCCATAAACACACTTCTAAACCTTGTGGGCAGCCTTCCCAGAAGAGTTGAAGCTGTTATAGCTACAAAGGGTGTGCCAACTTGATATTGAACCCTACGGACTAAGACTGGGATGCCATTAACGTTCATGTGCATGTAAAGGCAGGCGTTGCAATAGGTTTGGTAATCTAGTGTATATGAAACGGATAATGCCTGACTTTATGTGCATACCCAAGCATTTCATCCAGATACAGTAGAGTTAAAACGCCTAACTTTTTTTTTTTTTTTTTTTTTTTATATATATATATATAATATATTTTTTTTTTTTTTTTTTTTTTGCTTTTAAATGTCCCATTTTGGTTTTCTCATTAAAATATTCCCCATCTATTTCTATTCTGATGACGACAAGTAAAATTTTGGATCTCCCAGCCTTTTCTGTCCCTGTGACAATGGCCTTCAGGACAAACATGCTTTAGACATTATTGGATCCACAATGATCTATAATCTTCTAATTTTTTAGTTTTTATGTTTTTGTTTCTACGACAAATAGACCCAGACAGCAAAAAGGAAAAAGAAACCTAAAGCAGTTTCATACTCAAATTAAAAACTACATTAACACACATTGAAAAGATTATTTACATTAAATTGATCTTTAATGCATACCTATAAACATTAGACAGACCCACAGTTCCCCTTTAGGCCGGTCACACTCGCATGTATATTAAAATGGTCTGGTTGCTTTTCTTTTTTAATATATTTTTATATAAAACATAATTTTCTGGAGCAAAGCCTTTGAAATAAAATGTCATGTTTACATTTTCCTTTTGCACTTTACACATTTTACTTTCTGCTCATGCATTCCATATTTTATGGCCGTGAAGTGTTTATATGTGCAAATAATAAAGAAAAGGCTTTCTTCCTATGATTTCTAATAGAAATGAAATCCTTGGTGTTCTTCCATTGTATTATAATTGCTATTGTGTAATAAAGACTTTTTTTTTTTTTTTAATAGTAGTCCCCCTTCATCTAAACAATAGAGGTTTTTTCTATTTTTATTTCCCCCAATACAGCAAACTAATTGACCAGAGAAGGTTCTTATTTCCAAAAGTACCTGATGACATCATAGTGGTGCATCCCCATGTGTGTGGACAGACCTGCATGCAGCATTTTTACATGGATACAAAATCTGCATGTCCATGTGTATTGCATTGTGGATTTTAAGAATCCCATTAAAGTATATGTGACCCCTCGCCTTGTAAAACCCTCTTAAGTTTAAAATAGACATGAAAGGCAAAACATTTGTGTATAGATATATAAAAAAATATATTTAAATACCTTTTTTTTTATTTTTTTTTTTTTACTTTTATTAAAAATGATCACATTCCCTTTGTTCTCAGCTGCATAAGGAGCTCAAGGAGGAGAAACTGCAGCACACTAAACTTAACAGTGAATGGCTATGCAGGGAAGGGGGCGTGTCAGAACAAGTGCGATCATTGGAGGAGAGTTCCCAGCATAGCCAGAAAACTGAGTAGGTTGTCCTCTCATGCCTAGTGGGGTCAGTTTTTAAATACGGCTGGCACATATTATATGAAATGTTGGGTTTACATATAAGTAGATTTTTTTTTTTTTTTTTTTTGAGCGCCATTAGGCAATGCACAAAAGGAGCACTCGTGCCCATCAATACAGTTAGCCCCCGTACA
This sequence comes from Lithobates sylvaticus, assembly GCA_028564925.1. Lineage (NCBI taxonomy): Eukaryota > Metazoa > Chordata > Amphibia > Anura > Ranidae > Lithobates > Lithobates sylvaticus. The sequence continues at coordinate 66,649,515 of CM053030.1, forward strand.
CACGGTCGGAAAATCCGATCCACAAAATCCGTCAGATTTTTTCCGATCACTCTGAACGTGATGACGTTCGTTACGACGGGACTATGTTCACGTTAGTAGCCAATAGCTTTGGTCTCGTAATTTGATCTGCGCATGCCTGGCACTTTGTCCGTCGGAATTCTCGACACACGGTCAGAAAAAGTCCGATAGGATTTTGTTGTCAGAAAATTTGAGAACCTGCTCTCAAATTTTTTTCCGTCTGAGTTTCCGACGGAAAAATTCCGATAGAGCCCATACATGGTCGGATTTTCCGACAACATAATCCAATCAGACTTTTCCCGTCGGATTTTCCGACCATGTGTACGGGGCATTAGGCTGGCCATAGACTGATTGAAATTTTGTCCGTTTTCAGCAGGGACTGGCCGAACTTCGATCCAATATTTTGTCCCTTCCTGCTTGACTGAAGGCAATCTAACGATCAACATCAGTTGAAGGGGACTGTTTTTTTTAAAACTTATTTGATCTGTGCATTCTGACAATAGAGGAGCGGGGAGGATCTACATCTTGGTGCCCCATATTGATTGTGGGAAGTTGGCTGTAACTTCCTACTGGGTCTCAGCCGGCTCTCCACTGCACATGCGTAAGACTCATTTTCTGAATGCCTCCTGGGACCTGTGACGTGTGTCACGAGGTTGCTGGCGGGGTGGGGGGGATTTAAACTTCTGCTCTGCTCACCCTTGGCGAGCAGAAGTGGGAGAAGGTACCAGTCATAACTAGGTACCCGCTCACTAAAAAAAGTTTACAATGAGATGAGGAAAATGAGTGGAACTTCCCTTTTTTTTTTTTTTTTTTTTTTTTTTTTTTTTTTCAGTTGTATTTCCGCTTTAATACATTTTTGAATTAGGGCAACAATAAATGTCCCACTACCTGTCCTATCCTTCCCCATCCCGAAATACTTTCCTGACCCCTCTCACGCTGCTGCGCTGTCTTTGCTGCAGCACCGCTTTCCTGGTCTCATGGGACCATTGATTTACTAAGGCCCCTTTCACACTAAGGTGGCCCTGTTGTCACCCCCCCCCCCCCCTTTTTTTTTTTTTTTTTTTTCCTGAAGGAACAAGAAAATGATTGGCTGAACAGTGACTGCATTCAATCAGATGCAACCACTTCTTTCTTTAATCTGACAGCCGCAGGTGTCAACTTTCAGAATACATTAGCTAGCAGGGGTGATTCCTGTTAGCATGGATGGCGGAATCTAAAAGCTTTACTTTGCTCTCCTCCAGTGATGATGAATCCATGCTCTTCACCGCTGCCCTGCTTCTCCTGTCCATCCTCCAGATTGTGGTCGTTGTTTTTTTTTTTTTTTTTTCCTTTGGCCATTGAACACCTAATGTTGATGTAAATGACACACAAGCGTGTTGGAATTACATTATCCCCAGTACCTAGCACTATTTTCTGTGTCTTGCAGATCCCAGGAATCTACACTGCACTGTACATATGTCACAGACCGTGTACACAATGACAAATGGTGTATGTGTGTGTGTGTGTGTGTGTGTGTGTGTGTGTGTATATATATGTATATGTGTATATATATATATATATATATATATATATATATATATATATATATATATATATATATATATATATATATATATATATATATATACATACACACATATAATATTTCTTCATTACAAAAAAAAGAGAACTATGCAAAAGGGTTTGCAAAAATCACCCAGGATTCACACATTTCTCCAGTTCCAATTAGAAAAAAATGTGCTCATCTTTTGTGAAAAAACATTTATAAAAACAAGAAAATGTCTCCTACAAGAGAAACTATTCAAAGGCAATTTTTTTTTCTTTCTAAAAGTACCACTTTAAGTTTTTTTTATTTACATATTTATTTAGGCTTAGTATCATTTGAAACTAGTTACCTCCTGCTATGTACAAGGCTGTTGGTCCAGCTGCCACCGGTGTTAAATCCCACACATGAAATGGATGTGGTCACACGGTCTGGATTAATTATATCTTTTGGCCAATGGCAGTATACACCTAGAGGTGAATATAAAGTCTCAGGGATATCTGCATCAACCCGGGCCACATTAGTTAGGCTAAGCTATGTTCAGTGTTTAAAGCCATATACACCGATCAAAATTATGACGACCCACCATTATAAAGGGGAATTTTTTTTTTTTTACAAGTTTTTGTAAAAAATTATTCTTGTTCAACCCATATAGAATTTTGCACAAGAATACTTTTTTACAAAAACTTGTATAACATAAAAGAGAATAACAGTGCCTTAGGCCCCTTAGGAATGCCTGTGTAAGTGGCATCAAAATTGGACCAAAGTAGTGCAGGGACTACTTTAAAGTCGGAACGACTTGAAGTCGTACTAATATATGAATGGTTGTAATTGGAAATCATGGTACTTTGCAGTCCCAAATTGTGGGACAAGTGGTATAAGTGTGAAAGGGGCCTTAGACCAAATCAAATCCACAAGTCACATGTGAATATAAACTGTAATCTTCTCCACCAACATAGCATCCTATTCTGGCACCCATCATGCTTTTTAGTGAATTGGATCACTCACGAGACCTTATTGACTTCTTTTTTTTTTTTTTTTTTTTGCAAAAGGTAATGCGCTCTATGAATCGCATCCTTGGTAGGTTATTCAATGATCTGGTGTTTATATCACAATCCTCCAGTCCACCATAAAACCTCTTTAAGATCGTTCATAATTTACACCAAAAAATCAAGGATCTATATCCTAACTGCTTAAGGACCGAGCCTCTTTCTGAGATTTGGTGTTTACAAGTTAAAAACCTTTTTTATTTTTTGCTAGAAAATTACTTGGAACCCCCAAACATATATATTTTTTTCTAACACCCTAGAGAATAAAATGTCGGTCGTTGCAATACTTTCTGTCACACTGTATTTGTGCAGTGGTCTTACAAGCGCACTTTTTTTTTTGGAAAAAATACACTTTTTTGAATTAAAAAAGACAACCGTAATGTTGGCCCAATTTTTTATTTATTTTTTATATTGTGAAAGATAATGTTATGCCGAGTAAATTGGTACCCAACATGTCACGCTTCATTTGCGCCTGCTTGTGGAATGGCGACAAACTTTTACCCTTAAATCTCCAAAGGCGATGTTTAAAAATTCTACAGGTTGCATGTTTTGAGTTAGAGGAGGTCTAGAATTAATGCTCTCGCTCTACCGATCGCGGAAATGCCGCACTTGTGGTTTTAATGGTTTTAACAGTTTTCATATGCGGGTGCTACTCATTTATGTGTTTGCTTCTGCATGCGAGCTCGGTGGGACAGGGCACGTTTAAAAAAAAATTTTGTTTTTTTTACCTTTTTTTTTTTTTTTTTTTTTTTTTTTTATTATTCCTATTACAAGGAATGTAAACATCACTTGTAATAGGCAGCTGTCAGATGTAGGCGTCCTGTGTTGTCCAGTACAGATCAGGTGGCGCTGTGGGTTCTCGGTGCCTCCGGATGTCAGGACAACAGGCTGTGCGGACAGTGAGTAGCTGAGTGTCCGCTACTCACTGTCCGCACAGCCTGTTGTCCTGACATCCGGAGGCACCGAGAACCCACAGCGCCACCTGATCTGTACTGGACAACACAGGACGCCTACATCTGACAGCTGCCTTGATGACATCAACTCATCCGGGATCCAAAAACGGAAGACCATCTAAATCACAGATATGCCTATATGACACAGTTAATGTGTGAGTGTTCTTAATCCTTTTTTTACATTAAATTGATTTTAACTTGCTGCACTTAGAGGGCGCCGTCTCTCTCTCCTTTTTTATTTTTTTCAGAGCTCCTTCTTGCTGTTATCTTGAATTAACACATACGTTATTTTCCCCCTCACCAAGACCAATCCTCCCCCCCCCCCCCACAGCTATCTGCCATATGCACTGTAAAAGCTATTGTCCTATGTGCGCCATACAAATCCCCCTTGTAATAGAGCATGACAGGTTCTCTTAAATATGAGTTCTGGGGTCAAAAAGACCTCCCTTTTATTCTAAGGCACAGGCTGGAGGGGTGTGCCATAGCCTGGGGCTGGCAGAAATCCACCCACACCATGTTTCCATAAAATGAAGATTTGATTTCAAATATGTATTTGTATACCAATATAAAACTTTTTTTTTTTTTTTTAACCACTGAAGTGGTTCAGTTATCCTGACATCCTGACATCATGACGCCCAGTCAGGATAACAAGCCAGCCCACGTCTGACACACCGCAACTCTGATCTAGGTAAAGAGCCAGGGATGCCAATCAGTGCCCATCAGTAATGCCTGCCAGTGCCTCCCCATCAGTGCAGCCTTTCATGCTGCCTATCAGTGCAGCCTCATTGGTGCCCATCAGTGAAGGAGAAAACTTACTTATTTCCAAAATTTTATAACAAACCAAGAAAAACTTTATTTTTTCAAAATTTTCGGTCTTTTTTTATTTAGCAAAAATAAAATCTCCAGGGGTGAACAAATGCACCAAAAAGCTCTATTTGTGGGAACAAAATGATAAAAAAAAAAATTTGGTACAGTGTTGCATGCCTGCTCAATTGTCATTTAAAAAGCCAAAGCGTTGAAAACTGAAAATTGACGTGGGAAGGAAGGGGGGAATGTGCCCTGTATTGAAGTGGTTAAAGAACATGTGACCAGCAGCAAAGGACTAGAAGCTCCTCCTGCTTATGTTCCCCTGCAGACAGGCTGGGGAAGAGCCATGTGACGGCTGTATATCAATTAGGGGAAAAAAGGTGTGTGTGTGTGTGTGTGTGTGTGTGTGTGTTATTAAAATAATTAGAGCCATAATCCACATAAAGACATAGAAGTGGCAATGTAAATTAAAGTGTGCGTTTTTAGTATCACTTTAATTTCTTTTTCTATTATAAAACCTATAAAATAAAAATGCCAGAATGGTAGAAATGCCCCCTTTTTGTGGAAAGTAGACCCCCACCAAGGTAACCTAATTTTTCTGCTACAACTTTCTGTAAATGAATAAACATGTTTTGTATTGAGAAAGTTTAACGTTTTTATTTTATTTTTTTCCCTCCTTTTTGAGCCATTCTATCTACCAAAAGGGCACCTAGTAGGTTTACTAATGTAAATGTAAAGCACATGACAAATGTGAAAGCTCTCATTAATCTTCACATTTCTCTAAAAACTGAAGAAATGTAAATACCTTCTTTTTAACACCTTTCATATTTTCCTAAAAGAAACCATGTTTTCTTCAGTCAGACTGCTAGCATATTGTGAGCACCGGTATGTGGGTGCACCTTGGCTGGACTCGTGGTTCTTGCCACACGATAATGAGATCCAGTAACTCCTGTAATTTGGCTAATACTGGTTCAAGCTGTCAGCACTTGGTTAATGGGATTGCTTTTATGTCTCGTTTTTATTAAAGGTTTACATACTGTAGGACTTTTTGAAAGGTTTGCATGAGATGTAAGGGGCCCCTATACACATTTTGCACTATGATCCTGGACGTCTACCTATACCAACATCTAAAGCCAAATTTCTTTATCTCCCTCCTCTGTATATATGTTTTTAACTATCTTAGTGTGTGTGTGTGTGTGTGTGTGTGTGTGTGTGTGTGTGTGTGTGTGTGTGTGTATATATGTAGCACTGACCCCTGAAGGAGCTGCTGTTTTTTGTTGGGCTTACCGTCACCTCACCTTTTCACTGTGTCCGCCCTAAAGGGTCCCGTTGTAGAGTTGGTTAAAGAACATTGGCTCCAACACTTAGTCCTTTTTCCAAGCTTTATTAAAGAACATCAATTTTGCAATAGAGGGATGAGGGGGATTCAGGTACCTTGTAATTTGCGGGTTGGAGATATTTCCTTGATCCAGAGGACAAACGGCTTCCACAAACTGGATGTAGCAACCACCGGATAGGCCTCTCTCACTGACCTGGCAGCCGATAAGATGCTCGGTCAAATTCTCTGCCACAGGAAGGCACAACCAGCAACTTGTTACAACATCAAAAGAACTATCACACAGTACCACTTTCTTTCAGCCAATCCGGTGGTACTGTGTGGTAGGTGACCCGGGATGCGTCCTCCAATTGAGTCTCCAGGCTCTTCCAGAGATACCAGCCTTGTTGCTTGGTCCTCTCCTGAAAAAGTCCTCCCCTGGATTCTCTAGTCGCTTGGCTTCTCCCCACAGGCAAGACAGCACAGGACCACCCCTGGATCGGTAGGCCCCAGGACTTCTGGGCCTACCCTTCAGTTGCAAAGCCTCGGGCCAGCCGTCCCCTGAGACATAGAGTAAGGCAGCACACACCTTAGGCCAGGAGGGCCATGAGGTCTGAATAACGAACCCCAAAAAATGGCGCCTGTACTTCTTCTTCTTTCTTCTTTTTCTTTCTTTCTTTTCTTTCTTCTTCTTTTTCTTTTCTTTTCTTTTTTTCTTTTCTTTCTTTCTTTTTTCTTTCTTTCTTTCTTTCTTCTTTTTCTTCTTTTTTTAAAATGCCCTTACCCAGAATTCACAGCGGGTAGACCACTCCCATCGGGCTGTTTCTGAGTAAAAGGGGTACCCAATACATTTAGCCTGTTGCATTTCCAGCACTTACCGATGGTGACATCGACACCCACGGCCAAGTGGAAACTAGCACAACCCAGCTGAACTGGTACAGAAACCAGAACTTTAGCATAATTAGTCTGAACTAAACTTCAGCTCAGACAACTCTAAATTTACACATATAGTGTCTGCTCATTAGGAGCAGGGTGCTACATATTTATATATGTATGTGTATAATATAAATGTATGTGTTGCTGGGTGCCATTCAAGCCAGAAAAGGACCAGTGATGGGCCATGGAGAACAAAGGGAAAGCACCAGGAACATTGCTTGTGTTTTCAGTTGGTTCTTTAATGTTTGAGTGTATTCCTGTCTCTGTAGGATTTTTGATGTCCTTTAAAGTGAACTTCTACTCCACTTTAAAATATTATGCCGCATGCACAGTGGGCATTAAAAATTCAACTTTTAAGTGTGTGTGTGTGTGTGTGTGTGTGTGTGTGTGTGTGTGTGTGTGTTTTTTAATTTTTTTTTTTTTTTTTTTTTCTGCCTCTTGGGTCTGGTTCACGCCTAATGCATATTTAAGGTGCATTTTGCTTTTTTTTTTTTTTTTTTTTTTTTTATCCATTGAAGTCTATGGAACCAAAAACCCAGAACAGTCCTTGGCCCTTTCCATAAAATGCACAGATGTGAACGTGACCCATAGGAAGTCATGTTAAATGGACTCTAGTGTGTTTCTGCAAAACTGAAAACGCACAAAAAAAATGCATAGGTGTAAACCAGGCCTAAATGCCCCTCTGTTAGCCTATATGTTCATTCACACGGGTATCTAGAAGCAGAAAAAAAGCCCAGGGCCAGCTTGTTTAGGAAAGGCGCATTTCAGCACAAGCGCGCCTTGAGACACCGAAGCACATCTAAACGTGCTGAAGTGCTAGGTGCGGTTAGGCCTGATTCACACTTATGCAGGTTGCAGGTGCATTTTGCGTTTTTTCAATACACGCCTTTGATCCATTGAAGTCTATGGAACCAAAAACCAGCAAAAAGTCCCTGGCCTTTCCATAAAATGCACAGATGTGAAATACATCCATAGGAAACCATGTTAAATGCACTGTAGTCCTGTTTCTGAAAAACTGAAACCGCACTAAAAAGTGCATTGGTGTAAACCAGGCCTTTGTGCTTGAGTATGCATTCATTCCAATAGCCAGAATCTGGCCAATGGAAGGAATGAATGAATAACTGCCCAAGCACTTGCTGTGCCTAACAAAACCTGCCTAAAGCCGCGTTTACCATCATGTATGCGCGAGGCATTTAAAAGTAAAAATGCCACAAATTGCCTACTAATTTCTAAAAATCACCAGAAAAGCTTCCTGACCTTCCCTTCACTGATTAAATTGCCTTTATCACTTGTGTATATACCCACTACAATACTGTGCACTTAAACACCCTTCCTGCCCAGACCAATTTTCAGCTTTCAGCGCTCTCGCACTTTCAGTGACAATTGCGCGGTCATGCAATGCTGTAACCAAATGAATTTTTTATCATTTTGTTCGCACAAATAGAGCTTTAGTTTGGTATTTATTCGCGGCTCCGTTTTTTATTTTTTGTGATATAAGCGAAAACATAGCGGAAATTTTGAAAAAAAACTATATTTTCTCCTTTCTTTTTTAAAAGAAATCCAATAAAATCTAATTTTGTCATAAATTTAAGCCAAAATGTATTCTGCTACATGTTTTTTGTAAAAAAAAATTCTGTTAAGTGTATAATAATTGGTTCGCGTGATCACGGTCATATGTACGCAAATGATCATGTAAAAGGGGTGTGCAGGTGATCACGGACATATGTGTGCAGATAATCATTGGCACATGTTATTTTACTGGGACATATGTGAGGGGGATGTGTGTTTTGGGGACATGTGTGTTTTGGGGACATGTGTGTTTTACTGTGGGGACATGTGTGTTTTACTGTGGGGACACTAGACTGGTGATCAGTGAGTAAAAAAACAGCTAATACTGATCACCAGCCGGCTGCAGCGATCCGCTCTCCTCTCCTCACTGACGACTTCCGTGTGAGGAGAGGAGCGCCGATTGCCTAGCAACCGGCTGTTTACATCACATGACGGCCGTGATTCGACACGGCCGTCATGTGATCAGGAGGGCCAATCACGAGCCCTCCTGCCGATCCGAGATGCGCCGTGTCCGTGTGAAACGGCCGCATCGGGATCGCGCCGCTGCGCGGGCACGACCCCTCTACTTCTGAAGGACGTTCCGGAACGTCCATTCAGAAGTAGACGGCTCCCACCCGGCCGTATATGTACATTGGCCGGGTGGGAAGTGGATACATTTATAAATTCAGAATGACCAGTAAAGGCATTTTTAATGGATGATGTGGCAGGAAGCATATTGAAGTTGCCTTTGTTCAATTTGCTGTTTCACTACTGTAATTTATTTTTATTTTATTTTTTTAATTTGTGTTATTAAACAGAAAATGCTAACAGTCTAACAGAAGCTGTTGTCAAAGTTCAAAAACAGGCCTTGGTCAATAAAAGTTCAGCAAATGTAATTACATTTTTTTCCCTGTAGATACATTATCCCTGTTAACTTCCATTGCCACATAGATGGGAAAAAAAGTCCCAACCACCTTTTGATTCCAACTGTGTTCTGAGGCCCCTTTGATATACAGTGGGACTGGCTTTTCTTTTCTCTTACATAGTTGTGTTTTTCTTGCCACCTCCATGGGGTAGAAGAGTTTTTGAAGTGGGCACTAGAAGTCGGCATTTGATAAATGAGCTGTTGTCCTGTTTACAGTAACATCTGCTACATAAATGGCTGATGGTTTTTAAAGTGGAATTCCAGCCACATTCTAACTAAGGCAAAACCTACTCCCACTTCAAGACTGTTCTATCTACCCAGTAAAAGAAAAGATGCCTATAATTGCCTATTCTGAAGCTGTTTCGGTCCAGTCGTATCATCGGGTCCCAGTGCTGGCTTTAGTGTAGAGGAGAGGCAGCAAACATGGCTAAAGAGCCTGGTTAAATCCATCACTCATAGACTTACTATGGGGCACCCGTTGTTGGCAGTGCCTTCTCTGCACTGGAGTTGGAAGTTGGTCTGGTGACGGGACCGGAGCAGCTTCACGTTTAATGTATAGACATCCTTTTCTTTTACAGGGTAGATAGAATAGTCTTAGAATGGAGGTGGGTGTAGATTTATGCTGCATACACACGATCGGAAATTCGGCAAGCAAAAGACCGATGAGCGCTTTTAGGCGGAAAATGCGACCATGTGTATGCTCCATCGGACTTTTTCTGGCCGAATTCCTGCCAGCAAAAGATTGAGAGAATTTTCATGCCGCCTCTATTTACAGGTTATTTACATGTAAACACAGGGTCTGCAAGTTAGTCATCTGTACATGGCAATAGGGCAGAGCTGGGCAGCAGCAACAGAACTTTACACTGAGATATTGGGACACTGCACGGGACTAAAACTTCAAGGGATAAGGGAATTTAAACTGGGATAGTTGGCAAGTATGAGGCAGCTGCCCCTTTTGCCATGCCTTTAAAAAATGGTCCTGGTTTAGACCCTGGGATTACTGACCTAACAATCACTATTGTACTCCTGCCCATCCATTGCATTTCAATTTAGTATTTTACCAGCCTGAGAAATGGAAAATCAAAGGTATACTTGAATACCTGGAGGAGGGACTTGGCTGCAGCATTACATCATTTCATCTTTCTTTCTGTGACTAAATTTCCCATGATACCTGGCCACAAGCTGGTATTATAATCATTTTGCCCACAACTCTTTCCACGTGAGGTTACGTAACCACAACAGAGCTGAGAATCCCACAGGGTCAGTAACGGGACCAAGCCCCATGCAGATATTGAGCTGCAAAACATGTACAGTCACAAACCGGAATTAATGATAACCGTGCAAGGAAACTGAGCGGATAAATAGTTGCATCACACATCTTTTATTTTAATAATTGTTTGATGAATGCCATTTTGTAATGACTGCAATATTACTAAAATTTTGTATAAGATGGTATTCCCCCCTGGGTGGAGCTCCGTTTTACATATGCTCCTTTTTTTTTTTTTTGCTGTTATGTTTTATATTGCCTTTATTGAATGGGATCCATATCTGTTTTTCATTTTGGTTCTGTACTTTTGTAATCGGTCCACCAAATTTGCATATGTTTTTGGATTTCATGTTGCTATGTTGTACTGTAAGCCTCCTTATTGGTTGTCTATGGTTGCACTCTGTATCATGGTGTATTTCTACTTTTATAGTATCTGGACCATGGTGTATTTCTACTTTGCTGCACAGATTTTCCCACAAACTGTCACTTTTTGGATTGAGCACATGTCATTAATTATCTTTTCTATCTGGATATATATTGCTTGTGGCACTGTTGACTAAAATATGTACTTTTGGATTTGGCACATGTCACTTTATTTTTTATACTTCGTCGTGGACATTGTTATTTTGAACCTTGATTAATTATATAGATATAGATATAGATATATATATAGATAGAGAGTGTGTGTGTGTGTGTGTGTGTGTGTGTGTGTGTATGTCACGTTCTATGTACATCACCCCTAAATGCCTGTTGCTAGGGGGTCCCTCGTAGTCTGCCACCTTCAGTGCCCGGGCACTGACATCACTTCCCCCTTGGCGCCGCACAGTCATCTGGGCCCTGTCAGGTGTCCCAGATGACTGAGCGTCGTATCACACATGCCCACAGTAAGAATTCCGCCAGGGGAACGAGGGGGGGGGGGGGGGCTTCGTTCCGCCGCATCGCTGGACCCTGGGACAGGTAAGTGTCCGATTTTTATTAAAAGTCAGCAGCTGCAGTATTTGTAGCTGCAGACTTTTTTTTTTTTTTAAAGGGGGCACTCCTCTTTAATGAAATTGGTGGGGAAGGTTGAGCCAAATTCCCATAGAAAGCCACCACCTTGATGCCTGTGGAGAGCAGGAGAAGCCACTGCCAAGCAGGGGAAGCTTCCGGTGAAGCCTGGAGTAAGTGCTCCAGACCCGACCGTGGGGGGTGGTGGTGGTACTGTTTGCCGCCCCCCCAAAATTACCCCTGGCGGCCACTGTATACTTATCTTATGAGTAGTTCATGTACAGGCGGACCCCAGGTTACAAACGTCCAACTTACAAATGACTCCTACTTGCAAACGGAGGGAGACAACAGGTAGTGAGATGAAGTTTACCCCAAGAAGGGAAATTTACTCCTGTAAAGCCCCATACACACGGTCGGACTTTTTCATGGATTCTGTCCGATCGGACAATGTTGTTGAAAAATCAGACCGTGTGTATGCACCATCGGACAGTGTACGTCGGATTGTCCGACGGACAAAGTCTTATCTCCTGCTGGAAAGATTTGCCGACAACACGGTCCGATCACACCAAATCCGATCGTGTGTACGGTTGTCTGACCGGACAAAGTGCTACGCATGCTCAGATCACATTACAAGACCAAAGCTATTGGCTACTAGCCTCTACGTAGTCCCCTCGTAGGCAACAAACGTTACCACGTTCAGAATGATCGGATTTTCCGACAACTTTGTCCGACCGTGTGTACGCAAAACCAACATCAGACAAAGTATGACGGACAGGATCCGACCGACCTGGTCCGCGGATTGTCCGACCGTGTGTATGGGGCTTTAGAGTTATGGGGAAAAAGGTGTCTCCACTGAAGTTATATCACCAATCCTTGTTTCCACAACAACTTAAATTTTTCAAAATCCAATTGTCATAGGGACAGAAAGTGAGGTGAAATCTTCTGAACAGGGGCACAGACAGCAAAACAAGTGATACGGGGGTGTTAACCCTTCCCTATGCTATCCAAAAAATTTAAAAAGATTTTTGTCTGGAGCTACACTTAAAAAAAAATGTACCTGTTCCGACTTGCAAACAAATTCAACTTAAGAACAAGCCTACAGACCCTATCTTGTTTGTAACCTGGGGACTGCTTGTATTGAAAAGTTACTAATGCAAGTATTTGACTATTGGATGCATTGCATACTTGCTCCCCTGCCAGCTTCTTTGGTTCCTCCCACTGACTCTTATGTCCTGTACTGATGCACAGGCAGGTTGGGGAAACCACAGTGGCTGACATGGGAGCAAAGTATTCTACACGACCTTAAGTGCCTCAGTGGCCATTTCAAGACAATGCAGCCTTGAAAAGCACCAAAGACTTCTGGACTTCCCCCTTCCCTATTGACTCCAAAACATTTAGGCAAAATTGTGAAATTTCACTAAAATCTCTAGATATTTGCTGAATTTTGGGGTAGGAATGAGTTCTCAATTTTGCTTATCCATATCTGAAATACAGGGGACCACCTTTTTTAAAGAGCATATCTGGTATATTTTAACTCGTGTGGGTCAGTTTAACATTAAAAAAAAAAAGCTAATTGGGCTGTAATTGAGTAAAGTTAAGCAATTTAAAATAAAATGCTCTTTATGCATTTTACATTTATTGGACTTCAAGAATGCAGCACCTAAATTTGTGCGATTAGGAGTAGGTAATAAAAACATATAGGGGCATACATATAATGTAATCTCTTTAGTCTCTGCAGCAGCACAGAAAGTAGAATAGGAGTAAAAATCAATATCTTTATTGGTATGGAGATTCAGAGAGAAACTATCTTCTAAAATGGATTTCTGCTTTTGTATTAAATACATGATGTCATCATAATAGGTTTAAATACATTTAGAGCAAATGACTCCCGGAGTTATTTGCTCTATGTGACCAATGCCTATTGGAAATTCTAAACATGGAAATGTATATGCACAACTGGGTATTGTGGATAATCATGTGACACCATAGATGACAGCTAGAGAGCGTTTGCATATGTATTGCGATATGAAACTTAATATAGAAGATGAACGGTTCTAGGCTCTTCATTTGAAGCTCTTTACATTACAGCCTCTTACTCGGTTATGTAATCTCTGATTTTAAAAGTGAACTTGCATGTCCCACAGTAGTGGGGGTGAAGAGGACATGACTAAATACTGTTCCTATTTGCCCTGTTTGCAGGGAATCTTTGAATTGCTAGTCTGATGTCATCTGGAACATAAGTGTTTTTGCATCTTCTTCAGCCTGCATAAACTGGCTTACTTGGAGCTCTGTTGAACCCTTGCTATTTATTACTGTAATGAGATTAATTGGCATGCAGGTTGAAATATGTTAGCTCTAGCTAGTTAGCGGCTGACCTGGGCCGGAAAAAAGGGTTAACCATTATAATCTCAGTTCCTGGGCTTTTTGGTCCTCGCTAGCCCACTTGTGCTATAAAAAGGGGCAAGGGTAAGATCCAGGAGCCCTTGGTAGCAAATTTTGGTAAGTTCAGTTCCTGCTCATGATTGGAGGTATTGGGACTCCTGTGCTTTGCAGTCCACTTAAGGCACTGGGACTTTCAGAGACATCCAAGCCATGGAGAATGCTAAGATGGGCTCTCTCCTCATTGAGGTATGCCTGGGCAGCCACGCTACAGTAGTTAGTTTAGGGAGAAGGACGTTGTTCATATTGAACGGTTATGCCACACTTGTTCAGTAAGGTTACATTAACTGTTTTAAGGCTGTTCTGAAGTTCTTCAAAGGGGTGCATGTTCTGGCGTATTAAAGGAACCTGGATCTGTAAAGCACTACGGGGTATGGAGTAACACCACTACAAAAGGGTTAACTTAAAGACCAGGAAGAGGAGTGTAGTTGCTTAGCGTAACGAAGTAAAAGTTCAAAAAAACAAAGCAACCAGTCGTTGGGTGTGGTACCTGGTAAGATGACAGGTCCTCCGGTAGCGAGGGGGTCGTTGTCTGGCTCCATCCCTAGTGGTCAGTTTCTATTAACTGGATACAAACTCCCTTTAGAGATCTATGGCCTTGTCACAAGGTACAGAAAAAAAAAGTTAAGTGCATGCATGAGGTCCGTACTAGGTGCATGGGGGGCCCCATTCTGTGAGGTAAAAGACTTGACTGGTGGAGTGGGTGCAGACTCGACATGTCCCTCCTAATGCAACATATAAGTTGGTGTGTAGTGGCATGGGACAAGACACTTTTCAGAGGAATTCTGCACTTTTACTGCACACAGTAAAGTCTGGAATTGCCTTAATGATAGATTTTTCACATGACCGCAGTCACCGTCTGGTCCTGGGCATTGATAAGTGCTCTTCGTGCAAAAATTTCCCCGCACACATATGCAATAATATATAAGCTATTCCACTGCAGCAAGGATTTGAATACCCTGCTCTGGCAAGAAGGAGAGTCGGACCGCTGCTCACTCGCAAAGCAGCGGCCTGACTGTCCAGTGGCCTGACACACACCCCCAACACTGCTCCAATCAATGGTACTTTTGATTCCCTCAGCTTAATTAAACAGATGTGCAAATTAGAAAGTGATAACTAATCAGTCGTTTTTCCACTGACGGCAGTTACTTAAAGGTTTTTTTTGTTTCTCTGCATTACTGCGCTTTGGACATTGACATTTGTACAACCAAATCAAACTGTACTTTTTGAACTTCCTGTGTGTTCTAGTCTACACCATTCAGACAGATGGCTAAGAGAAAAAAAGTCCTTTAACCAAGTCCCTGCAAGTCCCTACTGGGACTTGCACAACTGAATGTAGCCCATACAACTGCTTCCCATAGTGTTATGTTGAGCAATCTGGCATAGGGATATGGAAAGGATGAGCCTGGTTTCCACGGGACAAGGGGGAGCCTGGTTGCTGTGGGAGAGGAAAAGGGAGAGCTTGGCTAACATGCAAGATCTATAGAAAGAATGGTGGTAGTGGTGGTGACGGGCATCACACCATTAAGCTGTATCCCACAGTGTCATGGTGAGGAATCTGGCATGGAGAGATGGAACGGATGAGCCTGGTTGCCATGGGAGAGCCTGGTTGATGTAGAGGGAAAGCGTAGTTGCCAAGGGAGAGAGAGAGGTTAGTTAACATAAAAGATGTAAAGGAAGAAAATGGTGGTAATGGGCATCACACTATTTGAATGTATTCTTCCTTGAGACATTTTAATAAGGTTATATGTATTCCTATACTTGGGAATTGTATTTTCTGTATTTATTTATAAAGCAAATTGTGCCGCACTTAGTACATAGGAGATTTGTGTCAGTTCCTGAGCCCTGATGGACCTCGTGGTCAATGTCATTACGACTAAGGCTCTAAGGTTGGGGCAGAAACGCGTAAATTGTTTTATATGATGGATACTTTAATTTAGGAATTGCAGCACCACAAGCTTTCCTTTTACAGTCCATGTGCTGGGAGCACACAATGAGCGCACTCATGGCACACAACGTCCTGCTGCTGTGAATGCATATGTGTGGTGCCTGGGTGTTTAAAGCCCACCATTCGTGCCGCCACACATATATGCGTTACGTGGTCAGCAAGAGGTTACAATCCATATGTTCAGTTCCACATTGTATTTCAATTATTTCTAGCCTACTCCTATAAGGCCCCTTTCACACGGACGGACCGTCTATCTGTTTTTCTTCCATCCGTCGACAGACGACAATGCATTCCTATGGGCAGACGGATGAACATCCGTCACATCAGTTAACCTCCGCTTCCGTTTTTTATCCGTTTTTTTTAAACGTACAAGGCTACGTCCAGATCCGTCAAAACGGATATTAACTGACGTTGACGGACATTGTCCGTCAACGTCCGGTCCGTTAAGATCCGTTTTGTATTTATCTGTGAACTCAACCTCTTAAAGGCACAGGCACACATATAAACGGAACAAAACGTATACAAAAACGGATGAAAAAACGGACGTAAACGTGTGCATTTACGGATGTAAGCGGATGTTAACGGAACATAAGACGGATGAAAACGGACATTAACGGAACGGATGACGGATGAAAACAGATGAGACAACGGATAAGAACTGATACGTTTTTGACGTGCCTAAACTGACTGCGTCCGTGTGAAAGGGGCCTTAATCTGAATAATCGTAAAGATTGTAAATTTACTTTGTGAAGATCCCCGCTACCTCTGCCTCCTGACACTCCTCCTCTCAGCAGATCTGTAGTGTAGAGTCACTAGATGTGAGGATGCATGCCTAGGCTACATTCCTTCCGGTGATTAAGGTCGGTGCAAATTGTAGGGGCACCTACAGCAGCTAAGTGCAGCAATGATCACTACTTGGTGTGTGTGTGTGTGTGTGTGTGTGTGTGCCCGCCCAGCAGCGATCACCACAGGTAATCGCTGGCTGTGCAGAGAACTGCGCATAGATGTGGCTGCCAGTGATCTGTTGCAGTAAACATGGCCAAGGTCGAACGTAACTGCTGAAAACCACAGCGGGAATCAAGATTCCTGTCGCTACAATTTGCACCGGACTTGGTCACAGGTGTAAATGTGTCCTTACAACTGCGGACAGCCCTGGTTCCTTTCAGCCTGTCATTAAGTTGTACAAGCGGAGGCACTACCTACTTGCCTGCCGGTATCCACAGTACACTTTGCGGCACCATAGACCATTTAGGAATGTGAGTTGGGCCTAAAAAGATGGGCAACACTTCAACAACCCATTCTGTATCTGTGGTCTTTGATAAAATTAAGAAATGGGCTCTTAGTAATTCTTCACCTGAACCAGTTCTGTAGTGGTACCAAATTATGGTAAATCCAGGCCCGAGTAACTAAATACTACAAAAGTTAATTCCAAGAAACACAGAAAAACAAATCCAAGGATTATAGAGTTCATCATTTGTTTAATACAAAGTAATATGTTTTTATTTCCATGTATACCCTTTGACTCCTCTCTGTGCTTTTACTGCCAATACTGACTTTTGACTGAACAGCAAATGTTCCTTGTATACAAGAACACAGCTCCCCTTGTGAGCTGTTCCTCTTATAAGTAGAAGCCTTTTCTTTCCGGTGAAGTGCGCTCTTACCGAGTGTTAAGTGTATTTGGAAACATAACAGGCAAATGTAAACCAACCACTGCAGGAATAATGAGCCTTTTAGCGGACGTCTTCAAATTTTAAAGGATGATTGCCATTTAATTTATTTTCATTCTTATGTGGAGTTTGGAGTAATTGTCCCACGTTGCTGTCATTTCTCAATGGGTTGAGACCAAACTAGTAGCACTTGACATGAAAGGGCAGTTGACACTGTGCAGCAGTGTGTAATCCCGACAGGGAGCATGAACATAAACACAGGACACGGCCTGGATGACGGAACGTTTTTCATCTGATACGGGAACTCTTATGCTGCAGCCTTTTGTGTTATTTAAAGAATTCCTTATGAAATCCAAAGATCTTACTTCAAGTTTTCAGATGTTTGTGATAGTTGCTAAGTATTTAAAAACTTTTAGCGAGGGTAAATAAGACTTTGACAATGCATTAAATAAGGATGACTGAGGGGGTATTGCTCCCATTCGTCATATGCTTGAAGGTGGTTGCTGCTATGTGCCTCATGTCCAAGGTCATTGATGGCGAACCTTGGGCCATCCCGGATGTTTTTGGAGCTACATTTCCCATGGTGCGCAACTACACTGCAGAGTGCAGGAACATCATGGGTAATGTAGTTCCAAAACATCTGGGGTGCCACGGTTCGTCATCACTGCCCTAGGTGGTATTGCCTCTGTAGCAGCCATAACCCCTTGAGGGGCGGCCTTGACTTTTGGGCTTACCAGTTACCTCCTCGTGGCTTGTCAGTGAATGTCCAGGGGTTCCCAGGGTTAGTACCCAACAACTTCGGATGCTGACACAAAAGTCCTTTTCACGGTTTTTATTTTGCAGTGGTAACAGCCAACATAACACAGTCTCAGATAGGAATAGAGGGCACGGGTGAAGAAACTCAGGCACCTTGAACTGCTGACATCCACTGAATGTCTCTAATCAACCCAGAGAGTAGCCACTCGCCGCTGGGCGCTTCAATGCCGGATAGACCTCTAGCCAGAGATCTAGCAGCCAACAATGTGATCCAGAAACTTGCAAAAGTCTCTGCCACAGAATAAACTTGTAACTGAAGATGATAGGAACCTCTCCCAGTACCTGGAACTCTCTCTGTCTCCTTGGCAGTACTGTGGAGGTGTGGATTCTTTAGTGTCCATACAACTCAGCTCCCAGGCTCTTACTGAGATGCCAGATTGTTGGCCCTCCTCAGAGTCATCCCCTGGTCACTTGCACAAGCTGCCGTGTCCCTCCAGTACTGAGAGCACACCAGGACACCTTGAATCCTTCAGTTACTGTGCCTCGGGCTGACCGGCTCCGAGACTCGGGAACAGACGGATCCTTGCCCCAGACCATGCGGGTCTATGGGGCTGGTCAGACTGACCATGTTTGTGAGACGGCAAACGCTCCTAGGCCCGGGACCCCTCGCTGGGCTACCCCGGTCCAGAACCAGGAAGCAAGAACTGCAGCCGAACCATGTGACTTCAGCACCTTAAGTACCCCTTCCCAGACTATGCAGCAGGGCCAGATGCGCCCACTGACTGGACCCGGGAAAGACTGGTACCCAAAACGTCCAACCAGGCCTGGTTCTCAGCCTGTCATGGGTGCCTCACTGCACCTATGACCAGGCAGAACCCCAGTACAGCCCAGCCAAACTGATGCCAAAGTAAACCTGTACAATTAACCCTCAGAACCCCATTACTGTTCTGAGGGAAAAAACTAAATTTCCACTTATAGCGCACACTTGTTAAAGTGTGACCGCTACACACTCCTATACTTTACTTTTATATGCCTAACATTTTAGCCTTGATGCATGAGCCTCTGGTGTTTAGGTGCAGGCGGAACTCTTGGGCCCTGTTCACACTGATTCAACACGAAAGTCACGTGACTTTCGATCTGATTTCCATACGACTTTAATGAACAGGATCCAACCTTGAGATGAGTGAGACTTTGACCAATCAAAACAATTTATTTGGTTCTGGTACGGATGAAACCTCACGCCAAATTTATAAATACGGCATGAGGTCCCCCCCCCCCCCCCCCCCCCCCCCAATTCATACCAGACTCTTCTAGTCTGGATCTTGAGGGGGAACCCATGCCAAAATGTAAAAAATAAAATGGCGTGCCCCCCCCAAATCCATACTGGACCCTTATCCAAGCATGCTGCATGCCCGAACGCTCGCTCCCCCCATCCCCCCCCCCCCCCCCCCCTTACTGGCCTGGCTGCTGGCAGTGGGTTGGGCGGTATATCTGTGCCTTCCACCTGTACCTAATACACCAGAGCCTCTTGAACCAGTGTACATGGGGCCTAAGGGGTACTGCTCTCATGTGTTAACAGCAGACCCCACAAAATGTCTGTCATTACATTTGTTAATCAGAAAATGCATTCTCCGTCCCCTATTGAATATGAGTGGGTCATAGATGCTAACATTTTAGCAAAAATGTCATGGCCACCATACATGTGCATTAAATCAAATACAGTTTATGCTGCGATCCTGGGACACAGCATTGGTGGCACAGAGGGCCAAGATATGAGATTGTCTTGGCAAATCCAGGAAAATTGGCATTTATGCATTGAACAGTGAAAGAACGGGTGATGGGGCTTATCCATCGAGGATATCGGGCCCCATAGGAACAAAGTGGAGCTACTTTCAGAGAGACACTTAAAGGGAAGGGCCTAACTTGTAATGTGTACAGCTATTTATTAATAGGGACGGCTGCTTGTGGCAGCTGTGTAACCTGGATGCAGAAATATGCTTGCAATTTATGTTGTATGCCCAAAAGTGCCCCTGTGCACGAGTCCAAGAAACAATGTACCAGGTGTCGGCACCTTTTATAATTAACAATAGTGTTGCATGGAGAGTGTAATGACTGTTTTTAAAAAAAATGGTCCTCATAAAGGCTGAAATCCCAGGATGTAAGGAAAATCCCATTGAATTTAGTTATAAATGTTTTTTTATTGAACTAGCGCACACAAATTTGTCTTTTATTGAGCTTCTTATAATCCCCTGCACAACAGTGCTCGTTCTGGGAGAATGGGTGCAAAGACTGAGCCAACTTTTTTTTTTTTACTTTACACTAGCTGAGGGACCAATTAGTGTGCTGTTGCTACTTCAGTGTCCAATCAGAGGCTAGGGGGTGGATCCTGGACCAGTCTGTACACCTAGACTTCAGTGTAATCTTTAGGGAGATGCAGGACATGTCTGTGCTGTCTGACGGGTAATACTGTATCTGACTGAACTGTGTATTTATTTGTTGCTGGTAGTTCAGCTTTGTTCTATTGAAGAATTTTTTTTTTTTACACTTATCTGCTCTGTGCAATGGTTTTGCACAGAGCATTCCTGAACCTCCTTTTCTAGGGTCCTCTGTCATTGCTCCTGGCTCCACTCCCCCCCCCCCCCCCCAACTAAGTGCCCCATAGAAAGCTGCTTTCTATGGGGGCACTCCTGTGGGCTCGCTCCCTCGTCACAGAATTTGACCGAAACTCCCACTGCTATCCATCTGCCCAGTTAGGAGGGAAAAAGTGGGGAGCGCCCCCTGCTTTCATGCACGGTACTGGATCGATTTCGGGATTTTCGGGTACGTATAAGTGGGGGTGAGCGGGGATCATGTGCCAGTAAATACCTTATACATCCCACTTCCTGTTTCTTGTCTGGTCATTACCTTAGGCTTATGACATTATGCACAGCTCTCTCTCGCTCTCTCTCTCTCTCTCGCTCGCTCTCTCGTGAGAGTTTGCCAGGAAGGGAGGGGGGATGAGTCATAAGAGGGCCTATGAAAGCTGCAGAGCTGGAGGTGTCTTGTGTAAATCCAGGAGGTGAACAGGCAGCAGCTTCAGCTGCCCACACTTAAAATGGATGCAGCCAGACTCAGTGGAGGGAGATTTCTGCAGCATATTTGGCAAGTACAGAATCGCAGTATATATAAAATAATATGCAAAGTGGTTGGAGGGAAGCTTCAGAATGAATGTTTTTATTACAAATTATGTGAGCAGACTATAGTTCCTCCTTTAAAACATTTAGGCTTTAGAACCTCTTTACTCCATTATTGTACCAAAAGGTGGAAAATTGGCTAGTAAATTTTATGAACAACTTTGACATTTTTTTTTTTTACTAGGTGTAGTAAAATGTTTACAGAATTAAGTGTGTGCAGTTTATTTTTCTAGTACATGAAATGTAAACTTCTTGTGTGGCTTTATAAACTGATTTGTGGATCTCTTATTTTACAGCCAGCTATGGAACGAATCCAATCTGCAAAGGTTGTCTGTCATGTTCAAGAGACAATGGCTGCATCCGCTGCCAACCCAAACTGTTTTTCTTTCTGCGAAGAGAAGGGATGAGACAGTACGGAGAGTGTTTACATTCCTGTCCTCCCGGATACTACGGACTAAGAGCACCTGACATGAACAGATGTTCCAGTAAGTCACTGTATTATATATGATTCTATTTTATCTGACCCTAAAATGTAATCGTACTGGAATGCCGATGTCCACAACCCTCTGGTTTACCGTGTGCAGTGTTGTTTTGTCCTGCGGTAGAGTCTTGTGCTGTCAAATGGATTGAGCTTTAACGTGTATGTCCACATTTACCCCAAAACCCCTCCATCCCACAAGCATGTCCAAGCATTGTTTTGTTTTATTCTTTTACCTACTGTAGCGCACAGTTGACTTTTTTTATTACCTCCCATTGACCATATCTCAGGGCTGGTGAAATTGTCGGATTTTGCTGGCAAGTCTGTTCCTGTTGAGTCGGCCATAGATGGATTGAATCTTGGCTGGTTCAGCAGGGACCGGCCTAGATTCAAACCCTCTATGGGCAAGCTGATTGTACCCAATCTTGAGTACTTGGATATAACCAGCCTGTCCCTTTTTTGTTTACATTCCATGACTGCCAGCGGCTATAATCATTGTGTTCTGCCAGCCAAGAAGGCGCTGCAGGAGGCATTCTGCCTAACAGCACTGAATGTGTTGATAGGGGGGTAATCCAAGCAATTTTTTTTTTCTTTTTTTTTTTTTTACAAATTTCACCTAGACAAATCAGCAATTGAGTTTCCACTTTTGCAAAAAAAAAATATTGCCAAAAAAGTAATCAGTCATTTCTCAGTGAAATAAAATTTGCTATATCACTCTGGTCATTCCTATTGGTAAAGCAGATAATTTCTTCAGTAATGAGCGAGCTAAACACTCGATCACAAATGCTATAAACCAATGTTTCTCAATAGCCCTGCCATGGACTGCTGCCAAGCTTCAGACTTCCTCCTGCTGGGTCTCAACTTGATAGTTAAGTGTGCCAGTTCTGTGTTGGCTTGACAGCTACAGCTGTCACATTCTCTGCAGTGCTGTTCTGTTTGATTACAAACGTTGTGCCCAATTTTAAGGGGGGGGGGGGGGTTGCCTCCCTCACAGGTTGCTTTACTGAGTTTGTGAAAAAAGCATGGTGGTGCAGAAACCTTGAGCTGGAGCAGTCAGTGCTTGGACAAGAGAGATGCGTTGCCCATGGGGGAGGTGAGAGGCGCAAAGTACTGCACCCTCCATGCTCCACATCTGATGCTTGGTGTGACTTCGGACACCGAGTGCAAGGGGGAGCATTGACCACCATGCAAGGATGTAAGGGGACACACTCACCACCAATGTGAGGAACACCTATCATGTAGGGGAAGACACTGACCACCAATGTAAGGGGGGTGCATGGTCACCAGTGTAAGGGCACATGCTGACCCGCAATGTGTAAGTGGAGCACTGACCATCGTTGGCGTACACATTGACCATGGGTTAATGGGGGGGATGCTGATTGCCAGTGTGGGGGGGCGTACTGTGCATTTACCATCTGTATAAGGAGGTATGCTGAGTGAAGGTAGCACATTGACCACCAACACAGGGGGGGGCTTACTCTTCATCAATGCATTCTGACTGTTGCACAGTATGCAGCGTAGTGTATGTTACATAGCTCTTTACTGTATGCCCTGTATAATCATATTCTATCATAATCCTACAATTAATGCATATAAATCATATTTTTACTGTTGGTAATGGAAGCTTTTTGAAAGACTTTACCAGGTCCTATTCTTACAAGGGTTGGGAACCACTACGATTATTGAAACTTCCCCATAAAATGTATGTGGCTATTACAAGTATAAATGCAAGGATATCCCTTTTATAATTTATATTATACCTATAACTTTGAAATTTCTGTCGCAAGAGATTTTCATAATTTTTTAAGAGATGGACAGAGTCTCTTTCTACATTATATGTAGAACATACAATATGTAGAATGTTTACTCATGGCCTTGTTCATTGATATGCATTCAAATTCTAAGATAAATTCACTCCTACTGCTTAAGGGCTTCTATAGAGAGGATGATAAGTTTCCATTGATTATATAACATAAAAGGCTATATGATCTTTGGGATTTTTCCCACCATCATAGGATGATACTCGTCACATGATCAACAATCGGTACACAGAGTAGAGACTATACAATGGGTTGCCTAACAGACAATATTTGGCCTTTCATGATAATCTAAAGTTCTCTCTATGCTGCTTTAACAAAACTTTTATTATTCTTTATGTTAACTCTCTTAAAAGGCCCTCAAAATATCACAATACATAGCATGATTACAAGGGGCACTTCAGGGTGATGTTTTGTGGAAAGCTCTAATTTTACCACATAAATCAGACACATTCTTCCAATCTATATTCCAACACATTGGAATGTCACTTTTAAAAATTCCCTTGTTTGTTGGATTATGCCTTTGATCACAATGCACGCACTTCATGTGCTTCGTTTCTTAATTCTTTTGTGACCATTTGTCGTAGATACCTAGACCAAATTTTAGCAGCATCAGTATGTGTCGATAATTTGACAATGGACTTTTATATATATATATATTATATATATATATATATATATATATATATATATATATATATATATATATATATAATATATATATATATATATATATATATATTTCTCTATCTCTCTCAAGCTGTTCAGAGCTTACAGAAGAATGCCTATGTCATTACATGGACTGAGGACAGAATAGGAGGAGTAAGAGGACCCTGTGTGTGAGGTAGTTGGACTGAAGAGAAAGGGGGGAAATTTTTTTTAAATATATTCTGTGCTCCGTAAGTTTACATACCCTGGCAGCATTTATGATTTCTTGGCCATATTTCAGAGAGTGTGATAACACAAACTTTTCTTTCACTCGTGGTTAGTGTTTGGCTGAATCTATCAATCAACTGTGTTTACACTTTTTTTTTTTTTTTTTTTTAAATCATAATGGCAACAAACTATCCAAATGACCCTGATCAAAAGTTTACATACCCCAGGTCTTATTACCGTGTATTGCCCCCTTTAACAGCAATGACAGCTTGAAGTCTTTTGTGGTATTTGTGGATGAGGCTCTTTATCTTCTCAGATGGTAAAGCTGCCCATTCCTCTTGGCAAAAAGCCTCCAGTTCCTGTAAATCCTTGGGCTGTCTTGCATGAACTGCACGTTTGAGATCTCTCCAGAGTGGCTCAATGATATTGAGGTCAGGAGAATAAGATGGCCACTCCAGAACCTTCACTTTATTCTGCTGTAGCCAATGTTGCAATGTCCAAGTACATCCCATGCGCAGCTTCCTGGCTGAATGCAAATGTTCCTCCAGGATTTTTTGATAACATACTGCATCCATCATGCTAACAATTTTGACCAAATTGCTGGTGCCTTTGTAGCTCACACATCCCCCAAAACATCAGCGATCCACCTCCGTACCTTTTTTATCATAGGCCTTGTTGACTCCTCTTTTTAATATCCCTTTCCTGTTTTATACAGTTCAACTATCTTTTCCCGCAGATCCTTTGACAATTCTTTTGTTTTCCCCATGACTCAGAATCCAGAAACGTCAGTCCAGCACTGGATGAAAGATGCAAGGTCTGTCAGAAGTCCAGAAACTTTTATATACATACACTCACACTCCCACTTACCCTAATTACAAGCAAACGGATCACAGGTGAGAATGGTTACCTTTTTAATAGCCATTCAAACCCCTTTTGTGTCAACTTGTGTGCATGATATCAAGCCAAAATCTCCAGGGTACATAAACTATTGATCAGGGTCATTTGGGTAGTTTCTGCCATTATGATTTAAAGAGTAAACACGATTTATAATAAGTCTAGTGTATGGGCAGGTAAGTGAAGTAGATGCTTAGTTAAAATTTTTTATTTTTTTATTCTTTTTTTTTTTTTAAGAAAAGTGTTTTTTTTTTCTTGAGTGCAAGGTGCGCATACAAAATAAATACTCTGTAAACAGTTGTTCCCGAGAGTCACAGCTGTCAACCAGCCATGTGATTTTTCATATCCTAGCTGGTGATCACATGATCAACAACAGTTGATCAACTTCTGATCTCTAGTCTGCCTGGGCCGCTATGGGTGGAAGCGTGCTACTCATTCCGGAGTACAATGTTGATTAAAGAGACCCTTTAAGCATGCATTTTAAATGCTTACTTGCAGGGTTTTCCTGTCCATAAATTTATTGCCTTCAATGTGCCTTTTGACCTTGCTAGAAAATGTAATTCGTCAGTAGCCTTCTTTCTCCTTGCATGTGTTAGCCCTCTCCTCTTCTGGGAGTGTCTATATACTCTCTATGCTGGCCAAGCTCCACTACCCCTATTCTCACCTTCCTAGAACTATAGAATACAAGTAGGCAACCATGTAGAGGTGGAAAAGGAAGAAGGGCCAAGGAGGGACAGCAACAGAGGGAGGTAGAGGGAGAAAGGCAAGCCTAGTTCCTTCTTTCAGTTACTTAGTAGTCAACCCTTCACCTCAGTTTCCTCCTTTACATCAAAAGGCCCCCACTATACTTCATATCAAAAGCCCTTTTTTCACAGCCCCCCCCCCCCCCCTTCCCCCCCCCCCCCCCCCCCTTATTTCAGAAGGCCCCCCTTGCATCAGAGAATCTCCCTTTACATTAGGAGACCTCACCTCAAAAGCCTCTTCTTCACAACAAAGTCTCCTCTTTTACACCATTAGTTCTCTTCACACCAGTAGCCCCCCATACACCAGTAGCCCTTACTTCAAATCAAGTCCATAATTCACATTTGAAGCCCCCTTTACATTAGAAGGCCACAATTTACATCTGGAGCTGGAGAATATTCTTTGTACTGCTGGGACTGCTGTGGCACCAGGCCTGGCTAACAGCAAATGGCAGGGGGTGGGGGGCGTTGGGGGGGGGGGGTGAAGGTCAGGATAAAAGTAGACTTCAGATGCAGTGTTCTCTCCATCCTCGCTACTTTAAACCATATGTAATATACAGTGAAAGAGAGGTGGCCTGGCAGAGCTGCAATCCATCTGTCACGTTGCTGTGATTGATGGGTAGAGCGCAATGATCGATTGACGGCCCCTGTTATAGGGTGTCGCTTGAGTGACACCACTAAATCTGCTGGGGCTGCTGACATTACATCCAAGATGGCGGCACCCAGTAGCCATTTTAGACCTTTGTGGTGTGTAGACAAAGGAGGTTTTTTTATAGGTAAATAACATGCATAATTTTATTTTAAAAAAATGGTTTGTGGGGGTCTCTTTATTGGCCCTTGAATAGTTCTTCATAAAGTATTGAGGTTAGAAACAGATTTTTCAGCTGCCCAAATGCATGCCTTTGCAAAAAGACTGTAAATTTACCATTCAGTGCTTGGCTATTTATCACTGCTCTGTTCTAGAGTATTGTCCCTCAAAATTCACTGGGAAGTTGACACTTCTGAGAGTGTCAATCTTCTGTGTTCCCCCTACACAGCCCTCACTGGTTCCACCTGTTCATCTACATGTCTTTTACAGGTCACTCTATCATTATAGAGGTCAGAAGAAGGAACCATTGAATGCTCAGATCGTCACTCACGAAAGTGTTGGTTTCCCAGAAGACCTGGGGGACTAGTCTTCTAGAATAGAGGGGTGTAGAGTGGCATAGGCAACGGGGAAGGTAACTATTTACAGGTTTACTTTGCAGGGTAGGCATTGGGTCACTTTAATGTATGCAGTTGCACTTCTACAGTGTACATTGGGTAAAGGTGGCCCTTAAGGACCAGAGTTTAGCATTGATACTCTAGATACTTTTTAAAACCGGTTTAGAGTACAACCGTATTAGTCGACTTTTGCCAAATTTCCCAGACAGCGTAATAAAAAAATTGTCTTTATGTCACTTTGCTTCAATCATCTTAACCAATCCTCTTTGATGTGACTGCAAGTCTGGCATAGTTCACTAATCCTGCCTTTGTTGAGCATTGCGCCGCAGCACATCATTTATGTAATTTTCTTGTAAAGTGTCTGTATTTTTTAGACATTTTAATTCAGGTTATCATTTGGTCTGACCTTTGAACAAACTGTTGCTGATTATTTGTGTCAAAGTTTGTAAATCCAAACTTGAATCGTAATCATCGATCTTTCAGTTTGCCGCAGTGGAGCTGGAAAAAGAGAATGGCAATAAAATAAGAAAAACGAATTGCAATGCAAAGCGGCTCGCCAAATTGAATATTTTAATTACCCTTTACCTATGCCACATTCTGCAGTCTCTGGATTTTGTAGCATCTTCTACTGCATTAGCCATTGATTTAATGCAGAAAGTGTTTAGTTGATAATCTTTATTGGCTAATTAAATTGTTTAAAGGTGCAAGCCTTCAGAACACACAGGGTTCCTTCTTCAGGTTTTAGATATTTTCGTTTTGAGTTTCTAAACTTTTTAAGTATATTGGTATTCCTATACATTTTTGTTCCTCTAAATATTACGAAGGAATACTGTATGCAGAGCTGGACACCCAATGCCACTTGTACACATATTGTCTAGAGCCCTGAGGTCCAACATGCAGCCCAAAGGGTATTTGTTTCGAAGACCCCTGTAGTCAGTAGTAGGAGTATGGATATGTAAAGAAACTATATCTGTAGTGCACTCAAGCAGTCTCCTTTTTTTTTTTTTTTTTTTGCAATATGTCTCCAGCCATACCTGTAGCATGCGTACAATCTGGCAGTCTACTATACATGTCTGCAGCCTCTGGTAGTCCTCTGTATAATTACATACCGTATATACTCGAATATAAGCTGACCCAAATATAAGCCGAGGCACCTAATTTTACCACAAACTACTGGGAAAACGTATTGACTCGAGTATAAGCCTAGGGTGAGAAATGTGCAGCTACTGTAAGTGGAAAAGAGGGTCAACAATGCCCATTTGCAGCCTCACTGTGCCCATTTGCATGCCTCACTTTGCCCATTTGCAGCCATAGGTCCCTCAAACTCAAAGTTGGTATTTAAGGGTTCCTAAATGCCCCCTAGCTGCAGTCAAAATTTGTGGTCTCTGGACCCAAAGGGTCCTGAAATGACATTGCTACAGATGGACACAGTTGACCAAATTTGGGGCCCTGTATCTAGGGGTCGCTTGGTGCTAGGAACCCCATCTTTGGTTATATTATAGTGCTAGTTCCACTGGGTTTGAATACCAAATTGTCCCCGAGATATGGGGCCCCAAAATCGGTTCGGAAAATATAAAGCACTTTTCTGCAGCAGAGAATGACATTTTCCGAACCGACTTTGGGGCCCCGTATTTCGGGGCCACTTAGTGCTAGGAACCCCAGTCGGGTCGGAAAATGTCATTTTTTTTCTGCTGCAGAAAAGTGCTTGACTCACGTTATAAGCCGAGGGGGGCATTTTCAGCATAAAAATGTGCTGAAAAACCTGGCTTATACTTAAGTATATACGGTATACTGAATATTCTGTGCAGAGCTTTGCTGATATCAGAGGGCACAGCTGAAGCCTCACAAGTTGATGACTACTGGTCGAAGTCCAAGGAAATTGTTAGGACCACAAAGAATGGATAAGGCTGGAAAAAAAATCTTCTTTTTTTTTTTTTTTTTTTTTTGTCACCAGTAAACTTCATAACCATACAAGGCAGACCCAAAGAGGTTGCACTACCCTATTACACTACCTCGAGTGCTTGATCAGCTTTTTAATGTAAGGGAAGGTGCTCGGTGGGAAGTTCTTTGACTACAAAAGCTGTCTCATAGGGAAGAATGTACAGCTTTAAAGGACCTGCCTCTTGGTCCAGCTGATCAAAACCACCATTTTATGGCTTTCATTGCTTTGCCTTTTTTTTTTTTTTTTTGTTGAAATTGAAAATTTCAATTGTTCAGTCAAATTGCCAGATATAGGGCCTTAAGCACCAGTCAAATTCAAGGTTTAAGGCTGTCTGAAGCTGATTAGCGGATGAGAATCTTCTCCAATTCTTAGTAATACTATGTTGATGCATAAGAATAAGAACCATGGTTTCAGTGTGTGTGAACAAAACATTGGTATCACATTCTGTCCAGTGACTTGATGTGACCTACTAAATAAATACATTTTTAAACAAAGCCTCCTTTGCTGCTCAAGTCATAGATCTGTGCCCATAGGGTTGCTGATTTTGACTTTGATTGCTTTTATATATATAAAGTGCATGTGTATATATGAAAAAAAAAAATCCTCTATAAAATTGAAAAAAGCCTTGGGGAGTTTGCAAATGGTTATTTCAGAAGTTCTATATTTCTCAGACACAATGAGACCAGAATGATTTATGCAATAGACCAAAAGTGCGAGGATCGCGCTGTATGAAATGAGTTCCAAATGCACACGGCTGTAACTCCATATGTCTGCTGATAGTTTGCATTGATGCTGAATATAGTGTTACAGAAATGAGCCACAAATTCCCCATAATGTACCTGATTTATAATGTGTGCGCCCATTGTTCCTCCAGGTAGAGTATGTGTTGTGGCAGAACGCTTTTCTATTTTTCCTGACCCATTTCCAATCTACTAAAGGAGGATAATGGGGATATATTTTATTGAAGGAAGAACTTGGCTAAGCCTTATTTATAACTTAGCTGGTCATATAACAGACCAGAATTGAAAATACAACTCTATTTTGTTTTTTTGTGAGGGGGGGGGGGGGGGAGGAAAGAAAAAAACCTGTTTATGTTTACTGACTGTCATAAACAGTGGGACCAGTCAAAAGCCAAGATCTGTGTTTGACAAATACGAAAAATGAGAGGGGCAGCCAATGATGGTATTAGGAGGCCTATCATGGCTCCTACAGCCACCTAATGAACTTGATGCAGAACGCCAGACAGCTATTAAGGTCAATAAATAGTTATGTATTCATAAAAAAAAAATGGGGACACTAGTTCTGGTGACAACCAGGGATTCCCTCACTTTGGAGGGATTTCCTCTTCCTTCCTATTTTGGCTATGGGACAGGAAGTTGAGGGAAATCTCTGCTGTGGGACGCAGATGGCAAAAAAAAAAAAAAACTACAGGGGTTAGATCTCTCCCTTACTCTGTCCAAAACGGGGGGGGGGGATGCTGTTGTGGGGGGGGGGGGGGGGGGGGGGGGGGGTACAAAAATGTTTGTCATGCTGTTGGCCTTCTGTACCATGCTGATATGACTCTTACACAATTCTGACTTCCACCCTAGGCTGACTTTCTCATCTGGCACTTGATCCTTGTCGTTCCTCACACTATTTTTTTTTGGCTCCAAACATTAAGCTCTTGATCCCTCCTGGATACAGCCAGCAATTCCTTGCTCCCAATTACAGGGCTAGGACATGGCAGGGTTGGGGTGGTGTTCTTTTGACAAAGGACTTTAGAGTTTTAACTTGAGTTTATGAAGCAAGAGTTTAACTTTTTAGATCTTTTAATGAAGGCACGGTTGGGATCCCTGTAGGAGGAACCAGCGGAATGACTTCATATGCCTGCGAAGCTTGCCCTTTACTATAATTTTGGTTCTGTGGGCAACACAACTGTTAGGACAATGTTTCTCAACTGGTACTGACCAGCTCAGTAGATTGCTTTTAAAAAAAGGCCTGGATTCTTTCCTAAAATGTACGTAATATAACTGGGTACTCACATTTATAGGTAACGTTAATCCAGGGAAAATCGAATTGCCTCTCTGATCAGGAAGGAATTTTTTCCATTGCTGCAGCAAATTGGAATATGCTTTGCTGGGGTTTTTTGCCTTCCTCTGGATCAACTGTGGGTGAAGGATTGTGTATATGGGATTGTATGATATTTTTTTTTTTTTTTTTTAGTTGAACTAGATGGACTTGCATCTTTTTTTAACCTGACTATGTACCTAATATGCAACCTTTTTTTCAGTCAAGGCAGCCTTTAAAAATTACGGACAGTCTCGAGGCACCCCATACTAAAATGTAAAAACTATTCTAATAGTTTTTATATAATGCAGCAACATCCACACAAGTAGGACACACAACGTTGGAAGTGATTTATTCTTCCAAAGCAAATACATTTTTGTAAACTGGTACTGACTAGTATTCCAATGTTTCTCTTCCTCAGTTTTTCTCCATCACTCAGCTAATGTGACCCCAACACTGATGAAGAGGGGCAGGGGAGGGTCAAACAAGGATGCTATGCAGGCAACTGACATCCTCCTTATCAACTAATGCCTTTGGTCATTAGGGTGCCAGCAGCTAGAAGGTTGTAATGGTGCACAATGAAAACCTGTGGCTTTGTGTAACTAACTAAAAGGCAGGCTTCATCCACACGCCGGCTTGTATACAATTTTTTTTTTTATATTTTTTTTGCAAATTTTTTGGGCATTTTTCCAAGGCACCCCTGAAGAAACCTGAAAGCACCCTGGTTGAAAAATGCTGTTAGGACCTTCCTAATTTATTTGGTTTACCAATAAAAAATAATAAAATAAAATAAAGTTGAAAGTTATTTTAAATTAAATAAGTTTTCCCCCCCCCCCCCCCCTCTCTCTCTCTTTACAGGGTGCAGAATCGAGAATTGTGATGCTTGTTTCAGTAGAGATTTTTGCACAAAGTGCAAAGACGGTTATTATTCTCACAAAGGACGTTGTTTTAAGGAATGTCCAGAGGGCTTTGCGCCTTTGGATGAGACTATGGAATGTGTAGGTAAGTGGATTCTGTTCACAATGTGTGTGTTTAATTTATTTTGGTCCATTTTACTTTGCAAGATTAGGAAGAATATTGAATGTCTCTGACACTGAATCATTCTTAACAAACATTGGCTACAAATTTACCTCTTTAATCAAGTTAACCAACTGACACCATGTTTTTCTCTCCATTTACTAGATGGATGTGAGGTAGGCCCTTGGACTGACTGGGGAACATGTAGTAGAAATAATAAGACATGTGGGTTCAAGTGGGGCCTGGAGACAAGGACACGACAGATAGTGAAGAAGCCAGCAAAAGACACAATTCCTTGCCCAACCATTGCAGAGTCTAGAAGATGTAAAATGGCACAAAGACACTGTCCAGGAGGTAAGAACAAAATCTCATGCGTAATTAAATACATGGGTTGCTTTTGCTAGATGTAAACCCCAAATGAACTTTGAGTTTAAATTGGCTCTATATATTCCAGGTGCATCAAAACACACTGTGCAACGTTGATTTTCTATAGAAATCATACTCCTCACCAGCATTAAGCATACTATGGACCCTTGTTCCCTGTCTGGAAGCAGAGGTCTTTCTACAGAGGTCTGACATGCCCCCTGCTGAACCAGACCCATATCTCTGCAATCAACAGATCTTGTGCTCTTTGAGAGTTCTAGGCCTGACTTGGCAGGGAGTGTGTCGGACATCTGCAGAGAGACCCGTGGCTTGTTTCCGTATTCTGTATAGTTGGACTGACAACATTTATTTAGGGGTCTCATTTTGGAGGTAGAGTTGAAGGAAACTGCCATGCTGGCCTCCACTCCTTTTGACAAGACTAGTTATTTGCCTGTCTTGGTGATCCAGTCTTTGGTGTTTTATAAGTGACTGACTTGAAGTGAAGGTACAGATTGGGAATTTGGACTGATTTTACAGAGCTGCTTGCTTGTTTCTGGTCAGTGTCTCAAAGTATTTTCAAATGGCAGCCTCTGTATATCCTCCACTAAAAGTTTCCTTTTTTTTTATCTTTTTTTTATAGGCACACTTGCTGTACGTTTTTCAGGGTTAATGCAGTCATTAAAACTTCTTCTCAATTGTATACATGGCCGCCTTTTAGACAGCTGCTCATTTTTTTTCTCTTTGTAGCTTTTAATGTATATATATTTTTAAAAGCTTTTGGTTAGGTTTTAATTTGATGTTTTTTATATGGTTTTCCATTGCATGATCCATCATGATCGATACTTCATAGAGCATTCTTCTCAAAATAAGTCTGATGCCTTTTTTTTAATGAAATTTCAAGGTAGAAAGTTGGTCAGTACGGGGTAAAGTGATGGCTAAATGTGTGCAACTCCTAAACACTAGGTTGAAAATCATTTTAATTTGTATTTATTTTTAATTTTTTTTAAACCTGTTTTTTTTAAAAAAAAATACTGTGATCCTGCCATGAAGGTTCCTGTCCGGGTACTTCCTATAGGGTGAGAACATGCAGTCCCTGACTCCCCGGTGGGCTCTTGTGCTAAAATCCTGTCACATGGGCTTCCAATGGAGACTATATGGGCTGTTTCAAAACACATTAGGCAGGCATAGTGCACTGTTGGTCACCTTTAAAAAAACACCCCACAAGAGGCTGTAGGAGATCGGCAGCATGGTGATGTAATAAAGCATAATAAAGCACAGTGGTGTAGTGGATGGCACTCTCGCCTAGCAGTAAAAAGGGTCGCTGGTTCGGATCCTATCCACAACACTACCTGCCTGGAGTTTGCATGTTTTCCCTGTGCCTGCGTGGGTTTCCTCCAGGTACTCTGGTTTCCTCCCACACTCCAAAGACATGCTGGTAGGTTAATTGGCTTCTGTCTAAATTGGCCCTAGTATATGTAAGTTAGGGACATTAGATTGTAAGTTCCTCGAGGGTAGGGACCGATGTGAATGTACAATGTATATGTAAAGCGCTGCGTAAATTGACGGCACTATACAAGTACCTTAAATAATAAGAGAAAACAATATATTGGTAATAAAAATAAATGGAGTTGTAGTGACCTTTTTTTAACCAGTATTATGGACACTACCTACCAGCAAAGAAGCATGCCCGATGTGCTGGTGACTGCTGTTTATCAATTAAAGGATGTCCTGTGGGAGGATGCCATCAGGGGACACACCAAGCTAATTTTGGCCAGTTCATAAGGAAACCCCCAGAATTTGCTCCACTATGGCCATCTTTAGGAGATTTCTGCACCACCAAGAAGGGGCTTTAACTCTCATTGCGGGATTGTTCATTTATCTTAAATTGTGCAGAATTCAGCAGAGGAATCAAAACTCTTGACAAAAGGAAGCCCATGGTAATTTGGCACACAGGCATTCATACTCAAGTGTGAACCTGTGAATTTTGGCTGAACTGACCCTTTTGATGGCTGTGAATCTTGTAACTGATCACAAGTCTGGTCCTTGCTACACTTCTGCTAGAATGTTTCTTTATGCCTCTCTAGAAGGCAACTATTAAGTCGTAATATTTTGACACACACACCAACAATCTCTTCAAACCACAACTGTGCTCATAAATGCTCCATCACTTTTAAGGGTTTTCTCTGCTGTCGTCAACTCATTCTCCATCACTAGATGCTTTTTCTCTGCTCACCAGCCAAGCAACAGCGGTTTCCTTAATGCGTTCTCCTGTTTTATGTCTCAGTGTTGCTTGTCCGTCTCTGCACATCTTGTCAAGATGTTGGTACATACAAAGGAATACAGAGCTGGATTAGCAAAACTGCTTTATTGAGGGTTCATTCACACCATGTGCATTGGGCAGCATTGCTCCACACTAGGGATGAGCCGAACACCCCCGGGTTCGGTTCGCACCAGAACCTGCGAACGGATCGAAAGTTTGCGCGAACGTTAGAACCCTATTAGTTACAATGGACGCGAACGTTTGAAATCTAAAGTGCTAATTATAACGGCCAATATGCATGTTCTTGTCATAAAACAGGTTTGGGCACCCGGGTCCTGCCCAAGGGGACGTGTATCAATGCAAAAAAGTTTTAAAAACGGACGTTTGTTCGTGAGCAGTCATTGTAATGATGCATAAAGTGAAAAAAATAAGTAAAATATTCCTTTAAATATGGTACCTGGGGGGTGTCTAAAGTATGCCTGTGAAGTGGCATGTGTTCCCCGTGTTTAGAACTGGCACTGCACAAAATGATATTTGTAAAGGAAAAAAAGAAGCCATTTAAAACTGCTTGCAGCTTTAATGTCATGTCTTTTCCTGGCAATATGGATGAAAATCTTTGAGAAAAATGGTATGGCTACCCCATTACCAGCCCCTTTGGGTCTTGTATGGATATTAAGGGGAACCCCGCACCCAAAATAAAACCCTATACCTACAACCCTATATACTCTGAACAGCAGTATACAGGCGGTGCAAACAAGACAGGGACTGTAGGTTTGTTCTTAAGTAGAATTTGTTTGTAATTTTGAACAGGTAAATTTGCCCCTGTAATACTTGTTTTGCTGTCTATGCACATCTGTTCAGAACATTTCACCTCACTCTCCGTCCCAATGACAAATGTTTTTGGAAAGTGTGTTTTTTTTATTGAAACAAGGATTGGTGATAAAGCATCAGTAAGGAGATACCTTTTTCCCAAATTAAATCTAACAGGATAGAATTTTCCTTCCTAGGGGTAGATTTCCTCTCACTTCCTGTTTCTCCTTCCGTTTGCAAGTAGGAGTCGTTTCTAAGTTGTATGGTTGAAAGTAGGGGCCTGCCGTATATACTCAGCAGAAATTTGCCCCATTAAATGTTGGTGTTGCCACAACACTGTAAGCCCTCACAGCTACTCTTGGTGGGCGCTGGAATGCCCTGCTGTGAACTATTATATCAGGAATTGTAATTACATGCCATTGTTGAACAGTGTTAGGAAAAATTGGGCCTTTGGTGGTGCTGGTGCTATAACACTGTAAGCCCTCACAGTTACACTTGGTGGGCACAGGAATGGGCCCTGCTGTGAATTATTAGATCAAAAATTGTAATTACACGCCCCTGTTAAACAGGGGCTGAAAAATTGGGCGTTTGGTGGTGGTGGACGGTGTTGCCACAACACTGTAACCGATACAGGGTGAGGTGGTTTAGTGTGCTGTGCTAGACTCACACAGCACACAGCACACATACACACACACACACACTAACTCCTGCAGATGGCTGGATTGGTAGAGAACAGCACTTTCCCCACACGCAAATGCCTGAGAAGAACACACTATCCCTGCCTATTTTTCCTCTATCCCTACACTTTCCCCACACAGAAATGTTTCAAATATAGTGTTAGTGTACAGTACACTGTCCCTGCCTAGCAATACTCTTTCCCTCAACGCCGGAACACACTACATGAGGCCGCCGGCGTGGCGGCCTTATAGTGTGGGGCGTGTACTAAACCCCCTGAGCTATAATTATTGCTCTCCTCGCCGCTGGCTCTGTGATTGGCCAAGCATGCGGGGTCACAGTGCATGCTTGGCCAATCATCAGCCAGCAATGCACTGCGACTGGCGCAGTGCATAGGTGGACCGTTCGCATCACACAAATTTGATGCAAATGGCCCTCAGAGTTCTGCCCTCGACGAACGATGTTCGATTCGAACATGGGTTTGAATCGTACACCGGGCCCATCCCTACTCAACACAATAAAAATTAATGGTAGACAGAAAAATGTTGCTTACAAGCTCGACCCCCCCCCCCCCCCCCCTTTCTTTCATGAATGGTATCTAGCACATTTAATAGCAAATTTGTATTCATTAGTCAGGATGAATATTCACCCAACGTTTTGGGGAAAATCAGGAGGTTATAGTGAATTTTTATTAAAATTTATTGGAGACAAGGAAAATGTGAAACCTAAAGCCCAACTCCAGGAAACCTGAAAATTCTTCATTGCATTTGCCTGCACCCTTATTGAAAGTCTTAACTTTAGATCCAGGGGCAGAGAAAAGGAGATTTGCATACTCCATCCTGCACCAGTCCCCACAGAGCCTTCTCCAGCAGTCTAAGGTCCTAACATCCTCAAGATCAATCAGGGTTCATAGCCCTGCATTAGATGTGATGACACTTGAGAGACAGCCCAACTCTGGAGCAAAGGGGAGTGTCTTCTGCTGGGAAAGCAAAAGATTAAGTAAAAGTACTTTTAAACTCCCTTAGAATAAACAAGCGTAGTGTAGCCACACTGCGATTAAAGAAATTTACAGATTTTCTGGAGTTGGTAGAGTACATTCTTTTTGATCCAAGAACATTTTGCCTAAGCAGCTCAAAGAGTTTAAGTTTCAGCTAAATTCTACTGATGAAGAGATCTGCAATTTCACGGTAAAATACATTTTTTGCCAAAATCACTCTCTCTACCTCTATTCATCGGTTACCAATATTTTAACATTAACCAGCAAAGATTGCTCATTCTTCTCCAATATTGGTTTTTAGTGACCACACAGAGCAATTTAGCCAATTAAGAGATCTTTATTAAATGGCAATGTAGGTACTCTAGGATAGGGTTGGGTTTTAAATGATATTAACTAATTATTATGCTTTGCAGTCCTCTTCACATTTCAGTTATGAAATCCTTCTCACGTCTGTTTTTCTTTCCTGAAACATGTAGAATCTAAAAATGAAAATCGATCTAGGGCTGCTTGGTGTATTTCCAATGGGATATTCTACTATAAGCTGCACTAATGTATCTAAAATTCGGCTTCTGTTCCTGTTGGGGAGATTTTCCTTTACTTCCTGGCCCATAGATAAAAAAAAAAAGTTCTACAGAAATCTTCCAATGGGAACACCTTTTTTTGCTGGTAACTGTCAAAAGATGGCCATACATGGATCAAAGTTAGGCAGGGACCAGACGCATTTGAATCCATGTATGGCCAGGCTGGTTATGCAGAACCAATTGACTTTTGTACAACCAGTCTGTCAGGTTTTAACCTACTGATCAGGGTCGCTGGCTATAGCCGGCAACACTGATCAGTTTGTTGGGATTCCCCCATTAACCTCTAACGTGTGGATGGGGGAATTGGATAATTTTTTTTTTTTTTTTTTTTTTTCGCTCAACCCACTAGTTGAACGAAAAAATGGTTGATGTATGGCCACTTGCAAAGGGATTTACCCTCGGAAGATTTCTTCTTATTTCCTGCAACAAATGTACATTTTTGGAGCTATCCTTACTTTCTGTCGTAATGACAATGGTCCTTGGAATAAATAAGGGGCATAACACTTCCCAGTTTTAAGATCCAGTTTCATTATTCTTTCATTAGGGTACAAAACCAGAAGAGATTTTGTTTTCTTATATGATGAGATCATAAGCATCATTTACAGTTAAGCATATTTCTCTATTCCCACTGCCATGTCTATTTTTCTGTTTGCAAAAATTTAATGTAATTTTATTTGACACCTATATATAATTAATTGAGGAAAACATGCTGGCTGCTCCATAGACTTCCCAACAGATTATAAGATAATGTGCTTACCAGCGGCAGGTACTGCTAAGAAGCCCAGATCAGTTAACAAGGCAAGGTCAGAGCTGGGATGGGTGCTTTGGCAGAGGCAGCTGTACAGAATTCCTTTATAACATAGCAAGGTAGAAGACTCTTCTGTGTTTTCATCTTTGTTTTGCTTTAACGCAGAGCTCTCCAAACTTTTTAGCTCGAGGGCCACATTGTAGATTTTACAAATATTCACAGGCCGAAAAAATAGTTTATTTATAAATACAATTTAAATCTCATCAGAGCCCTTCCACACATCTGTGTCCCCATTGGAGCCTTTTCGTGCCCCTGTGTCCCCCATCACTGTTTCCCCAGCATCGGTGTCCCCAGCAGAGTATCCTGTACATACATCTTTAGTACATTTGCCTCTTGCCTTGAGCAGACTTCAGCTCTACTGCAGCTCCCAACTCCCTCCTACTGCTACACATGCGGATCTCTAACACAAACAGCGTGCGGGAAGCCGGGAGGTGCTGCGCTGATGTCACTGGTTGCTAGGACATCAGTGCTCCCAGCAGCCAATCCTCACAGCGTGGCAGCATGGGTGGGTGAGGGTGAGAGGACCACTTTGTTTGCGGGACCTGCCAGTCATACTGCCGATCTGCTGCTTTTAAAAGGCATCAGATCGGCAATGCCATGTTGGCAGATTCTGGGTGAGCCACGGGTCAGAGAAAAAACACCAGCGGGCCAGGGTTTGGAGACCCCTGCTTTAAAGAGTTAGTTCACCTTTACAGAAATTTTTTTAATGAATTACGATTGTACACCCTCCCCACTCCCAGTCTCTGCTGTACTTGCCTCTATGGGTGCTAAACTGTCATTGCCCACACAGCATGTAGAGGTCCAGACATGTTAAATCCCTCCTCTCCCTATTCTCTGTGTAGTGCTTCAGGGATGGATCAAAGTGATTCTGATTGGTCTGTGCCACCACAATGCATAGCTCTGATCTGTCCCAGAACCACTGCAGAGAGAACAGGTTGCCTGGGCACTGACAGCTCAGCACTCATGGAGGGAAGTACATGATGGACCAAAGGGTTTGAGGGTCTACAGTGATAGTTCACGTTTAAATTTTCTCCTGAAAAGGTGAACTAACCCTTTAAAACATATATATATATATATATATATATATATATATATATATATATATATATATATATATATATATATATATATATATATATATATATATATATATATATATATATATATATATATATATATATATATATATATATATATATTTTTTTTTATAGTATATACAGTCTTGTGGTCTGGCCGTCCCTTGCCAGATGGTATGTTGATTCTTGGACCTTCTTGCGGTTATTAGGGACTTTTTCTTCCATAAAAACAATCTTGACAGCTGCTCCCTGTAGTAAGAGGTGATATACTCTGTTCTCTGGGCGGCCTGTATCTCCTACCACCCCTACATTCCAGCTCTGCAGCTTCCATCAGACTGTGATAGTGTGGGGAGTGTTGGGTGCATGCATCCGCTGCTGTGCACTGTGGTTCCATTTTATGCCCTCTCTGCACTGCTGTGTTCTGTAGGCATGATGTGGGGGTCAGTGGAAGAAACCACAGCATGGAATGAAGCCCAGACACATATCCTCCAGTTATTTATAATTCTGCTTATTACTACAATTTACTACCATTTAGGCTTCAGTCATAATGTCTTGAAAATGCATAAATAACATAAAACTCTCATTACAATGATCTGAGTGGGCTTTTTTTTTTTTTCGAAATGGAGATATAGTTGGATAAATGCATCAGACAAATCCGGTAAGGGGTGCCAATGAAATATTCTAATACAGATTAATAAATTCCCTTCAAGTGCACAGTCTCATGTTCTATGGAAATGGAATTTTGTATTTGGAATAGTAAATGGAAGAGGCACTCATACCAAGGACTGGTCCACTAGTGAGTCCAGATTTACAGTTGTGGATGTGGGAAGGTCCACTCTTTTGCATGGAATTGCTATGTGAATAAGTGTAACCCAAAAAAAAGCCGTATATTAAAGACATTCTAATTTTATTGGTACAGCCCTAAATGCCAAGTAGAACATATTATTATTATTATTATTATTATTATTAATTATATATATATATATATATTATATATATATATATATATATATATATATATATATATATATATATATATATATATATATATATATATATATATATATATATATATATATATATATATTTTTATTCTAAGGCACCTTTTCATATGGATGCTGGGGCATGTGCAGCATAAATAAGCCTTTGTTTATGCGACTGGAGCCTCATGGCGGCAGTCTGTTTCTGAAAGTGGGTGCAGTGACTGTATGGACATGTACTTCCTAATTTGACAGGATACAGGGGAGGATTGGCGGCCCCCAACACAAACTTGTCTGTATTCAGGGCCGCACAACCGACCATGCGCATCTAACAAATTGGGACAAATGAATGTCAATAAAGGTACTATAGGGTTGGTTTACTAAAGGCAAATAGACTGTGCACTATGCAAGTGAAGTTGCTCCAGAGCTTAGCAAATGAGGTAAATCTTCACTTTGCGAAGAATACCCAATCACGTGCAAGGGAAATGGAAAAAAATGCATTTTTGCTTACTAAATGGGGACATAGCTGAAAAGCTGAAACCTCCAGGACTTGACGTGTTTCCTTAGATCATAAAATGGTGTACATTTGGATTTAATATTTTTACATGCTTGCGTATGCCAAGTATTGTAAGACTAACAAGGATGCTAGGAGTGCCAAAACCACTCCTGGAAGAAGCTCCGAGACTGTTAATATGGTAAAAAAAAATTAAAAGGGAAAGTCCTTTGCACATTTAGAACTTTTAATAGGGACAATGTTTTTTTATTTATTTTTTTTCTTTATAAATTTATAGCATAGCCATGCAAATGTGTATGTTTTCCTTAATCCAGATTCCTTCCCATATAACAGTGAAGACATACTGGAGTCCTTTTTTCCACTTAAACACATATTCTTGATAAATAACCCAATGTGTCATAATAAAATAGAACCCTTTGCTTGGAAAACTAGATGCAAACCAGACTTGCCTAATGCCGTCATGGTGATTTTTCCTCGGAGTCAGTCAACTTACAAATTGTGCTAATCCCCCTTCTCCTTGCATGTTGCATATTTCACATACAATCACTTTTACTCGTGTTCACTTCGACTGTTTCTCATGAATTGCGTTCTAGCTGCATTCCTTAATGCAAACAAGAAAACGGATGACAAAATTTGTTTGAAGGAAAACGGCCTTTCGAAAATGAGCCATATTTTATGACCGTAAATTGTTTTACCAAATGGCTTTAAGAGTTGTAATTTTTTTTAGTTTGTAGCCTTGTTTTGTAATATTTTATTACTCAGATATTTTTATATAAAATTACTTTTTGTTTTATTGTGTATGTAAACCAGACTGAAATACGAATAGGGACGATGAGTGAATTTGCAGAAATGGATTTTGCTGCACGGTTATTGACTTTTGCCATTGTTAGAATTTCACTGAAATTGAAACTCAATTTTACCCATTGAGCTGCTTAGGGAAATTGGCATAAACAATCACTTTTTTTTTTTTTTTTTTTTTGTTTTTTTGTTTTTTATATTTTGAGTAGTTTAGTTTTATATAATTTAGTGCTCTTTATATGTGTGTACACCACAAAGCTATTAGGGGCCTTTTCTGCACAAGAAAAGTTACAGTACAGTTAAAAGGAAATGCTGTACCCCTTGGAGTCATCTAAAGCTTGTTGCCCACTTTATAAAACCATCTTAATACTAGTAAAAAAAAAAATCAAAAAAGTCTCCTGCAGTGGCCCCTGTGCACTCCTAGGATCAAATTGTAATTTAGTTGGGGGTGGTAGTAGGTTATTCCTTGCTCACATGGCATCTGGAGCTGTGCTCTGATGCTTCCTAGTTGTGACTGCTGGTCCTGCATTGTATGTAGTGATGTTGGAAAGCCAAGTGGTGAAGGGGGTACCAGTCCTTTGGTCAGTAACAAAACTTCAGGGAATGAGAAATAAGGTCATTATTACTGATTTTTTTTATTTTTATTTTTTTTCCCCATCTACAAAATGAGCCTGTAACCCTTGCAGGAAAGGGTTTTTCTTTTTTTTTTTTTTTTTTTTTCTTTTTTTTTTCTTTACAAACATTTGAGTGTAATAAGGATTGTTAAATTTTCTCATTCAAAATGAAAGTGCATAACTAAATGGTAATTTTAAAAGGAGTGCAGAAAATACTAACGATGCATGGAAGGAGATTTGTTTGTTTTCTGATGCTTTAGGGTTTCAATGAAGTGTAAGGAGTCTGACTTTTTTTTATTTTACTACTTTTATTTTACATAACTTTCCTTTATGTATGTAAATACGAGTGAAATGTTAAGAACTATTACATAATCTACCCTTTTGAATTGGAAATATTAATGGTATGCAGAAAACTCTTGAATGATTTATTCCCACAAGAAAAGTGTAGCCTGTAGATCATGAGAGAGAGAAATGGCACATGATTTGATTTAATGAATTGTCTAAAGTGATTTGGCTTTAAGTCCTGCACAGGAAGACATTCATGTATAGAAGGCCACACGCATTGAGATTTGTTTGGCCAATTTTAATGTAATGACTATATTGTCTGGCCACTCCATTTTGCAA
Source organism: Lithobates sylvaticus (assembly GCA_028564925.1). NCBI lineage: Eukaryota > Metazoa > Chordata > Amphibia > Anura > Ranidae > Lithobates > Lithobates sylvaticus. The sequence continues at coordinate 66,692,959 of CM053030.1, forward strand.
CATTTTTAGTCTGTCCAGAGCAAGAAAAAAAATGAGACCAGGTTGAATGACTCCTTCAATAAAATGGCAGCAGAAGCATTTCTCTTTTTGTACAGAGATCGCCTGATAGAAAATTGGAGGTTTTGGCAATAACATCTGGTCATCGTGGAATTCTCTGGCCTTCACTAAAGTGACACACCTCAAATTTGCTAATAATAAAATGAATAATGTGGCGCTTACTGGAAAAAATTTGATTAAATCTACAAATACTATCATCTAAGATACTAAAGGTAAGCAAATAAACAAAATATCAATAATCCTTCTTATGCAATAATCCAAAAACAATACTTGCAGACAATACAGTGCAAATAACAATGATAAGTTGTGATAAACATTTCCTTTTTAATATGGTAGCAATAATAAAATATGATAGATTTTTCCTTTGATAATAAAGTGCAATAATTCCAAAGTGACAGTACAGTGAATCAATGTGAACGTGCCTAATCATGAAGTTCATAAATAAAGCGCTTGTGCAAAACAGCAGGAAGATCCAATATGTCCAAATGCTTCCACCATCCAATGTGCGCCTGTGTTTTGCCCCCAGCCTCTCACCTTGGACAGAGACCCCTACAGGTTGCGTCAAGCCTCTGTATATTTGAAACTCCTGGTTCCACGTTGATCCAATCCTTTTTCCAGGACACCCAGCCAGATGGATAACAACGACTTATAAATTAGTTTACATCATATGCAGTTCGCATGAAATAAAGAGGACTCCATGGTGTAGTATTCAAATACATTTATTTAAAAAAGTAGTAACTCAGTTAAATTTAGCGCTGTTCAGCATCACAAACAAAGGCACTTCTGGTCTCGGCTGCGACCGGAAGTGACATCCCCCGTCTCCTCCCTGACATGTTGCATCACTGATCATGTTACTTCATCAAAAGGTAATCTTTTTGGTACCTCCAAATTGGATTGGCTGCTGAGGGCAACATTTTCTATTTCATTAGTTTTTATATGCAAGACTTGCTGTGATTTGGTATCTTTTGTGTTGAAAAGGATAGAATTAAGGTCTGGAGACTGGCTAGGCCACTCCATGACCTAAATTTGCTTCCTCTTAAGCCACTCCTTTGTTGCTTTGACGGTATGTTTTGGGTCATTGTCATGATGTAGGACCCAGCCACAACCCATCTTCAGTGTTCTGGCTCAGGGAAGAAGGTTCTCATCCAAGATTTTAGAAACATGGCTGCGTCCATTGGCCCGTCAATGTGGCAAAGTCGCCCTATACCTTTAGCAGAGAAACCAAGCATAATGTTTCCACCTCCGTGCTTGACTGTAGGAATGGTGTTCTTGGGGGTCATAGTCAACATTTTTCTTCCTCCAAACATAGTGATTCGAGTTAATGCCAAAGAGATAATTTTTGGTCTAATCTGACCACAGCACTTTCTCCCAATCCTTCATCCATAGATGTTCCTCGGCAGACTTCAGACAGGCTTGTACATATGGGGCGGCACAGTGGTGTAGTGGGTAGCACTCTCACCTAGCAGTAAAAAGGGTCGCTGGTTCAAATCCAAACCATGATACTACCTGCCTGGAGTTTGCATGTTCTTCCTGTGTCTGCGTGGGTTTCCTCTGGGTACTCCGGTTTCCTCCCACACTCCAAAGACATGCTGGTAGGTTAATTGGCTTCTGTCTAAATTTGCCCTGGTATATGAATGTTTTTTTAATTTTTTGTGGACCTTTTAGATTGTAAGCTCCTTGAGGGTAGGGACCGATGTGAATGTACAATGTATATGTAAAGCGCTGTGTAAATTGATGGCGTTATATAAGTACCTTTTTTAATAATGATAATAATAATAATACATATGCCTTCTTGAGGAGGGGGGACCTTGCGGGCGCTACAGGATTTCAATCCATGGCGGCGTATTGTGTTAACAATGGTTTGTTTGACCGATCCTAACTGCCTTGATCATTCACAAACTCCTCCCGTGTAGTTCTGGGCTGATCCCTCACTTTTCTCATGATCATCCTTCCCTTATGAGGCAAAATCTTGCATGGAGCTCCAGACCGAGGGCGATTGACGGTTATTTTGTATTTCTTCCATTTGCAAATAATCGTGCCAACAGTTGTCTCCTTCTCACCAATCTTCTTGCTGATTGGCCTTGTAGCCCATTCTAAGCCTTGTGAAGGTCTACAATCTTGTCCCTGACATCCTTTAACAGTTCTTTGGTCTTGCCCATGGTGAGGTTTGAATGGAAGAAAGACAGGTGTCTTTTATACAGGCCACTTTCACACTGGGGAGCTTTGCAGGCACTACAGCGCTAAAAATAGCGCCTGCAAAGCACCCTGAAACAGCCACTGCTGTCTCCAGTGTGAAAGGCTGCGGGAATTCACACTGGAGCAGTGCACTTTCAGGACAGTCAAAAAAGCCCTGCAAGCCGCATCTTTGGAGCGGTGTATTAACCGCTCTTAAAGCGCCCCTTGCCATTGAAAACAATGGGGCAGCGCTGCAAACCCACCTGCAAAGCGCTGCTGGCGGTTTTAACCCTTTTTCGGCTGCTAGCGGGTGTTAAAACCGCCCCACTAGCGGTTGAATAGCTCCGCTTTACCGCCAGGGCCTGCAACACCCCAGTGTGTAAGTAGCCTAACACTGGGCTTAGTTGTAGTTCTTTAGGAGCTAAGAAATGATTATTTGGCTTTTAGCTTGATGGGGAATGTAAGGTGCAGAATTGCAGGACAAAAGGCATCAGTCCTATTCAGTAGCACTGTAAAAAGGGTGAGGTATATAAAACAAGAGGTGGTGAGGGTATTGATTTTCTAAAATTCAATAAACAAACAAGAAGTACTGACTTGTTTTATAATTTAACGTCATAAATCATTTAATTTTATGAAGCACAGATGAATTGGGCCATTTTCCATAAATTGGAGGAATCTGCACTTTGAGTATATATTTTTATTCTTAATGCAAATGTGCAGTGTGATTCTCCAGATTTTTTTTTTTTTTTTTTTACTCTTGGCACATGCTTTAAATTTTAAAATAAAGGTGATAAAGCATTGTATTGCCAAAAATATTATTTTAGAAAAAAAGTGAGCTTTTTTGATATAATGGCTATAGTCCTTAATTAATTTATGTGCAGAAGGTAAGGAAAAATGATTACAGGTTAAAAGATTACATATATACCTCAATGTGTGTGTGATCTCTCCAGGACCGGTGTAGAGTAGACTCCACCATTGTTGAAACAGTCTTATTTGAAGAATTTGGCAAAGGTCCATGGACCTGCAGGGGGCCTACACATTTTATATTGGGTATAAAATATCATGTTACAGCGGTAAAGAAGAACAGATGTGCTATTCTTAGAAATATCTATAGAAAAACTTAAGGTCACTGCTAGGTTAGAAAAAGAGAAAATGATCCTTGAAAGGCACTGCACAATAGAGATGTTAGTCCTTGTCTAGTTTTAAGATGACACAGTTCATTTATTTATTTTTTATTTTTTTTTAATACTTTTCCTGATCCTTTCAAGAAACTTTTCCAAAGAAACTTTTCTATAGTTTCCAAGGGCTGGGCTTTGTAAATGTCTACTGATAATTTGTCTGTTTTTTTGCTTCTGGAGAAAGGGGCTGGTGATGTGCAAACTAGCAGATTCCCAAATATGGACACCCAGAATAATTTGATGTCTGTCTGCACCTTGCTTTAAAGCCCAAATGAACGTTTAGTTCGAGGCACCTGGAATATTCACTCACCGACCACTTTATTAGGTTGACCTGTTTAATTGCTTGGTAACACAAATTGCTAATCGGCCAATCGCATTTAAGCATCTAGACTCTGGTGAAGATGACTTGCTGAAGTTGAAACGAAGCCTCAAGGCCTGTACACACGATCAGACTTTTTGACAACCATGCAAATTAGCTGTTTTGGACCAACATCCGACCAACTTTTTCATTTTTCATCGGACAATCTGATGGAGAAAAGTCCGGTCGTACACAAAGCCATCGGACTTTTGTACAAAGTACAAACACGCATGCTCAGAACCAATGCAAAAGATCAGACAACAATATAGAAGTTGACCAAAGGTGGCGCTGGAGTATTTGAACGTCCTCTTTTGAAGTGTCGTCAGTACGTTGAAACGTCACTACGTTTAGGTTTGTTGCCTAAAAAGTCAGATCGTGTGTATGCAATACCAACTTGGGGCCAACACCCTTTGTACAAAAATCCACAGGAAAATTGGTACAAGGTCCGATCGCATGTATGAGGCTTCAGAATGGGAAAGAAAGGGGATTTAAGTAGCTTTGATTGTTGGTGCCAGATGGGCTGGTCTGAGTATTTCAAAAACTGCTGATCTACCTGGATTTTCACGCACCACCATCTGTAGGGTTTACACAAAAATGGTCCGAAAAAAGAGAAAATATCCAGTGATTGGCAGTTGTGTAGACAGAAAGTGCCTGGATGTCAGGAGAATAGGCAGACTGGTTTGAGATGATAGAAAGGTAACAGTAACTCAACCACTCGTTACAACCAAGGTATGCAGAATTCCATCTCTGAAAGCCGAACACATCAAACTTTGAAGCAGTTGGGTTACAGAAGCTCAAGACCACAGCGGGTGCCACTCCTGTTAGCTAAGAACAGGAAACTGAGGCTACAATTCGCACAGGCTCACCAAAATTGGACAATTGAACATTGGAAAAACATTGCCTGGTCTGAGTCTCAATTTCAGTTGGTAGGGTCAGAATTTGACATGAAAGCATGGATCCATCCTGCTTTGTATCAACGGTTCAGACTGGTGGTGGTGTAATGGTGTGGGGGATATTTTCTTGGCTCACTTTGGGCCTTTTAGTACCAATTGAGTATCAGCCTACCTGAGTATTGTTGCTGACCATGTCCATCCTTTTATGATTACATTGTACCCGTCTGGCAACTTCCAGGAGGATAATGCACCGTGTCACAAAGATCAGATCCACTTAAATTGCTTTCTTGAACATAACAAACTGTACTCCAATGGCCACCAGTCACCAGATCTCAAGCCAATAGCGCACCTTTGGGATGTGGTGGAATGGGAGATTTGCATCATGGATATGCAGCCAACAAATCTGCAGCAACTGCGTGATGCTACCATGTCAATATGGACCAAAATCTCAGAGGAATGTTTCCAAAACCTTGTTGAATCTATGCCATGAAGAATTAAGGCAGTTCTGAAGGCAAAAGGGGGTCCAACATGGTACTAGCAAGGTGTACCTAATAAAGTGTCCGGCAAGTGTATTTAACTGATTTAATGTAAAAGGTGTGCAAAGTCTTGCAATTCGCTTTCTTTAGAAAGCAGCCGCAGCCTGAGTAGAAAACGATGTCCCCTGCCAGCATGCATTAGAGAAGGACCCTTGAACTATGTGAAAGCAGTGGTCTCTCTGCAAAGGTCTGGCATGCCACCTGTGCCATAAGCAAAGATCATACTTCCTGCTGATTGGAGAGCGCAAGGTCTGATTTGCCTGCCGGTGTTCTGCCGAGAAAAGTCCGCCCGGCGGATAAGGACCCCCCTGTACTGCGCAGGTGCAGCGCTTGCGCAGTACGAAGGACCAGGGATCTTCCGAAAATTGGCAAAGCTAAACAGCTGGGAGTGAAGTGTATACGGCACAGTCGGTGTACAAGACTATGCTGGCGCTACTTTGCAAGGGGAGGGTCTATTATTACTCTAAGCAAGGGGCAAAGTGTCAGTTTATAGGCGTGTTTAAAGAAAAGAGGCGGGATTTGCAATGTGGATGATTTGTTGCAGATTCATTGAAGGACCCTCTTATTTGCATTATTTTGTAAGTACGCTATTATGCATACATTTTAAATGTGGCCCTTGGTTACAGTAAGAATGACAAATCTGGCCTTTTTTGTTACAGACCCGCCCCTTACTTAGACGCGCCTTGCAGAGCATCGGGAGCGTGCGGCCTCATTTTGTACACCGACATGTTAAGTGCGCCTGCGCGGTGTACACTTCACTCGCAGCTGTTTAGCTTCGGCAATTTTCGGAAGATGCCTAGTCCTTCATACTGCACAAGCGCTGCGCCTGTGCAGTAGAGGGGGTCCTTATCCGGCGGGGTAACTTTCTCGGCAGGACACCGGCAAAGTAGCCAGCAGATAGGACTTTATTTGCATGACATAACATTTCATTGGCTTCACAGGACCCTTTTTATCAAAGTGACAAACCACCGTGATGGGCATCCCGCATGGCACTAAAAGCACCCTTTGGTATTATATTGTATACCCAACATTTTACGGGAAGCCTTTTTGGTGTAAGTGCTGTAAATACTTTTTGACATGCACTACCCATGAATCTGGCCCTCTGTTCAGGGTAAGAGGTAGCTAGAAACCAAAGACCCTTAATGGCCACCATAACAGGAGAAAGCTGGAAAAAATGTCACTTTGTAAAAATATTTTTTGCTTATCCTGTCTATTTTGATGAGATTTTCGAATCTTTCCTCCAATGGGCTGTATCTTAATTGTACTTCTTGCCAAGAGAGCTGTAGAATCGGTTATCTACAGTTCCCTATTGAATATTTAAATATATTCCTGTATTCCCTGTATCTACAGTGCCCTGCTGAATATTTAAATATAGCCTGTATTCCAATGAGCAAAGTTTGAATATTTACCACTGTCCAATAAGCGATAGAGCAAGTTCTAAGAATAAATGCAACTTTCATGATGAAAAATAAAATTAACATTTAGCATACATCTAATATGCAGTAACAACCTTTTAGAGAACTTTGCAATGATAAAATAATCATCCATTTTTTTTCCTGTAAATGGCAAATAAAAGACGTTTAGGAGTTTAAAAAAAAAATAAACATTTATACTCACCTAGGTGATGTCTTTAAGACTGAGAACTGAGTGATCAAAGACCGTTGATCGGTCTCGGTCTTTAGTGAGCAGAGAGCCGATGACTTCCAGTCACCGGCACTCACTGGAGCACCGGGATGGGGAAGGGCTGGAGCAGATGACTCCGGCTCTCAGTGGCTCGCCAAGAAGCTGAGCCAGCTGCCGGTCAGGCATCTGGGTGGATCCAACTTTAGCCCACTGTTGACTGAATACAGGTCACAGCAGTGCAGATCTAAGTGAACTTCTGTGATTCCCAAGAGAAGTAGGGCCAAAAAAAGCTGGGCCTACCTCTTTTTAAAAGGCAACTGTTACAATGAAAAACCTGAAAATGCTGAAAAGTTCTATTTTGATGAAGGGCATCCCCAGCATCCTTCCAGATTTTCTTTCTCTTTGTTCATTCCTGCAGGAGATTAGGAGCTGTGAATAATAAAGCAGAGCTCCACCCAAAAGGGAAAGCTCTGCTTGTTTGCCCCCTACGCTGCCACATTTGGTTCCAGCTGAGCTCGCCATGGCAAACTTGGATGGAAGTTCCTCTTCTGCTGCTGGCCCAGTCACAAAGCGCATGCGCAGTAGGGAACCAGCTGTGAAGCCGCAAGGCCGAGATGCCGGCAGCAGCACCCGAGAGCCCATTGAAAAATCGCCTCGTGTGAAGACACCGCTGGATTCGTGGACAGGTGAGTGTCATAATATTAAAACTCAGCCGCTACAGTATTTGGAGACTGGAGCTCCTCTTTAATGTTTAGAGGGAGGCCAGGGATGCACTTTTTTTTTTTTTTTGTTAAAATTTTATATATATATATATATATATATATATATATATATATATATATATATATTTCTCCTTTTTTTTTTTTTTTTTTTCCCTAAATTTATGATGTGTTCGAAAATATCTACATGTATTTTTTATCACATTTATCAGTCATCAAACAGAACATTTCAATTGGAAGTATGGTTGAGGATTTCAATAGACTGTTCAAATTACTGAAGGACTAAATGAAAATCTGAAAGGTTACATTTTGCAAATGTGCTTGATTTGCCTCTATAGATTAGATCACATCCAATAGCTGGCCCAAATTAAATAAAAAAAAAAATAAAAAATCATTTTAGAATGTGACTGCAATGTGTGTTTTGTAATACATTGTAGTATGATGAGCTACATACAGTAAGCGCCACTGCATTAGGAAGCCGTATGGGCAACTTCTCATCTGCTGTCAGAATTGGAGAGACAGTTACAGTGCTTTTCTTCGGCATTCAGCCTTTTCTTGATTGCTTTATTAATTACAGGTACTTGTATAGCGCTGTCAATGTATGCCATTTTTACCTAACAAAAAAAGAAAATAAATTGAGAAACTTCACTCCCCCAGGTTTACTCCTTTCCTATAATATTGGGTTCTAATTGTGGGGGTGAGAAGAGGGGAGGTCAAAAGGAACAAACTCCCTGTTTGGGAGTGAAGGTCCACCTAATGATATAGAAAACCTTTTATGATCTATAAATCACTCTTTTAGGAGAATAAATGGACGGCACTCGTTCTTGGTTTATTGCTATAATTTATTGTAGTCTGATCATGTGAGCGATCTCTTCCCTTCTTTCTTCTCGTAGTAAAAATTTTTTGTAATATTCCTATGAAAATATTCTAAATCCGATATAGTTGTTGAATTGTGAATGTTTTAAAATGGGGAGTTGCGCTTTACATTCGCAAAATTTTGACTGAATTCCCTGGAATAAAGCATTTGCCATAAGACTAGTGACGTGACTTAACAAAATTTTAGTTTTTTTTTTTTTTTTCTCCTTTAAACAATTGAAAGTTGGATAAATGACCCCATTGTTAATGTAGCGGTTTGTTGTTGCTAACTTGCTCTGACTAGCCGGTTCAAAAAGGTTAATTTGTCAGCATTATGTTCCTTCAGTGTAGCATTGCAGATGTTTTCTCTTACATGATCCTTTGACAGACTTCTCGGCTGTTGGAAATACAAGACTGGTAGTTTTCCAGACTCCCATGAACCTGGTCTCTGTTGGATGTCATCTAGACAGGAACATATCCTGTAGCAAGTCTGCTGAGGTTGAAATGTAATGTGACCAATGGTCGATTCCGTGTCAACGAAATTGAGGGCTTGGCTAGAGAAGTTCAAGAAAAGGTCGTGACCTTGTGGGACCTTTTTTATGTTTCGAGAGCCTAGACATGTGGCAAAGTGATCTTGCTCTTTAGTGTCATAACATTTTGTCTGTGCTAAATAGTAACTGATAGCATGTTAAAGGTTTGACCTTCCGAGCTCCTAAGTAGTAAACTTTTGGCTCCAGTTCAGTCTCACATTTTTCGACAAACACACAGAGGTTCTAATTTACAAATGTGTTTTTGGTGGTGAGAACATTATTTTGTTGACTTGATTTGGAAGTTGAGGTTCAGTCAACCCAGATGTGGAAGTTGACGTTCTGTCAACCCAGATGTTTTTCTGGCAGTTTACTGTGTTTTTGGAGGCAAGCCAATTACATAGCGCCTTTATAATTACCGTAATTTAGAGGGGAGTTATCCTTGCCCATCGAAGCGATGTATTTTCAGAATCTATTGCATGCTGCAGTTTTGGAAATGCTGGCTTGCAAGTTCTCGCTGACCTCAAGACCAGAGCGATTTGAAATTGTACTGCGGCACAGGTAAAAATGCAGGGTAGTGCATGTTAAATTACTTTCAAATCCATATATGCATCATTAATTGCATCTAGTGTGAATAAGCTGGTATCTGATAATGCCTTCAACTGTGCCAGTAAACCTAAAATATCCTAGGATTAAGAAAGGAGAAAATAAGCAACGTGGTCCTCATTGGGCTGTAAGCAAACATTAGTAGGCAGAAGTCGGGATTTCCTGTTTGGAACTTTTTGACAAAAAAATAAAATACCTAGACGCCCAGGTGAAATTTAGCATCATCCATATTGGTTAACCTTACAATAATTCTCTGACCAAGGTTGCATTTACAAATCAGCAGAGCAGGTTTCAGGCTTTTCTTTGGCAGTTTTGCAAGTGTATACAAGCATTTTAGAAGCGTATTACAAGCCTTTTACATGTGTATGCAAGCTTTGCGTGTTTTTGTTTTGGCCAATCAGAAGCACTAGTGGGATGAGATTAGGGCTAGAGAGAAAAGAGAAAATGCGTGACAAAATGCTCGTAAAACACCATGTTGCACGTTTGTAGGCACTCCCTTTGACATCTGGGGGGGGCACAAGTGCTCCAATCTGCTTGATAAAAAGCTTGTGTACTTTTTTTTTTTTTTTTTTTTTTTTTGACAGGTGTTTTGCTACAGGCGACAAAATGCTCAAATGTGAACGGGCCATTGAAATAAAGGGGATTTGTCTTGTGCTTCGAGCTACAAAATGCTAGACATGTGCACAACAAAAAAATTTGTTTATTTTCGTTTTTTTCATTTCCGAAAAAAATTCGTTTATTTTCGTTTCGTTTTTTTCGTTTCCGTTGATTCGTAACGATTCGTACATTCGTAAGTCGTCGGCGTTCGTATTCGTACATTCGTAAGTCGTCAGCGTTCGCATTCATAACGATTCGTACATTCGTAAGTCGTCGTTCTTATTTGTAACGATTCGTACATTCGTAAGTCGTCGGTGTTCTTATTTGTAACGATTCGTACATTCGTAAGTCGTCGGTGTTCTTATTTGTAACGATTCGTACATTCGTAAGTTATTTTTTCGTTGATTCGTTTTTTCGTCAGTTTAATTTTCGTTTATTCGAAATTCGGACACATTCGTATTTATTCGTACATTCGTAGATTCGTAATCGGAGCATAATTCATAATTTTATGTAATGTGTATGCTATTATTACATTTTAATAATTTACGAATCGGAAAAAAAAAGTTACGAATATACGAATTTTTTCGTTCAATCTATTCGAAGCACGTTAAGCAGCACCATTGTAAGGGACACGGAAAATGACCAATTCAACAAAAAAAAAAAAAGTTACCAATGTACGAAATTTTTCGTTCATTTTCGTTGTTCCTGTTTTCGTTTTTCGGATTTTCTTCATTCGTACATTCGTTGTTTCTAAATTATTTTTTTTCGGATTTTCGTTGTTTTTCGGATTCGTTTGATTCGAATGATTCATTAATCAGATTCGAACGATTCGTTCATTCGTACGAAAACGAACGAACGAAAATAATGAAAAAAAAAACGAAAAAACGAAAAAAAAAAAAAAAAACGAATTGCACATGTCTACAAAATGCTCAGATATGAATAGGGCCTAATTTGTATACCTAAAAATTTGCTTTTCAAGCATTTGTTTGGTACTCCATTTTAACAATTTTTTTTTTTTTTTTTTTTTTCTTTTTTGGTAGACTGACAAATGCAAAAACTTTTTTTTAAAAGTTACTTCTATTTTATCTTTGATACTCTAATCTAATTACAACAATAAAGCAGTCTAGGGCCAAGGGTCTGCAATTTATAATGGTAACTACAGAAGTTTGCTCAGATCGTGACATCGATGTCCCCCTTTGTCCAATCGAACACCTTGTATTAATTGAGAAAAAGGCAAGGCATTCTGTGAAAGGTGTCTGGCAACCTCCTATGGTTGCTATGCAGAAGGGTAGTCCCTTAGCACAGGACTGCTCCCAGTAGACTGCTATCACTGTCGTAGCGGCAACTTCAGTGATTTTGCAGCTTCAACAAGGATCACTTGGGTATGAGCTATGCACACTTGCATTGGTTCAAACTGAACCAGTGTAAATATGCAATAAAATAGATTCCTAGAATTCCGCTGTAAACGTATAGCACTGCAGATAAACACAGCCACCTGTGTTCATCTGCAAGACAGAGACTGTTATTTTTCGCAATAAAGCATAGAGCTTTGTATATATGTGATCACTATTTCTTAGCTTGCATAGTGTATTCAAACCAATAAAGGCTTTACTATTCTGCTAACAGAAGTGATGACTGATTGCTTGGTTTATTTTGTACACCCAGGAGCATTCTAGAGTCCATCAAACGCTCCAGTATAGGGGGTATCCTTTGGTCCTGAAATGCATTGGCTGCCTTTTTGTCTTTGTGCTTTGGCTAAATTATTAAAAATTCGGAAAATTGGACTCTTAGGACGTTGGTTTGACACTCTCTCTCATTTGGTTCAAATACACTTGGATCTCCCAGTCTGGGCAACCTTGGTTTTTATAGGGACCCCCCTGGATTCATGTGGAGCTGCCTAACCCAAGTAACCAAACACGAAGACTGACCACTCAGACCGTCCAAAGCTTTATGTCCAGCATCTACCTATCGTTCTGATGACTGGCATAGAGATTACATCTGAGGAGGAACCAAGCTGATTGGTTTCCAATTGTCAGTGGAGACCTGAGAGGTCAGCGACAGCGAGGATTAGGACTAGGAGCCACCACCTGCACAATGTGTCAGCTGGTGGCTCTGAAAGGAAAGAAGCTTATTCCCTGCATGGAGCCTCATGCTATAGAATACAGATTGGGAAGGGATTACCGCAGTTGAGACAGGATAGTAAACAAACTAATAATTAACTGCAGTAGGGCTGCTTAATATGGGCGGCAATGCATACTGCCCTCTGAAAAGCTATCTGAGGCATTGAAGAGACAATCTTGCTGCCTCCTAGAAAACTTTTTTTTTTTTTTTTTATTTATTTTTTTAACATTTAAACCTAATGGGGGTTTTGTAATAAAATACTGCACTTTAACCATGAGCCAAGCGTTTGGCTGATGGTTGCAATGCTCCCATTGACTTCAAAGGGCAAAAATGACAAGAGGTGCAACCTGTCAAGTCTGCAGACTGAGTTAGCTGCAGTTATGTGTACAGCCATGTGTGATTGTAATGTTGGAAAATAGGTGGGCAGCTGGGGAGTGGTAAAACCGCAGCTCAGTCACTATTTACGGCACTCTGTTTCTTTGTGCGTAAGAAGAGCCTTAAGAGGGAAAAGTCAGGTCACTGACAGAAGTACTGTGTGGCAGGACTGTGTAAATCTTGTTTTCTGAGCCTAGAAAACACAAGCGCCCACACTCAGAATTCTATGGTGAATGGCACCCTGGTGATTTTGTAGCAGTGCTTTGGTCCAACGACAGAATTGCTCTCCTTGGCCAGTGTCTCCACTACCAGGGTCACAAAGATCGTGCTTGCAACCAGGCCCTGGTGTTCTGTCACCGTGAGTGAAACCCAAGACTGCAAAAAGAACATGTGAAAAGGGTCCTACTGCAGGACCGTAAGGCTCAACCCCCAAAGACGTGTGACTTGCTTGCAATTTCCTTGCAACTTTTGTCTTGGCATTGAGTTCTATTGATTGAATAAAAGGAATGTGTTTTGACTTGTGTATCGAAAGTTGCTTAAGTCACAGCAGTGTGGACTGGGGCTTGTAAAGGGCCCTGCGATAGGAGGAAGGGGCACCGAGAATGATGGAAAGGGCCCAGATGGTCAGGGAGGCACTTTATGGTTTCTTGCACCAGGGCCCTGAAGGATCTAGGCCTGGAGGCCCTAGTTATGGCTTTGTCCGTAGTGGGTTTTTATTTTTTTATTTTTTTATTTTTTTTTATTTGAATTGCAGTCCAATGAAAGGTCTGTGTCACAGAAATTCGAAGTGATTTGTATCAGTCACTGAGCAACTGACTTTTTGCCACATTTGGAGCCCTACTGTTAAGCCTGCGTTGATCTATTCAGATTGATGCAGCCCATTTTCACATTAAGATGGACGGCACCCATTGAAATAAATGTGTCTTGACTTATTTGTCGCAAACGCTTGGCTCATGGTTGAGGTGCAGTATTTGAATACAAAATTCCCTTTAGGATTAAATAAAACATATTTTTTTTTGGAAGGCAGCAAGATTGCCTTTTTGAATGCCTTGGATAGATTTTCAGAAGGAAATATGAACGTGCCTCAAAGGATCAATAGGCAACTTTGATAAATACTAGAAATTAAGTTGGCAACACTCACTGGTCTCTGCATTACAGTAAATTCTGAGAAAGGCCCAGGGGCCGCCATTGATCCTTCTCTAAAAATGTTGATTGCCTGGCTAGTATGATGAGCCTCAGGCTGGGTTTCCCATCATCCAATTCGCATGGCAGACTGTGACCGGCTGTCAATGGAGCTGGTTCACACACCTCCAGGGCGGCCGCCGAGCACACTGCAGAAGGGTCCTTTGTGTCTTTTAAATTCATTTCAGGTCCGATTTTTCAGGCAAAAATTTGGACCTGAAACGGTGAACGGGGACGCACCAGACCCCCGTGCTGTGCCCCACAGCGTCATAGTGTGAACCCAGCCTTAGGCTTTAATACGTTGAGCCTCTGATCAAAAATACATATGCAGATCAGAAAAGTCAGAACCCCTTAGCCACATACTAGTTCAGGGAGTCAACATGACCGGTAGGAAACCAACACTTGCAGAATGACAAATCAACAATGACAGCTTCCGGGAAAGGTTTAATTAATCTATATCAAATGTCTTGATCACACATCAGGATGAAAAGCAGTCCTCTATAATAGCTCACAGATTTGGAGGTATAGCTAGGTCAAAAAAGCACATTATAGACTCCAAACTTGTCAAAGATGGCTGCTTTTTTTTTTTTTTTTTTTTATCCAGACCAGTGACGGTGCTCAACTGACGTCTCCTCTAAACCACATAACTATTTCAGATCTATAATAACTGAACATTCATAATGAAATTTCAAGTATCTTTTTCTAAAGAAAACTTTGTTAGCGTTATATTATCCCTCCACCATCTTGCAGTGTCTGTTCCATTTCATTCCTCCACATTAGTGGGAAGTGACGAACGTTGCGCTATCATTTTAGGAAACTTGATGTGGGTTGACTGATGCACAACTGCATGACAAGTGGATTACCATGATTTTCTATGTGGCTTATTCACACCCGTGTTTCTCTTCCGTGCATCCTGGGAAATGTACAGTGCTTTTCTAGTGCAACAACGAGCGTTTTTGCACTCCTAGACTTCAATGGGAGTGCATGAAAAATGCATGAAAACGGATGAGCACAAATGTGAACTTGGGGTCATTATTTGTCAGGAACTGGACATGTAACAGGAAGCCTCTATCCCCCCAATAATATTCCCTCTTCCTTGCCCTTTTATTAGGGATGGGTGTTTACTAAATGTATCTGTCAATCAGAGAGAAGACAGGACAGGATTGGGAGGAGCCTCAGTATGTGCAGTGATGAGCTCAACCCCCTATGCAAAATTAAGGCGCATAATGACATACATAGAGGGAGGTGTGGAAATCCTATGACCTTTGAACTGTGTAGCCCGCAGAGATTAAACCTAAGTCATAGGTTTTCCAGCTGCTGTGCATGACCTGGTATTCTCTATTGAGATAGCGATGGCCACAAGACACATTGTTCTCCAATTACATATTCATATGCTGTTTTTACTTGCAATTTCAGAGTGTTTTCATTAAAGGATAACACCACTTTTGTGGTGGGGGGTGGGGGAAAGCAAATAAATATAGAGTATATAAAAGTATTGTAATTAAATGTTGTTAAAAATTACCGTACCTTTTCAATCTGCAGCCGCTGTAATTTCTGAAAATTCAATGCAACATGGCTACCTGGGGGGTGTTCTGTACACAGACTCTACAGCAGGGCTCAAAATTTCAAGTCCTGAGCTACTAGCCAGGCCTCAAGGGTTACTCGCCACAGTTGCCCCGCCCAACCCCTAACCTGCCCCGCCCCTAAACCCGCCCTCATAAATGATCTCATTAAATGACACCTTAATGTTTTATGCAATTAAGTTAAAAAATATTAACAACTTTATCCATGCCTGCCAGTGCAGCCTGTGTCCCCCATGTGCAGCCTGTGTCCCCCATGTGCAGCCTGTGTCCCCCATGTGCAGCCTGTGTCCCCCATGTGCAGCCTGTGTCCCCCATGTGCAGCCTGTGTCCCCCATGTGCAGCCTGTGTCCCCCATGTGCAGCCTGTGTCCCCCATGTGCAGCCTGTGTCCCCCATGTGCAGCCTGTGTCCCCCATGTGCAGCCTGTGTCCCCCATGTGCAGCCTGTGTCCCCCCTCCATGGTGCTGCCTGTGTCCTCCATGGTGCTGCCTGTGTGTCCCCCCTCCATGGTGCTGCCTGTGTCCTCCATGGTGCTGCCTGTGTGTCCCCCCTCCATGGTGCTGCCTGTGTGTCCCCCCTCCATGGTGCTGCCTGTGTGTCCCCCCTCCATGGTGCTGCCTGTGTCCCCCCTCCCCCCCATGGTGCTGCCTGTGTCCCCCCTCCATGGTGCTGTCTGTGTCCCCCCTCCATGGTGCTGTCTGTGTCCCCCATGTGCTGCCTACCTGTGGAGGGGAAGAGAGGAGAGCCGCCACTGGGAGATCACAGCAGGGAACATCACAGCTTTCGTTTCATAAGCTGTGTGTTCCCCCGCCGCGCGCCGTCACATAAGCCCCTCCCCTTGTCCGGGAACTTTGATACATGTCACCCGTCCTAGGATTGGACGGGTGATATGTCTATCAAAGTCCCGGAAAAGGGGAGGAGCTTATGTGACGCCGGGCGGCGAGGGAACACACAGCTTATGAAATGAAAGCTGTGATGTTCCCTGCTGTGATCTCCCAGTGGCGGCTCTCCTCTCTTCTCCTCGCCAGCCCTCAAAAATCACTTGCAATATGCGAGTGTGCGAGTGTAATTTTTGAGGGCTGCTCTACAGTACAGCCCCCCCCCCCCCCCCCCCAGAAACATAATTCCCTGCTTGTGTGATTTGGCTCACTGATTTTCCCAGAAGTCTGCACTAAGTCCAATTTCAGGCATTCCCCGCAACAAAAATTTAATTTTTGGTGCGATACTCGCAATAGGAAATCACGGCTAAAGGGATGCAGGCCCAGCAGCTTTCTTCATTAGAGCTTTGCAGGTGCACAGCTGACTGATGATTATGAAACCACTCCCATTAGATTCACTTACCACATGGACCCAGAGGAACAAAACAGGGATTACTTCAGAATAACAAAAGGTAGGAATCTGCAACAAGGTTTGTTAACATCCCTGCGATGTATATAGATCACCCAGAGGGGAATGTGGTTGTGTGTTTTTTTTTTTTTTCCACAAAAGTGGAGTTCCTTTTTAAGGCTAGGTGCACACTAATGCATCATTTTTGCTGCATGTAATAGCTTTCTCATGGATCTTCATGCACACTTTTTTTTCTTTTGTTTGACTGTTGAAATTTAGATCACAGGTTGCTAGGTCGAAGCTTGTTGTCCTGTGCTAAAATAAATGAAAATGCATGTTTGTGAGCTACCATTGAAGTCTATGGGGTTGAAAAAAGGTGTTTTATTTTTTTTTATTTTTCATTTTGCTTTTCTAACACATCTGGGTGGACTGTGAGCGCAATGCTCTGCACTCCAAGGCCACCTTTTTTGAAGCCTATTAGACTATGACTCTACTCAGGTGCTTCAAAAAAACACCCCCGCTGCTGTAATTCAGGCGCCCGGCATCCAAAAAGGGGTCGGACGCCTGAATAGGGGGTGGCAGCGGCGGCCATGGATAGATTCATGCTATGCACAAATCTATCTATTATACATAGAGGGGAGTGGCTGCAGAGAGGGGGCGGCACCCGTCTGCCCTTAATGCACAGGCCAGCACTGCTCAGAACCCTTGTATGGATGCCATTAGATGTAATCTACTCGGCTAAAGGTTCCTCTCCCTGTGTCTGTGTGTCAGGAAAGAAAGTGTGGGTAGCCAGCCTCAATACAACTTGTGAATGACAGCCTCTGGGATATTGGAGGACTGGCAATCATTCAGTAGAGCGTCGTGCACCTGAAGGAGGATATGCGAGTTGCTATAGGTTTGAGGCTACTAGCCACATTTGGCCTGTGGGCCACAGGTTAAGCATACTGGATCTAGGAGTGGGGTTTTCCTGCCCTCCATTGTTTGTTCCAACTCATCCTGCTTGGTTTTCCATTGTATAAAATGAATGGGATTTTTGTGTAATGACCACAGTAGGCAAGATATAATAAAAGTAAGCAAATATTGAAATATCAGTTTTGGATGGACTGACCCTTTAAAACCATTTGTGTGTATGTCAATGTTTGGACAATACAGAATTTTAATGAACTGATTAAGGGCCTGTGATGGTGGGCTTTGGGTTGGTGTCAATGGCAGCAGGTTGACATGCTTCAGATCATTCAAAATTCATTGACAGGTAAATCTGGCCTGCAGTCAACCTTTTTCTGATCTGCTACAAGCAGTTTTTTTATTCTCGTAGACTTGTGTAACCTACTCAGTTTGTTAAAACACAGGCCCTTAATTGCTTTTTTACTGCGTGCTGCCATGTTCTAAAACCTGAAATATTTGTACATTTTCCCTTTTGGCCTTTGACTCTACTTCATTATTTCAGTTTCTTTTGGCCCGATTCTTTGAGTAATATATTGTCAAACTGCTTGTAAGTGATGGAGAATCTTCTTCTTTTTTTTTTTTTTTTTTAGATTCTTGTTGGCATCTTACCTGATTTTTTTTTTTGATTTTTTTTGATGACCTGGCTATTTGTATCTTTACTCTGCAAATGCTTCCTAAGCAGAGCACTTATGACTTGTTACCTGTCCAAAATGTGTCAGCAACCTTTTAAAATCAAGCAGTTTATAAGGGTGGGGGATCTGTATGCTCCTACAGACGCTCTTCTCTGTGGGCAGTCTAATGGAAACTCGATTAGAAGGGCTATTTTTTAAAGAGTTGGAAAAAAAGGGCTTTTGCCAAAATATAACTGCTTTTGGTTTAATGGACATTTTATTATAAAATAGAAATGTTCACTGTAATGATGGAATTTATAGAGAGGGTACTTTTTAAAATGTTGGTTATAAAAAACACCAATGAAATAAACCTAAAGCCCAATTCCATTTTAAGTTTTTAAGTCTGTTGCATACATTACAGGTGCAATAAACCCAATCTGTGCAGTTCATTTATTTTAGAAAGCAGTCGTATAGTGGGGGGATGATCCTGACTAGGGATGGGCCGAAAACCCCCGGTTCGGTTTGCACCAGAACATCTAGCAAACATGCAAACCCTATTAAAGTCTATGGGACACGAACATGAAAAATCAAGTCCTAATTTTAAAGGCTTATATGCAAGTTATTGCAATAAAACGTGTATGGAGATCTGGGTACTGCCCTGGGGGATATGTATCCATGCAAAAAAAAGAGTTCAAAACTATATCTTTTAAAGGAGCAGTGATGTTAATGATGCTTAAAGTGAAACAATAAAAATGAAATGTTCCTTTAAACATTGTGATTGGGGGTCCCCTTAGTCTGCCTGTAAAGTGGCGCATCTGTGTGATGTGTAGAACAGTGTCACAGCAATATTGACCTTTCTAAAGGAAAATAAATAATTTGAACTTGCAACTGTAATGTATTGCCGGCTCCTGGCAATATAGATGGGGAAATAAAATGCTGTGGGGTCCCCCCCCCCAGTCCATACCAGGCCTTTTGGACAACTATTGCACTGTAACATTCAGGTATGACTTTCATGCAAGTTTTGAGGGTTAACATTGAAGTCTATGACCCTCAAGTTGCATGAAAGTCGGACCAAAGGAGTGCATGAACTACTTTTGAAGTCACTGCGACTTTAAGTCGTACATATATGAATGGTTATCATTGGAAAATATGGGGTACGACTTGTTATGCGACTTTCCAATCGGATACCCTAATGCTGCAGATCCAAACAGCCAAACAGTGAATTATTTTCCAAAGAGGGCTGTTGCCTCTATATGAGGAGTTGAGGAGGGAATAAGCTGGTGTCAATTCAGGAACTAACAGAAGGACTAGGAGGAAAAGATGAGAATCAGCCCTTGGGATGGTTGCAGAGCCTGGAAGTGGGAAGAAATGCTAGGTAAAAGGGGGGGGTGGTTAGTTGGGGGGGGGGGCACTGGCACCCCGCTTAGCATACAGACAAATTACCTGGTCCCTGTGGAATATGGGAGGAAAGGTCATCTATTCTGGGGGTCTAGATTGATTTGATTTTATCTTAAGCTAAGATCAGCTTTCAAGTACCCCAAAGTCGAGCTTTTTTTTATTTATTTTTTTTATTTCACCTTCACAGGTCCTTTTTTATATCTGTCTATGGCTTGGTATTTCTAACAATTTATGTATGGTTCCCAACCTTGGCCATCGTTGGTGTCAGTGGGAGGATCAGTGCCCCATCGTTGGTGTCTGTGGGAGGAATAGTGCCTCGTATCAATGTGAGGAACAGTGCCCAAGGGCTGGATAAAGGCAAGCAAAGGGCTGTATTTGGCCCATGGGCCACAGTTTGGTGGCCTTAAGTATCATATTGTTGCACGGTGAGCTTCCCCAAAAACATAATGAGACTTAAATGTGAAATATTGTCTGAGCGATAGTGTGGGGGGTCTCATGCTTGAATATACAGTGAAGCATTCTACAGTGGTTTGGCCTATATATCCCATAGGGTTTTTGTTCAGCCAGGATTAAAAAGGGTCTTTTCAGAGTCTGGAACCTATCACAATGCCTATTCTGCAGTAATATCTGAATTTAAATACAAGCAAATGACATGGTATGATCCTCTTCTGTCAGGGGAGCATGCGCTCGTTTTTTGCTCCGCATGGAAGGGTGGATGAAATGCAACAGTGATGGCCCCATAGAAGCCTATAGGAAAGTACTGCTGAGGCACGTTCTGCGCACTTAGGAAATTTCCTAAACACCGGCTGCCGACAGCAGGCAGAATTGTGTGGTAGGTATGCCTCTGTGGAAAATGGGATTAGTACAGTGAGGGAAAGTCAAAAATAAGCATACTTGGTTTAAAGGTTCACTTATCCTTTAAGACCCTCTCCTGCTGACTCTGCTATGTACGATGGTCAGCACACTATCATCATGTATTGCTATGCTCTGGCAGTGGCATGCAGGAAATAATGGTGATGTTATCTGCAAGACCACCCAGTTCCCACAGTGTTGGGTGAGTGGTCCTCATAACTGCATGCATGTATTGTGTGTAAGAACAGCCCTAATATAACCAAGTGCTATAACCTTCTTTTCTTTGCAAGAAAGTTGTTTTTGGAAGACAACCTAATTTTATAAGGCATTGAGTCTCTATGATTTAAACTCTTGGCTAACATAACAAAAGTAAAAGTCATTACGTACTGGAAAAGGTGGAATTTAGCTGAAATGATAAAATGCTTAATAATGGACAGATTTCATACCACGCTAGAGATTCCTTTCATACTCGTTGGGGTCATACACCTTTCTTGCTCTGGCAGTGAGGCAAGTGTTTTCACAGGTGCCTTCCATCAGCAGCAGAGCATGCTGGGATTTATAGTTCATCAGTAGGTGTGAAGTTCTGGATGGCTGCATAATGAAAATGTCTAATGCAAGGGTTATCTTGCTGCGAGCTGAACCCAGTTAGAATGTTCCTTCCATTCTTCCAGTTTTCTGCAGAAATGTAAAGGGAAGCAGCTGACATTCCTAGCATGATATCTCACCGGTCTGTTTTTTTATTTTTTTAAAACTAAAGTCCAGGAAAATGGCAACACACCCATGAACTGCATATATGGGAGACTTTTTACCTGCCACAAGCAGGGGCGTTGCTAGGTCTGCAAAAGATCTGGGGCTACAGTCCATAGCAGTGGTCACCAACCTTTTTGCAGGCCCGGGGGGCCTGTTTCTATTACATTATAATATATGACGTGGTTCAACTCACCATAATGCAAAATCAGTGGGAGCCCTGGGCATGTCACTTGCCACTGTTGCCGGTCACCAGATGCAGCTTTTTAACTTGCCACCGTCACCTGCTACCATTTGCAGATTGTCACTTGCCACGTCACTTGCAGATTGTCACCTGCCACTAGATGTGGGTTGTCACTTGCCAACTGATGTGGATTGTCACTTGCCATGCCAGCCAGTGCCACCAAATGTGCATTGTCGCTGCATTGGTGGCAGGCTGACAGCACTGGTCCATTTAGTGAGGACAGGCGAGCGGAGATGCGGGGCGGGCAGTGAGATGATGTAATCTCTGCTACCCGCCGCACCTCCGACATTGAAGAGGCCCGCGCTGTGAGGGTGAAAGAGCGCTGATGTGTGGCGGGCAGTGAGATGTCATCTCTCTGCTCCCCGCCGCACATCGCTCCCACATTGAAGTGGCCCGGCTGTGAGGGCAGAAGAGTGGTGACGTGGAGCCGGTGGAGAGAGATGTCATCTCTGCTTGTCTCTCTCCTCTCATCCACCTCCAATGCAGCCCGCCCACCACAGCCGTGACCCGCTAGTTAGGCAGGGACCCTACAGCAAGAGACTCTGGGCTATGGGCTCCAGATTCAGGGCTACAACCTCAATAGCTACCCCCCTGGCGATGCCTATGGCCACAAGTCTCCTTCTCCCCCACTCTGATTAGACCATAAAAGTAGAAGCAGACTGATGAGCTCATCTAGGCCACTCTCTGCTCTCCTCTCCTGTCAGCATGTGCCTTACAAGGCCGTGCAATTGATTGTGCAGCTTCTCCCTCACTAGTCTGTACATAATTGCAAAGAGTCTGATACAAATTCAAATTCACCTACCTACTGCTTGCAAAAAAAAGCTATAGACTATGGATGCTCAGCCTGTGGCCCTCCAGCTGTTGCATAACTAAAAGTCCCATGATGCATTGCAAGGCTGGCAGTTACAAGCATGACTCCCAAAGGCTGAGGCATGATGGGACATGTAGTTCAGCAGCAGCTGGTGGGCCACAGCTTTAAGACTATAAGGAATACTATGGTATTTATTACCTCTACAACTTTAGCTTGCTGATAGGATAGTGAAGGAGAAGTAAGAGATGGGTGATGTTGTTGCTCTGCTCTCGCCACCATTCGGCATGTTCCTTATCAGCATATTTGAATGAAGCACCCCTGATTGGCACCCAACAATGAAGATTCGGGGCAATAACTAAATCCAGCCATACATGGTTTGCAATTCGGCTGGATTCAGCAGGGACCGGCCAAGATTTGATCCATGTATGGGCAGGCTGAGTGTACCCAAGTCGAACCATCGATCGACTTGGGTACAACTAGCCTGTAGGATTTTTGGCATGCGATTACTGCGAGCGGCTGTAGCCTCAAGCTGTAATCACTGTGTTCTGCCCACCAGGAAGGCTCCACGCGCCCCCCCGTCGGGTGAACACAATAGTGCTGCGGGAGGCATCCCCCCATCTATACTGACTGACTGGATGGGGGAATTGAGCGCTTTTTCCTTCAACCCATGGTAGAGGGAAATAAAATTGAATCGTATGTGGGCTATAGTACCCAAGTCATCAATATTGTTTATTCTGCTTTCTTCATCCATCGGTCCTGCCAGACCCTTTCATATAGCAGAGTCCAGAAGACTGCTGTACATGGAGTTGCAAGAGGTTGATACTCGGTCCAATTCAAGTATACACCTTGCATAAAATTATGTTTTATTGATTTCTTAAATACTGAGCTGCATTAATTTTTATTTGTGTGTGTGTGTGTGTGTGTGTGTGTGTGTGTGTGTGTGTGTGTGTGTGTGTGTGTGTGTGTGTGTGTGTGTGTGTGTGTGTGTGTGTGTGTGTGTGTGTGTGTGTGTGTGTGTGTGTGTGTGTGTGTGTGTGTGTGTGTGTGTGTGTGTGTGTGTGTGTGTGTGTGTGTGTGTGTTTTAGGCTAGATGTCTATACTATGTACTAGTCTGTAAATCCAGAATTTAAAATTGGTGGATTGTGGTTACACAAGAAAACTCTTGTTTTGCGTTGAAGTATCTCCACCATATAAATATATTGTGCTGAGTGCCAAATGACCATTATGTTAATGCTTCTCTTATACCAGCACTCGCGTCCTATTGCAGCATTTGTACTCCTTTAACTTCTATTTTGGATGGCTCCCCGATTTCTTGGTTATTTAATCCTATGCTGAAGCCACAGAGGTTGTAAGTGCATTGTCTGCTTTTTTTCCACTTCTGGAAATTTTCTTCATGACTCAACCACTCCCATTAGACTCACTTTTGCACATGGACACAGACAAACAGTGTTGCGCTTTTAAAGTGGATCTGACATTTATAGATGACAATCAAACCTTATGTACCTTACTTGTGTACCTATGGAGCCCCCTTTTAAAGCTCAGCTGTTTAGTCACACATGGGGGGGAAATAAAGCACAAGATCTTACTCGGTCAGTAAGATGTGTCCCTTGTGCTGCTGTCTCCGGTTTTAACTGAAATGCTCCTCCACTGACATCTGTCTCCTCACCGCTACTGCTGTAATCTTCCAGTGTGGAGGGGTGTTATCGAGAGGAAGGAGCTGTGGGATGGACTCATGAAATGTGCTTGACTATGCCCTCCCATTCATTTCAGTCTATCTCCTCAGTTCATAGAAGCTTTACTACAGCTTCTGTGAATGACCCCGGAACTATGAATGGGGGACAGGTGACTGATCGGTCCACCTCCATTTGTAGATTGCAGGGACAGGTATGTGGGGGACTGATCCAGGAGGATTTCAGCTAAGAGAAGACAGCAGCACAGGGGACCTATGCAACTGAAGTCTTTAAATCCTGACTTGGACCAATGCTTTTCATAGGCTTTTAACTTTTTGCACAACCAATTGTTCAAGAATCTACAGTCCACTGAAGCTACGATATTAGCGGTTGAATGACAGGAGGTGGGGCCAACTGTAATTTCTCCTAAAAACTCCTAGCTTGATTACTTTTTTTTTCTTAAAATTTAACTAAGGCAAAACTTTTTTTTTTTTTTTTTTTTTTAAGTTTTTGCATAGAGTGCAGAAGGATTACAACATTTTTCTCTCTGTTCCCCAGTTAGGGAGATTCACCCTCTCCATTAGTCCTGGTGACAGTTCTCATTGAAAGTGAAAAGTAAATGAAAATAACAAATTTTGTGTTATCCCCAGAAAAGTAATCTTCCAATGGAGACCTAGGGGTCCCTAAGGAATCACCTTAGTTTTAAGGGATTTCCACTCACATCCTGTTTGGCTATGGGGCAGGAAGTGATGGTAAATCTCCGCAATGGGACAGATGGTAGAAAAAAAAAACTGACGGGATATAACCTTCCTTGCTCTAGCCAAAATTAAAAAATGTTTGCCTTTTTTAGTTCTACTTTAAGCACTGCAGTCCATAAAACATTTTGCCTTTGCCAATTTGTCTGTTTTTCACTTTATTTCATCCTTTTGGCGATCTCCTATAATCTCTGTGCAGCCGCATCATGTCCACATTCATGTACCTTAGTGATGGCCGAATAGTATTTCTCAGGGCAGGTTTCCTAATAGGTATTATTTGTGGTTGTTACCTATGTAAAGCAATTTGCCTCCTTTTTTTTAAGCCGGAGCACTTTTGGAAGACAGAGCATTCTTGCTCTATGATGCCTGAACAAGGATCTCCATGCTCGGATCACCATATACTTTGTATTTTAATTAAAACTGTAGACTTCCAAATATTGCAGATTTCTTACACAGTATTTTGGCTTACACATACCTTAATCTTGATTTGGGCATTAGTCGAGCTTCATTTGAAGACTAGAGCTAGATCTAGGATCAAGGTGGTTCCACAGGACCATAGGGATTGATTGGAAGACTATGGCAGCCAGTGTTTGTTCACAAGAACAGCTTCCTTTCCTATACAAGTCAATGAGATTTTAAAGTTTACAAGGGCTTGATGCAGCTTAGAAGTTAGACTTTGGGGCAGAAGAAGGTCAACTGCAAGTCAAATGCACCTGCCAATGAACTGTGATGTCAGAAGCATCTTAAACTAATGGGAAATGTAAGCGGAGTGTACCTGAAAGCAACCTTCATTTACCCATCATCACAAGTCCAAAGCCCTAATACAGATGCTTGCAGGCGTCTCAAGGTGCCCACACCTTGATAACATTTTAGATCTAGTGAAGTTCACTTAAACAATGCAGCATGCAGAGTAGAGATTCCAATATTGGATAATATGTGGAGAGAATAAAAAGATACTGAGTTGGTATTTCTCCATCTGAGTCAGTACTGGTGAGTTTCCAAATACCATGAGGGAATGTAGTCAATAACCAAAACCCATAGCAACCCGTAAAAAAAAACAAAGGACCAACTAAATGCACACCCATTATTAATTTATAATTCCTAGAACTATATCGGTTTCTAAACCAGTAAGGTGATTGATGTCATTACCAACCAATTGGTTAATGGCATTCATTTTGTAATCTCCAGAAAATCAAGCCTGTCATGTAATTGGTCAATGCAAATAACACTCCCACGTCTCTATGCCCCCCATTTCCTCCTTTGGCCCCATTCAAGCTACAACTGCTATAATTCTGCAGCTATGTAAACAATCCTCGTTGAGTGGAAGATGAAGTACCTTTATCGGTGAAACCACTTTAGGCATATGCTGAATTTGAGGGAATTTCTATGTATTCAATTGAAGGATTCGCAGAGTAAGTTACAAATAAGCTTAGCTACAACCTCTTAAATGCATGCACGGACTTAATGGAGGATAATCTAATTTCTTACACTGAAATCAAATCTGCTTGGCGCCAGAATCTGTGTGTACACTCTATTTTTCTGTTGGGTCACGAAAGGCTTTATTTTTTATTTTATTTTTTTCTTTGTTTCCTGCTTGTTTTGAAAAGACCACAGAAGTAATGTGGGAGATTTCTACATGTTCTTGGCTACATTTCAATGTTAAATTGGATATTGAACGCAGGTACTAGGCCATGCATAAAAGCATTTTTCATAAGCAGGGGGAAAACTGCAATGTAAATGATATTGTGATAACTTTCATAGGAACATAGAGAATTTGCCTTCAGGGCATGTTTTTTTTTTTTTTTACTTTTTGAAATGTATTCTAAATCTATTGGTGGTTCTTTTCAGACTGTGTCTCCCCCCTCTCTCTCCCTTCCTTACTATCAAATACGTTTCATTGGCAAGCCCAAATGCACATTAGAATGTAGTTTCTTCTCTTCCTTTATGGATTTGTATCTCGGACAGTGGTTCTCTACAAATTAATGCCCCTCCCTGTGGAGGTTTTAGAACATTACAAGAGAATAAAAAACTTAAAGTGTAAAATAAAATGGCAAACCGATAATGTCTCTTCTGCATTAAATATCCCATCCATGTCTATTCAAGAATAAACTTCCTTGCCTGCCTGTACTGTCCCTAATGTTAATATCTACATATGATTTAATAAGTTGTAGCACAATTTAAATCTAGTAGCTTACACATTGGGTGGATACTTTAACAAACTGCTGCCCAAGCTTATTCTGACACTATTCACATAAATGTAAAAATCAGCTTTTTTTGCTAGAACATTTCTTGGAACTCCCAAACCTCATATACCAGGGATATGCACTTAGCGGACCTCCAGCTGTTGCAAAACTACAAGTCCCATCATGCCTCTGGGTGTCATGCTTGTGGTTGTCAGTCTTGCTATGCATGAGACTTGTAGTCTCATTGCAACAGCTGGAGGTCCACTAATTGCATATACCTGTCATAAAAGGTAAAACCTTGGATTGCAAGCATAATACATTCCGGAAACATGCTTGTAATCCAAAGCACTTGTATATCAAAGCAAATTTCCCCTTAAGAAATAATGGAAACTCAGATGATTCGTTCCACAACCATTTATTCATAGGTCTTTCAGTTTGTAGTCCATATAAAAAAGATTCTAGCAATGTGACCAGGTTGTGTAACCATAAAATGTCCATCCACAAATGCAAGCCTCCACAAGGATTAGAAGCAAAATCCAGCAGGAGCTACAGAGTATAAAAGGGAAGAGAGGCGCCTTTAAGTGTAGCAACATGGTTACATTTAATGAAGGTACAACATTTAGCGACTTGCATGGTTGATGATTAGAACGGGCACATCTAAGTACAGGGGGTCCCCGGGTTACAAACAAGATAGGGACTGTAAGTTGAATCTGTTTGCAAGTCGGAACAGGTACATTTTTTAAGTGTAGCTCCAGCCAAAAAATCTATTAAGTTTTTTAGATAACATAGAGAAGGGTTATCACCCCTGTAACATTTGTTTTGCTGTCTGTGCCCCTGTTCAGAAGATTTGACCTCACCTTCTGTCCCAATGACAATTGGATTTTGAAAATTTTGGGTTGTTAGGGAAACATGGACTGGTGATAAAGCATCAGTGGAGACACCTTTTTCCCATATTAACTCTTACAGGAGTGAATTTCCCTTCCTAGGGGTGGATTTCCTCTCACTTCCTGTTGTCTCCTTCCGTTTGTAAGTAGGAGTCGTTTGTAAGTCGGATTTTTGTAAGTAGGAGACCCCCTGTATGCAGAAATCCGGGGTAAAGCTGTCCACATAGACCGTCCTCCACACGGCCGGCTCTTACGGCTGTCAGTCTGCAATTGTGGCCGGGAAGACTACCCTACAGTAAAGCGATCTGATGGCGTGGCTTGAACCGCTCGTGGAGCGCAGCTTGGAAGTAATGACATCGATGGCGGTACGGAGGACGGTCTGTAGACAGCTTTACCCCGATCTAGCGCTGCACATTTTTCTATATTTACATTTTACCCCGGATGTCTGCATACTTGGACTGGTCTGTTTTAATCATCAACCATGTAAGTTGCTAAATGTTGTTCATCCATTATCATTATCATTATTCAAGTAACCATATTGCTACAGCGCCTTGTCTTTTTTATTTTCAGTTGTGACATGATGCTACTTGTATATCAAAATTTAGCTTGTCTTGCAAAACTCTCTTAAACCAAGGTTTTACTGTATATTTTTTTAAGCAGAGGCCCTAGAGCAGGGGTGTCAGACACCGTTTCATTGAGTCCCGCATCAGTATTATGGTTGCCCTCAAATGGCTGGTTCTATCTGTAAGACTATATAAATATCTACTCATTGATATCAGCGGTGTGTTACCTTCCTTTTCAACTGTCATAGAATTGCATTAGTCCCATAATAATCATGTGTCCAGAGCACTCTACACCCCCCTGCCCTTTGCATCAGATGTCAAGGGCCGTCCCCGCACTCAGAGGTTAAGAGTTGCTATTTATCAGAGTTTGCGCCCCCTTACCATGTGTGGCTGCTGAGAAGAAGCTGGGGGCAGGTATGGGAATCAAAGTGCAGAGTCTGGAGGAGGGCTGGAGTTAGCTGACAGAGTCTACAGAATGCTGAGACCGGAGGCTTAGACAAGGGGGTGCTGCGGCTGCACTGGGGCAGGCTCTTGAGGGGTTATTTTCTCTCTGCTGCCGACTGCTGGCATGGGTGGTCAAATGAGCTGCATGGAGAAGCACAGGATCTGGTAGGGGTGTTCTGCCTTCCTTTATGCGGCCAACTGCTGAGACAAGGTGTAGACGGAAGGGGGTTCCACAACTGCAGGAGAGGTGCATGGACCACATGAAATGGTCCAGTGGGCTGAATTCAGCCTGCAGGCCTTGTGTTTGACACATGTGCCTTAGAGAATAATATGGTGGGTGTTTTAATCTTTTATGTCACACAGCAATTACAAAGTGTTTTTTTAAATGCAATTTTTTTTTTTTATATAAAAAAATACACTTGAATGCATTTTAATGCACAAAAAAAACGCACTACACTACCCAGTTTGGTAAATCTAAAAGATGTTATGCCAAATGAATAGATACCAAACATGTCCATGCTTTGAAACTGTCTCACCACTCCATGAGCGTGTGCAAAGTATGGTACTTCAAAATCTCCATAGACAATGCTTTATAGGCCATTCCATGTTACCAGTTTAGAGTTACACAGCAGGTCTGGTACTAGCATTTATGCTCTCGCTATGTTTGCAGCGATACTTCACATGTTTGAGAACACAAATTACAATTGCGTGCATGACCTATGTATATGTTTTGCCTTTGTGTGTACAAGGGGATAGGGGTGCATTAATAATTTTTAAAAAAAATTTTAATCACTTTTATTGCTATCACAAGCAATGAACAACATCCCTGTAATAGGTTCTCTTTACTGAAACATCTGGGGTCTGTTAGGGGTCTCTAATCTATCCTCTGCCAAAAGCATCGTAATCAAACCAAGATCGGTTTGATCAGATGCTTTAGCAGGCCGATAACGGCCTGGTTACGTTAAACCGAAAGTGATAAAATACTCATCGTTCCCGGTTTCTTAGACCAGTGTTTCTCAATTCCAATCCTCAAGGCACCCAAACAGGTCAGGTTTTCCATTATTTTGCACAGGGGATTTGATCAGTTTCACTACCTTAGTAATTGCTACAGCTGTTTGATCTGAGGGAAATCCTGAAAACTTGACCTGTTGGGGCTCCTTGAAGACTGGAGTTGAGAAACACTGTCTTGGACCATAGAGATGACAGTGAGGCACATGGAAGGCACATTTAAAGGTGATCCAGCGGCTATTTAGCCGCTCAATCGCTTTTACTTTTATTCAGCATCCCTGACTGAAAAAAAAGATACTGAGGTAATTTAATGCAGCTGCAGCCATGGCCTTGTTATAACCACATCAGCCAAAGGACACCCCCCCCCCCCACTGTACAAATGATCTTCAGCAATAATTCTGAAATGAAACCAATACTATTAATGGCCAGGCAGGAAACTCTTAGGAGAAACTCAACACGCTGGTGACATTTTTTTACATCACTAGACAATGTAAAAATGCTCCTCTTAGATTGGCGGCCGGTGTAGTGTCCGCTTAAGTTAGTGGATAGTATAGGATTGCCCCCTACGTTGGTGGTCAGCGTGGGGTTCACTTGCACTTGGTTAGCTAAGAAAGATCCCCCTTACGTTGTGAGTTAAAAATTGGCCATTTACATTGACGGGAAGTGCAGGCAGGCAATCGATCAATCTTCCCCTGTGCAAGCAACCCCTTTTAACCACTGGGGAAACCCTGGTTGACAAACTGCTCAACATGAGTTTTTATTGCTCCATTAATTGACATTTATTTCAGTATATAACATGTCTAACTATTTAGGTTGATAAATCCTAACATTTGAGGACATTGTACTCCTAGCTCCTAGATTAAGGGCAGACGTTTTATCCATATGTATCAGGCTTTGTGGGTGTAAGATTTGGAGCTCAAGTTGTGTAAGCACACTCAGTAGAATGGCCCCCTTATTTTCATGCAATCGGTACTGATTTTATAAAGTTATGCACTATTTGAGGTACTCTTGGAGTTTCAGCATTCTAGACTGAATATTTCTGCAGGACTGGAACTCGAAGAACAGACAAGCTGTGATGCTTTTGATGCGATCGGTCAACAACCAGCCTGTTCGCTTTTTTTTTTTTTTTTTTCATACGATCACTGCCTGTGGCTATAGCTGCCAGCAGTGATCATTGTATTTTGAAGACTGGAGAACCTCCTGCTGTCAAAATGCAATAGTGTGCAGTGGGAGGGATTCCCCCATCAACACGGACTGTGTTTGATGGGGAATCCAGCAATTTACTTTCCTTCAACCTACGGTTGAAGGGGAAAAAAAATTGCATATTCTGTGGCCAGCATAAAGATTGCTTGCTACAGTCGACACAGATGGTTATCTTGGTTATTATTTCATGTTGTTATACATTTGTCACAGGACTTATCCTTTTTAAAGTTTTTCCAGAAGCTTTATTGTTGCATACATTTACACATGTTATATTGTGCACATTCCTCCTTTTTTATAGCATTTAAAATGATTTTTATGTCTAGGTGTAATACAAAACCAGGAAAATAAACTTACATTTGTTTAAATAAGACAATACACTGCCCCCTTGTGGATATTTAATGTACAAAATGGGGTTAAACGTTCGTAATATTGTAATTTAACATTGCCCTTATTGCACATTTTTAAAGTAAAACATGTTTTTGGTTTAGCATGCCCTCACTTGAACTACTGTTCTTCATTGCATTGGTTTTCTATTGAATAGGGTGAATCTGTAAGTTCCCACCTAAAGGCAGGCAAATGTGGCACTGTGGACTTGGGCACTTTGCCACTGGTGATCCCTTGTGTTTTTATGGGCTGATATTATGTACTGTGCCCAATGAGAAATGGTTAAACTGTGCTTCTTGCCAAAGGCATAGTCCTCCATCTGATGCAGCACACATACCAAGCATTTCATGAGTATAGTTCCAACCAAACAAGCATTTATGTGGTTATTTTAGCCAGAACTTAGTAGATGTGTTTTTTAAAGCCTGCTCAAGCATAAGGAAGCAGGGAAATGGATAAATACTATTTACAAGGCTGGGAAATTTACGGACTTGTAGTGCATCATTGCATTATCCAGAGAGGTGGAGCTGGAATTTAAGACAATGCATTTACTCTAATGGTACCTACAGGCATCAACAACATGGCCACAGTACATTATGCAGAGGTTGGGTAGTTAGTGGTGCAGCAAGCAATGTACATTCATGCATGTTGGCATAGGGTGAACATGTACATTTCAATAGAGAGCGAATGGGTAGCACTCAGTTAATAGAACTGGTCTATTTTGGGGAAGCGGAACAGTAATAATCAGCCAGGTGAACACCATCCTGGCAGTTGACTTCCTGCCTGAAAAGGCTCAGCCAAAGGTTGAGGAAGACATAAATACGAATTTCCCATTCCATTAACTGTTTGTAGGTAGCTTAAAAGATAGGTAAAAATATTAAAACGCATACCTCTATGCTGCCTCCCGTCGGATCTAAGAACCGGAACTGAGCGATCACATGATCGCTCAGTTCTTGGTTTGTGGAGAGCGGTGACTTAGTCACTGGTCTCCACTCTGCCCCTCCAGTGCTCACTTGAGTGGGCATGCACAGCTGGCTCCGGGTCTCAACCAGGCAGTGAGAGGCAGAGACAGCTGTCAGTCAGGCAGCTGGGTAGATCCCTACAATATTTAAGGAGAGCAAAAGTAAGTGCAACACTGTGACCTAGAAATCAAAAAAGCATTGCCCATGCATCTCCTTTAGGAACAAATAGAATACTAGTGGAAAATCCATAATTGTCTGTTAGGATGTGCATAGATGTAAAGTGTGTGACTTCTGTTGGGCGCACACCTTACCAGAGTTGTTGGCCTCTTCCCTTGAATTTTAAAGCCTTTGTACCGACTTGGCTGAATTTTAAGGAAATAATCACTAAGAAAAACATGAAGGCTGCCATTGCTGTCTTTTTAATTCAGGAAATTCTAGGTGCCTGGCTGTCATGTTTACCCTCTACCTTGAATGATTTGAGTCACTGACCCATTATACTGTAAGTCAGTGTTTCTCAACTCAAGTTCTCAAGGCGCCCCAACAGGTCATGTTTTCAGTCTTGCCATTATTTTGCATAGGTGATTTGATCAATTTCACTGCCTTCGTAATTACCACAGCCATTTCATTTGAGTGAAATCCTGAAAACATGACCTGTTGGGGCGCCTTGAGGACTGTGGTTGAGAAACTGCTGTAAGTACTTCTAATTGTACCTTTCTGATCTACAAACCTGCTCCAGGTCATTCACTCCATACTCTATATCGAAGGGTTAATTTGACAGCCAGGCAACTAAAAGTTCCAATGGAAGTCTAGAAATACAGATCCATGTTTCTTGTAGGAAAATCATTTCTTTAACTGTGGGAAGTAGATGTTTCTGTACTGCTCATTTTAAACCTTAGAACATATCCCCCCCCCCATATTGTTAGCCAATATGCTTTAGTCAGGAGTTTCAGTTTTTACAATTTGTATATTTTAAACTTTAAAAGTAATCTAGAGAAAATGTGTTTATGTATTTTAGCCTGCTGGCTATACTGTCTACAGCACTCTAAATTAACTCCTCCTAAATTCAAATTCCAAACAATAGTTCTTTCCTGCCCAACACCCTATCTTCCTGCTTCAAATGGAAAGAACTAGTAGCTGTTACAATCTGATTTAGTGTTTGTTTTTTTTTGTTTTTTTTATTATCAATTTGGTAATCGCAATGATATTTTACAGATCTTTCTATAGCAGAAAAAAATATTTCAGTTGTTAACCCAATGGAGCTGATTAATCATAGAGTGCTGTATATGCCTTTGGATTACGAGAAGCAACTGATTTTATAAATGACTCAGAGAAACCAAGTACACTTAGCTACTGATTAGTACAACTGGAAAACCATTTGTGCAAAATTTAAACCCTTCAAGACCTAGACGAATTAAAGGGCCAGCCTACATGAAATACAATTTTTGTTAGTGGTTGGACCTAGTAGTTAGCACTTTCTTCTCATCAATGTTTGGGCTTGGATATTCCAAAGCAGGATCTTCCAGCGTAAATCCTTGACTCTGTTTTTGCATGCTTAGGTGTTTGGGAGTTTTTCTCCACTTTCCATCTTCCAGAACTTAAGCAATTAATAATTAAAAATGGAGCAGACAGTTTGGGAACCCCTCATAATGATCACAACAGGTGTGCAAATTTTAAGAATTGACTTGCAGAGATTTCACAAATGGAGTTCCTGAGAGATGCTCTATAACAGGCATAAGCAATTAGTGGACCTCCAGCTGTTGCAAAACTACAAGTCCCATCATACTTCTGCCTCCGGTTGTCATGCTTGTGGCTGTCAGTCTTGCTATGCCTCGTGGGACTTGTAGTTCTGCAACAGCTGGAGGTCCGCTTTTTGCATATCCCTGCTCTATAAGACCAAATGTTTTTTAGCAATCAAATTACTTTTTTGAGTTTTTGGGCTCTTGCGGAAGATTATATATATATATAATATAATATAATATAATATAATATAATTTTTCGTAGAATGTCCTACACTTGCCAATATTGTGGCAACAGTTTGGGGAAGGTTCTTTTATGTTCCATGTCTGTGCCACTTCTGTGCACAAAGCCGGGTCCATAAAGATATGAGGAGTTTGGCGTGGAGGAATTCAAACAGCCTGAAGAGGGCCCTGACTATAAACTTACTGAACACCTTTTGGGATGACTTGAAACGGCAGGTCATTTCATGCATCATTAGCATCTGAACTTACAAAAGGCTCTTTTGGCTAAATGGGCACAAATACCCTCCCAAATCTTGTGGGAAAACCTTCCCAGAAGCGTGGAGGCTGTAAAACTCCAAAGGAGGGAAGACGGGTAATTCTATATTAATGCCTACGATTTTTGAATCGGATGTCTGACAACCTCATGCATTTGTGTTCATTAAATGTCCATAAACTTTTAGCTAAATAGTCTATATGACTATCAAGTGGGTTCACTCTGTACCATCTCCCAAAACGAAAGGTCCTGATTGGCTGGGCAACCTCCAATGTTTTCCAGTTGTCACGATTTAGCACTTTAGTTTTCCTAGAAGCAGCTGAGCCAAGTATGATACCTTCCTGCCCTATATGGTAGCAGCTTTATCTACACAGAAATGTTTTTATTTTTTTTGCAGATGTGACTTCACTAATGACCACTAAACAGACATCATAAAGCCTTTGCAATTTAAGTGCCAGCAACCATCAACAAATAGCCATTTTCATTCTGTACTCTTAGCTTCTGATAAGAGTAGAATATCAATCTGAATCTGACTGACAACAAATCGCTTTCATGTGTTTCTGGTTGGGGCTGCAGCCTATTGTTTGTGTTTTAGTAGATTATGTAATAAAACATGGCTTCATTAAGATATTAAGTGCATCCAGATTTTTGGCCGGCACTACAAACCACTGGGGATCACAATAGTAACATGTTCCAGTTAAAGCCATGATTAGTGCTTGTGTTTCATGACCGCGATCAGAATATTAAGAGATTTGAGTGTAGTAAACTACTGTTCTGTAGCAGGATAATTATATACAAAGTCACTACGAATCAACTGCAATCTTCTTAAGCAGTAAGGTCTGGTTTGGGAAATACATTTCTTCTATTTAGTAGAACTGCAGTTAGATTGACCATGTTCTTCTGTATAGCTATCCTTTTTACTGATACGAGAGAGGTGACACCGCACAGTTTAGCACTTCCTTTCTCACCTGCTTGCTCATTGAACAGAGGATAAGATTAATTCCCAATGATGTGACACAGGATGCTCAAAAGCTGAAATCAGAAATGGCAATGTTACCTTCTTCACTGTGCAATGTTGGAGGCACCATAAGAATGACAAAATTGAATAACAAATCCTTTGACAGTTCTGATGTATGGAATGGAATTCAACTGTATTTAGGGGTTTGCCTTTAGGTCATCTTTAAAGCCCAGCTCTGAGAAATGCAAAGAGGGGGAGCAAGAGGGTCGTACTGTAAGGGGTTTTAGGCCCCCCATAACTTTAAGGGATGAGGAATAAGGTTAAATACTTGCCTTATCTGCCACTCCTGCTAGGTCCTTCCATCTGTGTAGCCGGTCGCCTGAAGCCTCTAATGCGATCCAACCACTTAATGGTGTCACCCAGTACCATGAGGTACCTCACACAAACCAGAGCGAGTAGTAAAGTAAGTGTTCCATAACCTTTATCCTCTAGAGCAATGTTTCTCAACTCCAGTCCTCAAGTACCCCAAATGGGTCATGTTTTCAAGCTTTCCATTATTTTGCACAGGTGATTTGATCAATTTCACTGCCTTAGTATTTACCACAGCCATTTCATCTGAGGGAAATCCTGAAAACATGACCTATTGGGGGTACTTGAGGACTGGATTTGGGAATCGTTGCTCTAGAGTTAAGAAGCCTTAACCCTTGTAGGGGGCACTGCTTGGTTAGGCTTTTGGAATTCCTAGCACTGGGTTTTAAAGAAGTACAGCCAAAGCTGTCCTATGGATCACAGGCGTGCAGTTCGTTCTGCACTCTTGTGATCTGTTTTCAGAAGACAGCAGGCTGAAGTCGGCTGACATTACAGAGCTGGTCCAGGCTCAGGCAAGATTGCAATCATATGGTCGGGATCCGCCCACATGCCTGGACTGCCACCTAGTTCAGCGAGCTGCTTAGAGCCTGACCTTGTGGCTCCCGCCCCCTCAACAGCCCAGTGAGTGCAGGGGGCAGATCAGAGAGCTGCTGACTGTTAGTCAGCAGCTCTCTGCTCAGGAAGCTGTGAAAACCTGAGCGATCAGCAGTGTTTGATCTCTTGGTTCTCAGAGTTAAAGCCGGAGGATGGATGTAGCATCAGACCGATGCTGCATCCACCTAGGTAAGTATTATTAAATAAAAAAATATTCCCATTCTTTTTAAAGGTACACTTCAAGAGAAATTGAACTGTGAAAACTGTGCCCCCTCTCCCCCCCCAAAAAAATTCTGTGCTCTCTCTGCAGCTGTTCTATTCCCCATTACTGACTTACCATGCCTTGTTCTGCACTGTGTGCAGGTGGCCATCTTGGTAGTGGCAGGGCTTTGATTCCTCAAGTCACAACCTCCAACAAAAACAGTGATCAGCACAGTGGTGGCATCACCAAATCTTTCTGCACATTTCCTGAGATTAGCCATCAGATTCAGCAGTGCCTTAGATCTCACACTGCCAATATACAGTTAGGAGTCTGTAAACACAAAGCGTATCTAGGCATCCTCACATACTAGGAAGAGCACTGCCGTTTTGCAGGAGAAATCTCAGACACAAAGCAACATTTTCCAGAGTACTACTTGGGCAGAAAGCTGCATAGCATTAGTTGCGCACTGACTGCACTTCACTTGTTGCCATCTCCACCTATTCCAGAGTCCTATCTGGAAGTGAGTACATTTCCTCAAAGTCAGGGTAAATCTCATTTTTGGCAGGTGTCACCATTGGAAAAATACTTATTTACCTGCTTCAGGGACAACCTGTAACGTTTTGGGAGACCAGATGGTAAAAAAAAAAAATATGCATGTACCAAAGAAGATCAGATCTGGTGACACAATTATCTTAAATATCACTTTTTAATAAATCCTTTAAACTTCTTTAGTGACATTCAGCTGAATCACTAAAGGCAATAGCTAAAATTTTCAGAATACTTCATACAGAACGTGTCAATTCTCATATCTACACCATGCTGTCAGCATCTGACATCCATTATATTTGCATTGACCTGGCAGAATTGCACAACAGGGATTATTAAGAACAGCTAAATTCACCACCATATACATCTACTTTCAAAGAGTTCATGTTTCTATATGAGGGAAAATCTCAGCATGCAATGGAAATGTCAATATAATAATTAAGTCTCCTGGATATGAGAATTGACACTTTTACTGTGTGAAGAATTTAGAATATTGTAAATATCGCTGGGGCCCCCAGGATATTTTTTAGTGATTAAGTTGACTGTCACTGAAAAATTGTAGTGGATTTATTAAAAGTGATATTTTAGGATTCTAATTTTAAGAAGGTCTCCTTTGGTACCTCCTAATATTATAGTTTTTGGTATATGGTGTGACTAATGTAGAGGTATTTTGTAAGTTAAGTAAGGAAGGTAAGCTATATACCAATTTAGAAAACAAAACCTAACCAAGGTTTGATTCGTTACCCATTGTATCAAAAAACAAACACCCTTGAGTTTCACTTAAGAAAACTAATTTAGATGATTTCAAAGATCCATTTAATTGTCCTACTTTATGACCAGGGTGGTCAGCAAAGTTAAGTGCTTAAAGTAGAACTAAAGCCAAAACAGGAGATGGATTAGAACACCTATTAGGTTTTTATTGCTGTCTGTACCCCCATTGGGGAGATTCTTTTTAATAGTCCTTCTTTTTTACCATTAATATTGAAAACCTTTTGGGTTGTCCCTAGAAAAGTAATAGAGTGGAAATCTTCCAAAAGGGACACTAGTTCTGGTTACCTGGGGGGCCCAAAGGGATTCCCTTAATTTAGAAGGGATTTCGTCTCCCTTTTTTTTATTTTGGCTATGGGAAAGGAAGTGGAGTTAAGTCTCCCCAATGGGATATAGATGGGGGGGGGGGGTTATGGTGGGGTAAAACAATATCTTAAGGATACCCACAGTCCTGAGAGGGTAGTTGTGTGCTACACCCACAGGAATAGCCAAGAGGAGAGTCCTTTCCATTTGTGAGCACCACACCTGAGTGCAGGCGGTTGCATTTTGCTTACACTAGTGAGTTGTTTAAATAAACAGGGGTTATAACTCTCCCATAATCTATCAAAAATGGGGGGGAGGGATTTTTGCCCATAGGGTACGATCAAGGGGTTAAATGTCTTGTAACTTACTAGGCGAGGAGACATATCGCTATTCCTACTTAGTAGGAACAAAAAACATGTCTCCTCTGCCCTGACAGCACAGGGATTTGTGTGTTTACACACACAAATCCCTGTGCTGGCGCTCGTGCACGCGATCGTGCCCGCCGGCCACATGCATCAGGTCCCGCGCCATGCAGCGGCGTGTGCACCCCCTGGAGGCTCTGAAAGGGAAACCCTCTGTATATATACAGGATTTCGCCCCAGGAGAGCCATTGTGCCGCAGTAAATCTGCATGAGCCGATCGGGAACCGGTTAAAGTGGATGTAAACCCTCACATATACCCAGTGAAGTGAACAGCCCCAGATGATGTATAGAGATGAAACAAATCTCCCTACATAGGTTTTACTTGTATATCTGCTGTCCTGCCCTTTTTTAAAGGGTGTAGAAAGGGGAAATCATGTTAAAAATCTTTCTTCATCTTTCAGCAGTACAGTAGGGTGGGTGGAGAGTTTGCACTTACACTGTGTGAGAGCTGATTGGAGGAAAGGGACACATCCCCCTCCACATTGGCAGAGGAATGAAGGAACATGCAGAGCTGTAGTCTGAATAGACAAGCTCCCTGCTTATTTACCTCTAAGCACCCTCCCTGACAAATTTTCTGCTCATGTTATCTCGCGTGTCGGAGAACTTCTCAAAAGTGACTTAAGCTGATGACATAGGAATGAAGCACCAGAGAGAAACGGCACTTAGAGCTTGGGAGAGAGATAAGGAAACCCTACAAATATATGTGCTTTGCTCACATTCCATGAATGGGGTTTACAACCACTATAGGTTGAACTCTAGGCAGATGTCAAAGCCAATTTATTGTAGCGCTATAATCATGAAAGCCCAACTTCAAGAACATTGATAATTCCTCCTCTCATTGGAGCTGTGCTAATATTACAGGCGTTGACTGCTTATCTAAGTCATGGGAAAAGAAGGGGGTACGCTTCTAGACTGGTCACCAAAACCTCTTCTCTCTCCGATGCTCCAGCAGTCAAGACAAATGCAGGGTTCATAGATCTACACTGTGTGTGATGAAGCCAAGGAACAGTCCACTGCTGGAGCATAGGATTGGAAAAGCAAAATTATTTTACTCCCCCCCCCCCCCCCTAAACCGAAGCCAGCAGCCAGGAATTTTCTAAACTTTAAAAAAATGACATGCATTTTCCTTCATTGCCTGTCCTGTGACTTGGTATCAGCATCTTGCAATCCACTATGCAGACTAGAGAGGCAGCAGAAGCACAAGAAGCCCATCAGTTGTAATAAAATGCTTCTGTGCTAACAAGGGGCACACTGCTATGAGGAGAGAGCAGAGTAGCAGAGGAGCTTGTCCGTGTACTGCTCCTCTTTTTTCACAATCCAGTCAAAGGCTGGCGGGGGGGGGGGGGGCAAGACCTACAAATATTAACTAATTGCAGCAAAGAATAAGCAGGCCATGCCAGAAAGGCCTGGGCTGTGTGGCAGAGCGGTATACATTTCAGGAGTGGACGGTTAGAGATACAAATACTTTAGCAGGTGGAACAGATTCTATATATGTATTGGATCTGTGTATTTGGCTGCCTTGGCTGGAGTTCAGCTTTTAAGAATTTTTTATTTTTTTTTGTATAGGACGGCTTAATATATTTTTCTTTGTTCTAAAAATCCAAAATTTTAAAAATACCAAATATTATGCATGATATATTTTTACATTTGTTTTTTTTTTTTTTCTTTTAGGGAAGAGAACAACGAAGAAGGACAAAAAGAACAAAAAGAAAAAGAAGTTACTTGAAAGGGCCCAGGAACAACACAGCGTTTTTCTCTCCACGGACCGGACCAGCCAATAAAGAGACAGTTCATCACCCCGCCCCCCCCTCCTTTTTTTTTCTATTTGCTAAGTGCACAAAGGCTGCTACATGCTCTTGCACACACATGAACTGCAGAATGGCTGCTTTAACAGTATTGGTTACAAATATCTTGTGAAAGTATCACAAACCTATTTGTGTTATTTATACTTTTTTTTTTTTTCTTTTGTTCCTCTGATTTGGGGATCCCGGAGGTTGGAAATACTGAGTTGAATCAGTGACCTAAGATGTGTCAAAGACTTTTTTTTTTTTATTTTGTTTTTTTTATTATCTTTTGTATTTTTTTAATTCAGTGCCTATGATGGAAACTGCCAGTGTGTAGGGATGGGACTGTTGCCTGTATTCTCAGCCATTGGCAAACGAAAAAATGGACTTGTGTATATCTGTGTAAAGAACCGAAACAAAAACATGGAAGTAGATTTTTCTTTTTATCATATTTGGGTTTTTTACGTTTTTATGGTTTCCATACTGTACATTTTAAACAGTATTTCAAATGTTTAGCTGATATTTGTTCTCGGAGTGCCTATTCTAATGGGGGAAAACAGTTGTGTAAGAAAACTGTTGATGCTAATAACACAGTAACATGGCAGTAACTGCTTATGGATACAGCAGCGGTTATACTTTGTACATAGCGCTGAGATGCTACATGTAATAAACGTATTTACTGTGTATATAGTACCGTCTTATGTTAATTGGAAGTAAAGGTACTGGTAAGTTATTTGTTGGGAAACCATTTTGTTCAGTCTATCTGTAAAGGTTTTCATTCATCCAGGTCATTGGTGTAGCGGGATGTAGTCCCTTCAACTGGGCTTGTTCTTTAAAGCTGAATTTCACATATGGATTTTATTGCATAGTTACAATGGTCTGGCATGGGAGAATGTAAGTATGCATATTCCATTCCTGGGCGATCCCTGCAAAAACTGGAAATGGCCGTAGGCACCGCAGCGATGGCCTCTGTCTCCCGGGTACCAGAAGCAGCTGCCCTACTGCATAGTGACCACAGGGGGTTGCCCACTCTGCCTTGGCTCCATTAACAGAATGCCTTGTATTTCTCTCACTGAATGCAAATAATTCGTATTGGATGAGGTAGAGAGACAGGGTGGTGACATCATAATCTGCCATCTCTTCCAATTAGAGGATGCCTTGAATTCATTGAGAAAAATGCAAGGCATTCTGTGACTTACCAGCAAAAGTAAGCAGCGATAAATGTAGGACTGGCAGTTACTACAGACAGTGATCCATGGGTATCCCACAGGTATGGCTTATGCATAATTACATTTGTCCAAGCTGGACCAATGTATCTGTGCAAGAGCATCCAATCCTGGAATCCAACTTTAAACAGGCTCTGTTGCCAGACCATTAATTTCAACAAAAATGTTCCCATAAGATTATACTGTATGTGCATTTACCTAATTTTAACAAATTAAAGTAAAACTCCTGCCACTTTAAGCAGTTACAACAACCATTTGTTTTGCTTTTGGGATAGGTTTTACATACTGTAAATGAACAAAAGTTGACCATCATCAGCACCCCTATTAATGTTAAATGGTTCGTCTGCAACACTTTTCCTGGACAGCTTGGTCTCTTAAAAGCTTAAAAATAACAGATTTACTATCCAGATCACCAGCTAAAAAAAACTAAACGACTATGGAGCAACAATATTCGGGGATTAGTAAGCTGCAATCTAAATCAATTTTGCTTTTGGGTTGAAATCTACTTTAGTGCTAGTGACAAACTGCATCATATGTACTTTTGAATGTTACCCATAATTACTTTATTCCCAACACCCATGTTAAGGCATATGAGGATTGTCCAAGAACAAGATGGGAGTGTCACGGAATCACTTCCCATACTCCGCTTGAATGCTTCTGTCATATACAGATCCCTCCAGTCTGAATATAGATATTAGACATTAGTCGCATATTACAACCAGGAACAAGGCAGGACTCGTTTTGGCTGGAACATGAACTGTTTATTGAACAAAGGCACACAGAGATATACACATTTTCTTCTCCTCAGACTGTCCAATCAGCAGGGAGATCTGTTGGAGGAATCCCCCCTCCTCACAGCAAATACAACGTGCTAATTCCCATAAT
Organism: Lithobates sylvaticus; assembly: GCA_028564925.1. Lineage (NCBI taxonomy): Eukaryota > Metazoa > Chordata > Amphibia > Anura > Ranidae > Lithobates > Lithobates sylvaticus. Next base: position 66,735,619 of record CM053030.1, read on the forward strand.
ACTTTACGGGGGACAGACACAATAGAACAATGGAATACAGCCACAACCCAAATGACACAGCAGATAGCACACAATAGTATGAGACAATAAGTATACACACACAACATTCTAGTGTGGTTGTACAGTGAGTCCGATTAGTACAGATCAGACTGGGGTTCTCGGTCAACCTGTGTCCCTAATAGACACATGGTGACTTAGACACAGGAGGTGCATGGGGAGCTGAAGCAAGGGATTCTGGGTTCTATGGACCCCCCGCCCAAAGGGACTCCCATCACAGGGAGGTCAAAGCTTTTTGTGAAGACACCATGTTCTAATTACAATCAATAAAAATCCTCTTGTGCCATTGAATTCTGAGACCGGTGTCGCAGGTTCTCACCCTTGGTTAGAGATCGTTGTTCAGTTTTAGATTGATGACCTCCTTGGTCAGTCAAAAATATTTCAAATGGCAGTTGCTATGGTTAGTTCAAACTGAGTACACACCTCACATTTTTGTAAATATTTTATTATATCTTTTCATGTGACAACACTGAAGAAATTACACTTTGCTACAATGTAAAGTAGTGAGTGTACAGCTTGTATAACAGTGTAAATTTGCTGTCCCCTCAAAATAATGCAACACACAGCCATTAATATCTAAACCGCTGGCAACAAAAGTGAATACACCCCTAAGTGAATGTCCAAATTGGGGCCCAATTAGCCATTTTTCCTCCCTGGTGTCATGTGACTTGTTAGTGTTACAATGTCTCAGGTGTGAATGGGAAGCAGGTGTGTTTACATTTGGTGTTATTGCTCTCACTCTCTCATACTGGTCATTGGCATTTAAACATGGCATCTCTTGGCAAAGAACTCTGAGGATCTGAACAAAAATTATTGTTGCTCTACACAAATATGCCCTAGGCTATAAGAAGATTCCCAAGACCCTGAAACTGAGCTGCAGCACGGTGGCCAAGACCACCAGTGGCTTAACAGGAATGGTTCTACTCAGAACAGGCCTTTTTCATGGTTGACCAAAGAAGTTGAGTGCACTAGCTCAGCATCATATCCAGAGGTTGTCTTTGGGAAATAGATGTATGAGTGCTGCCAGCATTGCTGCAGAGGTAGAAGGGTGGGGTTAGCCTGTCAGTGCTCAGACCATACGCCGCACACTGCATCAATTTGGTCTGCATGGCTGTCATCCCAGAAGGAAGCCTCTTCTAAAGATGATGCACAAGAAAGCCTGTAAACAGTTTGCTGAAGACAAGCAGACTAAGGACATGCATTACTGGAACCATGTCATGTGGTCTGATAAGACCAAGATAAACTTATTTGGTTCAGATGGTGTCAAGTGTGTATGGTGGCAACCAGGTGAGGAGTACAAAGACAAGTGTGTCTTGCCTACAGTCAAGCATGATGGTGGGAGTGTCGTGGTTTGGGGCTGCATGAGGTACTGCTGTCACAGAGGAGCTACAGTTCATTGAGGGAACCATGAATGCCAATGTTCTGTGACATACTGAAGCAGAGCATGATCACCTCCCTTTAGAGACTGGGCCGCAGGGCAGTATTCCAACTTGATAATGACCCCAAACACACCTCCAAGACGACCACTGCCTTGCTAAAGAAGCTGAGGGTAAAGGTGATGGCCTGGCCAAGCATGTCTCTAGACCTAAACCCTATTGAGCATCTGTGGGGCAACCTCAAATGGAAGGTGGAGAAGCGCAAGGTCTCTAACATCCACCAGCTCCGTAACATCATGGAGGAATGGAAGAGGACTCCAGTGACAACCTGTGAAGCTCTGGTTAACTTCATGCCCAAGAGGCTGCAGACAATAATGGGAAGATAATGGTGGCCACACTAAATATTGACACTTTGGGCCCAATTTGGATGTTTTTCACTTGGTGGTGTACTCACTTTTGTGTGTTGAGTTATATGGAGGGGACAGCAAATTTACACTGTTATACAAACTGTACACTTACTACTTTACATTGTAGCAAAGTGTAATTTCTCCAGTGTTGTAACATGAAAAGATATAATAAAATATTTACAAAAATGTGAGGGGTGTACTCACTTTTGTGAGATACTGTGTGTGTGTGTGTGTGTGTGTGTGTGTATCTATATAAATTTATCTTAATTTTTCTTGCTGCAGCAGCAACAAAATCCTGCAAACCATTTACATCAGTCGTCGTGGCTTGGTAAACTGGAAGAGCTCTGCGATTTAGTTCACATTTAAAGCCGACCAGTTAGAGAAAAACATAAAAGCGTATCAAAACGCCAAATGTTAAAAAAAAACGCCTCAAATGATACACAGAGATGAAACAAATCCTCTGACGTAGGTTTTATCTGTTTATCTGCAGTCTTCTTTTCTCTACACCCCTTCAAAAGGGCAGGATCATGTTAAAATCCTTCATCTGTTAGGAGCAGAGAGGAGGGGGTGGAGAGGCTGCAGTTAGTGTGTGAGAGCTGATTGGAAGAAAGGAACACACCCCCTCCACACAGCAGAAGAACTGTGTTGGAAATGGACAAGCTGTGTGCGGAGCTCCCTCCCCGACACAAATTTTTATGTTGTGTCGGGAAAACTACTCCAGAAGTGACTCATGCTGATAACTGAAGAATGAAGCACCAGAGAGAAAAGACACTTAGCGCCTTGGTGAGAGATAAGTAAGCACTACAGATATATGCTTTGCTCAGATTTCACGACTGAGGTTTACAACCACTGTAAATGTGGTGGCTGCATTTGTTTTTTTCTTTAGGCTTTTTCCCCCCCTTTACTTCGACGTGCTGATCCGATAACACGGTGTGGTGCGGCACACCTCCATAATGAATAGCTTTGCACCATTGTGTAGCGCACCCCCTAAGGAGCCGCAACTAAAATGGGATTCCCCCACCCTGCACAGCAAATTTCCACGAGCACTCAGAGAACAGTCTGTGACTTGGATAGGGATGGGAAGCCCACTTGACTTTAAAATAACGTTAGGTACAACTTTTCTTGTATACAGTCCTATATACACTCCTCTGCTTCCTCCAGCACTTGCTTGCAGAACTCTGCTGGCACACTGATAGTTAATCTGACAAGGCACTCAGTCAGAGAAAAAGTCTGTTCTAGGCAGGAACCCGAGGCCACTGGGTCAAAAAGGTCAGCATCCAGCATACATCCCTGTGGCTACTGATCCCAGCACTGCCAACCCGCCTGGCTGCCCCTTTCACTAGCCCTCCTGGCTAACTTCTCCACAGTCCTCCCAGACTGAATACTCACAAGCCCACCCAGCTGACTTCTCAGGAGATCTCCCGGATGTGCTGACCTGCTCCCTCTGTCGTCCTCACTTGCTCCATGCCTCCAGGAAAGGATTCCTCTATGTGTTGTAGAGGGTCCCTCCCGCCCCTGAGCCCCAGACCCGAGGTCACCCCCTCCCAGACTAGGGGGCGCCCTCTGACAACTGCCTCCACACTCCCTCTGCCAGCTGACTCCTGCTGGCATGACTGGAGCCTATTTATGAGGAGGCCTGCCCCCCTGCGAGCCCATTTGCTAGGAATTGGCTGAGGCCCTCATAAATATGTCAAGCAGCTCCTTCCACTACATCTGGAAGCCTCTCCAAGGTTCCAGAAAACCGGGAGAAGCACCAGAGATGCTGCTTGCTGAGTCATCAAGCCTCCCTGAGTCACTCAACCCTGACCCAGATACAACCCAGGCCTGGCTCTCAGCCAAACCAATTTACCTACATGATCAGCCAACTATATACACTAGCTAAATGTTGCTACACTTGTAAGTAGCATGCAGTGATGGTGGTTGTGGTAGCGTGCACGAGAACGTACACATTTCCACAATGTAATCGTGTGAACAGGGCCTTATAGTTTGGGTATGTCTTTGAATTTATGAACAATTATTTGAACATCTTGAAAAGGTAAAGGGCTCTCTGCAGTATTTTTCAGCCCTGGCGCCCATTGAAAATGCTGTCCAATCTTGTGGAATCTGATTCTAACGGTCAGATTAATTTACATGGACTTGGCCATGCCTTATGAGGACACACTGTATGGGAATCATTATATGGCACAAGTGAACGATGAGGGAAGGCATTCTTTATGCACACACTATGGTAGTGCGCACACATTTCTGCATCTGTTACTAATATAAAACTGTACGTTGCGTGTATTGTTTTCTGAAATCCCCTTTTATGCCCAAAACTTCCCTGCTAACGATTACTATCCGCTGCTTTTACTAGCTGCTTTTTTTGATTATTAATATTGTTAATCAATGACTTCTTTAGGTGACATTTGATATCGCATAATGCCACAATGAGTTTCCCTTTCTTGAAATTGAAATGATATCTTCATTTTCTTGACTATTTCAAAGCCTTTTTATGCAACCTTGTTTATGGTCCTATTTAATATAGATGTGGTTTCTATTTAGATGTTATTCATGGTTCTCCTTAAGGGCACATAATACCTTCAGAGCAACAGACGTGCTTAAATGACCCAAGGCATACAGATCAGAATTTTATGGGAAAGACCGCCTCTGAAATCATGATGGAACAGATTTTATTTTGGTCATAATTCTCATTGAAAGCAAAAAACCTTCCCCAAAATCTTTACTATTCGGAAAGGCCAGATGCAGGCACCTTGAGCATTGCTAGAGACAGTTGGGTGAGGAATTGGCTCTGTAGGCCTTATTTAGGAGTAGACACCGATGGGTAAATTTTATAAACAAAAACAAACTGTTGTATTTTAAAGCTGAAAAGGGGAGATTAAGGCCCCTCTCATGCGGGACGTGCTCCGCTAGCTCAGCAGGAGATCGCTCTGTTGATCTCCACTGAGCCGACGGATGACAGGTTCGTCTCTGCTCACTGAGCAGGGAGGGACCTGTTAGAGCCCCGCTAATTTCTATGGGGAGATCGAACAAAAATGGACAGCATGTGTGTCGGCATTTAATGTGATTGATATTGAATCTACTTGGGGGCTTTTCTTTTTTTTTTTTAACTGCCTCTGGGTTTTTATTTACTTTTGACATTTTTTTTGGTGAATGAGTAGGGGTTTCAAATTTGGTGGGGGGGGGGCAGGATCTTGGGGCCAGATTCTGATAAGCCCCTTGCCCACAGACCTCCACAACCACCGGGCCAGGGTTTTGGTAAAGGACCCTTGTCCTCATGAATTTGGGGGGAGGGCATGTGTCCTGGTATGGTTCAGGTGGAGCGCGCTCATCCCTACTCCCCTTTCCTGTCCTGCCGGGCTGCATGCTCGGAGTCTGGTATGGATCTTGGGGGGCCCACATCATTTTTTGGGCATGGATTTCCCCTTAAAATCCCTGTGTTTTTTTTATTTTTATTTTCTAATGCCGACTTCTTTTCTTTACATGCTGCTTTCAGCAGGGAAGCCTGCTGACCGCAGATAAGTCATAGTTAATGACGCAGCGGCCGTCCGCTCCTTAACGATCTACAACGCCTGGCAAAAAATATAGAATCACCACTCTTAAAAAATGTTCATTCAATTGTTTAATTGTGTAAAAAAAAAACTAATCACAGACATGCCTCAAAACTCTTTTCATTTAACATTCCAACCTTCTGGCTTTAAGAAACAGTTAAAAAAAGAAAGAAAACTGTAGTCAGTTGCAACTATTTTTGCAGATCAGGAAAAGGAAAGATGGCGAAAGATTAAAAACATGCACAGCATAAATAATTACAAATAAGATGGATAAAAAAAACATTATAACAATTATTAGAATATAAAAAGGTAATAGGTGAGCAACAAGTCCCAGTAAGGCTACTTTCACACTGAGGCGCTTTACAGGCGCTACAGCGCTAAAAATAGTGCCTGCATAGAGCCTCTCCTGTCTCTCCAGTGTGAAAGCCCAAGGGGTTTCACACTGGAGCGGTGCGCTTGCAGAACGGTAAAAAAAGTCCTGCAAGCAGCATCTTTGCAGCGCTGTAAGAGCGGTGTATACACCACTCCTAAAGTGCCCCTGCCCATTAAAATCAGTGGGGCAGCGCCGGCAAAGCGCCGCTGCAGCAGGGCTTTGCGGGCGGTTTTAACCCTTTTTCAGTCGCTAGCGGGGGTTAAAAGCGACCCGCTAGCGGCCGAATAGCGCAGCTAAAAATAGCAGCGCTTTACCGCTGACGCCTGCCTGCCCCAGTATGAAAGTAACCTAAATGATGATGAGGATTGATAGTAAGCACCAGCGGCAGCTCCCTTGGGAGTAGAAGCAAACTCTGGAAGACAGGGTAAAAAGGAAAACAAGGTGCACCAGATTAAGTGCAGTATATTGGAAACGATTTATTCAAAACAAAGCTAAATGGCTACTTCCACAAAATCGATAAGAAATGAGCATATGTAGTACAGGTGTCCATGGTCTCTATGAGGTCCGGAGCTGTATCCAGAGAGGCATCCCAGGGGGCTGCAGTGGATGGCTCGGCAGGGCGATGGATAGGACCAGCCTGGTTCCTGCTTGTCAGCATGCGCACCAGTGTGGAACGCACTCGGAGAAGTCCGTAAACCGGAAGTGACATATGGGCGTGATGATGCGTTTTAAAGCTTCCGCTTTTTTTTCAGATCTAATTGGTTGTCGAAAGTGTCTGTCTTTTAAGGCCTCTTCCGGACCGAAGTCGACACCATGTGACAGCGTATGTGTTTAGCAGTGGGATTTAAGGGGCCAGAGACATATCATATCACAAGAAAACATGATACCTACTACAATACACTAATTTGAATAGATAGTGTTAAAAAAGTTGATAATATATACACAGAATAAAAAAGTTTGACACAAAGTATTAAAATTACTATAAATTAATATTATCTAAGTAATTTAATAGTAAATAGTAAAAAAGAAATATAATAATGGTAATAATAAGTAAAAAATTATTATTAATAGAAAAATTCCTTGATCAATAAAAAATCATTAATCAAAAAATGATCAATTAATTAATAAATTTAAAATTAGTACAACATTGAGAGTTGATTAGTATATATAAAGGGGATAAGTGGTTAGAAATGAAGAATTGATATATATCTCTATGGTGGCTCTGTGGTGAGGGAATTATCTAGGCTTGAGATGTCATTAATATATAAGGTTCGTTGTTATACTCCACATGGCCTCAATATTGACAATGATGTCAACGCATTTATTGACAATAGCTGAATCTAGATGTGAACTGGCTCTGAGTTTCTGGCCTGCCACACCTGAGGTGAGCCTTTTTTCTATATAGCAATATATTTTTGCACAAATATTTTTTATCGATCATTTTTGGTTTATAATTTGTTTGTCTATTGGTTCATTCTTGGTCGGGTTATAAACCACATAATTGTGCCCACGGTTGTACAATTGTCTACTGGCTGAGAGCATATTAATGAGTTTTTTGATCTCCAGCAATATTGACATGGGCGTACTCATTATTTGTTTTTTTTTCTATCTGTTTTAAAAACGGATATGAAATATTACAACACTTCAATTATTTTTATTACTATATACAAACATAAGAAATAATTTTTCTCTTTTTATGGCCAACCATTTTTTTTTTTTATGTTTCCTTTTTTACATCCATTTCATTAATGGTAGATATGGTCTAGATATTTGGTCAATACTTGGTGGAATTATGCGTTCCAGCCATAATAGAGGCATTTGTCATTTTTTGTCTTATCACACCTGATGTCCAATACTTACATGGGAAAATTTTTTTTTACGAACGATTATAGTTTTTTTTCTAATTCTTTCCCCCCTTTCTCCTTGTCGGTGAGAAATTTTATAACGTAATTTTTTACATATTTTTTATATGATGAAATTGATTTGATGAAGATGTTTGTGGAGAGTCATTTCCTGTAATCGCTTGTCCTGGATGGCGGGTGATCAGATATCCTATTGGTATCGGACCTATGACTGTTCCCAGCATCATTAGTATTTTCTGTATTGTGTAAGGGCATTGCCCTATTCCAATATGGCCGATCCACGGTGGAGCTCCAGGAACTCAGAGCTGGCCGTTCCCCTTCGATGTTATTATGTTATTTATGGCGGTGAGTCAGCACGCCGCCCGTGCCCCTTGAGGACGTCATCTGTGACGAAACGGCGCAGGGAGGAGTGGCGTGCTGACGTCACCAACATATCACGTTAGACCCGGAAGCAACAGGCAGCAATAGAGAGCCGGCCGGCTCGACTACACATGATACGCTCATATTTACAACTATTTTGTAAGTGCAATATTTTTGGTCTTTATTAAACGATTTAAAGTGATACACTATGGGAGTTCCTTATACTTACTTTTACATGGGGATTGAATGAGGGCTCAATCACTGAGGGCATCCCGTGTGAATATCAGTGAAACTTCCTACATCACCTACAGAGACCCGGGCTGGGTAAAAAGCCACAAGTCCCAGTGATCTCCTAAACAAGAGATCTCAGGATCTGGTAAGCGGCGGTCTTTTTAGCGGTGGAGGACCTTCCTTTCTATACCATCTCACTATTTTCCTGGGTGATAGAGAGTGTTGTCACCGTGTAGGCAAAACATAGAAGACCTGCCATTGGAATAATCTGTCCTGTTTTATGGAACTGTCATATGTACATTCTTTATGAGTCATAGCTAAAGAATTTTTTTTGGACATTCTATATTCAATTTATTCCTTTACAGGGTATATTTTTTGCTCACATATGTTTGAATATATTTTATATTCACTGACTCACATTATTTGAGTTATCTGCAACTGAAATTAATTTATTCAGCCCAGATTTAGCAGCGCAGCATATTTTTGTTCTTTTATATGTTTATTGTGTGTGTATCACATTTTTGGTTGCAGCAGCTATTTTTCTTTTACTATTTATTACACTTATTGAAGTTCTTACAATATTAAGTGTCATTCAGACAGCGCAGTAATTCACATTATTTTAATGATATATATATTTATATATGAGTGATATTTAAATAAAATTATATTAAATAAAATTACATTAAATTAAATAAGATTAGGGATGAGCTTTTGAGTTCGAGTCCAATGTAAGTTCGACTCGAAAATTGGGTGTTCGCCCGTTCGCCGAACAGCAAATTTTATGGGGCATTGGCAGCAAATTCGAGAGCCCCATAATGCACTGCAAGACTACAGTGCATTGCTGTATAATGATTGGCCAAAGCATACACCTGACCTGCAAGCTTTGGACAATCACAGCACGCAGGGTGCCTTTGGCCAATCATTGCTCAGGGGGACGCCCCACGCTATATATATATATATATATATATATATATATATATACTTACACAGCGCCCGTATAGTGTGTTTATAGTGGACGGAGATAGAGAGATTGAGCTAGATTAGGCAGGCAGGTTAGTTAGTGGCAGTGTATTTGATATATATTTTGGTAGACACCCTAGAGAATAAAATGGTGTTTGTTGCAATATTTTATGTCACACTGTATTTGCGCGGCGGTCTTTCAAATGCAATTTTTTGGAAAAAATCACTTTAATGAATAAAAAAAAACCAAAAAAAAACACACTAACCAGTAAAGTTAGCCCATTTTTTTTTTGTATAATGTGAAAGATTTTACGTTGTGAGAATCGTGAGAGAATCCTGATCTTTTTGTTCTAAGCAAAACAATTGTGATTCTCATTTTGGTCAGAATCGTGCAGCTCTAATATATATATATATATATATACACACTCTGCATTCAGCGTAGCCTATATGTACAGTGCATTAGGCGGTGTACAGTTTCTAATACAGTGCAGGGGGTGTACACAGTATATAATACCGTGTGTACAGTTTCAAATACACTTCAAATGGTGTACACAGTATATAATACAGTGTAGTGTGGTGTTAAAAAAAAATAGCCATCATGTCCGGAAGGCCTCCAAGGAGAGACAGACGCTCACAGGCCACTAAAAGAGGGCAAGCAGCCTCTGAAATTATATTTAACAGCAGGGACCATTCCTGCACCCAACAAGAGTAACTGTGAGGGGTTACTATGTTCTGCCACCACCAACACCTAAGGCACAATTTTTCAGCAGTATATAGTGCAGTACGTATAGTATATATACTGCAGTTCAGCGTATGTAGTGCACTCAGTGTAGTATATATAATATAGTGCAGTGTACAATATATAATATAGTGTATTAAAGTGGTTAAGGGGAGCCCTATGACAGAATCAATTGGCAGCAAATTCGAGAGCCCCATAATACACTGCAAGACTGCAGTGCATTGCTGTATAATGATTGGCCAAAGCATACACCTGACCTGCAAACTTTGGACAATCACAGCACTACAAGACCTTTGGGTCTTGTATGTATTTTGGGGGGGGGGGGGGGGGCCACGCCATTTAAAAAAAATGGCGTGGCGTTCACCTTAATATCCATATTAAACCATTAGACCCAAAGAATCGGGTCATTTTCAAGACCCTCTGCCTCACCCACAAATGCACTTATGGAGACGCTCCGCAATACCTTCTCGAGAAAATAAAACACTACATACCCAATCGCAGTCTTCGATCGGCTAATCAAAATCTCCTCCTCATTCCTAAATCCCGCTACAAATCACAGGGGGAACAGAGATTCGCTGTCCAAGGACCACGGCTATGGAACGCTCTACCAACCGACATCCGCATGGAAGAAAACCATCAGGCCTTCAGGAAGAAACTCAAGACCTACCTCTTCTAGAAGCTTGACAACAAAGCACAAATACAGCGCCTTGAGGCGATTCAGTTCGCATTGTAGCGCTATACAAGTTATTCATTCCTTCATTCAAAGGGCCTGGGGGGGGGGGGGGCACAGTTTTTTTTAATGATTTTTTTATGTATATTGCCAGGATCTGGCAATATATTACAGATGTGAGCAATTTTAAATGGATTTTTTTTCCTTTAGAAATGTCATTACTAATCACTAAGGGGGGACCCCCCAGGCACGATATTTAAAGGAATATTTAATTTTAATTTTTTCACTTTTAAGCATTCTTAAAAACACTGCTCCTGAAAAAACTGCAATTTTAAAAACTTTTTTTTTTGCATTGATACATGTCCCCTTGGGCAGGACACGGGCCCCCAAACACTTTTTATGGCAATAACTTGCATATAAGCCTTTAAAATTAGCAATTTTGATTCTTCACATTAGTGTCCCATAGACTTTAACGGCATTCGCATGTTCGCACAAATTTTTGGTCTGGAGCGAACATGGGGGTGTTCGGCTCATCCCTATATTAGATAGGGGCTGGGTGGGGACTGCCGTATGGACATGAATACAAGATAAAATAAATATGGGAGATTATGAAAAACTAAATAACAGACAGACTCATTCATAAGTAATGATGGACAACAGTGAGGCGGTGGGCATGATCACAAGCGCATAGTCATGTAGACATGTACAATACGCGCACATGTCCATAACCCACACATGGTGCATGGAGCAGGGCCAATGGGCCCAAGAGTAACCGTGTCCAAAAATCCAAGTATTCACACTGGCACCCATAGGTGCACATAGGCACCCACACACATTGACATGTGCGCATGTGCAAACGCCAGCCTATACCAACATGATAGAACTATATGTGGTTAGATCTATAGTAACTACAGTGGTGTGAAAAAGTGTTTGCCCCCTTCCTCATTTCCTGTTCCTTTGCATGTTTGTCACACTTAAGTGTTTCGGAACATCAAACCAATTTAAACAATAGTCAAGGACAACACAAGTAAACACAAAATGCAATTTGTAAATGAAGGTGTTTATTATTAAAGGTGAAAAAAAATCCAAACCATCATGGCCCTGTGTGAAAAAGTGATTGCCCCCCTTGTTAAAACATACTATAACTGTGGTTGTCCACACCTGAGTTCAATTTCTCTAGCCACACCCAGGCCTGATTATTGCCACACCTGTTCACAATCAAGGCATCACTTAAATAGGAGCTGCTTGACACAGTAAGGTCTACCAGAAGATCCTTAAAAGCTACACATCATGCCGAGACCCAAAGAAATTCAGGAACAATTGAGAAAGAAAGTAATTGAGATCTATCAATCTGGAAAGGGTTATAAAGCCATTTCCAAAGCTTTGGGAATCCAGCGAACCACAGTGAGAGCCATTATCCACAAATGGCGAAGACATGGAACAGTGGTGAACCTTCCCAGGAGTGGCCGGCCGCCCAAAATTACCCCAAGAGCGCAGCGACGACTCATCCAAGAGGTCACAAAAGACCCCACAACAACGTCCAAGGAACTGCAGGCCTCACTTGCCTCAGTTAAGGTCAGAGTTCATGCCTCCACCATCAGGAAAAGACTGGGCAAAAATGGCCTGCATGGCAGAGTTCCAAGGAGAAAACCACTGCTGAGCAAAAAGAACATCAAAGCTCGTCTCAATTTCTCCACAACACATCTTGATGATCCCCAAGACTTTTGGGACAACATTCTGTGGACCGATGAGACAAAAGTGGAACTCTTTGGAAGGTGTGTGTCCAAGTATATCTGGCGTACAAGGAACACTGCATTTCAGAAAAAGAACATTACCAACAGTAAAATATGGTGGTGGTAGTGTGATGGTCTGGGGCTGTTTTGCTGCTTCAGGACCTGGAAGACTTGCCGTGATAAAAGGAACTATAAATTCAGCTGTCTACCAAGAGATCCTGAAGGAGAATGTCCGACCATCTGTTCGTGTACTCAAGCTGAAACGAACTTGGGTTCTGCAGCAGGACAATGATCCTAAACACACCAGCAAGTCCACCACCGAATGGCTGAAGAAAAACAAAATGAAGACTTTGGAGTGGCCTAGCCAAAGTCCTGACCTGAATCCTATTGAGATGTTGTGGTATGACCTTAAAAAGGCCGTTCATGCTCGAAAACCCTCTAATGTAACTGAATTAGGACAATTCTGCAAAGATGAGTGGGCCAAAATTCCTCCAGGACGCTGTAAAAGCCTCATTGCACGTTATCGCAAACGCTTGGTTGCAGTTGTTGCTGCTAAGGGTGGCCCAACCAGTTATTAGGTTTAGGGGGCAATCACTTTTTCACACAGGGCCATGATGGTTTGGATTTTTTTTCACCTTTAATAATAAACACATTCATTTACAAATTGCATTTTGTGTTTACTTGTGTTGTCCTTGACTATTGTTTAAATTGGTTTGATGTTCCGAAACACTTAAGTGTGACAAACATGCAAAGGAACAGGAAATGAGGAAGGGGGCAAACACTTTTTCACACCACTGTATCTAGGGAAGGGATCACCGCTACAGGTGGATATGTGGAAATGGCACTCTCCTCAAGGTGGAAGCATCAGGTGCAGGCTAAGCATTGGCCCTGCATGGAGCACCATGTGTGGGTTATGGACACGTGCGCGCATTGTACATGTCTACATGTCTTTATGCACTTGTGATCATGACATGCCCACTGCCTCACTGATGTCCATCATTACTTATGAATGAGTCTGTTGGTTATTTCGTTTTTCATAATCTCCCATATTTATTTTATCTTGTATTCATGCCCATACGGCGGTCCCCACCCAGCCGCTATATAATACAATTAAATTTTATTTTATTTAACCACTTTGCATCCAGGTCATTTCTGACATTTCTCTCCTACATGTAAAATTCATAATTTTTTTGCTTGAAAATTACATAGAACCCCCCAAACATTATTATATATGTTTTTTTAGCAAAGACCCTAGAGAATACAATGACGGTCGTTGCAACTTTTTATCTCGCACGGTATTTGCGCAGCAATTTTTCAAACACGTTTTTTTCAGAAAAAAAAACAATTTCATGCTTAAAAAAAAACAAAACAGTAAAGTTAGCCCAATTTTTTTTGCATAATGTGAAAGATGAAGATACGCTGAGTAAATAGATACCCAACATCTCACGCTTCAAAATTGCACGCGCTCGTGGAATGGCACCAAACTTTGGTATTTAAAAATCCCCATAGGCGACGCTTTAAAATTTTTACTGGTTACATGTTTTGAGTTAGAGGAGGTCTAGGGCTAGAATTATTGGTCATCATCCGGGGGCCGGCGGATCCTGTGTCCGACTCACCGATGGAAGCGGGTGAGTCGGTAGAAGCACCGGAGGGCGGCGGGGGGGGGGGGCGTCCCCTCCCGCCGCCCATAAGAACGATCAAGCGGCGGAACAGCCGCTATAATCATTCTTATGGTGCAGGGAATCGCCGGCTGAAACCGGCAATATCTGAATGATGTCTGTAGCTACAGGCATCATTCAGATATACCCTCGCAAAGTAGAGGCCGTCATATGACGGCCTCTGGGTGCGAAGTGGTTAATATAATTTTATTTAATTATCCCTCATATATATTTATCAACTCTCTATTTCTAACCAATTATCCCCTTTATATATACCAATCAACTCCTCAATTTTGTACTAATTTTTCATTAATTAATTAATTTATAATTTTTTGATTAATGATTTTTTATTGATAAAGGAATTTTTCTATTAATAATGTTTTTTTACTTATTATTACCATTATTATGTTTCTAGTTTATTATTTACTATTAAATTACTTTAGGATATTATGTTTAACGACACACATATATAGATTATTAATTAATTTATAGTAATTTTAATACTTTGTGTCAAACTTTTTATATTCTGTGTATAGATATTAACTTTTTTATGTCTATCTATTCAATTAGTGTATTATAGTAGGTATCATGTTTTCTTGTGATATGGCATGTCTCTGGCCCCTTAAATCCCACTGCTAACAAGTACGCTGTCACATGTTGTCGGCTTCAGTCCGGAAGGCCTTAAAAGACAGACACTTTCAACAACTAATTAGATCTGAAGAAAAAGCAGAAGCTTTGAAACGCGTCATCACGCCCATACGTCACGTCCGGTTTACTGAATTCTCCGAGTGCGTTCCACGCTGGTGCGCACGCAGACAAGCAGGAACCAGGCTGGTCCTGTCCATTGCCTTACCAAGCTATCCGCTGCAGCCCCCTGGGACGCCTCACTGGATACAGCTCCTGACCTCACAGTGACTTCATAGAGACCACGGACACCTGTACTACATATGCTCGTTTCTCATCGATGTTGTGTGAGTAGCCATTTGGCTCTGTTTTGAATAAATCGTTTACAATATACTGCACTTAGTCTGGTGCGACTTGTTTTCCTTTTTACCCTATTTTTGCAGATCAAGCAGGAGGAAAAAAATCTGGAATCACTAAATTCTGAGGAAAATATTATGGAATCACCATTTACTTTGCAGTTCTAAAACAAACCTCTGCATCAGATTACATCCTGAAAAATTATGTCATCATCACCAAACATCCTTTCCATTGATGGAATAAGAAAAGTGTCCAAAATCTCAACATAAACTTGTGCATTTATTGAAGATCTCCTCCGTACTTTTACCTGACATGCAACCCTGTATCATCAATGATTGTGGAAATTTGCATGTTTTCTTCAGTCGGCTTCATACATTTCATTGGAACAGCACCAAACACAGCACAGTGGTGTAGTGGTTAGCACTCTCACCTAGCAGTAAGAAGGGTCACTGGTTCAAATCCCAACAATGACTCTACCTGCCTGGAGTTTTTATGTTCTCCCTGTGCCTGCGTGGGTTTCCTCCGGGTACTCTGGTTTCCTTCCACAATCCAAAAGACATGCAGGTAGGTTAATTGGCTTCTGTCCAAAAAAAAATTGGCCCTAGTATATGAATGGGGACCTTGGATTGTGGGCTCCTTGAGGGTAGGGACCGATGTGAGTGTGCAATGTACAGGGATACGGACAGTTGTAGACACTCGCTCAGGTTGAACTGGATGGACTGATGTCTTTATTCAACCTTACTAACTATGAAACTATGAAACAAAAGTTCCATCATCATCACCCTGCCCAGTGCAGATTTGTAATTCATCACTGAATGTCACTTTCATCCAGTCATCCAAAGTACATGATTGTTTTTCTTTAGCCCAAAAAAAAACAGTTGCAACTGACTACAGTTTTCTTTCTTTTTTTTACTTTAAGTGTTTCTTAAAGCCAGACGGTTGGAATGTTAAATGAAAATAGTTTTGAGGCATGTCTGTGATTATTTTTTTTTTATTTTTTTACACAATTAAACAATCGAATTAACATTTTCCAAGAATGGTGATTCTATACTTTTTGCCAGGGGTTGTATTCACAAATCATTTCCGATCATTCGTTATGAATCTGAATGAAACAAATAAATTCCATTGCTTCATTATAATTTATTTCCGATTAGTTGAAATTTGTTACTATTGTTCAGAGATTTGGATACATCCGAATCTCGAACTAATGAAAATTTTGTGTGAATTTTGATTCGGAACGAAAAGAACTGCACATGTCTATAAAAAAGACATATTAATGTAAAGGTACTGTATGTATTAGGTGTCTTCTATTGCAGGAACCATTCATCAGATTTTTGGGGTGTCAAAAAAGGGGAAATCCAAAAGCAATTCTTAATATTTTTAAAACTACAGCTTTCATCAGAATAATAGCTAGTGCTCCTGCCATGAATATCCTTGTTCAGGCCTTCTGTTATGGGGTGACACAGGCTTCAGATAGAAGCAAATGCCCATTTAAAGTGATGTTAAAAGTTTGTGTCATACTTGGAACCCATCACACTATTATATTTTATGCAGATTTACCAAAACCATATAATATGAGGTCAAACCTTAAGAGGCCCTTGCACTACATGGTTTTGGTAAATCTGCAGAAAATCTAATAGTGTGTATGGGGCCTTACTTGCTCTGTTCAATGGTTTTGCACAGAGCAGCCCTTAACCTCCTCTTCTTGTGTCCCATGCTGGGGTTCCTGGCTTCTCCCCCCTTTGAGTACCCCCCTAGCAAGCTGCTTGCTGCAGGCTCCATCCCAAGCCACACTGGTCGTCTTTTGACACACATAGTGCGGCTCAGCCCCGCCCCACGCTTTCTCATCACTGGATTTAATTTACAGTAGCAGGTTGGCTCCTGATGCTCTCACAGTGTCCAGTGAGGAGGGAGATAGAGAGCAGCGCTGCACCAAGATAGGCTCAGGTAAGTATTAAGGGGGGGGGAGCTACACCCACTGTAAAAGATTTTTTTTTTTTTTAAAGCAGAGATTGCATTAGGGTAAAAATACAAACAGGAAACGCACACTGAGAAATTTTACGCAGCTATCACTGGGGCAAAGCATGTAGACAGAAAGTGGCAACAAAGAGGCTGCTGATCTGCAACAAAGGATTAAAAAACATAGCAATTGTTTGATATATAGTGCTAACCTCATACGAGCTGCTGGATTGTTTGGGTCCCTCTGCCCTACACCACTGATGGCCTACCCTGTACCTGACCATGGATAAGACAAACATTTCAATGGACTTTATTAACCCAAAAGCCACGAAAAGAAAAAGTTGGTCAAACACATGCAATAGCAAACAGTTTACAGCACAAAAATACACTTGGCAAAATGATGGTCTACTGACAAGCAAAAGGCACTGACTACTCTATTGGCCAATGGGACAATATCTATAACCCTGTGCTGCCGGTGTTGTGACCCTTCTAGTCTCTGGTGGAGTGCTCACCCTCCCTTCTGAGGATATTTTTAATCTCAATATGAAAAGGATACTTCCAGAATGTGAGAGTCAAAGCTATCTTCAGAAAAATAGGAAGCCATAGCCCACGGAATGGGCAACACAAAATGTAATTGACCAAGAAGCCTGGGTCTCAGAAATCCCTTGGTGGCCAGCAAAAGGTCTCATCCTTCTTGAGCTGGTTTGCTGTAGCAGCACTAGACAGTCTTCTACAGTGAAGGTCAGGAACAGCCACTGACTCTCTCCAGATCAGGATCAGCTTCAGTCTCCCACCATATCTCAGCTGCAGTCTCTGACTGCAGGATCAGGAACAGCAGGGTCCACACACAGCAGCTCTTTATAACAGTCTGCTCTCCTCCTGCAGCACAGCAGCCAGGTCACCCCAATACAACAGCATGTGGCTCAGGCACACGCAGCATTTCAGCAGCTCTTTAATTCCAGCAGAATGGCTGAACTGGCCAAATTTCAATCAGGGTGTAGGCTCCCCTGCTCGACAGAAGATCATTTAATCGATTTTATCCACTGTTCAGCAACTGCAGCCAATCGGCTGCAGCCACCGACTCACGTATTTTGACAGCGGTTCACATTCCTGTCAAAATACAATGTCCCGGCTCAGGTATTCTGTCAACCACCCCATTTGTGTGGATGGAAGAATCTGTTTTTTCATTCAGGCCTGTGTCTTTTGAATCAGACTGGAGTTCAACTTTAAAGTGGGGTGGACTCAGTCAACCAATTATTAAAGTAGACACAGACAAAAAAATATTTTGGACCTCTGCTTAAGGGGATCAGTTAATGAACTACTAAGTAGTTCAATGGGCTTCAAAAGCTGAGACAAATGTGTTAATAGTAGTTTCTATTTATTTAGTGGTGGCCTTTCATAAGTAACCACATTACGACAGTCAACTGGTTCATTTTTGATACATGACTCCTGAAAAAACTTCTGCTTGTTAAATAGCTCAGCTCCAACTGGAAAAATTTGATCATTTTATATTTCCCTGACGCTTCAGAGAATGGTGGGTAAGATAACACGTAACAAAAACAATTTTCCAATAGTTGGCCTTTATGTGCCAGTATTTAAAAAAGAATTATACTAACAGAGGAAACAAAATATAGATGTTCACTAATGCTAACTTGTGATAAGCACAAATTTAATCTTCATATTACAGGCATATATTTTCTAAAAAAAAAAAAAAAAAAAGAAAAGACAAATGTAATAAATTTTTCCTTCTATTTTTGAGACTGAGAATGGTTGTGCTAATCAGCTAAAAAAAAAATACAAAATACAATGGCTGAACGTGCCTGGAATTTGGAGTTTCTATGCTGATTAACCTGGCATGCACATCTTCCCTTTTTTACGGCATATTAAGTTGACTATGGAGCACAAAGAATTAAAGTAAGTACAGCAAAGTAGAATGTGCAAGGTTCTAAATAGACACAAGAGCTGAGAAAGCATCATCATCTTGAAGGAAGCTAATTTGCCACACAAGCAATCTACCCCAAGGTTCAAAATATATGACTTAAGCCCCATACACACGCTCGGATTATCCGAGGACCAGGTCCGTTGGATCATGTCCGTCGTACTTTGTCCGATGTTGGTTTTGCGTACACACGGTCGGACAAAGTTGTCGGAAAATCCGATCATTCTGAACGTGGTGACGTTTGTTGCCTACGACGGGACTACGTAGAGGCTAGTAGCCAATAGCTTTGGTCTTGTAATGTGATCTGAGCATGCGTAGCACTTTGTCCGTCGGAATTCGCTACACACGATCGGATTTGGTGTTATCGGACTTTGTTGTAAAAAAATCTATCCAGCAGGAGATAGGACTTTGTCCGTCGGACAATCCGATGGAAACTGTCCGATGGTGCCTACACACGGTCGGAATTTCCGACAACATTGTCCGATAGGACAGAATCCATCGGAAAATTTGACCGTGTGTATGGGGCTTTAGTATCATTTACAAATGAAACTCAATATAAACTTCCAGAGGTTTCATAGTTAGGTTTAACCGCTTCCCGACCAGCGCACGACGATGTACGTCGGCAGAATGGCACAGACAGGCATAAGGGCGTACAGGTACGTCCCTTTAAATTTGCCACCATGCCATCGCGTGCGCGCGCCGGTCGGGACCTCCGTTAGTCCGATCGCAGGTCTTGTGGACTCGATCGCCGCGGAGATACCTGCAATAGTCTCACGGGGAGGAAGAATGGGGAGATGCTATAGTAAGCAAGCATCTCCCCGTTCTGCCTAGCAACAGTGACACTGATCTCTGCTCCCTGTGAGTGGAGCAGAGATCAGTGATGTCTACAACACAGCCATGCCCCCTCACAGTTAGCAACACGCCCCTAGGACACACTTAACCCCTACACTGCCACCTAGTGGTTAACCCCTTCACTGCCAGTGTCATTTACACAGGAATCAGTGCATTTGTATAGCACTGATTGCTGTATAATTGACAATGGTCCCAAAAATTTGTCAAAAATGTCCGATGTGTCCGCCATAATATCGCAGTCACAATAAAAATCACTGATCGCCGCCATTACTAGTAAAAAAAAAAAAAAAAGATTAATAAAAATGCCATAAAACTATCCCCTATTTTGTACACGCTATAACTTTTGCGCAAACAAATCAATAATCACTTATTGTGATTTTTTTTTACCAAAAATATGTAGAAAAAAATGTATTGGCCTAAACTGAGGGAAAAATTTTTTTTTTTTTATAAATTTTTGGGGGATATGTATTATAGCTAAAAGTTAAAAATAATGCGTTTTCTTCAAAATTGACGCTCTTTTTTTTGTTTATAGCGCAAAAAATAAAAACCACAGGGGTGATCAAATACCACCAAAAGAAAGCTCTATTTGTGGGAAAAAAAGGACGTCAATTTTGTTTGGGAGCCACGTCGCAAGACCGCGCAATTGTCAGTTATAGCGACGCAGTACCGAATCACAAAAAGTGGTCTGGTCTTAAGCCAGCAAAATGGTCCGGTCTGAAAGTGGTTAAAAAAGATACAAGTCCATCAAGTTCAACCAATAAAATAAAAAATACACCGAGCTGGCCAGAACTAGATCTTGAGGGATTCCATCCCACATTTTCACAGCTCTTGCAGTGAAGAAGCCTTTCAGTATGTGGAGGTTAAATCTGTTTTCCTGCAGACATAAAGAGTGCCCCTTGTCCTCTGTAATGACTTTTAAGTGAATAACTCTACACCAAGTTAACTGTTTGGACCACCCATGTATTTATACAGGTTAATCAAATCTCCTCTTCTAAAAAGAGAATTCATTCTGTTCAGCTAATCTTTCCTCATAGCTGAGCTCCTCCAGTTTTGTTGCTCTTCTCTGCACTTTCTCCAGTTCCCGATATCGTTTTTAAGAACATTATGTAGCCCCTCTACCTAAAGGTAGGTGCTAGAGTAGGATTTTTCTAAGCACAGGGTTAAGATGTAGGTAAATTTAGCCAGGCCTGTGTTTCATTCTAGGTTTGGTTGTTTTGATTCGGGACTAGGAGTGTCTAGTATAGTGGGGG
The DNA here is from genome assembly GCA_028564925.1 of Lithobates sylvaticus. Lineage (NCBI taxonomy): Eukaryota > Metazoa > Chordata > Amphibia > Anura > Ranidae > Lithobates > Lithobates sylvaticus. The sequence continues at coordinate 66,756,574 of CM053030.1, forward strand.
GGTGTGGCCACCTGTACTTTGGCTCAGAGATGCCTCCTCTGCTTTCAGATAGATAGTTCTGGAAGAGGGGTTGGACTTAAGACCTGAGTGGCAGGCAGCTCATGTGAGAAGCAATGACCAATTATCCTTCGGTATTGGCAGGGGGCAGGCCTCCCATATAAGCTGGGGTCACATGCACCCAGGGAGGAGTTTTGGAAAGTAGGAACAGACAATGGAGTTCTAGGTTGCTGTTCCGGGCACCCCCATGCGGGTATGCGCCGAGCGCGGAGGAGGGATGGAGAAACCGTTAGAAGAAAGCTTAAGTTAAAGATCTTCATCCTCAAGGAAGTATCAAGATGCTGTGACTAGGGAACACAGAATTTACATGCTGGAGGAGATCTGGAAAGAAGAAGTAGCGGTCAAGCGGAGGAGAGTAGAGCAGCGTTCTGTGACCGGGGACACAGAACTATTATCCTCCTACAGAAAGGTCAGTGTAGAACACTGTGGCGGGGGAACACAGTGTTGAAAGTTTGGGCTGGCTGAAAGCAGCGTTCCGCTTCGCTGCTACGTGTCAGGTCCTCTTGTGGAGATATCAAGTCATCTCCGGCCTGGTTAGCACAATAGCAGTGCTTTCAAAAGACTGTGTGGCTGTCAGATTCTCTGGGCCATCGGGGAGAAGCAGTGCTTATGGCTCTCAGGGTCATATGGACAATCCCATTATAGTCCACAGGGATGAATTATTCAGAGTGACTCTTCTTTGTTCAAACGGAAGAAAGGAAAAGAAAGTTATGCAAAAGGATTTTTACAAGAAAGTAGAAGTAATAGTCTGCAGAAGAGTTGTTCAAGTGAAGGAGACTGGAGCTCAAGCAGTGTATTCAGTTTCATTTGCAAGGCCACGGCCACTGAATAAATACTTCCAATGCACAATGTGTTAAACACTATGGGCATCTCATATTCCCCTGCGTTTCAAGTTCAAGTAGCAACTCTTCAATAAAAGCAACTAAATTGTGAAATTGACTGTTCTTGAGTTATTCGATCGTAAGGAGGATGGCAGTAGGGTGATTGGCGGATCAGCAGCCCTTACGAGGGTACCGCTACAATTACATTTAGCAATTTAAAATATAAAGGGCATAAGAGGCATCCCTGGCAGGTTCTACTGGTGTTGGGTAAGAGCTTAGAAAGCATATTAGAGGTGTACACCTGAGTGGAAGGACAGTTTTAAAGAATTACTGTATAATAGCTGAAAGTATCAGTCCTGAAGCACCTGGAATGAGGTAGCTCCAGTGGATTCTATCCAATGCCTTCTATGAATCCAATGGCAAAAACAGAGAAGGCATCCAAGTTTGCTCAGTATAATGAGCCTCCTTGTGGCATATGGAGCCTGTCTAAGCTTAGGAAAAACTAGTTTGGAAAGGGTACACCAAAAGCAGGATCAGATCCATAAGACAATGAGCCAGCAGTTGAATGTATAGCTTCAGGTTGATACCGAAAAAGGAAGCTTTACTTTTTTAAGTGCAGCTTTTATTGCAAAAAGCAGGTCTTGAGCTCCAGATAAATAACTAAATGTCTAGTAGAGATGTAGCGGCCATAACCCTCGATGGGGCAGCCTTGACTTTTGGGCTTACCGGTTACCTCCGCTTGGCTTGTTCCTCCAGGTCTAGGGGTTCCCAGAGTTAGTACCCAACGACTTTGCATGCTGACACCATAAAAGTCCTTTTGAAATGTTTTTTATTTGCAGGGGTAACATCCAACAGACACAGTCCTGTGTGGTAACAGAGGGTAAGGGTGAAGAAAACTCAGGCACCTTGAACTGCTAAGTAATGAAAGTCTCTATTCACCAACCCAGAGAGTAGCCACTCGCAGCTGGGCGCTTCAAAGCTGAACAAATCTCTAGCCAGAGATTATGGCAGTCAGCACTTGAATTACGGAATTTGCAAAGTCTCTGACCTTGAATCAAAGTAACACTCAGAAACAAAACAGGAACCTTTCCTCAGTACCTGGAACATTATCCATCTCCTTGGCAGTATTGGGGAAGCTTGGATTCTCTAGTGTCCTTGACAACCCAGCAACCAGGCACTTCTTGGGATGCCAGCTTGTTGGCCCTCCTCCGAAGAGTCCTCCCCCGGTCGCTTACACGAGCTGCGGTGCCCCTCCAAGTTGAGAGCGCACCCGGACGCCTTGAATCCTCCCTCATTCACTGCGCCTCGGACCAGCCGGTTCCGAGACTCGGGAACAGATGGATCCTTGCCCCAGACCATGCACGTCTGTGGGGCTTGTCAAACCAACCATGTTCCGGGGCGGCACACGCTCCCATGACCGGGACCCCTCGCAGGGCTACCCCGGTCCTGATCCAGGAACAAGCAGCTATGGCCGAACAAACCCAGAACACGTGACTCCAGCATCTTAAGTACCCTTCTCCAGACTCCTCAGCGGGGCCAAAAGCACCCACCGATTGGCTTCGAGGAATGCCGGTACCCAAACGTCCAACCAGGCCTGGTTCTGAGCCTGTCATGTGTACCTCACCGCAAACATGATCAGGCAGAAACCCAACACAGCCCAGCCAAACTGATGCCAAAGCTTCCCTATCCAATTAACTCTCAGAACCCCTTTACTGTTCTGAGAGACAAAAATAAAAAAATTTACACATAGCGGACACCTTGAAAAGGTGTTACCGCTACAGAGACAATCACTCTGTGCCTGGGAGAAAGGAATCTGGGAGAATGCTATCACCAGCATGTTTCAGGCAGACGGAAGCATTTTATCAGTTTCCTCTCTCCTAACAATCCTTCAGATCATACATTGTACTTTTAAATCAGAAGGTGACAAGCAGGGACAGAGAGCCGATCTGTATAAGAAATGCTCAAACACCAGGGTTTACATTATTGTGCCATTGTATGCTGTCTTGAGATTAGATTAAAACTTTGGATGATCCCTGTACAAAGATGGTGTTGCCATTCAAATGTTAAAAATTTGCTTCACGCTATAGTGTCAATCTCCAGCTTTCAAGGGTTCATATAGATCCGGTTATTGATTCTACAATTTGCACCTGGCAGCAAGGATCATTTGGATGTTATTGTCCAATGCCCTGTACACACGATAGGATTTTCCGACAACAAAATCCATGTTTTTTTTCCGACGGATGTTGGCTCAAACTTGTCTTGCATACACACGGTCACACAACGTTGGTCCTAAATTCCGAACGTCAAGAACGCGGTGATGTACAACACGTACGATGAGCTGAGAAAAATGATCAGGATTTCCGACAACAGATTTTGTTGTTGGAAATTTTGAGAACCAGATCTCAAATTTTGTGTGTCGGAAATTCCGATGGAAAATGTCCGATGGAGCCTACACACGGTCAGAATTTCCGATAACAAACATTTTCTGTCGGAAAATCCTATCGTGTGTACAGGGCATTAGTCATGCACTTCACAAATCTGCCCCTTATGGAAGAGTGGCAAGAAGAAAGCTATTGCCATGAGAAGTCTTTTTAACCACTTCAGCCCCGGACCAATTGCCAGCCAAAGGACCAGGCCCCTTTTTGCGATTCGGCACTGCGTCGTTTTAACTGATATTGCGCGGTCGTGCGACGTGGCTCCCAAACAAAATTGGCGTCCTTTTTTTCCCACAAATAGAGCTTTCTTTTGGTGGTATTTGATCGCCCCTGCGTTTTTTATTTTTTGCGCTATAAACAAAAATAGAGCGAAAATGTTGAAAAAAATGCAATATTTTTTACTTTTTGCTATAAGAAATATCCCCAAAAAATATATAAAAAAACATTTTTTTTCCTCAGTTTGGGCCGATACGTATTCTTCTACATATTTTTGGTAAAAAAAATCGCAATTAGCGATTATTGATTGGTTTGCGCAAAAGTTATAGCGTTTACAAAATAGGGGATAGTTTTATAGCATTTTTATTAATATTTTACGTGGCTGTACGTGTGACGTCATTGATTGGCGTTCCCGATGACAGGGAACCGCCGATCACTGACAGTCAGTGTAGGAAGCGCGGGGAGAGGTTTGTTTACACAAACCTCTCCCCGTTCTTCAGCTCCGTAACCCGATCGCGGGACACCAGCGGCGATCGGGTCCGCTGGTCCCGCGGCCGGGGTCATGGAGCTCCCGACCGGGTCGCGAGCGCGCCGCTAGCGGCGCACGCGCGACCCACAGGCAGGCACATGCACGATCACGTACAGGTACGTGATTTTGCCTGCCCGTGCCATTTTGCCGACGTATATCGTCGTTAGGCGGTCGGGAAGCGGTTAAGTTTGCAAAAAGCCATGTGGGGGACCCAGCAAACATGTGTAAGAAGGTGCTCTGATCAGATGAGACCAAAATGTTACTTTTTGGCCTAAAAGCAAAATGCTATGTGAGGCAGAAAACTAACACTGCACATCACCCTGAACACACCATCCCCACTGTGAAACATGGTGGTGGCAGCATCATGTTGTGAGGATGCTTTTCTTCAGCAGGGACAGGGAAGCTGATCAGAGTTGATAAGAAGATGGATGGAGCCAAATACAGGGCAAACTTAGAATAAAACCTGTTCTGAAAAAGACTTGAGACTGGAGCGGAGGTTCACCTTCCAGCAGGACAACGACCCTAAACATACAGCCGGAGCTACAATGGAATGGTTTAGAACTTTAGATCAAAGCATATTCATGTGTTAGAATGGCCCATTTAAAGTCCAGACCTAAATCCAATTGAGAATCTGTGGAAAGACTTGAAAATTGCTGTTCACAGATGCTCTCCATTAAATCTGACAGAGCTTGAGCTATTTTGCAAAGACTGAGCAAACATTTCACTCTCTAGATGGGCAAAGGTGGTAGAGACATCCCCAAAAAGACTTGCAGCTGTAATTGCAGGGAAAGGTGGTTCTACAAAGTATTGACTCAGGGGGGCTGAATACAAATGCACACCACACTTTTCACATATTTGGTTGTAAAAAAAATTGAAAACCATTTATCATTTTCCTTCCACTTCACAACTATTTTTCACTTTGCGTTGGTCTATTACATAAAATCCCAATAAAATACTTTTACAATTTTGGTTGTAACATGACAAAAAGGGGTATGAATACTTTTTCAAGACTGTGTGTGTGTGTATATATATATATATATATATATATATATATATATATATATATATATAAAATTCTAGATCCACTTTAATACTTTTGACTCATCTAAGTGCATGCACCCCAGTATACTTTCATGGATTATTATGATAATCAGAATAATAATAGTGATATAGTCAATGATTAGGAAGCCTAGTTTTATTGCTGCTCTTCACTAGGACCATTTTCTTCCAATAAATAAACCAACAATGATGTTTTTATTTATGAATATAACCTTTCTCAGTTTCTTCTAACATCTGTCCTGTAAAGGCGGTTGGATGACCTCCAACCGCCTTTAAAATAGCAAAAAAATAAATAAAAATAATATAGCATATACAATTGCAACACAAATCATATTGTGTTTGCATGTTATTAAAAATGACCTTTTCCTTTCAATCTGCAGCTCTGTCATTTTCTATAAAATGCAATATGGCTACCTGGGGGCCTTGCGTACACCAATTGAATACAGAATGCCCCCCCCCCCCCCCCAAATATGTAATTCCCTGATGTGTGATTGGCTCACTGATTTTCCCAGAAGTCTGCACTAAGATACAAGTCAGATTTTTGGGCATTGCCTGCAATGAAATACTACCAAAGGGAAATCACATCTAAAGGGATGCAGACCCTGCAACTTTCCTCATTGGAGCCCTGCAGGTGCGGCAGCTGATTGATACCCCTTTATTCCTGATGCAAGCAGTGGCTTGGTTCTTGGTAGGAGTTATACAAGTATCAGAATGCCTTTATGGGTGAATGTCAGTCTGGAGGAGTGAGTGTTCCTAGGTAGGCTGCAATTCCATGAAGACCAGCCTAGGTAACGCCCACATGTGATGCTGAGACTTCATGATTGAAAGAACTGAAATCCAATCAATGAATGGGGCGGGCCAGGGACAGCGAGGCTAGGGAGGAAAGAGCTAGATGCCGCTAAACATCTTCCAGCCAATACATGAGACAGGCTCCATCTGACTTGATGCCAGTTCTAATGCACACTGTGAGAAACTCACAGTGTGCAGTGAAATCAGAGTAGGCATATTCAGTACAGAAGAGTAAACTGTACAACTCTGCAAGACTAAAGCTTGGGCTGGAGTTCAGTTTTAGTTACCAGAAGCCCATGATAAACAACCAGAAATCAGACTATGGCAGACTATGTGTATAAACAAAGTAAATTTAATTCTTCCAAATAAAATGACCCTTTCACCATTCCTTTTGCATTTCTGAGCATTGAAATCTACTCCTTTGGTAAAGCTGGTCTCTTGGATTACAATCTAATTGGCTATATATGGTAGTATAAGGGATTGATTAAGTAGGCCTTCACACTGCAAAGTTTTTAGTAAATCTAATGGTGGCCATACACACTTTGATAAACGATTGATTTATTTTCCGATAAACCTACCCTGATTATCTGTACAGTCTCCCCTGCGAGGAGATGCCAGTATGAGGCAGAAAGAGCCGATAAACGGCACTTCTGTATTTACTTGTGACCGGCTGTGATTGGACACATCCGATCACATGGGTAAAAAGGCACGTCATCGACTCTTTACAGAGATCGGGGTCGCAGGCGTGTGAGAGTGGCAAGACTGGGGAGACATCATATGCCGGCACCCCAGAACGGGAGGGAAACCCGCTCGCCGTCATTTTTACTATACGGCGGGCGGGAGGTAGTTAAGTTGGGCTCTATAAATCCAGCAGGAGAAGGGAAGAGGAATGACCCTTTCTTATGTCAGACCTCTCCCTTCTCTACCTCAACATCACAGTTCCAAAGAACAGTTCAAAAACAGTATCTGGTTCAATGCAAGTGACTCAACCTTTATGTCCTAAAAATGTAACTAGAGTCCTGGGTGTGAGCAGGGCCCTTATGACACCAGCAGGACCAATCTCCTAAGAGGAAATGGGTTGTAGTCTTTTTGAAAGAAGAAGGCCTTATGTCTTCAGCTAGCTCTGTGTTGGTGCACTTGATATCCTGTTGACAAAGTGAACAAGGTACATTCAGAGATGTCCTGGCAGGCAAGGCTGATGCTAAATGTGCTGGCAGTATCCAGGTAAACAAGGCGGATACTATAACTGCTCAGCAGGGTGTAAGTGTAACACAGGTTCTCCTACTTAGTTGAGGAGAGAAACAACACCGGTGTCTGCATGCAGTGTTCTGGCTTATGGAAAATCGAGCAAATGCCTACTCACCAATTGTGCGTCAGTAAGCCCAGGGAGAGGATGTCCTGGGATAGGTTCTTCAGATCGCCGACTGGCTACCTAACCACAGGAATGCCTCACGTCTTCAGGAGCGCCTAGAGATACACCAAAGGGTCCCCCTCTGGTGGGATGTCTGCGACCGGCCAAACTTTGAGCTATTGCAGGATAGGCATAGCGACCATTGGAGCTGTGGCAGAATCGTCACCCTGACCGAGAAGCAGCACTTCTTTCTGGTCTTCGCCTTGCCTTGTTGTGTCTGAGCGCTCCTAGGCAGCCTTCTGGTGTCTCCTTCCTCCTTAATCCCTGGGCATGCTGGGCTGTGTAGTTTGGTGCTAGGGAGTACATGTCCCAGAATTATTGGTTGCAATAGTCCTGCCTGGTGATTTGTTCACTCCCCCTGCCAATGAGTAAGCATTGGAGGGAGCAGAGCAAGCGGCTGGATGAATGAGCGCTGCTCACTGCGCTGTGGCGTGAGAAGGAGAGGGAGGGGGGAGAAATCTCCTGCAGCTATTGGCAGGCTTGCTCTCACTGCCAGCAAGCCTGTCTGTGTTAATCCCGGCAGCGGCCAGTGGGAGGTGCGGGGCCACGGGTGGGTTGAGCTACTATTATAAAGGTTCACTTAATAAGGTTAGAGTGCTACATTCAATTCAAACTGAACCAGCATAAACTGTAGCTTTCCTCACTAAATGAGCAGCCTAATGCCGCATACACATGACCGGACTTTCCGTCAGCAAAGGTCCGACGGTCTTTCCGACGGACTTTCGGCGGACTTCCGACGGACTTTCTGAACCAACGGACTTGGACACACACAATCACACCAAAGTCCGACGGAATTGAAAGTGATGACGTACGACCGGACTAGAATAAGGAAGTTCATAGCCAGTAGCCAATAGCTGCCCTAACGTCGGTTTTCGTCCGTGGGGCTAGCATACAGACGAGCAGATTTCTCGATAGGAACTGGGTCCGGCGCAAAAATTTGAAACATGTTCTACTTCTAAAGTCCGTCTGATTTTTGGAAAGCAAAGGTCCGATGAAGCCCACACACGATCGAATTGTCCGGTGAATTTGTTCCGTCGGACCTTTGCTGTCGGAAAGTCCAGTCGTGTGTATGCGGCATTAGGCAACAACAAGTTGGTACCAAATAAAGATAGTGGCTAAGTTGCCTAGAGTCACTTGGGATGAGATAGCTAGGCCTAGGCCTTTCTTTAAGCCTGAAAGATATAAATGGATGGTAGATTATGCCCGATATAAGAAAATTTTGGTGAAATCTCTAAAGTGAGTCTTCTGCTGGCTACATTGGGGCCCTTTGAAGACATTGGCATGCTTAGGGGACAAAGAAGGGAGTAGAGATGTCTCTGCAAACAGTATAGGGACAATGAACTGCTGAGAGCACTGATGAAGGGGTGGTCTGGCATAAGTTAATTCTTGGGGATATGGGGAAGACTATCTGTCATGAATTCTGGCCAGCATGACTGTAAATACGCAGCAGTTGGCAGATGGAAGGTGTCAATGAAGATGAAAGAGACAATAACAATCTGCCTGTTAGTTAGCATAGAGTCAACTGGCAAATCACTAAAAAGGACGGTAATCCACTCACTAGCCTCACTGTATTGACATAATCAGGCATTCTTTCCTAGGAAGGGGGGCCCTTTTAGGCTGTTGTTGACTTCCTGGTGGCTTCTGGCAATACACCGACGAATGATGGTTTCTGCGGGGCAGTAGAGAAACCTAATAGGAGTCCGTTGGGCTGGGTTCCTGGCAAATCCGGCAGTAGGCCCCTGAGCAGAACTAGATCATAGCAGGAAGTGACACACCAACTCTCGCTCAGTCCAGCGCGGTGCAGCTGACCTCTGAACTCTCCAGAACTGACAGGCTCTGGATCCAAAACAGCACAAAGTCTCTAATCGCACCCTTGGCTCAAGCTTTCTCTCCCAACAGGATCTTCCTCTGTGCACACACATGCAGTTCAGCTATCTTCCCACTCTCCACACTTTTCTGAGCTTTTATATTTATCTGCTCCCCCTCTGCCATTTTTCTAAGCTCAAGTGTAGTATCTGTTCTTATCAGTTTTTGGGTACAGAACGCCAGTTAGTAATTCCAGATATAATAAGGTGGGTACTGTGGAAGGTTTCCTATCCTTTTGGGTTGATTCTGGACTGGTTTGCCAGGCTAGTCCTTGGTTTATAGCAGAGCTCTGCCAAAAGTACTGATGCCTTTCCTGTGCTTTGCAGGAACACAGGATCACAACCTTCCCTTCTCACAGAACGGTGATCTGCCTTGTTTACATAAGCAGACCGGCGTTCTGCCTGTGTCCTGAATGATTGGCGGGACCCGGCGGACATCGCATCCACTGGACCTGCCGATTGGCTCGCGCTGTGTCCAATCACAGCCGGAGCGTACCATCGGCAATGCGTGTGCGCACCCCAGACCTGGAAGTACAGGATCACGTACAGGTACATGATCCTGCCCACCTTGCTGCCGTATATATACAGTATAGGGTCAGCAAGTGGTTAATATATTGTTTCCCTGTGCTGCTTCCCTCTTTAACACTACAGCCCAGCGGTATATATACGGCCATATTAAAGGAGAAGTAGGACCAAAGCTCTTTTGTCCCTACTTATCCTGGGGATCACAGGAGTGCACTTAGTTCTACACTCCTGTGGCCCATATTAAGCCAACAGTGAGCTATACTCTGCTCTCAGCTGATGTCATTGAGCCAGTTCAGCTCCTGGAGTGATTCAGACTTTAATGTCGGGATCCACCCAGATGCCTGGAACTGTAACTGGCTCAGCCTCTCAGCGAGCCTCTGGGAGACTGAGCCAGCCGCTCCTGCCCCCTGCACAGCCCAGAGCTCCAGTGAGTGGTGGAGGGCAAAACTCAAGACCCACCTCTTCTAGAAGTTCGACAACCAAATGTCAATACAGCGCCTTGAGGCGATTCAGTTCGCATTGTAGCGCTATACAAGTTATTCATTCATTCATTCATTCATTATCTCTCTGCTCATTAAAGACAGAGAACTGAGCGATCCATGGTCTTTGATCGCTCAGTTCTCGGTCTTTGAGGTGGCGGGGGACAGATTTTAGCATCAAACTGATGCTGCATCCAGCTACATGTGTATGTATAGTAGTTTTTTTTTTAACTCCCATTCTTTTTTTTTTTTATGAATACAAAGCTGCATTAATTTGCACCTGTTATATCCAGTTTAGCTTTACCGTCACCTTTTCTATTAACTCCAATGCATTGTCCCAAAGCATTTAGATTTTTTGTGAGATTTCAGCAATGTGAAAACTCTCAGTTTTGCTCATCCCTTCTCAAAAAACCAAGGTGACTATGGCACAGAGACCCTCCATCCAATACGCACAAATTAAACCTAAACTTCATGCCAAACTCCGAAAACGTCCCCAGGAATTCCATATAAAAAAACCTGATATAAATACTGATGTCAGAATTTATTGAGTAGAACATTTTTAGTATGTGTTTCATTTTCGTTTACAGCCAACGCTGCGTGCGCTCGTCTAAACCTGACAGGATGAAGCAGTAAAGCGCTTTTATTAATGAGTATATTTTCGAGAAAGAACAAACACCAGGGCTTCTTCTACAGGAAGTTAACTGTCCGCAGGTCTTGTTCTGATTACCGTCTTTGAGAAGCAAGGGTCATTTTAAATCAGCTCATTTTCTCCCACTAAGTATTTAATTACAGGTCGTGGCACAGGGGCGATTGTTCCAGAATCAGATTCACGTGGATAGAAATTAAATCTAATCAATTTACAAAGATTTGTTTGCAGGAATTATTTTATATAATATAAGGAGTATACTGGTTTCGTGTTAGATGCTTTTTTCCCATTTCTGCGTTCAGCATTTCTTAGAAAACTGTATCGAAATGCAAATTTCTAACAGACTTGTTCTGCGCTTTTTGTATATTTATTTTCTTTAGGATGAAAGGATCTTGGCTGCACATAAAATGCTGTTGATGGCTGGGGGCAAGTGACTGAACAGTAGCATTATGTGTAATTACAAGGTAGGATAAAACAAAACAGAATTCCCCATTGGTTGTGTACATAGTCTGTAGTAGTACACAATGTTGTAACTGGAGTTTCTTGATAATTAAAGCAAACCTGTCATGAGAGCAATATAATGAATTAATTCTAAAAATTCTGATTGCCTGGATATTATACGGACACCTCCAGTTTTAATGCTGTTCGAGTCAAATATACAGACCAGATAAGCTAATCAGAGAAAAGTTATAATGTTTCTAAACTCAAATTATTGCACCTTATTAGTTCTATGATGTTTTGGCTTATTACATTTTTTTTTTAACTATTATGCCCCATACACACGGTCGGATTTTCCGACAGAAAATGTCCTATCGGACAATGTTGTCGGAAATTCCGACCGTGTGTAGGCTCCATCTGACTTTTTCCGTCGGATTTTCCGAAGGACAAAGTTTTATCTTCTGCTCTCAAATTTTCCGACAACAAAGTCCTGTCGGACTTTTTCCGATCGTGTGTAGCGAATTCCGACGGACAAAGTGCCACGCATGCTCAGATCACATTACAAGACCAAAGCTATTGGCTACTAGCCTCTACGTAGTCCCGTCGTACGCAACGAACGTCACCACGTTCAGGATGATCGGATTTTCCGACAACTTTGTCCGACCGTGTGTATGCAACACCAGTGTCTTTATTTTATGAAGAGAAGTGAGAACAGAAAGTGATTATTCATCACAGTAACAATATGTAGAGTCATATAAGCATAACAGTAAGGGCTCACATTTGCTTCTGCTTTAACACACATTAATGGCTAGTTTACACTTGCTTCAAAACAAGGCTTCGGACACGCTTTGTTAAAGCTCTTTGAACGCTAGTCAAAGCTCCTGTCACTAAATAAAATGGTTAGCTTACAGTCCTGTTTACACCTTGTTTTTGCTTTGCTTCGGGTTCACTTCAGAAATTATACCCCATTTAGCTTTAGTGGTGCTTCAAAGCATCTTCAAAGCCTCTATAGAAGTCTATGGCAAACCTCGCTTGATACCCCACTGAAGTCCGACTGGAGCCTCATCGAAGCCCCTCCGGAGCCTCATCAAAGCCCCATGAAGCCTCATCAAAGCCCCATGAAACCCCACCAAAGGCCCACCAATGCCCCACCAAAGGCTCATCGAAGCCCCATCAAAGCTCCACCAAAGCCTCAGCTAATCCTCCACCAAAGCCTCATCGAAGCCTCATCGAAGCACCAAGCAAAAGCAAGGTGTAAACAGGGCTGTAAGCTAACCATTTTATTTAGTGACAGGAGCTTTGACTGGCATTCAGAGAGCTTTAACAAAGCATGTATGAAGCCATGTTTTGAAGCAAGTGTAAACTAGCCCTAAGTTATTAGTGATAACAGTAGACAGATCATTGATTAACAACGCATAACATAAGCAATGATATACGGGGTAAACTGGTTGGGTTAGGTATCAATTTGTCATGAGATACATGTTAGATTTGTTAGGTTGAAGAGAAGGGGCTGTAATAAGTGGAAGGGTTTGGATGATGGATGTACCACTAAAGAAGGGGCAGAACTGGAGAGATAAAGATTTTGGAGGGGTAAAGAGAAGGCTGACCAAAGCCCCCATCTGTAGAAGGAAGAGGTGGTCAGTTTGGCTTTGGCGAAAGAGAACTCCAATTGAAAGTGGTTGTTCAGCAGTTGGATGGTGTCTGAGATTGTAGGAGGGTTTGGTGACCTCCATTTTTTCGCCAGGGCTAGGCGTGCAGCTATCAGGATGTTAGTTGCCAAAACTTTGGAGTGTCCAGGCCATGTAGCGATTAATAGTCCCAAAAGAAGATCCAGTGGGGTCATAGGTAGGGAGATGTTGCATGTGGTAAAGATGAGGTTAGATATTTCTTGCTAGTAGTTTTTGATGATAGGACAATCCCACCGACTTATTAGATTTTTTTCATCAGGCTTTTTTCTTACATTTTTACCTAGTGATCCTGACATTTACACACTTCTTGTCAAAGGGTGACAATGCTCACTCACTGAATTGTATCTAAAAAGGAGCAGATTTCTGACCCTAGGCTGCTTTCCTGAATTGGAAAACAAACATCACCTTCTCTTCTCCCCTCCATTATATAGGTGAGGGATGTTATGTTAGTGGTTGTCAACTTATGAGCTAAAGGGGGCCTTAAATGTGGCCCATGAGAGGTGGGAAATAGGCCTGGAAATAAAACAAGAAAAAAATGTGTAAATTATTTTTTTTTTAAAGGGTATCTACACTTTTGTGGGGAAAAATAATATAGCGTATACAATTGCGACACAAGTCATATTGTTACTGAATGTTATTAACCATTTCAGCCCCGGAAGGTTTTACCCACCTTAATGACCAGGCCATTTTTTGCGATACGGTACTGCGTTACTTTAACTGACAATTGCGCGGTCGTGCAATGCTGTACCCAAATAAAATTGATGTCCTTTTTTTTCCACAAATGGAGCTTTATTTTATTTATTTTTGTAAATAGTATTTTTATTTGTTTCAAATGTAACACAACAATAAGGTAGCATTTCTTATCAATAACAAATTTCATCTGTATAACAAGACAATGAGAGGGTGGTTCTTTGTATATATAGCGGTTGTGGCTTAAAAACTGTTGCTCCTGAAAAGTTAGTGTCCGCTCGCGGTTCGGCCCAAGTTGGGCTTCATATTTAGGGGGGGAGGCCGGGGGTTCACCGCAGCAGCCAACTCTGAGGATGACTTCCCCTGAGCGCCACACCAAGCGAGGGGTGCCCTTCAGGGCCTCCATCAAACCTCCCTCAGCGCGTCGCTCGGGTCTGCTCCCCCCCCACCCCCGGACCACACACCGCCAGCACCATTGTACAGGGCACTCGCGCGTACACGCCTGGCCTCACCGCGAGCAGGCATCTTAACTGTGTGCGGACTGCTACCATCAGTCTTGTCTGGTTTAATCATTGTAATAGGCAACTATTGGAGAGAAATAGAAAAGTTACAGTGGGGGAAAGAAAATAGAGGTTGACAGAGACAAGGGGATAATGACCCCAGGTTCAGTCATGAGGATGGACTCAGGAAAGAGAGGGGAAAACTGGGATAGGTGGTGGGGAGAAGGGGGGGATGCAGAGTCTCACCTTTTGCTCCCAGAGGGTTTACCTCGCCGGCACCGGACCGCTAGCCGCTCGTTCGTCATGTAGTGAAGGAAGTAGTGACCTTCGCACAGTAGCTCATCGTCCGTGGCCCATGTCCCCTTCCTTGAGGGGTTAGCATCAGGTACTTTTTTGCGTCTTACCCTGGCCTATAGCCAAATCTGCTAATCGTAAAAGAAATTCATCTAGACTGGAGGGGATATGATTGTGAGTAGAGAAGTGATCTGTCCAGAGAGCCCATCTGGCCGTGTGTCTCTCTCCAGTGCCTTTACAGGTTGCAACCCATTCTTCCACTTCCCTGATCTGATTTGTCTTGCGCTTTCTTCCAGAAAATAGGGAGTAGCCATCTAGCGGCATCTAGTAGGTGAGGCAGTGCGTTTTTTTTTATAATGACTTATAGGCATGGAAGGAATGTGCAAGAGGAAGTAGACCGGAGAAAGGGGGATATCTATCCCCATAACTTCCTTAATCTGATTTTTAATATCTTCCCAGTATGGAGTGATTATGGGGCAATCCCACCATATGTGTAGGAGGGTTCCCCCGGCCTCCACATCCCCGCCAGCACCGGTCAGAGCTATTGGGGTACATTCGCGCTAAGTCTGCTGGCACTATGTACCAGCGTGATAACAATTTGTAATTTGTTTCTTGCATTTTGGAGTCTGCGGAGCTAGAATGTGTCATCTGGTACAGGTATGACAGCTGGGAACTCGTGAATTCCTGCCCCAGATCTTTTTCCCAAAGTCGTATACAGGCGGTTTGGAGGCCGAGGACCCCAACAGTTGATACATCTCTGACACCATCCATGGGACTGGTTCGTCTGCTATGAACAGGCCCTCAAAAGATGTGAGTGTCGTGAGATCTCTTATCGAGCCACTATTTGTCTCAAAAAAGTGGTGCAACTGCCTATACTTCCAGTAGTTCAATTGTGGTTTCCCGTTCTGTCTGCTAAGGAGTCATAGGGTATCAGTTTGCCGTTCCGCAGTAGTTTCCTACAACTAGCATTCCTGTCGTCGACCCATGTACCAAAGAAGTCTGCGTTTTCCCCAGGGGGGAACCAAAGGAAACCCCCAGTGGAGCCAGAGGTGACATAGGGGGGGCTAAGCTTCTTGTTCGGTTAAGTTTGTCCCACGCCCGGAGTGTCAGAAGTGTCAGAGGGTATGTGCTATCCGATAGCCCCCTGTGCTCCCTCAGGAGCCAGGGTGCATATGCTAGGTTTCTTCCGGCCATATACTTTTCCATTGTGACCCAAAGCTTGGTTTGGTCATGAAATTGCCAATTAAGCAATCTTTGGAGAGTTATAGCCTGGTAGTACCTCTGTAGGTCTGGGACCCCTAAGCCCCCGGAGCGTGTATAGTTCGATATCCCTTTGGTTTTGTTTTTTGTGTATACAGATACGGATGTTGGCCATGAGTGTCCCAAAAAACTCTATATATGTGGACATGCTACATTTTTGGCTGGGGATATGATGCAGAAGACAATATGAAATTAAGAACATGTTACATGAGGCTAGTAGAGATCAATGCTATTACCCTAATCAATGCTGAGGTCTGAGGGCCACACATATACCAAAGGACCGCACTCAGCCCTTGGGCCACAGGTTGGGTACCAGGGTGTTATGGGGTTCACAGAAAATAGTTGGGAAAGCTGATTATTTGAGATATCAGGACAGATAGAATTCTGTCAGGATCAGGCTGCAGTCGCTGTGTGGCCGACTTATGCATGGCTTCATCAATTTTTCAATCAATGTTTGTCAAGCCAGATGGTGTTTGCAGAGCCAATTACGGCTTGAATTTCAGCCAACTCACAGGAACCGGCCACAATTTGAACTGTACATAGATGGCTTAAAGGTACTGTATGTGGATTACATTTGCCTTGCCGGAAGGTCTGAAGATCTGTACATGAAGATGTATGCATGTATTCTGGAGAATGTCCAAAGAGAGCTGAATAGAAGCTGCAGCTGCTGGTCATGGCAAGAAGGATTGACTGAGTACAGAATAAGGTATCTGTGGCTGCTCTGAAAGGGTCAAAACCGTCTAGGAAGAGAAAAATCCATTGCAACGTACGATCATTGTGCTTATACAATGTCCTAGAACCAATTTAACGCTGTCCTAAAGACTACCAAGAAACCAGAGAAAGGCAAATGCTACATTAAATTGGTGTTTGGAAACTTAGAGTCTTTTTGCTTCCTTTGTAGGCCAAATCTGCTGCCATCTTTGATGGGTATCCTATATCCTTAACCCTCTCTCAACAATTTTAACCCTCAATAAAATTAAGGAAAGATTAAAGTGACTAGCACCCAACTAAAGGTAGAACTATGGGAAAAATAATTATTTTTTATTTTGGATAGAGCAAGAGAGGGTTATAACCCCTGTCAGATTTTTACTTCGCCATCCGTGTCCCATTGCAGAGATTTCCCTTCACTTTCTGTCCTATAGCCAAAACAGGAAGTGAGAGGAAATCCCAGCAAATTAAGTCCCCTTTGGATTTCCCCTTTATTACTTTTCTGGGGACAACCCACAATTTGGAATTTTATTTTACTTTCACTTTCAATGATAATGGTAAACAGGACAAATAGGGAGGGTGAATCTCCTTAATGGGGGCACAGACAGCAATAAAAACTGACAGGGGTATTAATCCCTCTCTATTAAGGTGACCAGATTTTTTAAATTAAATCCGGGGACATATTTTTTTATTAGTAATGGCGGCAATTAGCGACTCTCTGCCCGTCGGTGCTCCCACCCGCCTCACAGCCTGTCAAGTCTTACTCTCCGGTCCCCGGCTACTACTGGGTGGGGAGCAGAGGAAGATCACTCTGCCAGGGAAGGCAAGGAGATGGGCAGGTGGCTGGCCGGGACTTGAGCCAAGGCAGAAGAACATGCGAGCAGGAACGGAATGGGCATGCACCGAAACTGAAGAAATATTCTCTCCGCTCCAACCAGCACATGATCATCAGGAAAGGGCACAGGTAATGAAAAAAATACACCTCCACCCCCTAACCTAGTAGGAGCGGCAGAGCGGATTTCTTTTAATTATGCACTGACTGTCTTTGAAATTGCCCCAGCCCTTGTTCAAATCCAATCTGGGGACAAAACCGGGGACAGACTTGGTTCGGGGACAGTGTCCTCAATCCGGGGACTGTCCCCGGAAACCGGGGATGTCTGGTCACCCTACTCTCTATGCTATCCAAAACTAAAACAAACAGTTTTCCCTTTAGTTATACTTTAATCACCCCGCTTATTCAGGGGTTGGGGACATTGGCCCTTATCAAGGAGGGTCTGTCTGTCAACCTTCATGGCCCTCTTTTTGGCCTTCCTAATGCAAGAATGAGTGTATCCCCTCTCCCTGAATCTGCCATAGAAATCCCTAGACTCAATCACAAAATCTTGTTCTTGAGAGCAATTCCTTTTTATTCTGAGGAATTGGCCAACCGATATTCCGTGTATGAGTGATCTAGGATGATCACTTGTGGCCTGTAACAAAGTGTTTGCTGCAGTGGGTTTTCTGTAAGTTTTAGTTGTAATCATGCCATTCTGTACTCCTATAGTTAGATCAAGGAA
Source organism: Lithobates sylvaticus (assembly GCA_028564925.1). Taxonomy (NCBI): domain Eukaryota; kingdom Metazoa; phylum Chordata; class Amphibia; order Anura; family Ranidae; genus Lithobates; species Lithobates sylvaticus. Next base: position 66,774,540 of record CM053030.1, read on the forward strand.
GGGGAGAGTCTGAGAGTGAAAGGAAAAAGTAAGTTTGATGTTACTATCATTGATGTTGAGCTCCTCCATGAAAAGGGTAAAACTCCTAGCAGTTGCTGATATATCCAGCTAACTGCTTGTTAATTATAATCTGCAAAGGTAGAGCCTCTTATACCGCGTACACACGAGCGGACTTTCCCGCGGGATTGTCCGCTGGACTCGAGTCCGCCGGACAGTCCGATCGTGTGTGGGCCTTCGACTGACTTTTTTTCCCAAAAGTCCGGCGGACTAGGTTTTAAGTTTTGTTTTAAAATTGTCCGCTGGACTTGGCAGTCCGGCGGACAATACGGCCGTCTGTAGTATGGTCCGGCGGACCAAAAAGGACGCATGCTCAGTAGCAAGTATGTCACGGACTCTAGTCTAGTGTTCTAGTCCCGTCGTACGTGCTGTACGTCATTGCGTGAACCGCCGGACTTTTAGCGTGATCGTGTGTGGTCAAGTCCGTTCGCTTTCAAGTCCGGCGAAGCCCAGCTGGAAAGTCCGGCGGTTTGTCCACCAGACTAGGTTCGGCGGACAAAGTCCGATCGTGTGTACGCGGCATTAGTCATTTTTATCAAACCTGTTTCTTAACCTAAGAGGCAGGGAGGAAAGATCAGAGGAACTGAATTTATTCTCTCTTGAGAACAGGAGATAAAAGGGTCACTAAACCCAGTAATATCAAAATAGTTCATCTGCCCCCACAGTGCCCACAGCTTATAAATCTTTTTTTTTTTACATTCAAATATTGGCACTATATACCTTTCTGGATGATCTGTATACCACGGTTAATGATAAACTGCACAGTTTATGCAGTGCTGAGAGTTCAGGTAGGAGGAGATTTCCACTTCAGCCTGTATAAACACCCACATGTTTGATGTCAATATCATGTGACCTGGCTAGCTCTGAGAACAAGTAAATATTCTCTCCAGCATAAAAGACACAACTGAGCATGTGCAAGTTGGCTGTATTACCTGGCTTTCACCAAATAGACAGTGCAGGAGGGAAGGATCTGTGCATACAGGAAAAAACTGACTTTTTACACAATGCAGAAGATTAACCCCTTAAGTTCCACAGTGAGTATAACAAGTATTCTATTCTTTATATACATACTGATTTTACTGTTGTGGGTTTAGTACACTTTAACCGCTTAAGGACCGTCTCACGCCGATATACATCAGCAGAATGGCACGGCTGGGAACAACCACGTACCTGTACGCGGCCCTTTAAGAGCCCAGCCGTGGGTCGCGTGCTCGCGACCCGGTCCTGAGCTCCGTGGCCGCGGGACCAGCGGACCCGATCGCCGCTGGTGTCCCGCGATCGGGTCACAGAGCTGAAGAACAGGGAGAGGTCTGTGTAAACAAACCTCTCCCCGTGCTTCCTAGTGACGCTGTCACTGATCGGCTGTTCCTTGTCATCGGGAAAGCCGATCAGTGACGCAAAGCCACGCCCCCTACAGTAAAAAAAAAAACACACACACGCACTTAACTCCTCCCCGCCCCCTAGTGGTTAACTCCTTCACTGCCAGTGTCATTTACACAGGAATCAATTCATTTAAATAGCACTGATTGCTGTATAAATGACAATGGTCCCAAAAATGTGTCAAAAATGTCCGATGTGTCCGCCATAATGTCGCAGTCACAATAAAAATCGCTGATCGCCGCCATTACTAGTAAAAAAAAAAATATTAATAAAAATGCTATAAAACTATCCCCAATTTTGTAAACGCTATAACTTTTGCGCAAACCAATCAATAATCGCTAATTTTATTAAAATTTTTAATTTACCAAAAATATGTAGAAGAATACGTATCGGCCTAAACTGAGGAAAAAAAAAGTTTTTTTTATATATTTTTTGGGGATATTTATTATAGCAAAAAGTAAAAAATATTGAATTTTTTTCAAAATTGTCACTCTATTTTTGTTTATAGCGCAAAAAATAAAAACCGCAGAGGTGATCAAATACCACCAAAAGAAAGCTCTATTTGTGGGAAAAAAAGGACGCCAATTTTGTTTGGGAGCCAAGTCGCGCGACCGTGCAATTGTCAGTTAAAGCGACGCCGTGCCGAATCGCAAAAAGGGGCCTGGTCCTTTGGCTGCAAATTGGTCCGGGGCTTAAGTTGTTAAATGTACATAATATAACTGGATACTAACATTTATAGGTAAAGTTGATTCAGGGAATATCCGATTGCCTCTTGGGGGATCAGGAAGGATTTTTTCCCCTGCTGTAGAAAATTGGATCATGCTTTGCTGGGGTTCAACTGTGGGTATAGGATTGTGTATATAGGATTGTAAAAAGTTTTTTTTGGTTTGTTTTCCCCTTTTTATTGGTTGAACTAGGTGGGCCAGCCAGACTAACTATGTAACTATTTACTATAAACTATCAATTGCCCTGTCCCCCATGTAAAGGTGATGAAGAGAAGACATGTTCATAGTCCATACCAAGACAGCAGCCTAGGGTGACAACCAGAATTCCTTCTATAGATACAGTGGAGAAGAGACTTAGCCACCCAAGGACAAAAAGTGTGTTATTTGCAGGATAGCCAAGTGAAAATAAAGCAAAAGAAGCTTGCACACCAAGGACAAGTAAACTACAATATATAACTTTTTTGATTTTGTGTTTAGATACACTTTAATGTGCAAAAAAGGCTTGTTTAAACAGACATGCACGTTTTTAACACTACCTTTCTTTTGTATTGGTTTTAGTGAAGTTAACCACTTTTAATAATTAAAAACAAATTTTTAAGGAGATATATACAGCACATAAGACCACAATGAGGAATATTGTATTGGATATTGCAATTTATTTTCAAAAGAGGGAAATTTGGCAGCCATGTTGTATGACTGTACTAAGAAGATGTGGTAGTTAGTTCCATTGGTCCAGGGACTAAGAATTATGTATTGTGTTTTTATAAAGCTGTGCTATTTAACTTTGAGGAACCGATACTTCTTCATTCAGCCATGCATATGTAAATGTATTTTTTAAACCAATATAAAGAGAATTCAGAAATGGCTCTTTCATTTTCTATTTCATTTAGGTCGAAATGAAGGTTCAAGCATGAGGTCCAGAACCTGCAAAATGACATGTGACTATGGCTTAGACTGCGACATTAACGTTAAATAACACAAAATGAACTGGTTTATTACACTAAACCAGCCTGGAAGGCAGAATCGTCTGCATTGAGGTATAGGATCGTAAACAAAGAACTTACGAAAGAGGCTTCAAAGTGCAAAACTATAACACAGCCTCGAGATTGCTGAATGGAAGCCACAGAGCAGAACAAAGGACTGGGAATATAATTGGAGCTTTCCTGCATGGAGGCAGAAACATTTAGGTAATGATGGAAAGAAGCTGCAAAATAGAGGCAGAAGGAAGGCAGACACCCCCTACAGCTTCATTTATCTCATTCTCCAAGAGCCCAGGCCCGAAATGAGCGAGTGCAAGTCGTCGGCAGGTGCCGGTCATCTATAGGAAACTGTGCTGGAATTGATCCCAGCTGGTGTCATCTAATGTGTAGATGATGTAATGACAATTTAATAATGGTGTCATATCTATATTGCCTACTAATATGGAATAGCTCCAGCAGGTAAGACAGCCATTATCAGCTAAACCTTTCTCACTTCTATTCCTCTTTGCTAAATGTAGCAAGAACATTAAATAAAAAGTATTTAAAGAGACACTGTAAGTTTGTTGTAATTTTTAAGGTGATTTTTTTTAAACATTTTAAACATTTTATATCTGTTTGTTTCACAATCCTTATACAACCTTTATTTTATAAACATATGTATACATATGTAAACATTTAATGCATGACAAAGGATTCTCAGAGAACTGTGGATTAGTTAAGGAGCCAGCACAACAGATACTGCCTGCTTTCAGGCACAGTCTCTTTTAACTGAAACATCATATGCAGGGCCATCTTAAGAGCGTTATAGGCCCCCGGGCAATACATTGCACTGGGGCCCTGTCTACACGATCACGCACGAGAATAAAAATGCAAATTATCAATAAGGCTATATTTATTGGTACCTCCAACAAAATCATTGTTTAAAAATTAACACAACAATATAACACGAGTTTGATGGGCACAGTGGCAGCGTTTGATGGGCACAGTGGCAGCGTTTGATGGACATAGTGGCTGAGTTTAATGGGCACAGTGGCAGCGTTTGATGGGCACGGTGGCAGCTTTTGATGGGCACAGTGGCAGCTTTTGATGGGCACAGTGGCTGTGTTTGATGGGCACAGTGGCAGCGTTGATGGGCACAGTGGCAGCTTCGATGGGCACAGTGGCTGTTTAATGGGCAAAGTGGCTGTTTGATGGGCACAGTGGCCGCTTTTGAGGGGCACAGACAGTGGCTGTGTTTGATGCACAACTTGAACTTATTTAAGTAGACATTGTTAGACTTACTTGAGGCCACCGGCCTGGTGCAGTACAGTGTGTCACTCACAGCAGAAAGGCAGCGCCAGCTATCAAGGCATGGCAGTGGTGGGCGGAGCCTGTTCACTAGCCACTGGGGCAGCCGCGGTGCACTATGAATGCTGGGGCGGTCGCGGCCTCTGATTGACATCACTGGTTGCTAGCTAGATGCCGGCCGGCGAAGTGAGCAACCAGTGCAGTCAGTCAATTTAACCACTTACCGATCACTTACTGTATATATACATCATTTTTTTGAAGAGGGATATCTCGGTAACGGCAGCAGCTGCTGCCACAACCGAGGTATCCCTCTTCACAGTGAGCGGTCCCCTTTCCGATAATGGTGGTCTCTGCGGCTGCCCCCCCCCTCCCGCCGCTCTCCCGTGCCTTCTGCCGCTTACCGGAGCCGTCGGCAGCGGCGGAGGCGATCGTGTCCTTTCCCTGCCTGTGTATAGAGATGAGTGACGCTAAGATGTCCCCCACTCATCTCTATACCATAGGAGGGCGGAAGCGACGTCAAAACGTCACTTCCGCCCATATGTCTTAAAGGGGAATTTCCAAATGTCATTTTTTTAAATGACATTTTTTTTTTTTTTTTGCATTCAAGTCCAAATATGAGATCTGAGGACTTTTTGACCCCAGATCTCATATTTAAGAGGACCTGTCATGCTTTTTTCTATTACAAGGGATGTTTACATTCTCTATTTTTTTTTTTAAAACAGTGTAAAAAATAATAAAATTAAGTAAAATAAATAAGAAAAACCCCCCAAAAAAATTTCAAAACACCCCGTCCCGACGAGCTCGCGCGCAGAAGCGAGCGCATACGTGAGCAGCGCCCGCATATGAACACAGTAGTCAAACCACACATGTGATGTATCACCGCGATCGGTAGAGCGAGAGCAATAATTCTAGCCATAGACCTCCTCTGTAACTCAAAAAATGCAACCTGTAGAATTTTTTAAATGTCGCTTATGGAGATTTTTGAGGGTAAAAGTTTGACGCCATTCCACGAGCGGGCGCAATTTTGAAGCAGGACATGTTGGGTATCAATTTACTCGGCGTAAAATTATCTTTCACAATTCAAAAAAATTGGGCTAATTTTACTGTTGTCTTATTTTTTTATTCAAAAAATTGACTTTTTTCCAAAAAAAGTGCGCTTGTAAGACCGCTGCGCAAATACGGTGTAAAAAAAAAGTATTGCAATGACTGCCTTTTTATTCTCTAGGGTGTTAGAAAAAAAACAATATATAATGTTTGGGGGTTCTAAGTCATTTTCTAGCAAAAAAAAAAATGTTTTAATCATGTAAACACCTAAAATCCAAAACGAGGCTGGTTGCAGCACTGAGGACCAGCCCTGGATGGGGCCCTCCAGACAAGTGGGGCCCCTGGGCAACTGCCCAGCATGCCCAATGGCAAAAACGGCCCTGATCATATGCACTAGGGATGAGCCGAACACCCCCCGTTCGGTTCGCAACAGAACTTGCGGACAGGCAAAAAATTTGGCCAAACACACGAACACCATTAAAGTCTATGGGACACGAACATGAAAAATCTAAAGTGCTAATTTTAAAGGCTTATATGCAAGTTATTGCCATAAAAAGTGTTGCCAGGGGACATGTATCAATGCAAATGTTTTTTTTTTTTAAATGGCCGTTTTTTCAGGAGCAGTGATTTTAATAATGCTTAAAGTGAAACAAAAAAAATTAAATATTCCTTTAAATATCATGCCTGGGGGGTGTCCTTAGTCTGCTGTAAAGTAGCGCATCTTTCCCATTTTTTAGAACAGTACCACAGCAAAATGAAATTTCTAAAGGAAAAAATTTCATTTAAAACTGATCGCAAGTGTAATGTATTGCCGGTTCCCGTCAATATACATAAAAAATCATTGAAAAAAAATGGCGTGGGTCCCCCCCAGTCCATTTCCAGGCCCTTTGGGTCTGAATATTAAGGGGAACCCTGCACCAAAATTTAAAAAAAAATTCCGTGGGGGTCTCCCAAAATCCATACCAGGCCCTTCATGTCTGGTATGGAAATTAAGGGGAACCCTGCACCAAATAAAAAAAAATGGCGTAGGGGTCCCCCCAAAATCCACACCAGACCTGAAAGGTATGGTATGGATTGTAAGGGGAACCCCCCGAGCCAAAATGAAAATGGCGTGGGCCCCCCTCAAAATCCATACCAGATCCTTATCCGAGCATGCAACCTGGCAGGCCGCAGGAAAAGGGGGGGACAAGAGAGCGCCCCCCCTCTCCTGAACTGTACCAGGTCACATGCCATACCAGGTCCCCCCAAAACACCTTGTGCCCATGTTGATGGGGACAAGGGCCTCTTCCCCACAACCCTTGCCAGGTGGTTGTGGGGATCTGCAGGCGGGGGGGTTATCAGAATTTGGAAGCCCGCTTTAACAAGGAGACCCCCCCAGATCCCGCCCCCCATGTGAATGGCTATCGGGTACATTGTACCCCTACACATTCACCAAAAAAGTGTAAAGAAAGTAAAAATGACAGTAGACAGTTTGGGACAATTCCTTTATTATAAAAATAAAAATAAATGTCCCGCGATGTCCATTCATCTTCGATCACAGTGCCAATGACCAAAAAAATGGAAAAACTCTGCCTCGTAGGGAGGCTCCCGCCAACTGCAGCCTTTTTGCTTTGACAGCTGTTATATAGCTGAGGGCGGCCACCCGGTGACGTAAGCGGGTGACCCCGCCCCTTCTGATGCCATATGACGTCACGTAACGTCAGAGGGGGTGGGGTCTCCCATTAACATCACCGGGTGGCCCTCATCGAGGCAGAGTTGTGCTGTTTTTTTCTTTCCTTGGTCTGTCAGCGCTGTGATCAAAGATGGATGAACATGGCAGGACTTTTTTTTTTTTTAATAAAGGACAGTCCCAAACTATCTCCTGTCATTTTTACTTTTTTACACTTTTTTTGGTGAATGTGTAGGAGTACAATGTACCCGATACCCATTCACATAGGGGGGGCCGAGATCTGGGGATCCCTTTGTTAAAGGGGGATTCCAGATTCTGATAAGCCCCCTGCCCGCAGACCCCCTCAACCACCGAGCAAGGGTTGTGGGGAAGAGGCCCTTGTCCCCATCAACATGGGGGCAAGGTGTTTGGGGGGGCTCCAAAACACCCTCCCCATGTTGGGGGCATGTGGCCTGGTACAGTTCAGGAGGGAGGGGCGCTCTCTCGTCCCCCCATTTTCCTGCGCCATTTTTTTTATTTTGGCGCAGGGTTCACCTTAACATCCATACCAGACCAAAAGGGCCTTGTAATGGACTGGGTGGGACCCATGCCGTTTTTTAAAAATGATTTTTATCTATATTGCCGGGATACGGCAATACATTACAGCAGCGAGCAGTTTTAAATTAAATTATTTCCTTTACAAATGTAATTTTGCTGCTCTCATTCATAAAACTATGTACAGCTGCTATGTAAGCAGCCTAACATAGTGTGGGGTGTGGACTCCCCCTGTGGACTCCCCCTGAGCCATGATTGGGGGGCCTTTGGCCAATCATGGCTCTCACAGCAGAGCGCACTGTGATTGGCCAAAGCATGCATGTTAGGTGCATGCGTTGGCCAATCAGCAGCTGTCAATGCACTACGATCTCACAGTGCATTGGCGGTCTCGCCATTCATTATGGGGTGTTCAAATTTGCTTTGATAGATGTATATTATCCACTGATTTTTTCAGGTCCGTTATTGAGCTTAGCCCTCTGCTCTTACAGAGGGGGCTGGGCACTCAGTTGGAGAAAAATCCCTTTTCTGGGAAATACTAACCTAGATAGTCAGGATTTTTTTTCCACCACAAAGGCTGATCCCACCATATCCCTTGTGCTCTGGGCACATGCTATATCTCCCTGATATTGTTGCCCCTGGTCTCTGTGAACCTGCAGTATAATATGCTATAGTTGTGAATTTTATTATAGATCCTCTAAAACTGCCACCCCCCTGAGGAAGACTTAAGTAGTCGAAATGCGTTTGGGCTCTGGACCTGTGTAAAGGGGACCACCATGTCATTACGTCATATTTCCACTGTCATGAGTGTTGAAATGATATGATATCACATGATACATATTTTTATCAATTTGTGACTGTGTATGCTGTAAACTGCTCCCCAGACTTTATGGGGCTACTTTTAATGGTATCTCAATAAATATGTGATTTTTTTCTTTTATATACATTTTTTATATTTAGAGGGTTTTATAAAGTCCCCTTTATCCCCTTCTTTCCCCTTTGTGGGTTTAAATACTTGGCCCAGAGAAAAATTGTGATATCATCTGCCTGCCTCTCCACCTCTGCCAATCAGAGGAACCCTTGTGTCACCAAAAAGACCTTAAAAATCCGACAATTAATTAAGTTTTTTAACATAATGCATTTTTGTTCGTTGTGGAATGCTGCGTTCTTGTGTCTTAGTGGGTTACTGTAACAGCCCCAATAACACAAATTATATTTTAAGTCTTGACTTTATAATCAAGACTTAAAAGACTTTATAGACTTTATAATCAAGACTTAATAAAAAGAAAATCATGTACAAAACTGCTATATATTCCCTTTATAGCTAATGTTATCTTTTTTTTTTCAAGGCTAGAGGGCGATTCAGAGGCGATTCAGTTCGCAGTTGTAGCGCTATACAAATCATTCATTCATTCATTCATTCAAGGCTGAAAGACTAATTTGATCTTTAGCTCCTGTTTAAGATTTTGTGCAAAATGCAAATAGCAAAGATGTTTTGATTAGGGTTAGTAACAACAGACTCAGGGGAATCAGCAGTTACATAAAAGCTCTGTCTGACCAGAGGACAATTATACAATTGAGGAAATCAGACGATCATTGTTTATGCATTCTGTTATTCTGTACATACAATGTTTCCCCAAAAATAAGCCCTAGTCTGTTTTTCTGGGAGGGCTTCTCTCGGCTCCTCCCTTGGCAGTGCTCGGAGCGGGGCTGGCGTCAGCGGGGATCTTGGCCCCTCCCTCTGCAGTGCTCGGAGCGCAGCTGGCGTCAGCTGGGATTTTGGCCCCTCCCTCGGCAAAGCTCGGAGCGGGGCTGACGTCCGCAGAGATCTCTGCCCCTCCCTCGGCAGTGCTCGGAGCGGGGAAGAAGAGCTCCGGCGGGTCACGTGAGCACCCAGCGGCACTGTAAATAATATAGTATTTTCCACAATAAAGTTACAAAAGGAGACACACTGCACATTATATAATATTTTTACAAAACGGATTACATATTTTTACAATGACTTTAGGGTTTATTTTTGGGATTAAAGCTGTCATAATGATGACTCCTGATCTGACAGGGGGTGAGAAGACAGGGGACACAGGAACTTTTTGAAAACATTTTATTGTTTTCTTCCAGGTCTTTTAGAACATAGAGAGGTGTAAATGACACAGCACAAGCACTATGCTGTCTATCATGCTTTAAAGGATCAGGATATTTTTTTTCTCCAGAAGATACCATGACTGTATTTGAATAAATGTAGATTATTGTACATACCGTAAATAAATAAGACAGCCCCTGAAAATAAGCCCTAGTGTGTTTTTTGTAGCTACAATTAATATAAGACCCGGTCTTATTTTCAGGAAAACACGGTAATGGACAAATCTTCTTGCTTATATTCACATGAAGTAAATAATTCCTCAGACTAATTTGCCAATCCCTATTCAGGATTCCACATTGGGGCAGTGGTGGTGCGTCCATAATGGTGTACGGGCGCTGCCCCCTCCCCCCAGCCACCCCCTCTATCACCAATAGATATATTCATGCATTGCATGAATCTATCCATAGCTGGCGGTGCCACCCCCTATTCAGGCGCCCTGCCTTTTTTCAGGTGCCGGGTGCCTGAATTACAGCGCTGGGGGGTGTTTTTGAAGCACCATAGGCTCTAAAAGGTGTCAAAAAGGTAAACAGCGAGCACCATGCTTGGCGCTTGTAGTTCACCCAGCTGTGTTAGGAATGTGTGAAAATTTCTGTGTCCAGAAATACCATATTTATTTGATACCGGAAATTTATGCAGATATGTTCACATGATGTGTCCACTAAAATTTTTGTATGTTCTTGTTGATATGTATATTCAATAAAACCCTTTGTACAAGAAAAGCGAATGAATATTCGCTTTCCTAACACTGAACCGCCTCTCTGCCAATAAGGTGCTCGGGTCTGTTACCCGTCACCTTATTGGCTGCAATGACAGGAACTGGGATTGGGCTCCTATCAGGCATCCAATCATAGGAGAGGACGGGAGGAGAGGACGGGAGAAGACATTGAGGACATGAAAGGAGCATGGAGGACACCGCTCGCCGCCGTCACCTGCTGCCCCACCGAGACAGGGTAAGTGCTGGGCAGACGGCGGGTGGGGGGCACAGTGGCAGCATTTGATGTGCACAGTGGGAACATTTAAAGGGCACAGTGGGAGCATTTGATGGCACAGTGGCAGCATTTGATGGGCACAGTGGGAGAATTTGATGGCACAGTGGGAGCATTTGATGGGCACAGTGGCAGCATTTGATGGGCACAGTGGCAGTGGTTGATGGCACAGTGGCAGCGTTTGATGGGCACAGTGGCTGCGTTTAATGGGCACAGTGGCGGAGTATGATGGCACAGTGGCGGAGTTTGATGGCACAGTGGCAGAGTTTGATGGGCACAGTGAGGCTGCAATTGATGTTTTTTTTTCAGAATTTTTCAGTGTGTTTGCGCCCCCCTAAAAAATTTGAGCACCAGCCACCACTGCATTGGGGTCTATTATTTTTCATTAGTTTTGTGAATCCCAAAAGGTGTTTAAAAACTGATTTATCAATTATTTTTTATATAAAGTGAAAATAAACCCTTTACAGCCCAGGAAGCTGCCATCTTAGTCTCTGTTTGATCTGCAGTTGCCATGGTGCTGCACATCCTATCAACTATGGCACCAGTCATTTGATGGCTTAACAGATTTATTGAGAAGTAACTTATGCACACTAGTTACTTAACAGTTTTAATTAACCACTTGTCCACCGCCTTGCGTACATGTACTGCGGGACGGCCACTCTCCTGCTTGAAATCACGTACTGGCAACCAGATCCCGCTGTGATTGGACACCCGATGTCCGCCAGGACCCGCCGATCAATCCCGAGAGAAAACAAGGCAGATTCCCATTCTGTTAGTAAGGAAAACAGATATCTTGTATTTCTGCTAAGCAGGAACATAGATCTCTGTCTTCCCACAGTTAAAGCATCCCCCACACAGTTAGGAAGCACCCCCTAGGGACACATTTAACCCTATGATCGCCCCTGATGTTAACCCCTTCCCTGCCAGTGTCATTAGTACAGTGACAGTGCATATATTTTAGCACTGATCACTGTATTAGTGTCACTGGTCCCCAAAAAAGTGTCACTTAGTGTCCGATCTGTCCTCCGCAATGTCACAGTTCCACTATAATTTTTTTATTGGATATGTTTTATAGCAGAAAGTAAAAAAAATATATATATTTTTTCAAAATTGGTGGTCTTTTTTTGTTTATAAACAAAAAAATAAAAACCACAGAGGTGATCAAATACCACCAAAACAACGCTCTATTTGTAGGGAAAGAAAGGACATCAATTTTATTTGTGTACAGCGTCACATGACCACGCAATTGTCAGTTAAAATAATGCGTCACAGTATCGCAAAAAATGGCCTGGTCATGAAGAGAGGGGGTGGTGTGGTAAACCTTCCTCCAGGGCCGAAGTGGTTAAAAGCAGGAATTGAATGTAGCGGTTTTGGGAAACACTTAAATTGGTAGATTTAGTTCCTCTTTAAGTGCCAAAAAAAGTCTTATGCCCCGTACACACGGTCGGAAATTCCAACGGAAAATGTCCGATCGGACCATGTTGTCAGAAATTCCGGCCGTGTGTGGGCTCCGTCAGACTTTTTCCCGTCGGAATTTCCGACGGAAAAAATTTGAGATCCTGCTCTCAAATTTTCCGACAACAAAGTCCGATCAGACTTTTTCCAATCGTGTGTAGAGAATTCCGACGGACAAAGTGCCACGCATGCTCAGATCAAATTACGAGACCAAAGCTATTGGCTACTAGCCTCTACGTAGTTCCTTCGTATGCAACGAACGTCACCACGTTCAGAATGATCGGATTTTCCGACAACTTTGTCCGACCGTGTGTATGCAACACCAGTGTTGGACAAAATCCGTCGTAAAAAATCAGATTGTGGTCGGAATTTCCGACCGTGTGTATGGGGGCTTAGAAGCACCCCTAAGTAGAAATAAGAAAAAAACTCAATTGCAATCACATGTTCTACTGTGTATAGGAAGTCTCGGTTGATGTGTCCCGGTCGATGATTAAATATCTGCATGCTCCCACACACACTTGGTATCTGAGCTTGATTGGAATATTTCTTTGAGGATGAAAGGGGTTGTAAACCTCAGACATGAAATATGAACAAAGAATATTCCTCTATAGTGTGTGCTTGTCTCAATTAAGAGCACCAAGTGCCATTTCTGTCTGCTGCCTTGTTCCTGTTATCAGCATGAATTAGTTCTGACAAATTATCCTGACATCAAGAGAAAAAAGGTGATGGGAAGGATCTCAAGGTGATTGACTCCCTCAGCTGTTCCTGTGTGCTGTGTAAAGGGGGGGGGGGGGTGTCCCTTTCCTCCAATCAGCTCTCAGAGCTCTCCTCACTGAGATCTGCAGAGTGTAACCTCAGCTCTCTGCTCCTTTTTTTTCTGAACTCTCAGATGAACTGGGATTGTATTTTTTATTTTTTTGGGGTTGAACTAGATGGACTTGAGTCTTTTTTCAACCTGACTAACTATGTAACTATGTGGAAATGTTAACCCAGTATTTTTGCCCACCCATGAACTTTTTCACCTCTCCGTAGCCCTCTAATTTGGAATATATTCAGATCAAGCTATGTGCTCAACAATTGAAAGTCATTACATGATATTTTATCCTCACTTTGTAAGAACATTTATACACCAGCGGTTGTGCATTACATGCATGCACGATAGAGGTCTGACCCTGGATATTGAAGGATGTTTGACTTTTCATTTCAATGTATTCAACCACCAACTGAAGTAATAAGCATTTCACTAGATTATGACCACATATTGTTTGACAGATCTATAGATTTTACAATAGACCTTAGTACTTACCAGGCTCCCTGAAATTGATCTGTCTTTTAACTTGTTTTTAAAGTATATAATAAAATAATTGTTTTAGAAATATTCAGACTCCCTAACTAAATGGTGTAATGGTGGTGTTCTTCGAAAGACATGCGTCTATTATTGTCAACAAATTTTAGTTCAGGTGTATGGAAAATAGTTTTGTTGTGGGAGTTTTTTTATTTTAAAAAATCCTTTTGTAAAAAAATATATAAAATAATAAATAAAATTGCAACTTTTGAGTACTTGTCAGTCAATGTTGAAAAGGTAAAGTACACACTTTAAAGAGGACCTGAAAAATACAGAGGGCAAAGGACTAGTCAATACTATTGCCTGTGGTCTTCCTGCAGCTTTATTTTTTCTCCATTACTGTTTACCAATTACCATGCTTTGTTCTTCCCTGCTTCCCTGCGTAGAAGTGTTTTTTATCTTGGTAGAGGCAGGGCTTTGCTTTCTTATTTCTCAGCTTCTCCTCTGATGATTGAATATCTGATGACTGGTAGTGGAAAATTCAAAAAGCAGATGAGAGGTGAAGGAATACTAGATCTACAGAATGAATGAAGCAGAAGGGAGAAGAACCTTGCACTGTTGTTCCTCAGTAGAGATAAGCTTTGGCAACCTCCAAACTCTTCCCTATCCAAACTTGGGCTTTGTGCTATTTTCTAATACAATTAGCCGTGGGCTGGGTCTTTCCCCACCCTGAAACACACGTAAACAAAGGGGTGGGATGCTGGGGATGTCACTACCCTTTTATGGACACATATTCACATTTAGTCAATCACAGTAACCATCGATATGTTCGTTTACATTGACGGTCAATCAAGAAGTGCCCCCTTTGTTGGTCAGTGAAGAAAGACCCGTTGACGTCATTGGTTACTTATCTAAGAGGCAGACATTGCTAATTGTTCAATGAACCTCTAGTAACCTTTGAAGGAACCTACAGATTCCACAGAATCCTGGTTAAGAAAGGCTGTTCTATAGACTCCAAAGCACAGAATAAAAACTAGGGACATCTTATAAAGTTTGCCCATCATAAACTATATATGAATCCAAGGGACATTTAAACAATGTGTAGAGCAGTTTGCAGTATTCTTCAATATTTTTTGTCCACATCCTTGGACTCATGTCCAAACATATGCCTGTTTAATATTTCTATTGAAATGAGAGTAGCTGTGCATTTGGAAGACTATAGAAATTAACTATTTCTTCTTTTTCTGCAAGAAATAAATCACAATGGAAGACTTTGACTGATGATGACTCGTAAGATAAAAATAATCACATAATTAGATAATTGACTATATTATTATTATTATAATTTTTATACACGATTTATATAGTGCCAACCATTTATGCAGCACTTTACAACATAATATTGAAAATATTCTTTAAGAGGGATATGTGTGAACTCAGTTCAGAAAAAAAGGGCTTTATTTTATGCTAAATTAATTACT
Source organism: Lithobates sylvaticus (assembly GCA_028564925.1). NCBI lineage: Eukaryota > Metazoa > Chordata > Amphibia > Anura > Ranidae > Lithobates > Lithobates sylvaticus. The sequence continues at coordinate 66,789,560 of CM053030.1, forward strand.
TAAAAATCCAGGAAAAAACATTGTATATCTATGATTAATCACAGTGAGGTCAAGACCTGTGTCACGTACCTGGTGGAGATCGAGCTGGAGAGGGGGCTTCTCTTGTACCTCCTGTCCGACACCCCAGGTAGTGATGACAGGGAGTGAAGGACACCGAGTGGCACAAGGGCCGATGTAGTTGATGGCGCTGGCTGGACCTTGGCAGTTACCAGGTGGCTGAAGAGCGCTGAGCAGGCTCTGAGAGATGGAGCTCTGTATCGCTGGGTCAGTAGATGGAGGCATAGCCTGGACGTAAGCCAGGAGGTCATCAACAGCCAGAAAGAGCAGGTACCGAGACGAGAGGCAGAGGCAGAGACGGGACACAGGCCGGGTTCGGTACACAGACGGGCAGCAAGGTACCGGAACATCAGGCAGAAGCAGAGTCAAACACAAGCCGGGATCAGGTAGGCAGGCTGAGGTTAAGAAGAAGGTTTAGGTGAAGCCTGGTCAAGATACAGGAAGCGGGAACAGATCAGGTAAACAAGCACTAGCTGAAAGACAACTCAGCAATGTTCATGTGTCAGTGTTCAGTTTAAATAGGCTTCCATGGCGCCAATACATGCACGTGTGCACGCATTGGCGCGCACCTGTGTGCGCGCATTACCTGTGCGCACCCGCGCATGCGCCAATACAAGTCCCTCTTTGTACACACACTGGTGTGCCCGTGCTTGTGCGCAGATGCGCGTCTGTTAGCCAGACTTCTCTTACAACCTGGTTTAAAGGAGAGGTTCCCTTCTGAATGATAGGGCCAAGACAGATATTTCTTTTGTGTTTCACCCTCAATTTATAGTATCCCTATATTGCACCACTACCTGTGATAAAGCCCCTCCCCCATAAGTGGCTGTCTTTCAACCAATTTCTCGCTGATACATCGTAATAATTAATCTAAGCAAAAATAGCTCTGTTGTACATGTAAAGTATATCTAAAGCTATCTTTTTCCATTTTCGATAGAATAGGATATTGTTAAAACCCCACTTGTTTTCTTTTCTTGACATCTGTGTCTCAATGGGTGGATTATCTTTCACTTTCTGTCCTTTAGGCACAACAGGAAGTGAGGCAGAATCTCCTCAAAGTAAAGGGAATTCCCTCTTGTCACCAAAACAATTTCCCTATTGAAAATCCCCTCCATTCCTTGTCTGGGGACAACTCGAAATTCTAGATATTCCATTACTTTCAGTCCCAGTGAACAGTGGTCAACAAGACAAATTGATAGGGTGGCTCACACCAATGCCAACATCGGCAGCAATAAAAACCTTACGTGTTCTAAACTCGCAACACCAAAACAAAAACAAAAAATTATTTGGGTTTGAGATAAACTTTAAACCCACAATTTTTTTTTTTAAACTGAAAAAAAAAACAAAAAACATGTGAAACCAGAAGGGAGTTTAGCTCCCTAAATAGTTTTACAGATTTTCTATAAGAATTTCACATTTGAATATATAATAAACATTTTTAAGGAATGCATTCAATTCACACTGCATGGTAATGTTCAATTTAAAGCTACACACAAATGTGACTTGACAGTTGCCAGATACTGCTGTTTTGCCGAGCACTGTGACCCACGGTTTGCATTCTGCAGTCTCTCACATACATAAATTGTGATGTATCAAACTTATAGGACTAGGATGTTCTAATAATTAGCAATTACATTTAAACTTAACTGAAAAGTTTGAATTTGATTAGTCAGACAGAGTAGACTTTAGACATGTGCGCCGTCAAAAAATTTGTTTTGTTTAGTTCCGTTCCGTTCCGTTTCGTATTAGCCGTTAATGTGTATTTCGTAATTCGTGTCCTAAATTCAATTTGGATTCAAACGAAATACGAATTTTCGTTAGGATCGTTAACTTTTCATAACAATTACGGACGTTCATTATGATGAATTTATCATTATGAGGGGCTCCCACCATCCCTGTGCTGGGCTGACTTCCTGGGTTTTTAACTTCATCATAACGAATAATCATAATCGACTACCAGTACCAGTCTCCCACTCCCATATTAAAAAAGGTCATTTTCCCAACCCTCACTCAGCAGCAGAAGAAAACCTCTGATTGGTCAACAAAACACCAGTCACGTTTCCGTTGTAGCGGAATTTGGATCCGAAATTCATAAACAAAATTTTGTATTTTGTACAAAATTCGGAAGCATAGCAATTCGTATTTCGGATCCTCCCGAATTTACGGAAATTCGTACGAAACTAATCGCACATGTCTAGTAGACTTTATGCAGTGCATACTTTAACCCCCCTGTCGATAATCCCGAGTCTGGCTTGGGGTGGAACTTCAGTACCATAAGCAGTAACCCCGAGCCAGACTCGGTATTGCATTACAGGATACAGGGGGAAGTTACTTACCTTGTCCCCTGGATCCTGCGATGTCTCCCCGCTGTGTGTGCAAGCTCCTCCGCTCGATTCACACAGTGCCCCAGTGCCCCCGAGCTCCGTTCCATGCGACGTGGAGATCGGCGACAAATTCAAAAAAGTAAAAACACACAATACACATACAGTACTGTAATCTTACAGATTACAGTACTGTATAAAAAAATACACATCCCCTTTGTCTCTAGTGGTCTGTCCAGTGCCCTGCATGTAGTTTTATATTATAAATAAAATAAATTCTGCCTGGAATTTGGAGATTGTCCATAGCAACCAAGAAGTGTCCCTTTATGTCAAAAGTGGTTATAGACCAGCTAGAAAACAGCAATAATAAATTAGAATCACAATTCATCATCAAACACTAAATCTAATGACAGTGACAATTCTGCAACTGATCAAATTTCAGTGTTTTTGATTTGATTACATTATTGAATAATTTTTATAGTTATTTATTATATTATAATTTATGATTTTGTGTTTCAAACTTTATCATACCCGGGATGTCTACTAGACTCTGGTTTGGACAGATTTAAGTGAGTTATTCCTAAGAATTGCAGGCCTACAAAACGCCAAGTTTCCATGCAAAATAATTGTACCGCTTTTGGTACAAAATTCCTGACATAATCATACCGCCAGGGAGGTTAAAAAGCATACCTTCTCAAAACACATAAGAGAAGCTCTCTGATTTGTAGCTCACACATTTAGATAAAGCTAAACCAAACAAAATGTTCATTCTTTGCTCCGTTAATAAATATGGCACAATCATCTTGGCTATGTAACGCTCTTGTTTAGACTTCATAAATAAGTTCCACAACCCTTTCCTGGCTTATCAAACCTGGCTACAAACCATGTCATGTTCAACCTAATAATCCCTCCTTTTATCCAATAACAGTTTGATACGTTCTGATTAAAGACTGTCATTTTCACTTACTCTTCATAAAACGTTTCATTTGAAACTTGGTCAGGAAAAGCGAGAGAGAAAAAAATAAAATGTTTGAAAATTAAAGTCATGAATTAACATTTGATCTGTTTTAAATTAAGGAACATCTTTTTCTCTATAACCATTTACCAGCTTGCCCACTCTTTTTACCTTAGGTAGCCCTTAGCCTTGGTTTTGGTATTTTGTGCAGATGAAAAGTACAAAATACTTCCTTCTTGTAGCGTATAAATGAACCTATGTGCTCCACCTCCTCCTTCCGGCTCACCCCACATGGCAAATTATGTGGAAGCTCAGTGTGATTATCAAAGATGTGTGTAACCAGACATGACTATACTTCCGTTTTATACGCAGGAAGCATTCACATTTTTAACATATGGATTAAAACCTCAATGAGTTTTTTTGATACTCTATAATGAGAATGATATGGACAAAATTAATTTCAGCAGAACATTACAGATTTCATCATTGAAATTTTGCCAAAGAAGAATCTATTTTGGATTGAGGATGTTGGAGGTAGTATTTATGATAGCTCAATTTACTGTATTGATTGTTCTTTGAATTCATTTTTTTTCCTTTTTTTGCATATTGTGTACTATCATTTTATTTTCTTATTTTTTATATTTTACTGTATTTTCTCTCTGTGAAAAAATAAGGTAAATAATAAGGCTAATGAGGGACCATTTTTAACAGAACAGGCCCAGGATATTTGAAAGTATGTTCCAATATAGTGCATTATTTACTAAACTCCATGACCATGCAGCTTCACCCTGCTAGACAACTAGTCACCTGCAGCCACTTGTAGGCAGGTGCATGCTTTCCTCCAACCTGTAGATGACACTGTGACATTGTTACAGATGCAGAGGAGTTTGTTAAGGCACATGTCCTCTTATGTCAGTCTTCTCAGGGAAGACAGTTGTCCGATTGGACATAAATCCCCTGAGATCTCAGACAGCCATCTTGGCAGGGGACCTTATAAATAAGGTGACTGGAATAATTTTGGCATGCCTGGAGCAAATGGCAGATCAGGGGCAGGGAGAATATCCAAGCCCCTCTACACCAGCTGTTAAACTAGATGTTCCTGGGGCAGGGGAACAACTTGAGGGACCTACCTCAATAAGTCCCAGACTTAAATCCAAAATGATATCTTTAAGTACTGTTTTGTGGACACAAGGTCCAAGGTGACCACTAGAGGTGGGCTCAGGCGTGTTCGTAATCCTGGTCCCAACATACAGTGGTGTGAAAAAGTGTTTGCCCCCTTCCTCATTTCCTGTTCCTTTGCATGTTTGTCACACTTAAGTGTTTCGGAACATCAAACCAATTTAAACAATAGTCAAGGACAACACAAGTAAACACAAAATGCAATTTGTAAATGAAGGTGTTTATTATTAAAGGTGAAAAAAAATCCAAACCATCATGGCCCTGTGTGAAAAAGTGATTGCCCCCTAAACCTAATAACTGGTTGGGCCACCCTTAGCAGCAACAACTGCAACCAAGTGTTTGCGATAACGTGCAATGAGGCTTTTACAGCGTCCTGGAGGAATTTTGGCCCACTCATCTTTGCAGAATTGTCCTAATTCAGTTACATTAGAGGGTTTTCGAGCATGAACGGCCTTTTTAAGGTCATACCACAACATCTCAATAGGATTCAGGTCAGGACTTTGGCTAGGCCACTCCAAAGTCTTCATTTTGTTTTTCTTCAGCCATTCGGTGGTGGACTTGCTGGTGTGTTTAGGATCATTGTCCTGCTGCAGAACCCAAGTTCGTTTCAGCTTGAGTACACGAACAGATGGTCGGACATTCTCCTTCAGGATCTCTTGGTAGACAGCAGAATTCATAGTTCCTTTTATCACGGCAAGTCTTCCAGGTCCTGAAGCAGCAAAACAGCCCCAGACCATCACACTACCACCACCATATTTTACTGTTGGTATAATGTTTTTTCTGAAATGCAGTGTTCCTTCTACGCCAGATATACTTGGACACACACCTTCCAAAGAGTTCCACTTTTGTCTCATCGGTCCACAGAATGTTGTCCCAAAAGTCTTGGGGATCATCAAGATGTGTTGTGGAGAAATTGAGACGAGCTTTGATGTTCTTTTTGCTCAGCAGTGGTTTTCTCCTTGGAACTCTGCCATGCAGGCCATTTTTGCCCAGTCTTTTCCTGATGGTGGAGGCATGAACGCTGACCTTAACTGAGGCAAGTGAGGCCTGCAGTTCCTTGGACGTTGTTGTGGGGTCTTTTGTGACCTCTTGGATGAGTCGTCGCTGCGCTCTTGGGGTAATTTTGGGCGGCCGGCCACTCCTGGGAAGGTTCACCACTGTTCCATGTCTTCGCCATTTGTGGATAATGGCTCTCACTGTGGTTCGCTGGATTCCCAAAGCTTTGGAAATGGCTTTATAACCCTTTCCAGACTGATAGATCTCAATTACTTTCTTTCTCAATTGTTCCTGAATTTCTTTGGGTCTCGGCATGATGTGTAGCTTTTAAGGATCTTCTGGTGGACCTTACTGTGTCAAGCAGCTCCTATTTAAGTGATGCCTTGATTGTGAACAGGTGTGGCAATAATCAGGCCTGGGTGTGGCTAGAGAAATTGAACTCAGGTGTGGACAACCACAGTTATAGTATGTTTTAACAAGGGGGGCAATCACTTTTTCACACAGGGCCATGATGGTTTGGATTTTTTTTCACCTTTAATAATAAACACCTTCATTTACAAATTGCATTTTGTGTTTACTTGTGTTGTCCTTGACTATTGTTTAAATTGGTTTGATGTTCCGAAACACTTAAGTGTGACAAACATGCAAAGGAACAGGAAATAAGGAAGGGGGCAAACACTTTTTCACACCACTGTACCTGCCCGATCCCGCCAGGAACCTCGACACTGCATACAGCTAATCACAGGAAGTGAGACGTTTTCCAGTCCGCAGCTGCACGGCCCAGGAAATGTCTCAATGCCTGTGATTAGCGGTGTGCCGTGTCTGCTTTCTGGTGGAATCGGGCAGGTCAGTTGGGACTAGGATCTGGAACACGCCTGAGCCCATCTCTAGTGACCACCATGGACTAAACCTTCTACAAAAAACAGTTTGGTCAAGCCTCAATCCTGGATCTGCCAGTAACCTCCCTATCCTAGTAAAAGGAGGTCACCCCTCACTCTCACTTCCGGTTTTGCAATGGAGCAGGAAGTGAAGGGTAATCTGCTGAATGGGACACAGATGGAAAAAAAAGACAGTATTTTAAACCCTCTTGTACTCTATCCAAAATGAATTAAACATATAGTTCTATTTTAAAATACAATACTTGTAGTATCTTACTTTGTAAAGGGGTCAGTTTATTCAAAACTCAGATCTGAGTAATTGATGCTATTGGGTTATATTGTAAACCCTCTTGTACTCTATCCAAAATGAATTAAACATTTTCTCCTTAGTTCTATTTTAAAATACAATACAGGGGTCAGTTTATTCAAAACTCAGATCTGAGTAGTTGATGCTATTGGGTTAAAGCAAAATTGGGTCCACATACCAGCACTCCTGCTCTGCAATCTCTGCAAGTTCCCTTACCACCTCTAACTTCCTTGCCTAGCTTGTTCCAGGTTTTGCAATTTTACCATCTTGAATGGCCAGCTTAGGGCGACGTAACTCCCATGCATGAGCATGAGTGATAATTCATCCCAGTGCCAAGCAATGTCAATATTGTCCACTAAAGTGTGCATACAGCTCAAGTGTCCAATCTTTAGAAACTTGCTGGCAGGCTGGTAAGTAAAACAGAGCATTTTCTGCATAAAAAGTTTTCCTGCAAGCAAATTTCTTCCTTTCTATGATAAAGTTCCACTTTAAATTACCAACTAGCTTGCTACCATACTTAATATACAACTGTTGACTATACCAAAGTGAATAAAAGGTTGTGGAAATGATCAGTCATTCCAATTATTTTTGTATTGTGGCTAATTAGAGGTTGTGGGAAAGGTCATTCAGCACATACAGTTATTAAGTTTAATCAGATGCAATTTGGAGACTCAGATGGGTTAAAGATAAAACTTTATTGGGACCTGCCTGAGATGCCTAAACAATTACTGCACTATTCCAATATAAACAATCCAATCTAGGAGCCAGAAAACACTTACAGGGAATGCACAGTGGTTTTATACAGTTTTAAAAAAAAATTAGATAGAGATAAAAAAAAAAAATGATATTGTATTTTTATATGTAGCATACAGGTGGCACTCTTAGTGCCTTTTTAAATGCTTTCCCTACCTCTTGCTGAAAAAATTTCTTGTTAAAAATTTCTATCTCAAGTTGAAATTTACACAAATAAGTGAATGAGTCAGAACAATGAACCGCCACATTCTCTCTCTCTTTCTGCAGAAAAATATGTATAGGCTTCCATCACAAAAAAAAAACATATCTGAAGAAAGTAACTTCTGTTCTCTCTCTTTTTAGATACTCTATAATGGTCTTCAGGTGAAGTGCTGGCGCTTTGGCCAATCAGGAGACAGCGCTCATGATTGGTGCCTGCTTAAAGGGCTAGTTGATTCCTTGCTTGACAATTCAACAAAGAATTTCTGCACCTAAGGCGATTAGGTTAATATGAAAGTTAAGGTAGTTTTGGTGATTTTTAAGAGTGCAATGGTCATTAACGGCCCATGTATATCTACTTTGCAGGGAGGTCACTGTGCACTTGATCCTGTATCTGGTAAGTGATTAGCTCTTCTGGATAGGGTGCGCGCACATGGGCCTTCTGCCCTGCTGTGATTTGTTACAGCACAAGCTGATCAGGGGAGCCCGGCCAACAAATGGTCACCGGGACCTGCTGATCGGCTCCGTCATTCACTGAAGAGAGCTCTGTGTTGGAAACAGCACAGAGCACTGTACACTGACAGGCGATCTTGCTGTTTTTTTATTCCCTGAAAAAAACCCCCAGCAAGATCACTTAAAAGCAGCACATTACACATTGTTAGGCACACAGTTAACCTCTTGATTGCCCCTAGATGTTAACCCCTTCCCAGCCAGTGTCATTAGTACAGTATTAGCACTGATCACTGTATAAGTGTCACTATTGACGTCAGAGTCAGTTAGTGTACCCCCCCAGCCAGCGTTCGCTGGTGTCAGATTGCACGCCACAATATCAAAATCGCACTATAAGTCACTGATCACCGCCATTACTCGTATAGAAAAAAAAAAGTTCCAGTATATATACCATAGTTTGTAGATGCAATAAATTTGACGCAAACAAAATAATATACATTATTGAGATTTTTTTTTTTTTACCAAAGACATGCAGCATAATACATTTTGGCCTAAATTCATGAAGAAGTTTGATTTTTGAAAAAGAAAAATATGGATATGTTTTATAGCAGAAAGTAAAACAGATTTTTATCAAAATTTTCAGTCTTTTTTCATTTATATAATAAAAAATAAAAACCCAGTGGTGATCAAATACCACCAAAAGAAATGAATTAATTTCCGGTAGTTGGAGCGCAGGTGGAACGCAAACCAGAGTTCCCATTACTTTACATGCTGAATTTTGTCTACCTATATGTAAGTGCAATATTATTGGTTTTAAATATATCCTTTTTAATCACTACACTCTGAGAGCCCTCGTCTCTCTTCCTCCTTGCTTGTCTACTTTCATTGAGCTATATTAGAGCGCTGCAGCGCAGTTATATCCCTTTGAGAAATTCCCTACATGCATATTTGGGTGAATGTCAGCAGTGATCTGGATCCAACGGCATGGTGACCAGACTGTGATCTCTTGGGATTACCCCTCTTGTGCATATGACTCCCTGTAATAAGGGTCAACAGAGTCCGGTGAGTGTGCTGTGCATCTGCATGCTGGGGGAAAGGATAGCATTCTATCTGTGCTCACGGTGGATGTTTACTACACTGGGACTATTCTGGATTTTTTATGGACTACATATTTCACTTGTTGTTCAATGATTTTTTTCACTTTGAGTTTTTCACTTTGGTGGTGTTTAAAAAGCTGTATGTTAATGTATTGCATATATGTGCCATAACTGATTTTACATCACATTAAGAACCACGGTTATTTTATATATTTTGATGATTCGTGCAGGTGTTGTTACACTTTCTAACGTGCAGCTTTTTTAAATTAATAAATTAATTGATAAGGATGAAATTAAAGTAGAAAATCACTAATTTCGAATTTTTAAGCACTTCATTTGCACGGGTTTAGGAGCCTATTTTAGGTTCCATTGTTTTACCATCAAAATAAAGCCCTATTTGTGTTAAAAAAAATAATATACATTTTATTTGCCTACAGTGTTGCATGACTGCAAAATTGACAGTTAAAGTTGCGCAGTGCCGTATAGCGAAAAATGGCCTTGTCATGAAGGGAGTAAAACCTTCTGGAAGGCAAGTGGTTAAATGGCTCCTGAAGGTTACAAAAGCTCCTTTGAATTATCCTGGACCTGTTCTTGAGCCACAAATGACCCTTCATTATCCTCATTATTTAAAAAAAAAAAATTACCCGAAAAAAAAAAAACAGGCAGGATAAATGGAAGCAGTGGAGAACTGAGCAGCGGCCAAGTGCATGGACCACAAAGCCCTGGAGAAGGTTGTAAGGTAACTACCATAATGTGCAAGCATGTAGTGCATACTTACATATTAAGGTGAAAACCCACCCATTAAATAGTATTTTAGTTCTTCTTTATGATTACATAGTTACCTACATAGTTACATAGTTGGTGAGGCTGAAAAAAGACACCAGTCCATCCAGTTCAACCTATGATGTGTGTGTATGTGTTTATGTCAATAGTACATTGTATACTCCTGTATATTGTGGTCGTTAAGGTGCCCATCTCATATTTTTTTAACTATTGGCGCTCCCTGCTGAAACCACTGCTTGTGGAAGAGAATTCCACATCCTTACCACTCTGACAGTAAAGAACCCTCAATGCTTTTTAAGGTTAAACCGCTTCACTTCCTTTTTTAGTGAATGGACGTGTGTCTTTTTAAATTCTCTTTCACTGAAAAGTTTTTTCCCTATGCTAGGGTCATCAGTACGGTATTTGTATTTTGATATCATATCCCCTCTCAAGTGTTTCCTCTCCAGAGAGAATAAGTTCAATGCTTGTAGTCTTTCCCCATAACTGAGATTAGCCCCTTTATTAGCTTTGTTTTTAAATACAATAAAAAGAATGAAATTTGAACTTCTATGTCCAACGTGAATTAGATAAATAAATAAATAATCCCCTCCAAAATTTGTGAATAAAAATATAAATATATATATATATTAAAAAAAAAAAATTATATATATAATAAATAAATAAATAAATATATATATATATATATATATATATATATATATATATATATATATATATATATATATAAAAAGATTAGATCATATATATAGAGATAAATAAATATATTAGTAGTCCACGTCCATAATTTATGTGAATAAATAAATCAATCAATATTTAGTGTCCATAAATATGTGACTTGATGTAAAAAATAAATAAATAAATCAATGGTATGAAATAAATGACGGTAGATTTTCCAACAGTGAAAGTGAAAGAAAATGAAGCAAATAATTCTGTGCAGTTGATATGTTGTCAATTCTGAGCCATCCACCAGAGATTTCACCAATAGTGATGTTCGTCCCCTTTTGGGGGTGCACTCACCAGAAATGCAGATTTAAACAGCCTGTAATAATCCACAATATCGCCAACTCCAGATGCATAGAATTTTATAAGACTGCAGTCATCATCATCACTATCGTCAACTCCTCCAATGTCACCATATCAATTCTCCACATCTCAACATCAATCATCCAAAATTTGCAAGCATTGTTCATGTCATAGGAAAAAACATTGGCCACATAGCGTAATACTGTATAAAAAATCTATTTATTTAAACTTTTCCCCACAATTCAAACCCTCTGTTAATTCTGCGTACCATAAAAACAATCATTAGGGCAAATGTAAAACTATGTACTCTGCCTGATGCTGTCTCCCCGCCGGAAATCCGATAGACACAGTTCCGCTGTGAGCCACAGCGGCGTTCTTCCTGGTTTTCGGCTGCAGCCAATGTGCCCATCATATACAACCTCTGTGCCCAACATATGCTGCTTCTGTGCCCATCATATGCAGATTTTGTGCCCACAATATGCAGCTTCTGTGCCCACCATATGCAGCTTCTGTGCCCATAATATGCAGCCACTGGGACCCCCCCGCTTGCCATCAGACCGGCACTTACCCCATCCGGGTGACGGCAGTGAGCTGTGGGATGGGCAGGCAAAGACTCCTGCATCCTCCATGGTTCCCGTGCGTCTCCTCCTCCATTACCCAGCCAATCAGGTGACAGGTATTAGACCTGCACTCTCTGATTGGCTGAGAGGCGGTTCAGTGCTAGCAAAGCAAATATTCATTTGCTTTGCTAACACACCTGGGTGGGCTCGTAGCACGATGCTCTGCGCCACGAGTCCATCTTTTTTTAAGCCTATTAGAGCCTATGGCTCTAATCAGGTGCTTCAAAAATCCCCCCCCCCGCCACTGTTATTCGGGCGCCGGCGTCCGAAAAGGGGCCGGACGCCTGAATAGGGGGTGGCAGCGGCAGCCATGGATAGATTCATGCAATACGTGAATCTATCCATTTTACATATAGGGGTGGCTGGAGAGAGGGGGCGGCGCCCATGCACCCTTATGGACGCACTGCCACTGATTGCCAGTACGCCTCTGCACAGAACATCTGTGCATCCCAGGTGGCAGAAGACAACCCTTTGCATGAGCGTAAGGATCGTTTGTTGTGGTTGAGGCCTTAGGATTCAGCTCTTTTTTTGAATAAAAAGACCATACAGGGTTACATTATATGGATTTATTTATCTTTCATGTCGAATGTTATGGGATAACCTCACATTTGATATATACTTGCCATTCACCATGGAGTCTAAACATCTGATGCAGGATCACCTGTTCAATATTGGAGTCCATCTTCCATTCATTGCTCTCCGTATGGATGATTTCATTGAGGCCATTTCCTCACCAATGCCTGCTTGATCCATATGCTATACAGTACGTGTGTCCACCTTGTCTGGTAAGCGTACCAACCTTACTTTTTTCCGTTTGCACTTCATGATCAAGTATTTTTCAAGCTTCCTCACTATATTTGATATACTATTTATGGACTTCCTTTTACACCTTTATATCTCATACTGTCTACTCAAGATGGACTAATATGATTTATCTGTGTATTTTGATTATTTCACCCAAGTTTTCATTGTTTGCATTTATATGTTCACTTATTTACACACTTTGAGCGCTACATTATTTGTTTTATATACAGTATCTGGATAATTAAAATTCACCATTATAATGACATTTCCCATCCTTGCCGCCATTCCGAGCTGTGATGGATGTCCTCCTCCCCCTCCTCCCTCTGGTTAGGGGGCCTATAGCATACACCTAGTATTACTTTCCCCCTAGTTTCCTCCCTTTGTAGCTCTACCCACAAGGATTCTCCCTAGCACCATTAGTGATATCGTCCCTCACATTCACTTGCGCATCATCCTTGATATACAGACATACCCCTTCCCCATTTTTACCCTCCCTATCTCTGCAATATAGGGAATACCCCTGAATGGTTGCCAGACAATCATGAGAGCTGTCAATTCAAGTCTCTGAAATTACCACAAAATCAAAATCCTGCTCGTACATTAACAGCCCCAGTTCCCCCATCTTGTTAGCCAGACTTCTAGCATTGTTGTACAAGCCTCGTAATTTTGTCCGGTTGCATACTATTTCCTTGTTTCATTGCACAGTGGTGGCAGATTATTGCACAGTGGTGGCAGAGTATTGCACAGTGGTGGCAGAGTGTTGCACAGTGGTGGCAGTGTAGCTGTCACTGACCAGCGCGGTGGGCACTACACATCCAGCCCACAGCGCTGGTCCCATCTCCCCCCCTGCGCGCTTCTCCCCTCTCACTGTACCGATCGGTACAGAGAGGTGAGGGAGGAACCGGCGTCATGACGTGAAGCCGGTTTGTGTACATGTGATCGCTCCGTCAGTTGACGGAGCGATCACGTGGTAAACTGCCGCGGAACCCGGCGGTCACGGATGTTCCCGAGTGCGCGCCCCAGGGGACGCGCGGGAGCAAGTTTCTGGGAGGACGTCCGTAGGACGTCCACCCAGGATAAGCCGACCGCGCTGTAGCCGTCTTTTGACTATAGCGGGGTCGGCATGTGGTTAAAAGCCCCTCTAACTTTTCGACCATCTTCTATCCCAGCCGAGCTGCACCCTCCCCATTTAGGTGCAGCCCATCCCTGCTAAAGAGCCGGTAACCGACTAAGAAGTCAGCCCAGCTCTCTGGGAACCTGAACTCCTCCTTTCTACACCAGCTCCTCAGCCATTTGTTAATTTCCCAAATCTCCCGCTGCCTCTCTGGCGTGGTTCGAGGTACCGGTAGTATTTCTGAGAATACTACCTTGGAGGTCATATTACTCAATTTAGCTCCCAAATAGTTTTTCAGGACTCTCCATCTTCCTCTAACTTTGTCGTTGGTACCCATGTGTACCATGACAGCTGGGTCCTCCCCAGCCCCGCCTAATAATCTGTCCACCCAGTCCGCAATGTACCGACCCCGAGCGCACGGTAAACAACATACAGTTCGGCGCTTACGGTCTTTCTGACAGAATGTTCCCTCTGTGCTTCTAATAATTGAGTCCCCTACCACCAGAATCTGTCTTACCTTACCCTTAGCCTTGCTCCCGCCCTCGCTGGAGGAGTTCTTCCCCTGGCAGCTAGGGGTGTCGCTCTGCTCCAACAATGCTGGTCCTTGACTGGTTTCTCCAACATTACTCAACAGGGCATATGTGTTGGGATGTTCCAGCCTAGGAATGGCCTCCTTGCCCCTTTCCCCTCTACCCTTCCTGTCACCCAACTACTCTGCTCTGGTGTCTGCACCCTTGTATCTCCACCTGCCTATGTGCTGGCCCCTGCCATCACCTATCGGGTATGTTTCCAACTTTCTTTTAGTATGGAGATAAATATTGTATACATGATAAAGCATGTATACAGTATGAGCAGGCATTTGGAGGTGCCTGATTTCAGGGCCAGAGGCTACATAACAAGTATTTTGTATAGCCAATTTTGTAGGGAATAGGAAAAATTAGAACCCCCATGAATTTCTTTTTGCTGTCTGTGATCCTGCTTCATAGATTTACCCCTTTATTTGTCCTGATAACCATTGCCATCGAGACAGCAAGAGATGGGATATTAAACATTTTAGAGTTGTCACTGGAACAGGAGGACAAACGTCTAACAGGGAAATTCCTGAAAGTCCTGTTGTGAGGCAGAAAATAGGGAGACACAACAAAAACAAAAAAGACGGGGTTTAAACTTTATCTACTCTATCCAAGACAAAGAAAAAAAATTGGCAATACATACACTTTACATTTTCACTGACAACTGAAATTCTTCCTCCTATCCCAGGAAGCAATAATCCTCATCCTAATTTCACTGTGGGAAATCCTGAAATATGTATTTCATTTGTGAGCTGTGTAAATTTGACACATGTGCTGGAAATATTTTTTTTCCTTTAGATCTAAAATGGACATAGAGCTTGTTACAACATTCCATTTTAAACTTTTAACAGTCGCTTAGTTATTAAATGCAACAATGCAAGGGGCCAAGGAACAGCATCCTAAGGTTAAAGCCAAACTTCAGGTACACACAAAAAGTTAGAATACATATAAGTGAACTCTTATGCACGGACCAAGTCCACCGGAAAGTCTTTGCTATGCCGCGTACACACGTGCAGACTTTTGCCGGCGGACCTAGTCCAGCGGACAATCCGCCGGACTTTCCAGCTGGCTTCGCCGGACTTTCCGAGCGTGTGGACTTGCCCACACACGCGCGGACTTGCCCACACACGCGCGGACTTCTCCGGCTGATAATCCGCCGGCCAAAGTCCGCGGGACTTTTGAAAATGAACGGACTTGCCCACACACGGAGCAGTCCGTTCATTTAGAACGTAACTTCAGGTTACGTAGCTAGCGTAGGCAGTAAATGCCGCCGCGCTAGCTCCGTAACCTGGCATGGATTTAAAGGGACTCCCTACGCCGAAAAAAACGGCGTGGGGGTTCCCCCCAAATCCATGTCAGACCCTTATCCGAGCACGCAGCCTGGCCGGCCAGGAAAGGGGTGGGGACGAACGAGCGCCCCCCCCCCTCCTGAGCCATACCAGGCCGCGTGCCCTCAACATGGGGGGTGCCCCCACCCCAAAGCACCTTGTCCCCATGTTGATGAGGACAAGGGCCTCTTCCCGACAACCCTGGCCGTTGGTTGTCGGGGTCTGCGGGCGGGGGCTTATCGGAATCTGGGAGCCGCCTTCAATAAGGGGGCCCCCAGATCCCGGCCCCCCACCCTATGTGAATGAGTATGGGGTACGATGTACCCCTATCCATTCACCTAAGGTGTAAAATGTAAAGTAAAAAAACACCCACACTTTTGAAAAAATAGTTTATTGCACTGCTCCGGGGGTCTTCTTCCGTCTTGGGGGGTCTTCTCGCCGGACTCCTCCGCCATTTACCGAGCTCTTTTACCGAGCGGAGAAGTCCGGCTACCTTCTTCGTCGTCGCCGCCGTCGTCTGGGGGTCTCGATCCGCCTTCGGGGGTCTTCCGGGGGTCTCTTCTGTTCTTGCGGCGGTCGTCGTTTTCCGCGCCGCCGGCGCCTTCTTCTTCTTGTTCTTCTTGTTCTTCTTCTTCTTCTTCCGATGTTGACCCGTCGCTGTCTCTGCCCGGAATGCCAGAGCCGCGCTGCGCTGGGACTTATATAGGGACATGGGGACAGGGTCACATGCTCATGTCACATGGTGACCCCGCCCCCTTGCGATGTCACAGTCCCGGAGGATGCTGGGACTGTGACATTGCAAGGGGGCGGGGTCAAATCAAATATAATTACTTATAGGTTGTGCAAGGTTTACTGCAGTACAACATTTTTTATAGTTATATAATACTTTTTTTAAAAGCAGTCTACATTTAAGGCCAAAAAATAGATAAAGAGATTTGGTAGCTAAAGAGGGGCACTCCATCCAAATGAGTGTACATGCTCACAAGATCACATTAACAGCAGAGATGAGCTTGGGAATTCTCCAAACGTATCTCTAGCCAAACTCCTAACTCGTGCTTTTTTTTTTCCTCCAATGAGCTGCAGGCCAGGTCATTCCCACCGGGCAGCATATGTAAGTAAAGAGGGAGGCTATGGGGCAGGAAATGACCTGGCCCACAGCCCATTGGAGACAAAAAAAAAGAGCATGAGTTAGGAGTTTGTGTAGAGATGAGTATGGAGGATGTCTGAGCTTATCTTTAAAGCAGAGCTCCACCAATTCCCCTGCCCTGTTGTTTTTTTCACCTCCGCTTACCTTAACCACTTACCGCCCACCGTCATATGATGCCCACAAGGTGGATCTCCCATCCTGGGTGGACATCATATGACGTCCTCCTATTCCCGGCCGTCTAGGGGGCGCGCGCACCACCCGTGGCATCGCTCGGAATCCTGTATGCGTGCCCGGCGGTCGCGATGTCCGCCGGGCACCCGCGATTGCCCGGGAAAACAGCGGGACCGTGGAGCTGTGTGTGTAAACACACAGCTCCACGTCCTCTCACTGGAGAGGAGACCGATGATGTGTTCCAAGTACAGAGGAACACCGATCGGTCTCCTCCCCTTGTGAGTCCCCTCCCCCCACAGTTAGAATCACTCACATAGGGAACATATTAACCCCTGCAGCGCCCCCTAGTGTTAACCCCTTCCCTGCCAGTCACATTTACACAGTAATCATTTTATAGCAACGATCGCTGTGTAAATGTGAATGGTCTCAAAAATGTGTCAAAAGTGTCCGAAGTGTCCACCGCAAAGTCGCAGTCATGAAAAAAATCGCAGATCGCCGCCATTACTAGTAAAAAAAATAAAAAATAAAAATGCAATAAATCTATCCCCTATTTTGTAAACGCTATAACTTTTGCGCAAACCAATCAATAAACGCTTATTGCTTTTTTTTTTTTTTTACCAAAAATATGTAGAAGAATACGTATCGGCCTAAACTGAGTAAAAAATTTAGTTTTTTTTTTTGAAAAAAATGGGATATTTATTATAGCAAAAAGTAAAAAAATATTGTGTTTTTTCAAAATTGTCGCTCTTTTGTTTATGGCGCAAAAAATAAAAACCGCAGAGGTGATCAAATACCACCAAAAGAAAGCTCTATTTGTGGGAAAAAAAGGACGTCAATTTTGTTTGGGTGCAACGTCGCACGACCGCGCAATTGCCAGTTAAAACCGCAGTGCCGAATCGCAAAAAGTGCTCTGGTAAGGAAGGGGGTAAAATCGCCCAGGGCTGAAGCGGTTAAGGTGGTATCTGCACATTTCAGATACCCATCCAGCGATGTCATGCTAAGATCTTCTCAGGCCAGGCCACAGCTTTATCCCACACCACCATGTTCTTTCTGATGTCATTGAGAGGCCTGCCGGCTCTTCCAGGTTCAGTTGGCGGGCCTCCTGATGACGTGCCAATAGGCCGGCCCCCTTCCCCCTTTCTGAATGGAAGGCTATGCCTCCCAGGATATCTGACCTGCATTTCCTAGGGGGCAGTGTGCATGGCATTTACCTAAGATGACTGATATGCATGGTAATTTAGGCTAGACATTTTTACCTAAAAAAAGTAAAAAAATACAAAAATTATAATAAAAATATCTACAGAGAATGGAAGAAGCGGTGGAGTGGAGGAAAGTAGAGAAAGAGGGTGAAGGTTCGCTTTAATTGAGAGCTCTGTGTAAGGCAATAAAGTTCTAATTAACTCAGATCATCCCACTGTGCCACAGAAGGGGATTAGGAGAAGGGAAATGCAACTGTTTTTGTGTTGTTAACATTTTAGCGAAAATCTGAAAATTGCATTTAAAATGTCACCATTTTGGCAAAAGAAATTGTATTCAATAGGAAAGATGACATTTAAGTGGTTGGATGTGATTTAAAAGCAGTGTTAAACTCAAAAGCAAACATGTATTATATTGCAGCTTACAAATTTTATGGATGCAATCACTGCATTTGTTTTCTTACTTTACTTTCTTTCTACCATAGTGTGCCAGGTGTGCCAGGGCACACCCTAATCACTATGTGCAGTGCCGATTCCTCCTACTGCCCAGGCTCCCCCCCTTGTTGCCCCCCCCCCCCCCCGCAGTGCTGCTGGCTTCCCTCCGATCTCCTCTCTCCCCTGCTGCCGCAGGGGATGTTTCAGAATGGAGAGCAGGGGAAGGAGCTAGTAAATATGTAATTTACTGGCTCCTTCCTTTTCTTTCTATGCTTTCTACTATTTTCATCTTGTAATCCAGCCAGTAAGTCTGTTATTTTCCTCCCTTTGAAAATGCCAATAGCCTGGCTTTCAAGCTGGTCTAGTGGCTTTAGAACTTTTAAAGTTCTTGATCTGGATCAGGTCTGCAGATAATGAAGTTAAAAGTCTTCATATGAACACTTGTTGCAGGGGAATGACTCACTTTGGTTGATTTACTAAATCTGGAGAGTGCAAAACCTGGTCAGCTGTGCATAGAAACCAATCAGCTTCCAGTATTTTTTTTTATTAAAGATTAACTGAAAAAGCTGAAGTTAGTAGCTGATTGGCTACACTGCACAGCTGCACCAAATTTTGCACTCTACAGTTTTACTAAATCCACTCCAATGTATTGATGTAAAAGCTTTAGCATGACACCCAGGTAACAAGCATTTTCAGGAAGAGATATTTCTCTTAACCAGTGATGTAAGTAACTGAGTTAAAATAAACGGAGTTACATAACGCAGTTACTTTAGAGGGTAACGAGTAATCTAACTGATTACTTTTCCCCTCATGGTAACGCAGTTCCCATTACTTGGGTGGAGTTACCTCAATTACATCTACTGCCACTAGATGGCAGTAGTGTAATTCCGGTGCCCTGCCAAAAAAAGTTCCCATGCTGGATAAGGACCCCCTGTTGTGCGCAGGTGCAGTGCTTGCGCAGTACGAAGGACTACGGAGCTTACGAAAATTGCCGAATCTAAACAGCTCTGAGTGAACTCTACACCGCGCAGGCGCAGTTAACATGTAACTGTACAAGGCGATGCCGTACGCTCCCGATGCTCGTGCTACTCTGCAAGGGGCGTCTATCGTGTAACTAAGGGGTGGGTCTAGTATTACTGTAACCAAGGGGCGCATTTATTATTATTGTTATATATCGAGCTCTGCCCATTAATTTAACATTCGCCCTCTTCTGTAGCCATCCGCCCCTTACACAATATAATAATAATAGACCCGCCACTTTCTTTACACGCTATAACAGATCTGCCCCTTGGTTAGAGTAATAATAGAGCAGCCCCTTGGTTACACGATATATAATAATAATAATAAATGTGCCCCTTGGTTACAGTAATATTAGACCCGCCCCTTAGTTACACGTATAGAATATTAAAAAAAAAGTCACAGTTACTTTGCTGCGTAACTAATTACTTTTCCAATGTAGTAACTGAGTTACTAACGCAATTACTTTTTGGGAGAAGTAATTTGTAACCTAACTAATTACTTTTTTAAAGTAAAAAATAAACAAAAATGCAGCGCTAAGTGAAACAACTCATTCGGTAAAATGAGAATAGTGAAAATGTGATGGAAATGGCCCAATAACACAGAGCCAAATATGTAATGACAAAAGTGAAACGATCAAAAATCGTTCAAAATGCCCCAGTTGAAGCACGTTAGTGTGAAACATGTCGGGTACATAGCCTGCTGGCCTGATCTACCACGCTTTTTTAATACTGTGATGTTGGTACTCATCTTCATTGATGCTTTGTACTAAGAATAATTTTATATGACTTTTTATTTTGAATAAAAATTTTTTTACCGGAGTGACATGCTCCATGTGGAGGCTTTTTTTCTTTTCTTTTTTCTTTTTCTTCTCATACACTCATCTGTATGTGGGTGCCCATTGCCATCTTCTGAGTCAAAGTCGGTGAGATCCTACATCCTGATCGCATGGTTCATCATGTGTTATTGGGTGTATGCTGCGTTCCTGTATCTTCGGTGGAGGATTGATTGCTGCATAGTCGCATTCAACATCGTGTGCAGTCTGGTGCGTCTGGCATTCCATCACCCCCGTTGGAGGATCGATCGCAGCCAATATAACTTCAAGCTTGATCGACTCACCACCAAGGTGTGTGGGTCAACACCTTCGGGTAAGAGTACCCATTACTTTCTTTCCATACAGCCAGTGTTTTTTTTATATATTTCTACATGAAGGCTTATCGGGTGTTGTTTTGAAGATTTCTGCAATTTCATTCTATGCATTTACAGTCCCGTACTCCTTCCAGGAATTTTGCCCATCTATCATCTAGGATTGATTATTCATTGATGAAGGGACGCTTTTTTCCTTTATATGGTTGTGCCTGCACACAGGCTTTAATCTATTCAGGTGGATCCATTTTTTAGAACTTTGGACTTTTCACTTACTTCCATGGATTTTTCACTTTTGTCATTACATATTTGGCTCTGTGTTATTGGGACATTTCCATCACATTTTCACTATTCTCATTTTACCGAATGAGTTGTTTCACTTAGCGCTGCATTTTTTGTTTATTTTTTTTCTACACAATTGTATCATTGTTGATGCTGGCTGCTATTCACATTTTTGCACAATTTCTTTTTTTTTTCTTGGTAGCGCAATTATAACCTTATTTTGTACTTTTTTAAAGTAAGATTACCAACACTGCTCTTAACACCAATTTACTTTCAGATACATAACTCAAGATCCAATGGAAGCAAGGCAAAGACATTGTCTACCATTACTTGTGTTCTTGCTCCCTCTAGTGTTTAAAAAAAAAAACAACTCTTGAAAGAGAAGATTTTGTATACATAAATTGAAAAATCCATCATCACACAAAGTACACAAAGGTAAATATTAATATGAAAGACAGCAGAGAAAACAATGTGCTAAGCTAAACGAATTTAAAAAAAAAGTGCTAAGAGACCAAAAGAATGATAAAGAGCTTCATTTTGGAAAAAAACAAATAATTTGTGTGAATTTAATGAAAGTGGAAATCTGTTTTTTATTTTTAGTCCCCCCCTTACTGTGTTAAAAAACTAAACAAAAAAACAAAAACTTTCTAATTACACTCCCCTTCTACTATGCCAGCGAGTTCTTCAGGATGGGTGGTGAGAGTAACTTGAAGTCTCTATTTTGCTATTGCTTCCACTGACTTTGTTTTCTTAGTGGGATTACCAGCATATGTAACTCGCGCCTGCCTGTTTATTATAGCAAAAAGTAAAAAAATCTATTTTTTTTTTTCAAAATTGTCGCTCTTTTTTTGTTTATAGAGCAAAAAAATAAAATAAAACTTCTGTAACTCCATGAGGATGCGCATCAAGAAAAATGCTTAGAAGTTGAGCAGCTGACGTTCATCCGGTTTTCTCATCCACATCACATCCAGCCTCTTGGAACGTATGCCGGCTCCAGCATTACGAGCGGTGGTGCAGGTCACAATAACAGGCGAGCTGATTGTGTAGGTGCCTCACTGGCACCCACAAAATGTGAGTATTTTAACTACCGTATATACTCGAGTATAAGCCGAGTTTTTCAGCTAATTTTTTTGTGCTGAAAATGCCCCCCCTTGGCTTATACTCGAGTCAAGCACTTTTCTGCAGCAGAGAATGACATTTTCCGACCCGAATTTGGGGCCCCGTATCTTGGGGCCACTTGGTGCTAGGAACCCCACATTTGGTGTGCAAACCCAGTGGAACTAGCACTACAAAATATTCCTAGCACCAAGTGGCCCCGAGATACAGGGCCCCAAATTCGGTTCGGAAAATGTCATTGTCTGCTGCAGAAAAGTGCTTGACATTTTCCGAACCGACTTTGGGGCCCCATATTGGGTAGTGCAGTTATTTTGTAGTGCTAGTTCCACTGAGTTTACACACCAAATTTGGGGTTCCTAGCACCAAGTGGCCCCGAGAAACGGGGCCCCAAAGTTGGTCAACTGTGTCAATCTGCAGCAATGTCATTTCGGGACCCTTTGGGGAAAGAGACCCCAAATTTTGGCTGCAGCTAGGGGGCCTATAGGAACCCTTAACCACTTGCCGCCCGCCCTATTGTAAAAGGACGTCGGCAAAGTGGTTGTCAAATCCTGAATGGACGTCATAGGACTTTGAGCCGCGGCGATCGTTGTTGCGGGGTGTCAGTCTGACACCCCGCAATTACGATCTTGGTAAAGAGTGTCCAACGGAGACTCTTTACCACATGATCAGCCGCGTCCACGGCTGATCACAGTGTATATAGGAAGAGGCGGTGATCGGCTTTTCCTCACTCGCGTCTGTTAGACGCGAGTAGATTAGAGCTGATCGGCTGCTCCTCTGACAAGGGGGTCTGTGCTGATCTATTATCAGCGCAGCCCCCCCGAGAATGCCCACACTGGACCACCAGGGACGCCACCAGACCACCAGGGATGCCTAGCACAAGGTATGCCACCATAGACCACCAGGGATGCCAGTCAGTGCCCACAATGGAGGCCAATCAGTGCCCACAATGGATGCCAATCAGTGCCCACAATGGGCATCACTTATTGGCATGCATTATTGTTTGACACTGATTGGCATCCATCAGTACAAAACAATGCTGCCTATCAGTGCCTATCCGTGCCACCTATCAGTGCCTATCTGTGCCACCTATCAGTGCCCATCCATGCCTATCTGTGCTGCCTATCCATGCCCATCTGTGCCGCCTCTCCATGCCTATCCGTGCCGCCTATCCATGCCAATCCGTGCCAGCTATCAGTGCCAATTTGTGCCGCCCATCAGTGCCACATATCAGTGCCCATCAATGCCACCTCAGTGCCACTTCATTGGTGCCACCTCATCAGTGCCACCTTATCAGTGCCCATCAGTGCAGCCCCATCAGTGCCCATCAGTGAAGGAGTAAACTTACTTATTTACAAAGTTTTGAAAATGAAACAAAAAAAAAAACATATTTTATAAAAAATTTTGGTCTTTTTTGTTTATTTGTTTAGCAAAAAATAAAAACCGCAGAGGTGATAAAATACCACCAAAAGAAAGCCCTATTTGTGGGAAAAAAAATTACAAACATTTTTATTTGGGTACAGTGTAGCATGACCGCGCAATTGTCATTCAAAGTGCGACAGCGCTGAAAGCTCAAAATTGGTCTGGGCAGGAAGGTGTTTAAGTGCCCAGTATTGAAGTGGTTAAATATCAAGTTCGAAGTTTGGGGGACCTATGGCTGCAAATGGGCACATTGAGGCTGAAAATGGGCATTGCTGACCCTCTTTTCCCCTTAAGCCCCATACACACGGTCGGATAATCCGCGGACCAGGTCGGTCGGATTTTGTCCGTCGTACTTTGTCCGATGTTGGTGTTGTGTACACACGGTCGGACTACGTTGTCGGAATATCCGGTCCGGAAGAACGTTGTGACGTAAGTCGTCGTCCACGAAATTACAAAAGGGAAGTTCAGCACCACATCAGGCACCCGTTGGGCTCCTTCTGCTGATCCCGTGTTTATCGAGAGTTAGTCGAAGTTTGGTGACTTAAGATTCGCGCTTCTCAGTTTTCTGACTCAGATCGTTACTGCTCTTCAGTTTGTGCTTGTCGTGCGTATCTGTTTATTAGTGCGTGTAGTCAGTTCGCATTTGTTGGTCATTGCGGCCTATATCTTGATATAGGACGCTTTGATTTGCACTGCTTATTGTCTGTTCGTTGCTGGTATTCATTTCGTTCTTTCAGGCCTTGCTGTTTATCGGTGCTTTCTGTTTGTCCGTTCTGACCAGCCGACCTTTTGTGACCTTGTGAGCGATGTTTCCCGTGCGTACTCGTCGCCGAGTTCGTGCTGTACGCGGAATTGGTGTCGGGCTTTTAGCTTTGACCCAAGACCCGTCCATGAACAGAGTGACGAGGAGTATGTGGACCAAGAATTGGTTGCTTCAGCGTGACCAATTCTCGCACATGCCTTTGCTTCGTGAGATCCGGGAGAATAATCCTGATGATTTCAGGAACTTTCTCAGGATGACGGACCCCGATTTTCACCGTCTTTTGGCTTTGCTGACCCCCTTTATCAGCCGGCAGGATACCTGCATGAGACTACAGGTGGTACTTGAGGTACTTGGCGACAGGGAGAAGTCTTCAGGATTTGAAGTTCTCTTCAGGTATCTCTCCCCAGGCCCTGGGAATCATTATTCCAGAGACCTGTTCTGCCATCATTCAGGTCCTGCAGGAGGACTATATTAAGGTAACATTTCTACTTGACTATTCCCTTCTATGTATGCTCTGTTTGCTAATGTCTTCTATTTTTGACCTCCTTCCCTAATTACCATGATTGCAATATGTTCTAATATGCTGTGCCCCTTTTCTCCTTCTTGCATTTTTCCCTTCACTTACCTCCCCAGCATGCTCTTCTGCCCCAATAGACACCTATGGCCTAGTCACTTAATCAATGTCTTTTATCTGCTGCATAGTATTGTTTGCCCCCAAACACCCCCTAAAATATGCACAAATGTTTGCTGTGTGGTTTACTTCATGTAGAGCCCCTTTAGACTTTTTTTTTTTTTTTGGTGGGGGGGGGGGGGGTGGCAAACTCATTAGGAACCCCCTCCCCCAACTGCTCTGTCAGATGGTACCAATCCTTTATCTGCTGGCTTTCCCAAGGTCCATACACACTATATACCTACCTCTTTATAGTGGGCATCTTTAGGGATGAATTCAGCAAAGCATGTAGTGCAAGGGGCTGCCTCCATACATTCCATTTCCTAATTTTTTGTCTTCTTTCCCTCCTATTAGCTTGCTTGGTAATTTCAGAATGTCACAATGTGCCTGCCTTTTTTTGGGGGGGGGGGGGGGGGGGGGGTTGAAATGTTATTTTATCTTTCCTGGGGGCTGCCAATAGTGTTAAGTACAGAGGGTCTGGCCAAACTAGCACACATTATTGAGCCATTTGCCAATCAATGAAGTGCAGAGGGTTACCTGTCTCCCCCCCCCAAAACCCTAGTTATTGCCAATGGCCCATCAGAAGTGTGGGGATTGATGGGGGTGAGTCATCTGTGAAGGGGAGCCTCTACTTTTCTGTGCAAATACTTTCCAGCCTCCAATTTTATACAATGCTCTTGTTCCAAGATGTTGATTGTCTAATCTGCTTGCAATGTTTAAGTGCAAAGTGACTAATTTTTTTTGCTTGTTTCACTCCACAGTTCCCTTCCACGCCACAGGAATGGCAGACTGTGGCCTCCCACTTTGCCAGCCGTTGGGACTTTCCTAACTGCGGAGGGGCAATTGATGGGAAACACGTCCGCATCGTCCCACCGCCCAACTCGGGGTCCTACTATTATAATTATAAAGGGTTTAATAGTGTAGTGATGTTGGCGGTGGTGTCGGCAACATACGAGTTTATGTATGTGGACGTGGGGATGAACGGCCGGATCTCGGATGGTGGTGCCATTACGCATACGGAGTTCTACTGGCGTCTCCAAAGTGGCAGTCTGTGCTTGCCACCTCCAGAGGAGAATGCCGAAGGACTCCCCTTCGTCTTTGTCGCAGATGAAGCGTTTGCGTTGACTCCCCATGTGATGAGGCCGTTCCCGATGAGGACCCTCACCCCGGACCAGAGGGTCTTCAACTACAGGCTGTCCAGAGCCAGAAGAGTGGTGGAGAACACTTTTGGCATCCTGGCCAGCCGCTTCCGCCTGTTCCTGACGGCATTTAACTTGGCGGAATACAAACTGAACCACATAGTTCTTGCCTGTTGCATATTGCACAACTTCCTCAAAAGACATAACAGGAACTATGTGGTGCCCGTTGGCCCAGATGTGGAGGGCCCTCCAAATGCGGACCTCACAGCCCTTCAAGTGGCACGTCCAGGCTTGCCCCCTCTAAATGCCCGCGTGGTCCGCGAGCAATATATGGAGTACTTTGTGGGTAGGGGGGCCATTGCTCTGCCTGACGATGTGTGAGAGGCATTTTTTAATAAATCTGATATTTTAACCAACCTATGATTTCTTGTCATTTCAGTCTTCTTTTTAGCTTATTTTACCTTGACATTTTTTCCCTTTGCCTTTGACAGTGGGAATGCACTTTCTGGGCAAAAGGAGGTAACAGTCTCTTCTTCCCAAAAAGATTATTCTCATGTTGTGTGTTTGCTTCCTAATCTTTGGTCTAGAGAAGGTTTGTACTGCATAACTGACACCCAAAATACTCCTTTTCATCACCAGGTCTGACATGTGTGTATTCACAAAAATGCTGTGCTCCGTGTTTTCGTACAAAGCACTGTGGGTGTCATTTACATAAGTCAAATCCGCTATGCTCTACAAGTGCATTGAAAAAGTTCCCTGGGCAAGACAATTGCAGTGCAAAGTGGATTTGCCTTTAGTAAATAACACCCATTGCCCCCCATATCCTTTACATTTTACATACATAATGCATTGTGTTTTTTAAATAAGGAAGCCACACATTTAGAAAAATAAAAAAGTTTACTAGGAAAACATTCACAAGTGCGTTTACAATCTTCACGCCAAAACTGACAACATCTTGGTTATTTCCAACATTGTTTACAAACATTCCGCAATTGGTAAAACCAGGCATGGAGCAAAACAGAACCTATGAACTAGGAAAGTTCAACTTTGTAAAGTGAAGACAAGATCAGACATGACTATATGTTCAAAGTGTGTTTGATCTTGCCTTCATCACATGGGGGGGTCACCCCCGGAAAGTGGAAATTTAGAACATGCACACAATTTGGGTCTGAAAATGGTCATTAGATGGTAAAACACATGCCTAGAAGCTTCAAAAGTGCCATTTTCCATCATGGGGATGAATGGACGTTTTTTGGGGGTGCAACCCCTTCACCACAACCACTTTCGTAGTTCGTAAAGTGTTTGCACCCCCAAAAAAACGTTGCCATTCATCCACCATGATGGGAGCTAGCACATGTGGACACAATGTGTGCATGTTCCAAATTTCACACAGTTTTTAATTTGCAAATGTGTTCAGAAGCTGCCACAAATGTGTGTTAATTACTTGGTGCGTTTTCATATTTTTCCTAAAACATCAATGATGTTCTTCAATTTTTGTTGAACATCATTGATGTTTTGCTTTATGTAATCTAGATCTCTATTGCAGACCATTATCTCCCCGATGAGTACGTGGACACTCTCTGTGGTAAAGTGCGATTTTTCTTCCTCAACATCCACGTCACCTAAAAACAACAAACAAACAAAAATGGGGTGTTGGAAATGAGGCAGCCATACATGGATTAGCTTACCAGTAGCTGGGTTCTCCCACACTCACCTGTTGTGGTGACAATTTCTCCAAGTTCGATGATCTCTCCTTCCTCCTCCTCCTCCTCTGCTTCTGCTCTTTCCCCTTTTTTGGGAGGTGTTGGTTTGGGGGTTTCCGCAGACGGCCCAAGTTTTCGCTCCCCTATGAGAATGTACAAAAGGAAGATTTAGCAAGACTATCTATTGAGGGCAGAAATAGGAAATGACAAACATTGCTTGAAAGTGACGGACACTATTTTAGTTTGGCCAGTTACAAATGCCAACAACATGAATGTAGTCACTTTGTAAAGGTGCTAAACTGACTAGCTTTTTGGTAGAAGTTTGTGTGATGGAGACACCCCTCTAGTATCCACTGGAGCACATGTGTGGAAAAGCCTAATAAAAAGGGGGTTTCGGTGTCCCAGCACTAGTGCTCTAGAGTCCAGATGGGTAAACAGCTACTGGGTGACCTCTCCTTTACATTGAATAAATTGGCTTTACATTCTTGATGACATTTCTAGTGAGAACAAACTTCCTTTCCCCCAAAAAAACACCAAACCACGTATTATAAGTGGCCGAACGTTCGAGGTTGCGTACGATCGAATGGACACACACACGACCATGACAGTGGCAGAAAGATCGAGGCTGAGTACGATCGAATGCACAGACGAACATGAAAGTGGCCATTTTGGAATGTACAACTTTGTAAAAATCAAACCACATGGAGCAGTATGCAAGCAAGAAATCAAACACAAAACCCAACTACTTACTTTTTTGAAGAATTCGCTTGATCTTTCTGTACTGATCGGCCTCCCTCAGTTTCAGGTCTGACCAGCGTTTCCTCAGTTGCTCCTTGGATCGTTGTACCCCAAAATTATTGTACAGCTTTCTCACAACTTTAGACATGATCTTGGCCTTGCGGACATTGGGGTTGAGGTAAGGCCCATACTTCCCATCATAGTCGCTCCTCTTTAATATGTCCACCATCTCCAACATTTCTCCAAATGACATATTTGAGGCCTTGAATTTCAGGCTCCGGGATCGGGACGTTTCTGCCTCCGGACTTTCCTCGTCCTCCTCCTTGTTGGGGGGATATTTGGGGCGCACCTGCTGTGTCCCCGCCATGTGCTCTCCCCACTGCGCCGTAAAGAGAAGGGGTGGGGAATAGACGAGAAAGATCGTCAGGGGCGGGCGGAGTTTGACGCATGCGCACTGTATATAAAACGTCACACGCCTGTGTCGTAGCCACGATCTGGGAGACGAGGGGAGAGAAAGCTCACGCACGAGACGATCGCTACAAACGAAGGTACAATTTGACGTTGGGACATAACTAGCCTAGACTCATTAGAACTTGAGGCTTCTTTATGGAGAAGATTAGGAGAGTTTAGGCTGACATTATTTATATTGTTTGGTGTGGCGTTGTGTCTTGCAGAGGTGATGGAGGCCTTCTACAACGTGAGCTTTCTACCCCTCTTCATTGATAAATACCGGCAATTCCCCCTCTTATGGCAACCTAAACATCGTGACTACAGCAACAGACCAAAGAGGTACGCAGCCCTGCTGAAACTTGTGGCATTTGTAAAGCCTACCCTGCCCATGGCAACCGTGGCAAACTTAAAAGTGAAGATCAACAACATGAAGAGTACCTATTTCCGGGAGCGCAATAAGGTCCGGAAGTCCCTAGCATCTGGAGCTGCAGCAGCTGATGTCCATGTCCCCACGCTCTGGTACTATGAGAGGCTCCACTTTCTCAAAGACCAGGCTACTGTCAAGAAGTCACTCTCGACTCTTCCTTGCACGCGTCCTTCCACGCACGCCACCCCTGATGAGGCTTCCGAGGACCAACCTGGGCCTTCCAGTATGGAATATGTGCAGGAGCCCAGCTTGTTCCAGGTATAGTAGTTTTGTAACCAGTTTGGGGAATAATGAATGATGTTCAGTTAATTCAGGATCCCCAATTGCTTAGTTCCTAACGCGATTGACATATCAACAGACAGTGGTGTTGGAGACATTTTTGGGAAGAATCTAAACTGCAGGGCTGAGAATTGTATGGTTTTCTATTTGTAAACATTTTGCACCAGTCACTAGATGAGAATTGTGTGTGTTTGATGAACAAATAACTGAAACTATGTCCCTTTTCCATACACAGGAAGACCTCAGCCAGGAGGTGGCTGTGGAAGGTGGCAGTCAGGAGGAGGCAGGGGGTAGTGGCAGCCAAGAGGGGGGTAGGCGTAGGAGCCTGACTGTCTCCCAAGTCTCTCCCCTCCGCCTTCCCTACAGAAGGGCGAAAAACATGGGGGAGGTGGGAGAGTCAGCGCTCCAGCTGATCAGAGATGCCTCAGCCTCCCTCTATGCCACACCCACCTACGAGGAGGCCTTTGCCTCCTTGGTTGGCAGTAAATTTACGGGTATGGAGGCGGGGCAACGCAGCATGTGTGAGGAGGTCATCCTCAAAATAATAAATGAGGGGATGGCTGGGGAGATGACTCCCCTCACACATGTTTGCGAGAGTGACCTTGCTCCGCCTCCTCCTCCTCCTTCTGCCACCCCACCCAGCACCAGCACCACGGCGTGGAAGGAAGCGTGGAAGGAAGACAAGAGAGTGATGACCTTGATTCAGTCTGGTCTGAGAGAAGATGGAGCCTCTCGTAGGACCAGAGCCTGGGGACCTAGATGGCATCTGCTGCAGTTCCGGATGTTTTGGACTTCAGGACCAGATTGCGCTCCCTTATTATTTAGATAGGTACTCTTCATGCCCCCAATTGTTTAAGCCTGTAAAATGATGGTTGCCATGGGTGTCCAAGGCTTTGCAAATTCCCCAAGTTTCACCATGGCTGCGTTCCTCTTTGGTTTGTTGCTGAGACCTAAATAAATGTTTTTTTGATTTGAAATAATCATTGACTATTGTGTTTTACTTTTCTACAATGACAGTTTTTCTTTGAGTAGGCAGGTACATTTCACTAATCCTAAAGTAGAATTAACAAGGGGCACCAACAACCCACAAACTCCTAGTAAATTTAAGCAAGAAATACAAATGTTAATAATGTGTTTTTGGTAAGTTGAGACACACAACCCCCCTCCAAAAAAAAAAAAAAAAAAACATTCAAATATGTATTCCCCCAAAAAAAATAAAAAAAAGACAAATCATGGTAAAAATATAACAAAGATTCTTTTACGTTCAGAGTCAAAATAAACATGTAGTGTATAAATGCTGCAAAGTAATAAAGAAGTAAGTTTGTGAGAAGTGCGGGTGAATAGGAGCAGCTAAAAGATGTCATTCTTGTTGCATTGTAAAGAAAAAGAGAATGCGCTGCATTAAAGACATTTTAACATTGCAGCGTGACGAATGTGCTGTGTCGATTAGGAAAGGTAGTTTTACCTGACCGAGCGCTTCCGTCACAGAATTTCTTCTGAGCATGCGTAGCACTTTGTCCGTCGGACAACCGTACACACGATCGGATTTGGTGTGATCGGACCGTGTTGACGGCAAAGATTTCCAGCAGGAGATAAGACTTTGTCCGTCGGACAAACCGACGAACACTGTCCGATGGTGCATACACACGGTCTGATTTTTCAACAACCTTGTCCGATCGGACAGAATCCATGAAAAAGTCCGACCGTGTGTATGGGGCTTTACAGTAACTGCGCATCTCTCATCCTAGGCTTATACTGGAGTCAATACGTTTTCACTGTTTTTTGTGGTAAAATTAGGTGCCTTGGCTTATATTGGGGTCGGCTTATACTCGAGTATATATGGTATCTTTGATTGTATCCACTTTTTAAATACAATATACTGTGCACTGGTTTCTTGTTTACTCATGTGAGTGAATGAGAGTTTCATTATAGTCACATGTATAAGCTAGGAGGCGTTTTTGAATTGTCATAGAGAAGATCTGACATCACATATACAGGATTTAATACTTCAGGCTTGTAGGCTGGTGGTGGGCCTCAGCCATCTGGTGAGTGTACATTTCCCTCGGGCACGTGGAGAAGCACTTTTTCGATTAAAATAAGAGAGAATTATTTCACAATTGATATAATATCATGGTGATTGGGGACTTTTCTTGATAGAAGAATTTGGACTTCACAATTTTTCCATCACTTGTTATATATTTTAAATATTGTTTATAATTACATTTTTATAATTCATTTCACAATAGGAATAGTGTTAGGAGTGTGAGTGGGCTTCACACTCCCATCTCTGCCACCACTGTTTTGCAATTCTTGACACTGGCCACTCTGTGCCAATTGGCTGTTGGCAGCAGGTCTTTACTGAGCATCTTTGCTAGACAGCGGGTCTCTCCATCTGCTTAGCCTTCCTCAACACCCAAACTGGCTGAGAGCCACACACCCCAGCCTCCGGCTGTCCTGACCTGATTGGCTGCACTTCTCTGGTACTTTATTGAAGCATCGGAAGCCCAGGGATTTTGGCAGGTGACATTTTTCTTGCTCCCCGCCTCTCCACCTGTATCTCTGTTAGTTTCTCACCTGTCCCCCAGTCTTGGATTACATGTTGCTGGCCCCATGCTCAGCTTACTTTTTTTTTTAAAAGGTGTTTATTTTTATTTTTCCAACAATACAAATTAACAAATAAACAAACAGTAGGTATATCTTATACTCTATGGAATCACACTCCTATATCCGTCATTGCATATCTTTCTTTCTTTCAGTGCCCACACAGCTTATACTGTATGAGCTGGCACCATTAACTATTGATGGGAGTAACCAGTATATTTGGGTACAGTCCTACTAGGTAGTTTATTGCTACCTTACTCTTGGTAGCCAGGGTAACAAGAAACTTTGTTACAGTACTCCAGTACCTTAAAGTGCTAATACCGGATATACAACCATATATCCAACAGAAAAAACTAAACAATAGACAACAATCACACCCTACACACATACCACATTCATACTCAACTCTGTCCCATCGACCACATCTATTCTTTGTTAGCCATCAGGTATGCAGTACCACACGAAATTAGTTCTCCTCATGTAATACTTTCCATCTCCTATTCAACATCGCCCAGTATAGGTCATGTAGTCTCAATTAATCGAGCAGACCCACTGCCATTTTACTTAGCAATCCTGCGAGGACAGGACCGTCCCCCAAAAAGGGCCGGTGATATCCAACCATGGTTGCCAGACTTTATGAAATTTCTTTAAACAAACCCTATTCTTATAGATAATTTTGAATTTGGGAAGTTCCCCATTAATGATACCATACAGAGTTTGGATTTTTGGAGGTTCACTCTCTTTCCATTTCAACAGAATTACTTTACGTGCATAAAACAATATGGTTCGAAGTAAAATGCGAGCAGCTTCTTTATGTACTAAGTCATTTAAGGTGCCCAATAGACCCACTTCAGGTGTCCTGGGAACCGGTAGATCAAGTTGGTCTTCAAAAAAGTTGAACAAGTCCTTCCAGTATGATTCGAGTCCAGGACAGCTCCAGAACATGTGGAATAAATCAGCATTATCACAAGTGCACCTAGCACAGTTTGCATTTTCTCTCAAACCCATACGTGCAAGCCTAGCGGGAGTATAATGTAGATGATGGATACATTTAAATTGAACATATTGATCAGCAGTACTTATAATATCTTGGAAGCAGACTTCAGTAACTTCCTCCCACCCTTCCTCTGTTAATTCAGGTATCAGCCTTTGCCATTTAGTGTAGGAGGTCTGGAATGGGTTTGCCCCTGCTGTAGCTAGGTGGTTATAAACGGTTGTCACCATTTTTGTAACATCAGGATCAGAAAAAAGATCTTCTAAGGAAGACTCACTAAGCTCTATGGTCAAGGTGCCAAATTGAGTCCAAATGGCGTGTCTGAGCAGCAGGTATTTGTAAAAGAATTTATTTTCAATATTGTGCTCATTCTTTAAGTTGTCAAAAGATACAAAAACGTTCCCTAAAAATATATGTGAAAGATGTGTAATTTGCAGCCGTGTCCACCATTGGGAGTCTGGGTGCCCATAGAGCTCAGGGAGGTTTGGGTTATCCCAAAGTGGGGTTCGTGGCAACCAATCAGTGGCGTTTTTAGACAGAATTTTATCACCCTCCTTTCATGCAAGCAAGCCTACATCTTTAGGAGAGAATCTAGAGCATCTGGTAGCAAGTGTCCTGTGCAACACATCACTTGCTGTAGTACCTGTTGCATGAAATGACGATAGGAGAGAGGTAGATGGGGTCTGAGGGTTGGAATGTAACCATTCGTACATAAACGTCAGTTGTGAGGCAATAAAATAATTCAGTAAATTCGGGTTTGCCAGACCACCTTTGTGCTTTGCAGCTTGTAGGGATGGCTTGGATATCCGAGGGTGGGGAGTTTGCCATATAAAGGAGGACAAATTGGATTCTATTTTTAACAAAAGTTTTTTAGGGAGATAGACAGGGGCAGCTCTAAAGAAATACAAAAATTTGGGGAGAAAGATCATCTTGAAAATATTAATACGTCATAATAAGTTTAATGGGAGTGTTGAAGTTTCTCCACCATTTGTTTAGTTATGGGGGCAATGTTTAATTCTTCATATTTAGTGAGATCATTATGGACTTGAATACCCAGGTATTTGTAGGACTGAACTACTTGGAGATTGGAGTTTTTAAGGTATTCAAACGAGCCTAAGGGGCCAATGGGAAAAGCGATGGACTTCTCCCATCCGACCCTAAGACCAGACACCTGCCCAAACTCCTCCACCACCTGCATGAGCCTCCTAAAAGAGCTTTCCATGCCATCCAGGTAAATCAATGCATCATCTGCATATAAAGATATCTTTTCAATGAGTGCGCCACATTGGATGCCCCCTATCCCTGCAGCCTGACGCACCGCCAGAGCCAGTGGCTCAATGGCATTGGCAAACAGGAGCGGGGAGCACCCCTGCCTGGTTCCCCTCTGCAAGGAAAACGCTGAAGAGACATCTTTATTTGTTCGAACTCTTGCGCTTGGGTGTGCATAAAGCAGGCAGACCCATTTCAGAAATTGTGGGCCAAAGCCCATATTTGACATAGTTTCCCATAGGAATGTCCAGCGGACCGTGTCAAAAGCCTTCAACCCGTCTAAAGACAAAACTAGGCTACTTTGTTCTTCTGTATTAGCTCTATGGATATGTAGATATAGTCTGTGAATATTATCAAATGTGTTACGACCAGGCAAAAATCCAGCAATTCAGAATTCATCCCTCGCACGTTCCATGAGCATATCGTTACTTCAGCCATGGAGGGGTCAAATTTATTTTAGTATTGAAGGGAACCTGATACAGCTTACTTCCGAGCCACAGGGCAATCCCCCCTGTGCCAGTCGGTACCGCATTATCATTATCAATGGGACAGAGCCACATACATCCATTCAACCATGCACATACCACACATACCAACACAAACACAAAAAAATATAAATATGATAACAGGCTGTCGGCCGACAACAGCAACCCTGCCCTGCTCCCACGGAAACGGAGAGGGCCTGTACCCCAAACTGCACGGGGCGCATGGCCTGGAACCCATGTGCTCAACTGTAGCAAGTCAGTGCCACCAGTGTGGAATAACATCTTTCTGCTGGCGCAGCTCCTAGGTACTCATCTGTAGAGGAGCATACTGTGTCCCGCAAGAAAGGCAGTTGTGGCTGATCTCAAATGGTGCCTTTGTGATTGGTTGTAGTGTTGAGGAAAGAATAATTTGAGCGTTCCGCAAAGGTTCACTTCTGAGCAAAAAGAAAAATAGAAAATAGAAAAAGAGCATGGTCATCATCTCTCATGGTAGTCGTCAATCAGGCAGGTGCACGGGGAGGTTGTGGTAGGGCTTCCCACCATGCTATGACATTCTTGGGTGACTGGAAGAAAAGAACTTTCCCTTGGTGAACAACACGTAGGGTGGCTGGGAACAACATGGAGTATTGGATAGCATGGTCTCGCAGCTTTTGTTTAACTGCTTGAAATTGTGCACGCTGATTTTGAACCGCCACCGAATAGTCAGGGTAGAGCGAAACCGTGGCATTATTGATTTTGAGGCTACCTTTCATTCTGGCAGCACGCAGGATAAATTTTCTGTCCCTGTAGTTTAGGAGTCTCATGATCATTGTGCGTGGAGGGTTGCCTGCAGGGAGAGGCCTGCCCGGGACCTGATGTGCCCGTTCGATCACAAAACAGGGGGACATGAGCTCACGGCGGAACTCCTGCTCCAGACAGCTTTCCAGAAAAGCAACTGGGTCAGACCCCTCCACCTTCTCAGGGAGACCAACCAGCCTCAGGTTGTTCCTCCTGAGGCGGTTCTCGAGGTCGTCCATTTTGGATTCTAGTGTGGATATTTTCCCGCCCGTAGCATTAAGTTTGGGCAGCATAAGGTTAACTGTGTCCTCCAGCTCGCTAATGCGGTCTTCTGTCTCAGTCACACTGCCCCTCAATTTGTGGATGTCCTGCCTCAACAGTGTAAAGTCACTCCTTATCTCAGCTACTGTCCCCATTAAAGCTGTATGATTTACCTTAATGGTTTGTAGCACCTCCACCAGTGTAGGCCCCATCTCTTCTTTCACCACTTCCTCTCCCGCCGAGGTTTGTTATATCAGGATTGGAGGGTCCGGCAGTCCCGGGGAGGACGGTGGAGAGGCACCCGAGGCGTCCCCAAAGAGGTCCGGTGTGGAGGCAGGAGATGCACAGTGAGCGTTGATGGTGGTGCGGCGGCTATCTTGGCCTGATCGTGGGTTGATGCTCATTCGTGCCGGCGGTTGCTTTTTCTTTTTGCCCATCCGCTAATATCAGCATAGCAGAGTTGTCCTCCGGTGTCAGCGGTAGTTTTTGGTCGTGATTTAGGCGAGATCAAGCCAGGATTGAGCAGGATTGTAGCGGGAGATGCCGGAGCTGCTTAGAAAGACATCCGCTCACATGTCCTCCTAGGCCACGCCCCCCCCATGCTCAGCTTACTTACTATTGTTTCATTTTGCCGCCTGCCTTGACCATCTCAGTTTACTAGACTATGCTTATATGCTGCCTGCCCTGACCTCGAAACTGTTTTCTGGATTACACTTTCCTGCTGCTAATCCTAGTCTCAGGACTGTGTATGGGATCATGCTTGCCTGCCTGACCATGGACTGTTTGCACGGGTGTTCCCCAGTGGTGCCACAGACTTCCTGTTATCTTCACCTAGTCCAGGTGTCTTGTGGCCAGGAACCATAATAATATAGTGTACTAAGACTTGGGGGAAACCAAGTACCAGACGGCTTGCATATCTTTAAGGAAGGGGGAGGCAGAAGAAACACTTGCTAAGTTCCTGACCACGGCATGGGGTTGTGCATTACAATTAAATGATGGATAAAAGAAAGTATTATGTCTAGAGGTGCCATGCACCTCTTTCTCTCTGAGTCAGCTATACTGTGAAATCTAAAGATATCTGATTGTAGATTTCTTTAGGACCATCTCAATCTTTCATTAACACATCTAAAGTTATCTAGGATGACAAAGATTCCATTTATTTTGCAGCTGATTCTATGTCATTGTTACCGGTCTCAAAATGTGAATGAATGAGAGACAATAACTGTAGAATGATGAGAAATGAGAGCAGTTTTATTCTGATATGTTCTGGTTCTGTCTCTACTTTATATCCACTCTTAGCCAGTAAATATAACACTTCAATAACATTTAAAACATTAAAGGGTGGTTCCGCCGAATTTTTTTTTTTTTTAAAGTCAGCAGCTACAAATACTGCAGCTGCTGACTTTTAAAATAAGGACACTCACCTGTCCAGGGTGCCCACGATGTCCTCACCCAAAGCTGATCTGTCCCTCGGCTCCAGGTGGAGGCCCCGACATCTTCAGTAAGGGAATCAGAAAGTGAAGCCTTGCGGCTTCACAGCCTGGTTCCCTACTGCACATGCACGAGTCACGCTGCGCGTTCTGATTGGTCCCTGCTGTCTTCTGGGACCTGTGTGTCTCCCAGAAGACAGCGGGAGAGACGGAGGAGGGGCCGTACATGGCGTAGATCGCCGTGGATTCTGCAGCGATCTTTCGCAGGAAGTGGGAGAAAATATCTGGATTAGACAGGTATTTTCTTCCCCCAACCCCCTGAAAGGTGCCAAATGTGACACCGGAGGGGGGGACCGGATAAGCGGAAGTTGCATGTTTGGGTAGAACTCTGCTTTAACAATACTGTGCCTAGAAGCATGTGTTTTGTGTTTCATTTACACCAAGGGTGCCCAACCTTTTCGCGAGCGAGGGCCGCTTAAGCAACTTGGTAACCAGTCGCGGGCCACAATGAGCGTAGCGGGGGGATGACCGGTCAAGGCTACTCTATATGCCCTCCGATCCACCCAGATGGAAGGGGACAAATTTCCTTCTATTTTTTTTATCAGATTTTTAGGATCGGATTGGAGGCAGGCGGGAGTAAACGGACAAAAGTCTACATACAGTTTACATCTGCCGCTCTGTAGAGGTGAATCGAGGGTCCGATTGGGTAGGGCCGATCATGTGAAAAGCGCCTAAACTGCCTTCACACGGATGTGCTGCGGTTTACCCACACCGCGGGTGCAGCACCTGTGTCTATCCTGTGGGTTAACTAAACTTTGCCATAGACTCTGCCTGTGGCAAAAGCCGGCGCTGTACAGGAAGCATCAGCTTATGGAGCTCTGCTCTACAGCCACTTTCTTCCTCTACCACCAGCTTCATTCACAACACTGATGCTGTGGTATGAGTGACGGGTCGGCAACCTGCAATCTGGGCTTGCTAACCCGCCATTCCAGAGCAGGAGGTCTTGGGCCACATCAGAGGGCTCTGCGGGCCACTGGTTGGTCACCCCTGATTTACACAGTGATATACACACTCAGGAATAACACAATAGATTTAAAACAATTGCGGTTTGCATAACTTGTGCATAACTATTTTCTCTTTCTTTTGCCTTTTGAAAGGTATATGGCTGCTGATATTTTATATATATTTTTTATATGTCCAGTTGTGCATCTATTATTTTAAGCCTATAATATCAATTATACAAACACTTTTGACTAATTTAAAAGTTTATCTACATCTTGAACTTATCTATTGCTAATAAACTCATAATACTTAATACTTGTGTTTAAT
Organism: Lithobates sylvaticus; assembly: GCA_028564925.1. Lineage (NCBI taxonomy): Eukaryota > Metazoa > Chordata > Amphibia > Anura > Ranidae > Lithobates > Lithobates sylvaticus. The sequence goes on from CM053030.1 coordinate 66,828,236, forward strand.
ATAACATCCATCATTGGGGCCATTATGAGTCTTTTACATATACATTTACTTAAATTTCGTTAATTAAAACAGTTCTGAATACCTGTAGAATGAGGAGAAAATGAGAGCAGTTTTATTCTGCCCTGTTTTGGTTCTTTCTCTACTTTATTTCAACTGTTGGCCAGAAAGCCACTTCCCCCCTCATTACAGTGTCATGCGCCACCTACGGGTTGCTTCCAGAACATCTTTTACAGAACTCAAACTTTATGATAAAAAAAAGTTGTATGGTGTCTATTTTCCTAATAATTTCAACAGTTTCATTTCCAGTCCATCACACTCTCCCCTTCTTTTTATGACTCCTGGCATAAATACTTAGTCAGTCTATCCTCTCAGTCAGTTATCTTACAAATCCAGATAGGTATTGGTAGCCACCAAGGAACTGCATTAACTACCTGGTAAGTCATTGGACTGCCTGGGATCTTGTGAATTTGCACGGTATTAATCTGACTTGGTCTGTAAGTAGGCTGACCTAATCTGTCGTATGTGAACATTTCTTTAGGTCTTTTATGTCTGTTTGATCTTCTCACAGAATCTGGTTGTTTGAATCTGGTTGGTTGATGTGTCAACTACACTCACCGGCCACTTTATTAGGTACACCGGTTCAATTGCTTGGTAACACCAATTGCTAATCAGCCAATCACGTGGCAGCAACTCAATGTATTTAGGCATCTAGACGTGGTGAAGATGACTTGCTGAAGTTCAAACCGAGCATCAAAATGGGGACAAAAGGGGACTTAAGTGACTTTGAACGTGGCATGGTTGCTGGTGCCAAACGTGCTGGTCTGAGTGTTTCAAAAACTGCTGGGGTTTTCACACACAGCCATCTCTCGGGTTTACAGAGAATGGTCGGACAAAGAGAAAATATCCAGTGAGCGGGCAATTATGTGGACGAAAATGCCTTGTTGATGTCAGAGGTCAGAGGAGAAGGGGCAGACTGGTTTGAGATGACAGAAAGGCAACAGTAACTCAAATAACCACTCAATGCAACCAAGGTATGCAGAATACCATCTCTGAACACACTCAATGGTTCAGGCGGTGGTGTAATGCCCCGTACACACGGTCGGATTTTCCGACGGAAAATGTCCTATCGGACAATGTTGTCGGAAATTCCGACCGTGTGTAGGCTCCATCGGACTTTTTCCGACGGATTTTCCGACGGACAAAGTTTTATCTCCTGCTCTCAAATTTTCCGACAACAAAGTCCTATCGGACTTTTTCCGATCGTGTGTAGCGGATTCCGACGGACAAAGTGCCATGCATGCTCATATCACATTACAAGACCAAAGCTATTGGCTACTAGCCTCTACGTAGTCCTGTCGTAGGCAACAAACGTCACCACGTTCAGAATGATCGGATTTTCCGACAACTTTGTCCGACCGTGTGTATGCAACACCAGTGTCGGACAAAATCCGATGGATTTTGTGGTCGGATTTTCCGACCGTGTGTACGGGGCATAATAGTGTGGGAGAAATTTTCTTGGCACACTTTGGGCCCCTTAGTACCAATTAGGCATTGTTTAAATGCCACAGGCTTGGCTGCTATCTCTGGCTTTCTTCAGAGAATGCTAATCGCATAGCTTTGCCCCGTGTCCATACTTTTGAGATACTGACTTGGGACAGGCATACGACTATTATGTGTCAAATAAGTGCAAGAATTTCTTATACTTGTCTCTACACATGTTCAAGTTCTATGACTTAAAGTATTATAGCCAAACAAATAGCACGATGACTAGGAAACCAACATTTTAGGAAGGAGAGGATAGTAATGGCAGCCTCAGTTTTTATTTCATGATAGATTTACTTTAAAGCCCAACTGTAGAACGGAAATTTAAAAAAAATCCCTTTGCAGTGATTCCCTCCCCCACACTATAAGGGTTAAATTTTTCTTATGTCTACAGAAGAGAGAGAAGCTTCATCACTTACCTTACACCCGACTCGAGCCAGCTCTAGTGCTTTCCTCCTTCACCCAACGCTCCAGTCTGTAGGCAAAACCTCAATATCATCATTTACAATACAGTGACGGGGATACAGGAAGCTGGAGTGCACCTGGGGCCAGCTGCAGCTTACAGAGCAGGCTGCAGAGGACTGGTTGCAACACTGGAGGAGTAAGGTAGATATTTACTCCCCGGGGGGCGTGTGCCCTTTGGGGGGGGGGGGGGATTGTTGTCTAATATTGCCAGGTGAATCCTAGACAGTCATTTCGCTTTTTTTTGCATCCAGGTACGTTATTTCTGTTTTCTACATTTACATTATTTTATTTGTACTTTTCAAAAATTGAGCCAACTTTCACGCTATACAACTATCACAAGGTTTTTTTAAAGTATATTTTTGGCATGTGAATGCAGCTAACAATATAGTGGCAGCAACATTTGGCCAATATAATGTTGGAAAAATAATAACAGCAGTGGCGGCCCATCCATTAGGGGCACAGGGGCGCCGCCCCCTATCCATCAGTTCGGCCCTCTGATCTACATGCAGGGAGCCAGACCATGGATTGACATTGAGCAAAGAGCGTTGAATGAATGCCAGTCGTTCTATTATCAAGTAATTGGAAGAAGGGGGAAGAGTCCCAACTAATAAATCATAAAATATAGTTTAGGAGGTGAGGAGGTCGAAGATCAATTTGGGGGTCGTTAGTTAATAATCTGGTTTTATACCATTGGGTACAGTATATTGGAAGCATTGTACTATCGTTTGTTGGGTATCAGTAGCAAAGTTTGAATAAAGGATTCCCAGACATCAAAAGACTTGTAGACATGGATTTCTCTATGTACAGAGGCCTCTACCCATTCCATATGGAAGACAGTTTATCTACAAACAATGAGCTAGTAAGGGGATTGAGGTGAATCAAATCATGTGTAAGGTGGGGTAGGGTAATAGGGTAGTCATCATGTCTTCCATGTTCCTCTCCTCATTCGGTGCCAAGCAAGGGTCACATGAGAGGCTTACCTTGGGTTGGGTCTTCTGGGCTACGCTAAGCACTTTGGTTAGGGTCACTACATATGGAAAACATAAGACAGTTTATCTACAAACAATGAGCTAGTAAGGGGATTGAGGTAAATCCATTTATGTATAAGGCAGGGTAGGGTGATAGGGTGGTTATCATGTATCCATGTTCCGCTCCTCATTTGGTGCCAAGCAAGGGTCACATGAGAGGCTTACCCTGGGGTGGGTTTTTCTGGGCTACGCAAAGCACTTCGGTTAGAGTCACTTACACACTTACACGGGGGGGGGGGGGGGGGGGGGGTACCTTTACTGGATCAACTGACTGATCTCTAATAAACTCTCTCAATGTTGCTGTACATTTTCACGGTCACTTGTGTATTTAGTCCGACCAAACCAAACCATCCGGAACCGAACCAGCAGAACAGCAACAAGAAACCCCCTAGGCCCCCAGGGTCCCTTTTATAGCACGCAGGATCAGTGGGGTCGGACAAGAAAGACCCGCCAAGAACATTCCTGGAAAAAACAATTAACTCCCATCTTCCTGGCTGGGGCAGCTTTAACATATGCCTGCCTACATTTGTAGGATAGCTTTCCTAGAGATATAATAGTGGACAGTTGTTTGCAGCGTCTGGAAATTTTGACTCCTGGAATGTCTATCAAGCCAAAGGGTGTCCATTCTGGAGTTAGAAGTAAATAGTTCACCAGATTCCTAGTTTAATTAAGTACTACTATGGTACAAAATTCTTTAATTTGGGGGCATGACCAAAAGGCATGGAATATGTCTGCATCTAGGTTTCCACATTTCGGGCTCACACATGTTTTAAGAAAATGCTGTGTTTTTATGCTAAAAGCTATTTTAAAACATACAGTAGTTAGCCACTGCATAGCTGGAGGATCATCATATGCTGCTTCCATACTCCGAACCAGCTTCTTAAATCAGATTTTACTGCACTGAAGGGCTCTGTCGGATTAGCGAAAGTCTTGTTAAGTAAAAAACAGGAAGTTGTGTGTACCTGCATTTGGTGCAATTTTGGCACAGTCATAATAGCTTTAGTAAATTGCCCCCAATGTGATCTCAAGGAGTCCTGGAATCCTTGTGGTGGGCCCATGGAATCATTCTCCAGGTCTTCCAATTTTCTTTCCATGGCTTGTAGCCTGCTTTTGTAACCATCAATTTGTTGATTATGTTCTATAACATCTACCAATATATCTGTTGAGATGCAAAGTTGACAGTTTTTTGCTAATTGCCTTGGATCTGTAAAGCCTGCAACATTGGTCACTTATGCCCCGTACACATGGTCGGATTTTCCGACTGAAAATGTCCTATCGGACCATGTTGTCGGAAATTCCGACAGTGTGTGGGCTCCATCTGACTTTTTCCGTCGGAATTTCCGACGGAAAAAGTTTGAGATCCTGCTCTCAAATTTTCCGACAACAAAGTCCTATCGGACTTTTTCCGATCGTGTGTAGCGAATTCCGACGGACAAAGTGCCACGCATGCTCAGATCACATTACAAGACCAAAGCTATTGGCTACTAGCCTCTACTTGGTCCCGTCATACGCAACGAACGTCACCACGTTTGGATGATCGGATTTTCCGATAACTTTGTCCGACCGTGTGTATGCAACACCAGTGTCGGACAAAATCCGTCGGAAAAAATCCGTCGGATTTTGTGGTCGGAATTTCCGACCGTGTGTACGGGGCATAAGTCTACTCTTAACATTGAAGATGTTGAAGATGTTGATGGCACTTCATTCCCTTCAAGAGGAAGTAAACCCTAATGGGTTTACTTCCTCTTTGTTTCCCTGCAAAGGTAAAGCATAATGGACTACTATGCATCACATAGTAGCCCATTATGTGTCACTTACCTGACACAGGAGCCAGCGATGTCACCGCTGTTCCCTGTAGCACGAAGCGTCCATCTTCGTTCCGGGCATCGCTGCTCCGGCGCTGTGAGTGGCCGGAGCAGTGATGATGTCACTCCGGCGCATGCACGCGGGAGCCGTAAGTGACAGCATGTTTGCCTTCACTTGCGGCGCGCCCAGTGCGCCTGCGCCATTGTCTGCGGCATGCATGTGCCATAGACAGCGGTGCCCTATTTTTGTAAAATATCTCCTTAACCGTGTAGGTTAACCACCTCAATACAGTGCATTTTCACCCCCTTCCTGACCAAGCCATTTTTTCAGCTTTCAGCGCTGTCACACTTTGAATGACAATTGTGCGGTCATACAACACTGTACCCAGATGAAATAGAGCTTTCTTTTGGTCACCCCTGCGTTTTAATTTTTTTTCGCTATAAAACAAAAGAAGAGCGACAATATATAAAAAAAAAAACAATATTTTTTGCTTTTTGCTATATTAAATATCCCCAAAAAATATATAAAAAAACATTTTTTTTCCTCAGTTTAGGCCGATACGTATTCTTCTACATATTTTTGGTAAAAAAAATCGCAATAAGAAGGGCTCAAGTCCTGCGGGAACGCATGGGAACGGAGTTCCTGTACTTTTTCCACAACAGGAACTCAGTTCCCGTTAGCAGCTGTGCCCTGCAAGACTTTGAAGTATGTGAGCTGTGTGGCAGGTGCTACACCAGCAGCCACCGACACAGCTCGCAATAGTAAGTGACGCACACCAGGGGTGGACTGACCATTCAGGCATTGCCAGTAGGGGGCCCCATGACAGCTTCTACTTCGATCTACCTGCCAATCACAGCTAGCTGATGGGTAGATCAGGTCCCTGCTGCTAAGAGATTGTGTTTAGTCAGACCTCTCATGATGTCCTCCTCCCCGCCAGCCACTCCTAATTTTTTGTCTCCTTATCCCCCCCTAGTGTCCTGCATACTTGATCATGTGTCATATGATGAGAGAACCCAGAGGAGGAGCACAGCTATTCTGCTCACAGGACATGCAGGGAGAGAGGTGAGCTGAGGGAGGAACATCAGTTTGGGGTGGTAAACTGAGCACAATACCTGGCAAAGTTTAATGCCAGGAGGGAAGTTTATGTGGAAATATGTGAAGGGTTGGAATAGCAGCAAGTGTGTGTTGGAGCCCTGCAGAGTTTCCAGCCTCCCAAGCTAACATACATCTCCTAAGCAGGAACACATCACTATCTCCCCAAGCATTCTGTCCAGATAATGTGCAGTTAATTCATGACCTTTCCGTTTAACCCTGTGTTATCCAAACTCTGTCCAATGAAAAGTGTAAACTCACCACATAAACACTCTATATACAAAATAACATTCCCCAATAAAGATCAGAACATGATGTTCACATTTGCATGGAAGCACAATTGAATGAATGCTGATTATTCAGAGAATTATCGTATTTATGTTTATTGAGGATTGTTTTTTTTTATGTACTAACAGTTAAGCTTCATACACACAATATGAAAATTGGATGAAAAATACCACTTTTGAAGCGTTCGTGCATATGAGCGTATCATTTTTTTTTTTTTGGTGGGGGAGTGGATCTTGGGTGGGAGTTCCCACATTTTTTTCCCCAGGACTTGACCCCTGGCAATAAGCCTATATTGATTGGTTTGCACAAAAGTTATAGCGCCTACAAAATAGAGGATAGATTTATAGCATTTTTATTATTATTTTTTTAACTTGTAATGGCGGCGATCTGCGATTTTTATCGTGACTGCGATATTGCGGCGGACATATCGGACACTTTTGACACATTTTTGGGACCATTCACATTTATACAGCGATCCGTGCTATAAAAAAGCATTGATTACTGTATAAATGTGACTGGCAGGGGAGGGGTTAACACTAGGGGGCGCTGAAGGGGTTAATATGTTCCCTGGGAGTGATTCTAACTGTAGGGGGAGGTGATTCACAAGGGGAGGAGACCGATCAGTGTTTCTCTGTACTGAGAACACACCATCGGTCTCCTGTCCTCTGACAGGACCGTGGATCTGTGTGTTTACATACACAGATCCACGGTCCTGTTGTGTTACCGGGCAATCGCGGGTGGCAAATGGCAATGCGCATCGTGTGCCCAGTGACACGGCAGGCGCGCGCGCTCCCTGGAGGGCTGGGAAGGGGAGGGCGTCATATGACGTCCTCCCATCCTGAGAGCTGCGCCGCCTGGCCGTCAATTGACAGCCGGCGGTCACAAAGCAGTTAAGGAGATATTTCTTGGACCTACAGGTAAGCCTTAATCTAGGCTTACCTGTAGGTCAAAGTGGTCTGTAAGGGTTTACAACCACTTTCAGGCTGGCTACCCAGGAGACCAGGGGTGTACGTGGAGAATGCAGAGTTTGAAGCTGGTAATGGTGCCATATTGGAGGAGGCAACCATCCTTACCATTGCTTTGCTTGGGCCTCAGTTGTTTCCTAATCTGTAAATACCCTACACTGACAGTAAATAATGTCTGCCCATCATATTGAAATGTCCCCTTGAAGCTATGTGAATTTTGTTCTGTGCAGAAAAACATGTACATGTCTTTTTTTCCTTTTATTGGTTGAACTAGATCTTTTTGCAACCTGACTATGTCACTAACTATGTATAGTAAAAAGGTTTCCTGTGTTTCCTGTGTTACCTGTTCCTGTGGAAGAAAAAGAAAATAAATATTTGAGGACCAATAAAACATGGTTGTAATGTGTTTGTTCTCCAGAATTTTTTATTTATATACTTACTTATACCACACTTCCACTGCGCCAACACCTTGGTTTGCTTCACTTGTGAGACACCGTTGCACTACCTTGGATTATTCCTCCAATTTACCTCTTTAGGTACTCTATGGTTTATCATACTTATTCACCTATCTTTACACTGCTACCTTCGTCTCACTCAATGTCTTTTGATGCTAAACACTATTTCTTTTTCATCCACTTGGTTTACCTACTATCGTTACACGATTTTGGGAACTTTTCTTCAGTTTATCAGTTGTGTAATTACCCTATTGTTAATTTATTTATTTCTACAGATATTCCTGGGAATTATTCACAGTACGAATTATATACAGTACTAAATATACATACCACAGCTGATAACTGGAGATCCTATCTTAATGTTTAGTCAACGATTTTACCCATATACTACAGCTAGGTGAGATGGTTTCTCAATCTTCTATGTTCCCCCTCTTTCTTTCTTGTTTTATACTATCTTTTTTTACCATCATATAATTTTGGCTTTTCCACTCTATTATAGATACTCCCAAACTCTGCATCTGCGCCTAATAAGTGGTATTTTAACCACAAAATGCGTAAAGATTTCCTATGATGCTACGCCATAGTGTCCATGTGCAATATCTGTATTTTACTATAGATTATTTGAATGAATCAATCCATCATTTTTATCATGCCTATATGTTACTGTTACAATTTTGGTCTACATACCCCAGGTCCATTACTATTTATATTATGTTGGAATAATTGTGTATAATCATGAATTGTGTAGATGATATCTATCGAGACCTATTATTATTTTTTATTTTTCTACTATTTTACATGTGTATGTATGCCCTTTGTAACAATAAACAATGTTTACACTAATTGGTTTGTTCAACTTAGTAGTGTGCTTCATATAAAGTCCCCCAACCCCTCTCCTTTTTTCAAATAAGTGACCTAAGATTTAATTTTAATTTAATTTAACCACTTTAAGACCAGCCTCGTTTTGGATTTTATGTGTTTACATGTTTAAAACATGTTTTATTGCTAGAAAATGACTTGGAACCCCCAAACATTATATATTGTTTTTTTTCTAACACCCTAGAGAATAAAATGGTGGTCGTTGCCCGCCCCTTACTTACAAGATAGACGCCACTTGCAGAGTAGCACGAGCATCAGGAGCGTGCGGCATCGCCTCGTACAATTACATGTTAACTGAGCCTGCGCGGTGTAGAGTTTACTCAGAGCTGTTTAGGTTCGGCAATTTTCGTAAGCTCCGTAGGTCCTTATCCGGCGGGGGAACTTTTTCGGCAGGACACCGGAATTACACTACTGCCATCTAGTGGCGGTAGATGTAATTGGGGTAACGCCGCCCAAGTAATGGGAACTGAGTTACCATGAGGGGAAAAGTAATCAGTTAGATTACTCGTTACCCTCTAAAGTAACTGCGTTAGGTAACTCCGTTTATTTTAACTCAGTTACTTACATCACTGCTGATAATTGGGAAGGCGAGCATACGATGAAATCATTTTCCTTATAAACAGAAAAGATAAAAGGTTTTATATACAGAATACGCAACACAATTCAATAATGTTTTTCCACATTTTGTTATGGTACGGCCCTCTTCCAAAATGGATTTAATTCATTATTTTCCTCAAAATTCTACAAATATTACCCCATAATGACAACATGAAAGACATTTGTTTGAAATCTTTGCAAATTTATAAAAAAAACAAACAAACAAAAAAAAATCCCATGTACATAAGTATTCACAGTCTTTGCCATGACACCTACAATTGAGCTCAGATGCGTCCTGTTTCCACTGATCAGCCTTCAGATGTTTCTACAACTTGATTGGAGTCCATCTTTAGTAAATTCAGTTGATTGGAATAATCCATTTAATCCATTTTGGAATAAGGCTGTAACATAACAAAATGTGGAAAAAGTAAAGCGCTGTGATTGCTTTCCGGATACACTGTAAACCCAGCATTTCATATTCCTGATATGTGACTGCCGTATCATGTACTTGTATGAAAAATTGCCCTGTTCTCTTTGTGTTGCTTCCTTTGTGATTAAAAAAACTGACCACACTAGGCATAAGAGCAAAGCGTGGTCAGTTCTCTAGCTGTAGTGGGAACTCAGTGCGCTCTTCTCCAGTTATCAGTCTTGTGCTGACATCCATCCGCACAGCCATTCACTGGAAAGTTCAGTGTATTTCTGTTTCTCTCTGTTCTCAGCTGCATAAGGAGCTTAGAGAGTATGTGATCACTTCTAAAACAGGGGGAAAAAGCATTTATAATGTTTCTTTTATAATTATACACAAATGTTTTCCCCATGCATGAATTTTACCTATAGGTAAGCCTATAATAAGGCTTACCTATAGGTACTGTAAATATCTCCTAAACCGGAACTGTTTAGGAGATATTTACTGTACATGCAGCACAGTAAATAAATACAGTACAGGCCATACATTTACTGTACATAGTCCTGTGCTGTAAACAGTGGTTTCCGTGTTTATGTGCAGGTGTGGCGTCCTCGCGGCTCCAGCCACTCACACAACCGGAGTCCGCAAAACCAGATGAAAGATCTTTCCTGCGGCCTGCCAAGTTGCATGCTCGGCTAAAGGGAAAGGTATAGATTTTTGGGTGGAACTCCACGCCATTTTTTTTTAAATTTGGTGTGGAGTTCCCCTTAAAATCAATACCAGACCTGAAGGGTCTGGTATGGATATTTAAGGGGAACCCCACGTCATTTTTTTTTTAAATTTGACCCGGGGTTCCCCTTAATATCCATACCAGACCTGAAGGGCCTGGTAATTGAATTTAGGGGGAACCCCACGCATATTTTTTTTTTTTTTATCAATGGCTTTCAATGACTGTTCTCTGTATTACGGGAGCCGGCAATTCATTATAGCCACGAGTGATTTTATATAGCTTTTTTTCCTGCAAAAATTACACTTTGTGCAGGGACAGTTCTAAGCGCGGGAAACATGCGCCCCTTTACAGGCATACTATACACACCCCCAGGTACGAAATTTAAAGGAATATTACACTTTTATTGTTTCACTTTAAGCATTATTAAACTCGCTGCTCCCGAAAAAATGGCCGTTTTTAAAACTTTTTTTTGCATTGATACATGTCCCCTGGGGCAGGGCCCGGGTCCCCAAACACTTTTTATGACAATAACTTTAAAATTAGCACTTTAGATTTCTCCCATAGACTTTTACAGGGTGTTCGCGGCTTTTCGAATTTGCCGCGAACACCCCAAATTGTTCGCTGTTCGGTGAACAGGGAATGTTGTATATAAAATGCACTTTTTATCTTTTAAAAAGTGTTTCCCGGCACTAAACCTTTCATCCAATTTCTAAATTGTTGCATTTGTAAATTTCATAAAGCCAATATAAAGGAATAGTAGTGGTAAAAAAAAGCACGTGTAGGTTTACCTAATCATTTTTTTTTATTAAACTCCTTTATGGGGACGTGACAGGGGGTGTGTCCTATGCCTACATACTTTTCCTAATAGGTGTCCCTCATTCCCATCTCAAAAGGTTGGGAGGTATGATTATTGACTTACCATGCCTTGTTCTGCATTGTGTTGAGGTGGCCATCTTGGTAGTGGCAGGGTTTTGCCATACCTCCCAACTTTTGAACTTCAGAATGAGGGACACTTAAGGAAGGATGTAACCTGCGGCGCACATAGTGTGTCGCTGCAAAAGTGGGTGTGGCCAAGCTCTTGCCAGTGGGAGGAGCTTAAGGGGCAGCATTAAACAAAACTCGGGCTTCCTTGTACCTATAAAATATGCTTTGATTATTGTTCCAAAAGCAAGAGTCTCCAACCCCAGTACAATCATTAAAAAAAAAAAGAATAAAAGGGTGCAAGGTTTTGGACAGATCGTACGGTTCAGGAGAGCACTAGGTACATAGTACAGAGTTCTGGAGTGCGTTATGGGCAGGGTGAAGGGTACAGGGTTTTGGAGTGAGTTACCTACACAGTGCAAGGTTCTGGAGAGCACTAGATACAGAGTACAAGGTTCTGAAGTGTGTTACGCACAGAGTGCAGGGTTCAGAGGGGAAAACAGAGATCTTGTGCTAAGCAGGAACACAGATCTCTGTCTTCTAACAATACAAGCACATCCCCCACAGTTAGAAAGCACTCCCTAGGGACACATTTAACCCTTTGATTGCCCCTGATGTTAACCCCTGCCCTGCCAGTGTCATTAGTACAGGTACAGTGTATTTTTTTTTTTTAGCACTGATCACTGTATTGACATCCCTAGTCCCCCAAAAATGTCACTTAGTGTCAAATTTGTCCACCGCAATGTCACAGTCCCGCTAAAAATCGCTGATCACCACCATTACTAGCAAAAAAAGATAAATAAAAAAAATTCCATAAAAATATCCCACAGTTTGTAGACGCTATAACTTTTGTGCAAACCAATCAATATACGTTTATTGGGATTTTTTTGAACCAAAAATATGTACCAGAGTACATTTTTTTATTGGATATGTTTTATAGCAGAAAGTAAAAAATATAGTTTTTTTTTTTTTATTTCAAAATTGCCAATCTTTTTTTGTTTATAGCGCAAAAAAAAAAAAACGGGTGATCAAATACCATCAAAAGAAAGCTCTATTATTTGGAAAAAAAAGACATACATTTTATTTGGGTCCAGTGTTGCACGGACACACAATTGTGAGTTAAAGTAATGCAGTGCGGTATTGCAAAAAATGGCCTGGTCATGAAGGGGGTAAACCTTCTGAAACTGAAGTGGTTCAAGCCGTAATAAACTGCTGGGTGTATTTTCATAAAAATTTTTAAACCTGAAAGGCAATGTCATAATGTGCTAGTATGCATTGCACATTACGCATACTAGCACATTATGTGAAACTTACCTGAAAACTAAGCCAGAGAAAAACTCACCCATGCTCTACCGCTATATAGTATAGTTGGTGTGTAGAGTAGTCGGCGCTCTGGCTAATTAAGCTCACAATAGATCCATAGAAAGTACAGGCCGGCAACTCGACAGCTTCTCCATAGAAGATATTTATTTAAGCATTACAGCAATAAAATCATCCACAAACTGACACGTTTCGGCCTTAGGCCTTCATCAAAAGCATGACGAAGCCCTCCAGCGGCACGCTGTCACCGCTTCCATCTTCGCAATCTTTCTTCCGGGTTTGCGGACTCCGGTTGTGTGAGTGGCTGGAGCCGTGAGGACTCCTTGTGCAGCCTGTCAGAAGATACATACAGAGCAGCCAATTTAAAGAGGAAGTAAAGCCAAACAAAAAAAAAAATATATATATATATACCCTGCATAGCATACTAGCTCATTATGAATAACTTACCTGAGATGAAAGCCCCCGAAGCGACCCTTGTTCTCCTCCTCCGACATCTATCCCGGAGTGACTTCCAGGTATCGCGGCTCCGGCGCTGTGACTGGGCGCGCCATGCAGCAGCATGCTCAGCGCACCTGCCCCTTTAAAAAAAAAAAATACAAAAAAAAGTTCCTTAAGTGCACTGTGTTCGGACGCCGGACACAGTGCCCTTATGGGAGGCACCATGTCTATGCAATCATGAGATTGCAGATGTGGCGCTACATTTGCGGGCGTTTAGCCCGCCTTGCAGCGTTTTCTGAAGCACCGAGTAGCATCTGCCCGGCCATAGTAACATATACTACAGGCGCCATGTGGAAGCTACTTCGGCGCTTCAGATTTGATTGACATCTGACCTCAGTTAGATGTCACTTCCTGTCTATCTCCTATTGCGCTCCGGAGAGGAAACAGGAAGTATCATCAGTGGAAGGAGACACCGCAGGAGAGCACAACAGCAAGGTAAGTACAGAGGTTGCATTTGGGGGGACACAGGCACTAAGGGGGGATTCTATACTGATGGGGGTCTGCACTAAGGGGGGATTCTATACTGCAGGGGTTTGCACTAAGGGGGTGTCTTTACTGATGGGGGTCTGCACTAAGGGGAGTGTCTATACTGTGGGGGTGTGCACTAAGGGGGTGTCTATACTGTGGGGGTCTGCACTAAGGGGGATTCTATACTGATGGGGGGGGTCTGCACTAAGGGGGGGCTTCTATACTGCAGGGGTTTGCATTAAGGGGTGTCTATACTGATGGGGGGGTCTGCACTAAGGGGGGATTCTATACTGATGGGGGGTCTGCACTAAGGGGGGGATTCTATACTGATGGGGGTCTGCACTAAGGGGGGATTCTATACTGCAGGGGTTTGCACTAAGGGGGTGTCTATACTGATGGGGGTCTGCACTAAGGTGGGTGTCTATACTGTGGGGGTCTGCACTAAGGGGGATTCTATACTGATGGGGTAGTCTGCACTAAGGGGGGGATTCTATACTGCAGGGGTTTGCACTAAGGTGGTGTCTATACTGATGGGGGGTGTCTATACTGATGGGGGATTCTATATTGATGGGGGGGTTTGCACTAAGGGGGGGATTCTATACTGCAGGGGTTTGCATTAAGGGGGGTGTCTATACTGATGGGGGGGGGGGGGTCTGCACTAAGGGGGGTGTCTATACTGTGGGGGTCTGCACTAAGGGGGGACTCTATACTGATGGGGGGTCTGCACTAAGGGGGGGATTCTATACTGATGGGGGGGGGGTCTGCACTAAGGAGGGGATTCTATACTGCGGGGGTTTGCACTAAGGGGGTTTCTATACTGATGGGGGGTCTGCAGTAAGGGGGATGTCTATACTGGTAAAAGTGGTGTGTAAGGGTTTACAACCACTTTAAATACAAGCTGACAAACTCTAAGTTTGCTGCAGACTGAGAAGATGAGCTCACGGAGCCTCTCCTCACTTCTTGTGAGAGGCACTGAGCACAATGGACAGCTTGGAATCTTGGAACAATGGTAAAGTACCATTGGCCTCAGCTGTCCAATAAAAATACTGCAGTGGAGGCACGCCTCTCACTGTAGTGTCATAGAAGGGGGCATGTGTCTAAAAGACACATGCTCCCTTCCAGCCCAGCCCTCTTAACTACAAGGAAATACATGGGTTTATGTGTATAAGATTTACCCACAATCCCATGTTTTTCCCACACAGTTAAGAGGGAAAATGAGAATCTGCTGCTGAAAAGGTACAAGCTAAATCATATTATTATGCTACATGTTATAAGATAATCATTTATTATTTATGGTCTAGAGCCCTACGGACGACAGGAGTAACGATGACACATAGAACTAACACAAAACTCACCAACATGAAATAGACCTGAAAGTGTGCCTTGGTCTACCGTATGGTACGCCAAAATAAGGGGGCATACCCTAGATAAGGAATGATAAGAAGTAGTTTATGGAATAATGTGGAATGAGTATTCAGTCTGGGGTAAGAATACTTGGAAGAGGCTTTTAAAAGGGGAGGGTGGGTGGGTATCACGCACAGGAAACCGACAAAGACCGGCGGCCTTTGGGCTGCTTAAATACCCTCCGGGCTCCTCCCATAACTTCAGGCCGGTACCCGGCCTTCCAATTTATGGTCTAGAGCCCTACGGACGACAGGAGTAACGATGACACATAGAACTAACACAAAACTCACCAACATGAAATAGACCTGAAAGTGTGCCTTGGTCTACCGTATGGTACGCCAAAATAAGGGGGCAAAACCTTCAGGTAGGGGATAATAATTTATTAAAGGTAAATGTAACTGAGTAGTTGGGCAAAGGCCTGAGCCCTCTCCAACTGTGGGTTAGGTATGTAGCGAGAAGCAGGCCGACTTCCACCGACCTAGTTTCTTGATCACATGGTCCGGAACCCTCTATCTTGGGGCCGACGTGGCCGCCCCGACCCGGAATGAATGCCCGGAGTATTGGCTGGGGTCCAATTGAAGATTGCCGAGAAGGTCCCGGACATGTACCACGAACTGCGACGAGTTCGAGGGGTTTAACTGGAAAGGGTAAAGCGGACTGGACCCTGGGCGGTCGGATAGCAGTGCCGTCGAGCGGTTCAACACGGCAACTGGGCACCAGTTGTTGTAGGTCCGGCACAGTGAATATCTATTCCGGAACCTCGCTGCTGAGTTCTAGACATCGCCAAGTGAAGAACGTAGAGATCCTGATGGCGGCAGAGATTACTTTATGCAAGACTGGACCGGCTGGGTGGCTGCGAGTGAACTCGCTGGGCCGTAGGAACCCATAAACGCCATGTGTATCGCAGCCTGCAAGAAGGTGCTGAGGAGGAGACCAAAGGGGGACCTATCCAGGACGTCAGACATCCCCTTAAGACCTCCACAGTGATAGGCAGCCGCTTCGGGCTGACTGGCGGCTGGAGCTTATGAACTCCACGCAGTAGAGCCCTCACTGCAGGAAAGGAGAACACCGAAGGCCTAGCGGGGTATCGAAGTGACAAGTAGTGCTGCACCCCGGCCACGTACTGACGTTTCGCGCTGTGTGACAGTGCCAGGTGAGAATGGCAGTAAGCGATAAACGCCAGAACCTAATCGACGCTGGAAGATTCACGGGCGTTGGGGCAGGAACTTATTAAAACGCCCCCAGGCCGTCTGGCAGGCCCGACAGGTGTTGCGGGCGAGCGAAGCGTTGACGAAGTTAGTAGCTGACTGCAAACGTGGGGCTAGTCCAAGGTCAGTTGTGACCAATCCGGGATAGAGGCTGAGAGATGGTAGGCTCCTGGCATCTGTACAAAGAAAGGAACAAAGTTAAACGGGAGAGTGCGTCCGCTGCTGAGTTGAGCTTCCCGGGAACGAATGAGCAGTAAACATTGAATTGATGTTGTAGGGATAGCTGGACCAGTCCGCGGAGGAAGGACATGACGGGCCTGGATTTAGACCTGCCCTTGCTGATGATCTCGGCTGTGGCTTGATTGTCTGTCGTAAAGCCACCGTCCGTCCAGACCAATGGTGACCCCGTAGGTGAGCGGCTGCTACGACGGGGAACAGCTAAAAGAGGGCTGACGTGGTAGTAAAGCCCGGTGTGGCTAGTGCCTGAGGAGGCCCAGGGGCGGCGAACCACAAATGGCCAAAAATGGCGGCGCATCCTGTGGATGCCGCCGCATCGGTCACCACTTGAGGTGACTGCGTGGACACGACTGGAATGAACCGGGACACAACGTTCCAATTACTAAGAAAGTGTTCCCACATGGGCAGATCTGCCCTGGCTACTGAATCCAGCCTGACGACCTGACTAGGGTCCTGAGTGTAGGACAGGAAGACCGGCAACCGGGACACGAAGGAGCGGCCCTGGGGGACGATCCTCGTAGCAAAATTCGACATCCCGAAGAGAGACTGAAGTTGCTTCTGAGTACATCCCCCACCCGGGTGAACACTCGCAGAACCGTCCTGAAACGGCCCAACTTATCTGCGGGAAGGCTGGCCTGCATGGCAGGCGTGTCAAGGTCGATGCCCAAGAACGTGATCTTGTGCGCCGGGCCGTCCACCTTGCGTTCCGCTATGGGGACGTTCAGATTGTCGAAAACCGTCCTCAACTTTCCAAGGTCCCCTTGGGGAGCCCCGGGTGGTTCTACCAGAAGGAAGTCATCCAAATAATGGACGACCTTGTGGCACTGAGCCTCGTAGAGAAGGATCCACGCCAGGGTCTCCGTGAACTATCAAATAACCAAAGACTACTCTTAGACCCGAAGGTCAATTTGGTTGCGAAATAATATCGCTCCCTCCACTTGATGCCGTGCCAGCACCACAGGGAAGGATGTATGGGCAGCAGCTTGAAGGCGTCAGATATGTCCGCCTTCGAGAGCCAAGCACCTACCCCTGCCCTGAGTATGGCCTGGGTAGCCATATCTACCGAAGCGTACTTCAGTGAGAACTCCTCGGAGGGAATGAGCGAGTTGAGACTGGGAACGACGGAAGAATGAGGCGCTGACAGATCATACGCCAGACGTTTATTTATTTTTTTCCTTTCCGAAAATTTCCCCGTACAAGCCCGATAGGGCTAACCCTCCAGATACTAAAGGGAGACTGACTGAACGGGCCTATCATAAAGTCCCGATCCAACTCCGTCTGAAGAAGGACGTCGATAGCTGGCTCATCTGTTGCTGCTGAGCGCAGGTTCGGACATTCGTGGGTGGTGTGGGGCGGGGTGATGAGCCCGGTATGAAACTCATCGGTGAGACCTCGGGTGAGGTAGCTGGCAAGTGACGGAGCGGGATGTGAGGTCAAGTAGACATCGAGCCAAAGGACATTGACCTGGCTTAGTCACGATTTCATCTGCTTGGGGGTGCGCCCTCTGGCATAGGGTGCAAACGTGCAAGAGCCGGCACTGGCTGAATTGCAGGAGCCGTAGTTGAAGTTGTTGCAAATGGCGGCTCCCCCGACCATCTGCCCCGGACAACCCCACTTGTCCACCTTCTGCCCTTGCACCGGTGCCTGCTGAGCCTGACTCGAGCTGGCAGAGGCCGTGCTAGTTATCGGGTGGACAGGGCTATGTTGGCACACCAGACCGCGGTGTGGGATGCTGACTGACGGACAGCACATAGCGGGGACCGTAGACTCGCAAAGTGGCAGCAGAACAACTCGGCGTCCACTACCCTCCAGTCCGTTGTCCAATGGAACTGTAAGAATCTGTCCGCGGCTTTGGCCGAGAAGGACCGACGATAATCGTAGAAGGCTGAGCCACCGTATTTGTGACCCAGGTCTACGATTAAATGGAGGTAGCGGTCCAGTTCCTCCCGCCTGCCCGGGGAGGCTGAGCACCGTACGTCCCTGAACATGCCGAAAAGCGAGTGTGAACTCGGGCGCCGTGAGCTTTCTGTTGAGCCTGGCTCCTTCGCCTTCAAAACCACCGAGACGTCGCCCCAGGTGTAGGCCTTGTTCTCGGCCAAGTCATGGACCGAGATCGTGAGTGAGGCCAGGTTAACGTCTCTGCCCTCTAAAACGTCCTTCCTTACGCTGGGTGGCACCAGGTGGGAAGGGTGAACGGTAGTCGTGGCAAGCTCACTACCTGCGGCCGGTGCACTGATGGCTGGGACCACCGCAGGGTCCGGAACCGTGGCAGCCGGGCTAGTCTCTAGACGAGACACTCTGTCCTGGGCCTCAACGATTGAGGAAGACAGGGAAGACATGCGGGTGTGCAGCTGAGCGACGGCGGCTGAAATCGATTCCAGAGACGCCTGCTGGCTGCTGTGGCTTGCTGCGGCCGGTGGTGGGAAGAGGAGCCTGAATAGCTCCGCCTTCCTGGCCGAGGCCGAGAAGGGTATCCCTCTGCGTCTCAGCTCGGCGGCCAGCCTGGGAATTGTCCATGCCCTAAGGGACTGGACACTGCCCGCCTCGGAGGCTGATGCCGGAGATAGCGGGGTGGTGAGGTCCTCGCTGCCGACTGATGACATGGCGGCTGCCAAGACCCGTTACTTAGTAGACTGGTCACGTGTCTGCAGGCTGCCCAGCGTTTTTCTTTTTTTTTTTTTTTTTTTTTTTTTTTTTTTTGTACCTGCTGGAACCCTGATGAAGCTGGTGCAGGTGGACCTACTGATTGAGAGCCTAAACTGCTGCCGTCCAGAGCGACGGAACCCAACGTAGATGATACCAACAGGCGATAGTGACTTAAGTCGACTGCCGAGACCGCTGTGGGATCAAATGACAGATGACAACACTAATGACTGACTTGACATGTTGCCTTAACTGAACGAACTTCCCGTGACAGGGCTCGGCCTGTTCGTACCGTATGAGGGGTGCCTGTGAGCCGGACTCTGGAGCACGTACAGGAATGAGGCAACCGTGAAACGAGGCTAACTGCCTGGGTATTGCTGAGGCCGAACTGTGACATCCAGCTGCCACCGGGTCCGACTCCAAGCTCCCCTTTATTTTTTTTTTTTTTATATTTTTTTTTTTTTTTTTTTATTAGGGCACGCCGGCGCGAATTCGTACAGGCAGGTGACCAATTAACGCCGGGGCGTGGTAAGGTGACACAGAAATGATATAACATGACAAGGACAAGAGTCAACGTCTTTTTTTTTTTTTTTTTTTTGCGACTCCGCCCCTGGCGCATGTATTGAAATGAGGCCGAGCCTAGGGCACGCCGACACGAATTTAGTGCGAAGAAAGTGACTAAATTCACGCCGGCGTGGTAAGGTGACAGAAATGAGATACCATGACAGGGGCAAGAATCAGGAATGTACGCAAACCAGTGATGCGATTCCGCCCTTGGCGCATGTATTGAAATGAGGCCGTGCCTGGGGCACGCCGACATGAATTCAGTGCGAAGGAGTGACTCCATTCATGCCGGGCGTGGTAAGGTGACAGAAATGAGATACCATGACAGGGGCAAGAATCAGGAATGTACGCAAACCAGTGATGCGATTCCGCCCTTGGTGCATGTATTGAAATGAGGCCGTGCCTAGGGCACGCCGACACGAATTTAGTGCGAAGAGGTGACTATATTCACGCCGGGCGTGGTAAGGTGACAGAAATGAGATACCATGACAGGGGCAAGAATCGGAATGTACGCAAACCAGTGATGCGATTCTGCCCTTGGCGCATGTATAGAAATGAGGCCGTGCCTAGGGCACGCCGACACGAATTTAGTGCGAAGAGGTGACTATATTCACGCCGGGCGTGGTAAGGTGACAGAAATGAGATACCATGACAGGGGCAAGAATCGGAATGTACGCAAACCAGTGATGCGATTCTGCCCTTGGCGCATGTATAGAAATGAGGCCGTGCCTAGGGCACGCCGACACGAATTTAGTGCGAAGAAGTGACTACATTCACGCCGGGCGTGGTAAGGTGACTGAAATGAGGTACCATGACAGGGGCAAGAATCTGGAATGTACGAAACCAGTGATGCGATTCCGCCCTTGGCGCATGTATAGAAATGAGGCCGTGCCTAGGGCACGCCGACACGAATTAGTGCGGGGAAGTGACTGCATTCATGCCGGGCGTGGTAAAGTGACAGAAATGATATGCCATGACAGGGGCAAGAATCAGGAATGCACGCAGCCAGTAATGTGATTCCGCCCTTGGCGCATATATCGAAATGAGGCCGGGTAGTCGTGCATCTGGATCGCCCCGATCGGAGCATGCGTGGATGCGACCGGACCAGGATTGAAGCGATGGCATGAACGCCTTGTTTAACTGATGCGGAATGATTTAGCATGACCGACTGGCCTGATACGTTGCCATGTGTGAAATGATGAAATGATTGTCATGCTAATTCGTGAAATGTTTCGACACGGTCGAAGTGATTCGTACAACTAGTATGCCAACAGTGCTTCGGAATGTAAATAGCGATTCGGCACGCTCGCTAGCGCCACCAATTCGGATAACGGCAGGACCTGAACGATACGTGTGAGTGCGAACGGCACCCGTGCGTGAGTTATGTTGAACGATTCGGAGACCGTGTGGCCCGCTCGTGTAAGGGAACCCTTGAGTGCCGGATGCGACATCGGTCGGAATGTCTGTGGCGGGCGGCCCTGAATGTGCGTGCCGCTAGATGGCTCCCGATCGGGTACAACAAAAAACGTGCGAGTAAGTGTATAGGTTTCGAGACAAGCAGCGCGTGGTTCGTGAGCTACGCAGATCACAGTTTAGTGACATGATAAGCAGTGCATGAGAGCGTAAAACATGGGAGCCGAAGCCCTACCTGCTACAGCCGAACCAGACTCTTTGTACGAACTGCGACTCGACGACACGAGTGCGACACGAAGGGACGACACAACTTACGAACACGGAACACGGGACTGCAACAAGAGAAGACGGACAGACGAAACGGAGCTCACGAACCGGCACCAACAGCGCTTGTCACGAACGAGTCGGTCCTAGATGTCTGACGTATCAGATATCACGCACAGGAAACCGACAAAGACCGGCGGCCTTTGGGCTGCTTAAATACCCTCCGGGCTCCTCCCATAACTTCAGGCCGGTACCCGGCCTTCCAATTTATCTATTTACTGTGAAATTACTGGTTGGAAGTTATAACTTCAAACTTCACTAATTTGTCTGTTAAGCCACCTGCTTGAGTGTTTTTTGAAAATATAGTAAATTACCTATAGTAGGTATAGTAAAAAAACAATATATAAAAATGATTTGTATATTACTTACTTGTGGTAATTAACCCCTTGCCACCCAGGCCAATTCTGACACTTCTCTCCTACATGTAATCGTCATAATTTTTTTTGCTAGAAAATTCCTCAGAACCCCCAAACATTGTATATATTGTTTTAGCAGACACCCTAGGGAATAAAATGGTGGTCGTTGCAACTTTTTATGTCACACAGTATTTGCGCAGCAATTTTTCAAATGCTTTTTTTTTTTCAAAGAAACTGTTTCATGAATAAAAAAAGTACACTAAAGTTAGCCCGATTTTTTGGGATAATGTGAAAGATGATGTTATGCCGAGTAAATAGATACCTAACATGTCATGTTTTAAAATTGAGCACACTTGTGGAATAGACATGTGCAATTAGTTTCGTTTTTTTTCGTTTTTCGTTTTTCTTTCGTTATTTTCGTTCGTTCGTTTTCGTACGAATGAACGAATCGTTCGAATCGAACGAATCCGAATGAACGAATCGTTCGAATCATACGAATCCGATTAACGAATCATTTGAATCGAACGAATCCGAAAAACAACGAAAATCCGAAAAAAAATAATTAGAAACAACGAATGTACGAATGAAGAAAATCCGAAAAACTAAAACAGGAACAACGAAAATTGTTGAATTGGTAATTTTCCGTGTCCCTTACAAGGGTGCTGCTTAACGTGCTTCGAATGGATTGAACGAAAAAATTCGTACATTCGTAACTTTTTTTCTTTCGATTCGTAACTTTTTTTTCGATTCGTAACTTTTTTTTTTCGATTCGTAAATTATTAAAATGTAATAATAGCATACACATTACATAAAATTATGAATTATGCTCCGATTACGAATCTATGAATGTTACGAATGTACGAATAAATACGAATGCGTCCGAATTTCGAATAAACAGATAAACGAAAATTAAACTAACGAAAAAACGAATCAACGAAAAAATAACTCTTACGAATGTACGAATCATTACGAATACGAACACCGACGACCTACGAATTTACGAATCGTTACAAATCAACGGAAACGAAAAAAACGAAACGAAAAATAAATGAATTTTTTTCGGAAACGAAAAAAACGAAACGAAAATAAACAAATTTTTTTGTTGTGCACATGTCTATTGTGGAATGGCACTAAACTTCAGTACTTAAGAATCTCCATAGACGAAGGAGGACCAATCTCCCAGAGTGAAGGTGATACCTTCCACCTGACGCCATTTCCGGGGGAGTGGTCTGACATGGCGGAGTGAGGAGAGAGTTCGGCGTCTGACCAAGGCACATGCACTTCCAGGAGACCGGCAGTGTATGGAGACGAAGGCGAGCGTGATTGAGGGCAACCGAGAGAGCATCTGCGGAGCGTGAGGGGCATAGCGGCATACCGCGGCTTATAGCGGCTTATAGCAGGGAGCGGGTGAGCTGACAAGCAGTACACAGCACACCAGTCGGACGGACGGACGGAGATTAAAGCTGTATCAGAACACCGCTCGGTATTGCATTGCATAGCAGGCTACACTGCAATTCCCATATAGCAGCTGATCAGTGCGTAACTGAACGGAGGACTGTTAGAATTATATGACTGATCCTCTGCCCATGTCGAAGCGGGGGAAGACTGCAGGGAAGCCTCATAATACCGCCCCAAGACACCTGTACAGCACCCGGCATACTGCATGGAGAGAGGAGACGCAACAGTCCTTGGAGAACAGGGACGGCATAATGGCATCCAGGAGGTCACTATCAGAAGTCTCCCTACAGGCTCCATGTGTGTCAACAGCCCCAACAGCTCCAGAGTTGGGACCCGGGACACAGGAAGGAGCACAAGGTGGACATCCCCCAGCAATCTCCAACCCCCCCAGCAGAGATCAGTGAAGAACAGGTACGTCAGCAGATTACAGGTGTTACTGTGAGTCTGGATCGGGGGGGGGGGGATCGGGGTTGGAAGTACAGACCGAGACGGGGACTATGTCAGATATTAAACAACTTATCCAAGCTCTCCCTACAAGAGCGGACATATTGGAAATGTTAAATGACAACACGGGGGTCTTAAGGGAGGAGATCAAAGTGATGCAGGATAATATAGAGAAGGTAGACTCTAGGATGCAACAAACGGATAAATTGCTGCAGGTACATAATACACGACTGGAGAGTCTTGAGGAGAAAATACAGAGTCAGCATCAGAGGTTAGTTGCATTACAGCTGCAATCTGAGGAATCCGAGAACAGGAGCAGGAGAAATAATCTACGTCTGAAAGGGATTTCAGAGGACATTGAGGGCCCCAATTTAAGAGAAACGGTGATGACCATATTTAATCAAATACTGAAAAATCCATTGAATACATTAATTGAACTGGACCGGGTCCACAGGATCCCCACCACTCGCAAGGCAGCCCAAAAGGACCCACGAGATGTCCTGTGTAGGGTACATTTCTTCCGGGCAAAAGAAGACATACTAAGGGCAGCCTGGCGGGAGGGACCGGTGGTGGGGATTAGTAATGGGAAAGAGCAATGGACTTTGGGGAGCCTAAATAACAGAGGAGAGGGAGGAGAGGGAGGGAAGGAAATTTTGGTTCAGATTGTCAACGGGATAGTATACAGAGTGCATGTGCAGGAGGAAAGACGCAGGGACTCTGACACCCTGCCCTGATTGACCACCTCCCCGACTTGAAGCACCTCTCCTCCAAGAGGAGGTAAATCAGAGGAGCTTCACTCTTTTTTTTTTTTTTTTCTTTTTTTTTTTTCTTGTTGGACGCGTACTTGTGTTTTTGAGGGTCGGCCCTCCCCCTTTTTTTTTTTCTTTTTTTTTTTTTCTGGACGGGGGGCGTCTGTTGCCTTCCTCCTCCCCTCCCCGGACCAAAACATGACTAAAATAACCTTAACCTCATATAACATAAAAGGTTTAAACAGTGCAGAAAAACGCATGAGACTGCTGGCGGAATTAGGGAGATTTAAATCACAGATCAGTTTTTTACAGGAAACACACTTTAAAAAAAATAAAATACCAAAAATGGGTAACCGGAAATTTCCCACAGTGTATCATAGTGCCTCACAGACATCGAAAGCAAGCGGGGTGTCTATTATTATAGCGAAACAGATACCATGGAAAGAGGTAAAAACAATTACAGATGATGAAGGGCGCCTTCTTATTGTGAAAGGAGAAATTGGGGAACAAAAGGTAACCCTAGTGAGCATATATTTACCAAATGTAGATCAAATAGGAGTACTGGAGAAATATTTAAATTTAGTATACCAAAATAAAGAAGGAGTCCTAATAATGGGAGGAGATTTAAATATGGCATTAGAGCCTATGTTAGACTCCTCAAAGGGAACCTCACATATATCCTATATAAAACTTCGAAAAGCAAAAGAGATGCTACAAGAATTACAATTAGTGGATAGTTGGAGAATTCGGAACACACACGAGAGGGACTATACATTTTTTTCAACAAGACATAAGACATATACCAGAATTGATTATGTCTTTATATCTCAGAACGCCCTCTCGAGTGTACTGGATGCTTCAATAGGATCCTTCACACTATCAGACCATGCACCAACTCACTGCGTAATAGAATGGGGAGAGAAAGCGACACGGGAATGGCACTGGAAGATCAATGAAACATTATTAAAGGAATTAACATATGAGGAAAAAATTGCACATGAGATAGAATTATACATTCAAGAGAATAAATCAGAGGAAATATCACCTTTGTGCGTCTGGGAAACACATAAATGTGTTATTAGAGGCGTCTTAATATCAATGGCGGCACATAGAAAACGCTCTCTGAGTGCCAAGCTTGACCACCTGCTAGAAGAGATACGAGTCCTTGAAAAGGCCCATAAAAAAACCGTAGCAATACAAACAGAAGAAAAATTGACAAGCCTTCGCGATGAATTAAATTTGCTACTGTTGGATAAAGCAAAAGTAAAGTTAGCTTATGGTAGGCGAGTATTCTATGAATACGGAAACAAACCTAGTAGGATGCTGGCAAACGCGCTCAGAGAGACAAAAGCACGGAACCACATTGGGTGCATAAAAACAGCAGGGGATGCACTGGTTAACTCGTCACAAGATATAGCGAAAGAGTTCAGAGATTTTTATACAAATTTATACCAAATTGAGAGTAATGTAACAGAAGAAAGGTTAAAAGGAAAAAGGGCAAGGGCAGAGGAGTACATAGAAGCAGCAGGGATGCCTAAGATAGGAGAGGAGGAAGCAGATGAGATAGATGGCCCAATCACAATAGAAGAATTTACAGAAGCCCTTAAATCACTGAATAGTGGTAAGGCACCAGGACCAGACGGGTATACTCTGCTCTATTATAAGACATTTGCAGAAAAACTAGCACCGGAATTTATCGCTGCATTTAACTCAATTAGGGAAGGGGCAAGGATGCCAGAAGAGACTTTAATGGCACATATCACAGTAATCCCAAAAGAAGGGAAAGATCCAGCACAATGCGCCAGCTACCGCCCAATCTCTTTACTAAATGTGGATCTAAAGATCCTAACAAAAATACTGGCAACTAGATTAATGTCACATATCCCAAACATAATACATCCAGATCAAGTGGGATTCACCCCGGAAAGAGAAGGCAGAGAAAATACGCAAAGAGTTCTAAGTGCAATATACGCAGTGCAATGTTATAAAAGACCCATAGTACTGATTTCTGCAGATGCAGAAAAAGCTTTTGATAGGGTGGACTGGACATTCCTGGAAGTGACGTTGCAAAATATAGGTTTGGGAAATGGGATGATAAAATGGATTAAAAGCCTGTATTCTAATCCAAGAGCACGGGTTAAAATAAATGACATAATATCAGAACCCTTCCCTATATACAATGGCACAAGGCAGGGATGTCCACTTTCGCCTATCATATTTATCCTGACATTAGAACCTTTCCTGAGAACTATACGTGCTAGTCCAGATATTAAAGATATATTAACCCAAGAAAAAGAACAGAAACTGGCTGCATATGCGGATGACCTGTTATTCTTTGTTACCTCTCCAATCATATCTCTCCCCTCACTGTTAGTGGAGATACGTAAATATGGAGAGGTTTCTAACTTCAAGATAAATTACGGTAAATCTGAGGCAATGGGAATAGGAATAAATGAAGTACTTCAAAAACAATTAACTAAACATTTTATTTTTAAATGGACGGATTCCCATATAAATTACTTGGGGACTAAAATAACAAAGAAATTAGAGAAAATGTTTGAACTAAATTTTCTACCCCTAATGCGACAAATAAAAGCAGACTTTCAGCGGTGGGACAAGGAAATATTTACATGGTTTGGTAGAATCAATATCATCAAAATGAATATTATGCCTAGACTGATATACCTATTTCAGGCATTACCAATCAAGATCCCAGCAGGATTCCTGAGAGAGTTGAGAACGAGATTTTCAAATTTTATATGGGCGGGGAAACCGGCAAGAATCCGGAGGGATATCTTGGTGCAACCTAAAGATAGAGGAGGAGTGGGATTCCCAGATTCAGTGAACTATTATGAAGCAGTACACTTAGCAAGAGTAATGGAGTGGTGCACAGTGAAAAAGGACAAACCATGGTTATGTATGGAACAAGCGATAACTGGCATACCCTTGGAAGGGATAGCATGGATAGCGGACACAGAAATTCCTCAGCAGATAAAAAGACACCCCACAATAGGGGCGACAATTCAAGTGACTAAAAGGGTATTTAGGAAAACGGAGATATCAAAGTCCCCAAGTCCGATGATCCCAATCCTGGGTACACCAAGCTTTGAGCCAGGTCTAGTAGAGGTAGAGTTTAGGAACCTTAGGAGAAGAGGGGTAAGTAGGTTACAAGATTTCACGAGAGAGAACAGAGTGATGACAGGGGAGGAGGTAGATTTAGAATTTACAGGAGAAATTAACTTCTTCAGGAGACTACAGCTTAAGGCCTTTCTCCGAGCAATAAAAATGCAAATGGCAGAAATAAGGACAACGTCTAAATTCGAGCAGCTATGCCTGAGAGAGGAACCAGGGAAACACGGGTTATCAATTATGCACTCTTTATTGGTAGAACTTAAGGCCCCACAAGAGTTAACATTTATACAGGCATGGGAAAGAGACCTGGGGATAATGGATAATGTTCCCGGAAGCACAGAAACTTAAAATATGTCACCTCATACATAAGACATCAAGGGCAACCAAATATCAAGAATGTGGATAAAAAATACTGACAAGGTGGTATAGAACACCCTCAGTGTTAAATCGGATATACCCACAATTAGAAAACACATGCTGGAGATGTCAAAGGGAAGAGGGAACTATGATACACATATTTTGGGAATGCCCCGGAGTTAAAGAATTCTGGAAGATGGTAAGGGAAACAGTGGAAGAAATTACTGAAGTATCATTGGGAGAAAATCCAGCAGTATACCTGCTACATGACACTCCGACATCTAGGGGAGAATATAAAAACTCATTAATGGGACACCTGCTGAACGCCGCGAAGGCGTGCATACCGAGTTTATGGAAAAAAACTATAGCCCCGACGAGAGCACAATGGTTAGCGAAAATATCAGAAATCCAACTAATGGAAAAACTTACCATGATGTTAAGAGAACAAGAAGATAGATACCAGGAGACATGGACACCCTATATGACATATAGGGAACAAAACCGCCAATAGCCTCATGGGGGAGAAAGATGGGAAACAAAAAGGGGGGGACCGGGGCGGGGAGGAGGAATGTCAGAGGGAGAGAACGCTCGCCCATCCAGTCCGGGAAGACCCTTTTTTTTTTTTTTTTTTCTCCCCGTCCTCACCTCCGGGAGAGGAACGGGGGAGGAGGGAGGGGGGGGGAGAGATAAAATGGGAAGTAAAATTACAGGAACAGAGGAAAGGTGAACTGAAGTTCCTTTCTGCCTTTTTTCCCTTTTTCTTCGAGTTTTTTTTTTTTCCTTTCTTTTTATCTCTGTTTTGATCAGTGGACAATACAGAGGGGAAAAGTAGAAGACAATATAAAGGAGTGTTATTGTTGGTAGGGTGATAGGAATCTGAAAGGGAAGAGGTCAATTAGGAAATATGATTATTAAGTTGTGTAACTGTAAAACCTGCACCTGTAAAATGAAAATAAAGAATTTATAAAAAAAAAGAATCTCCATAGACAACGCTTTAAACATTTTTACAGGTTACATGCTTAGAGTTACAGAGTAGGTCTAGTGCTAGAATTATTTCTCTCACTCTAACATTCGCGGCGTATGTACCCTGTGTGTATCTGGCTCTGATACTAGCCAGTGCCTCACCAGCCACTCACCTCACCGCACGTCTCTGCTTACCTGTACCATTTAGCATAGTGTACAGCATCTCCATTCATTACGAGTAGATTTGAAACTTAAGTAATGATCACAATTGTGAGTACCGTATATACTCGAGTATAAGCCGAGTATTTCAGCACATTTTTTTGTGCTGAAAATGCCCCCCCTCGGCTTATACTCGAGTCAAGCACTTTTCTGCAGAGAATTACATTTTCCGACCTGACTTTGGGGCCTCATATCTCTGGGGCCACTTAGTGCTAGGAACCCCAAATTTGGTGTGCAACAGTGGAACTAGCACTACAACATATCCACATTTGGGGTTCCTAGCACCAAGTGGCCCCGAGATACAGGGCACCAAATTCAGCCAACTGGGTCCATCTGCAGCAATGTAATTTCGGGACCCTTTGGGTCCAGAGACCCCAAATTTTGGCTACAGCTAGGGGGCACCTATGAACCCTTAACTAGCAAGTTTGAAGTTCGGGGGACCTATGTCTGCAAATGGGCACAGTGAGGATGCAAATGGGAATTGTTGACCCTCTTTTACACTCACAGTAGCTGCACATTTCTCACCCTAGGCTTATGCTTGAGTCAATACGTTTTCCCATTTTTTTGTGGTAAAATTAGGTGCCTCGGCTTATATTCGGGTCGGCTTATACTCAAGTATATACGGTATATATTTTTTTACATGACTTTTAATAAATACCATAGCGATCTTCAACATTCCTGTGTTTTTCTTTTATTTTGCGAGTCAGTTTGAAAATAGATATGCAGTTTGGCCACTTGGTGGCAGTAATGTTTCATTGATCAAGACATACAATATAGATTCCTTTATTATCTATTATATTGTGAATATAAATATGCTGAAGCATCAGAAAAGAACAGAACATTGTCCTGGTTTAACAAATTGATGTTGCATTTGGTCTTTTTTAAGTTACAGGCATATTACTCCAACTTAGTAAGGGTGGGCAGACAGCTACATACAATGTTGAAATTAAACGGTCTTGTCCAAAAATGTATAATTCTGTTCACCCAGTTTTCTCCTTTCGGTGCCTCTTTCAATTTCTTTTTCTGCATTCTAGTCAAATAGATAGAGCTCAGTCAAAGCTGTGACTAGACAGTGAAGCAGCAGCGGCTAACCAATAAGGTAATCTCTCTGCTCTCTCCCCCAAGCAGTAAACTCAATTAGATTCACAGCCAATCCAGATTGTTGTATGGCACCGGCCCTTCCTTTCCTAGTCTCAATGCTGATATATCTTCTTTTTTCTTCATCATGTCACTGGTGTGTTCCCAAAACCTCCCAAAAATACTCTGTTAGTTAAAATATCAATTCAAAGCAGTAATCTGCACCTTGTGTCTTTCAATAAATATACACTATATTGCCCAAATTATTGGGACACCTGCATTTACACGCACATAAACTTTAATGACATCCCAGTCTTAGTCCGTAGGGTTCAATATTCAGTTGGCCCATCCATTGCAGATATAACAGCTTCAGCTCTTCTGGGAAGGCTGTCCACAAGGTTTAGGAGTGTGTCTATGGGAATGTTTGACCATTCTTCCAGGAACGCATTTGTGAGGTCAGGCACTGATGTGGACAAGAAGGCCTGGCTCGCAGTCTCTGCTCTAATTCATCCCAAAAGGTGTTCTATCGAGTTGAGGTCAACACTGTGCAGGTCAGTCAAGTTCCTCCACCCCAAACTCGCTCATTCATGTCTTTATGGACTTTAATTTGTGCACTGGTGCGCAATAATGTTGGAACAGGAAAAGGCCATCCCCAAACTGTTCCCACAAAGTTGGGAGCATGAAATTATCCAAAATATCTTGGTATGCTGACGTCTTAAGATTTCCCTTCACCGGAACTAAGGGGCTAGTTCCCCAAACCATAATCCTCCCTCCACCAAATGATTTGGACCAGTGCACAAAGCAAGGTCCATAAAGACATGGATGAGCGAGTTTGGAGTGGAGAAACTTGACTGGCCTGCACAGAGTCCTGACCTCAACCAGATAGAACACCTTTGGGATGTTGAAGCTGTTTTAGCTGCGGGGGGGCAACTCAATATTGAACCCTACGGACTAAGACTGGGATGCCATTAAAGTTCGTGTGTGTAAAGGCAGAGGCGTCCCAATACTTATGGTAACATAGTGTAGCTCTTTTAATGCATATTTGTCAGTAACAGAAAAAATTTAATTCACAGCATCAAGCAACATCAGTTCGTTCTTAAATCAGAAGTTCAATTTTTACTCCATTCTTGAAAGGACTGATGATAGTCTATAACAGGGGTTTCCAAACTTTCCAAAAAAAATGCCAGTGTACTGCCCTCGAGCCCAGGTTCACATTGCTGCGGGATTGAAATAGTACCAGTTAAGCTGAAATCGCACGATTTCATACCCGCATGTCAGTCCGACTCAAAATTACCAAAAGTAGTACAAAAACTACTTTTGAGAATCGGTGCGGCACCGCAAAGTTGGCGTCGCACCAATTCAGACGGTGCTATTGCTGCCAATAGCCGCCAATTTGGCATGCGATTTGACATGTCAAATCGCATGCCACATCGCATCAATAGGCTGAGGGCTGGACTGAGGCCAGTGAGCGTAGAAACTGCCCCAGCATCAGTGGGAGTAAACAATGTCTCTGGTTTGGTGGTCAATGGGAGTAAACAAATTGCACAGCACCTGTGGTCAGTAGGAGAAGGAAGTGTACCCCATCATTGGTATCAGTGGGAGGAATAGATCCCCCTTGTTGGTATCAGTGGGAGGAATAGTGCACCCTTGTTGGCGTCTAACTGGCAACCCTAGTGCTGCTAGGCAGAAGTGCTAACCACTTAGCCACTGTGCTGCCCCAAATGCAGGCTAGCACACTAGCATGGCATCTTTGTATTAAAAAGAATTACAGAGTGAATGTCCATTCCCCAGTGAATCTGCATATGCATTTGTTCTGTGCAAACTGGGAAAAATAAATGTTCTTTAGGCTATTTGCTCTTCTGAGTGAGCGTTCCTTAATTATGGTCAGTAGTAAACTACCACTATATGGCCACTAGATGGAGCTGAGAAGCACAGGCAATACAGACACCTTTGTAACAAGAGATATGATGTAACAATTTCAGAGAACATTTGAGGGAACTGGCAAATAAATATAGCTATTAGTTAAAAAATGGTAACCGCTGGTTACATTTATTTACTAATTCCCGTTTTTTAGAATTGTTACATTATATCTTTTGTTGCAAAGATGTATGTATTACCCATGCACCTCAGCTCCATCTAGTGGCCATAATGCAGTATTTTATTACTGCCCAAAATGAAAGAATTTCCGTTCAGAAAAAAAACACAAAAAAAAACACCCTAAAAACACAATTTTGCACAATCAATTGAGTGTATATGCAGCTTTGCTGGATGAATGTCTATACAGATTTAAAAAAAAAAATAGATTCCCACATGAATTCAGTTCTACTTTAACCGCTTCAATACAGGGCTTTTAAACACCCTTCCTTACCAGAGCACTGCGTCGCTTTAACTAACAATTGCGCGGTCGTGCGACGTTACACCCAAACAAAATTGACGTCCTTTTTTTCCCACAAATAGAGCTTTCTTTTGGTGGTATTTGATCGCCCCTGCGGTTTTTATTTTTTGCGCTATGAACAAAAGAAGAGCGACAATTTTGAAAAAAAAAACACAATATTTTTTACTTTTTGCTATAATAAATATCCCATTTTTTTTAAAAAAAAACTATTTTTTTCCTCAGTTTAGGCCGATACATATTCTTCTACATATTTTTGGTAAAAAAAATCGCAATAAGCGTATATTGATCGGTTTGCGCAAAAGTTATAGCGTCTACAAAGTAGGGGATAGATTTATTGAATTTTTTTTTTTTTTTTTTTTTACTAGTAATGGCGGCGATCTGCGATTTTTTTTTCGTGACTGCGACATTGCGGCGGACACTTCGGACACTTTTGACACATTTTTGGAACCATTCACATTTACACAGCGATCGTTGCTATAAAATTGCAGTGATTACTGTGTAAATGTGACTGGCAGGGAAGGGGTTAACACTAGAGGGCGCTGGAGGGGTTAATATGTTCCCTAATAGACGTGATTCTAACTGTAGGGGGAGGGGACTTAAGGGGAGGAGACCGATCATGTGTTCCTCCGTACTGGGATCACATGATCGGTCTCCTCTGCACTGACAGGACGTGGGGCTGTGTGTTTACACACACAGCTCCACGTTCCCGCCCGGTCCCGTTGTTTTAACGGGCAATCGCGGGTGCCCGGCGGACATCGCGGCCGCCGGGCACTCGCACCGGGTCCCGAGCGATGCCGCGCGCCCCCCAGGCGGCCGGGAATCCGAGGACGTCATATGACGCCCACCCAGGATGGTAGATCCACCTTGTGGGCGTCATATGACAGTGTGCGGTATTGAAGCGGTTAAGGTACCTGTAAATTTATGAAAATATGACATAAAATTAAGGAGGTAGTTGGAGGGGTGTGAATGGCTGTGTCTTATAGTTAAACATTTTGGTACTAAAAGTATCTGATTCTTTTATGTACTATAAATGGAAAAATGTTTTTCCCTCCATATAAGGATGATGTACTAAAAAAGTTTTTTGAAAAAATGGCACAATGGCCGGATGTTCCAACAGTAATAATTGGGGATTTTAAAGTGGTTGTAAACCCTTACAAACAACTTTGACCTACAGGTAAGCATAGATTAAGGTTTACCTGTAGGTCCAAGAAATATCTCCTAAATCTACACGGTTTAGGAGATATTTGCCCAAAGACAGGAACCGCTGTCTACAGCGCATGCGCCGTAGACAGCGGCGCGCAGGCACACTGAGCGCACCACTGTTAACGGCGATATGCCGCGAGTGGCGGCTCCCGTGCGCATGCACGGGAGTGACGTCATTGCGGCTCCGTTGAATGACAGCGCCGGAGCAGCGAGACCCACCAAAAAGATGAAGGCTCCATACACAAGGGGACAGCGGTGACATCGCTGGCTCCTGTGTCAGGTAAGTGACACATAATGGACTACTATGCGATGCATAATAGTCCATTATGCTTTACCTTTGCAGGGAAACAAAGAGGAAGTAAACCCACCATGGTTATCTTTGATTAAGAAAAAGACCCAAATAGAATTAGTACTTAAGGGCTTTTTTGAAGATAATAGGGGATCAACCTCAGTAATAATGGTCTGGGATGCAATGAAAGCATATCTTAGAGGGGTAATTATTAAAGAAATATCTAAAATTAAATCATCTACAAGACAAAAGGAGGAAATAGCAATAAAAAGAGTTAAGCAAACAGAACGAGAATTTATAATAGACCCCAGCGAAGAGAAACGTGTAGTATGGCTGGAAGCAAGGAAAATGTATAGTAACCTGGTTACAATAAAGGCAGACAACAGCAGATTCCTTCAGAGCCAAAAACACTATGAAATGGGGGAACAAGTGGGACATATGTTAGCAGCCATTGAAGATAAAAGAGGAGTAGTGATGTATGATACAGAGAGTATTCAAAGGATATTCGTAGACTTTCACTCTCTGTTATATAAATCCGAAATATCAAATATTAAGGGAAAAACTGTAAATTGTTTGAATAATCTAATTATACCAAAATTAACTTTAACGGAAAGTGTATCTTTGGATAACCCAATAACTTTGGTAGAGCTACAGGAAGCAGTGAGGCAAATCCAAAATAATAAAGCACCGGGGATGGATGGACTCCCTGTGGAGATATATAAAATGTATGGTCAAGTTTTGCTTCCAGAACTTCTAGCAGTATTAAACGAAGCATATGCAACACAAGAATTACCCAAATCCATGTTGGAAACAATAATAATTATAATTTTAAAACCCGGCAAGGATCCACTAAAACCAGATTCATACCGCCCAATTTCTCTCCTTACATCAGATATTAAGATATTGTCCAGAGTACTGGCTAATAGGTTATCCAGACATATTGATAATTTAATACATGTAGATCAAACAGGTTTTATCCCTTCTAGAACAGCAGCTACAAACATTCGTAGACTTTTTTTGAATTTACAGTTACCTCTGGATGATGGGGAAGCTTTGGTCATTGGATGCCCAAAAGGCATTCGATATGGTCGAATGGGATTATTTATGGATAGTATTAAGTGCCTTTGGTATAGGCACAGGTTTTTTAACCTGGCTAAAACTATTATACAAAAGGCAGATAGCGAGGCTAAGAATCAATGGCACCATGTTGCCGACCTTCTCATTATCCCGTGGGACTAGACAGGGTTGCCCCTTGTCCCCTCTCCTGTTTGCGTTAGCAGTCGAACCATTGGCGGCTGCAATCAGACAGTCCGAGGGGGATAAGGGGATTTCAGCATGCAGGGAGAGAGGACAAAATAGCATTATACACAGATGATGCTCTTATCTTTCTGAATGATCCTATAAAATCTTTAGAGGAATTAATGACCCTTGTAAGCAAATTTGGACAAATCTCAGGGTTTTGCATTAATTGGGAGAAATCAGTTTTGATGCCCATACATAATGAGAATATGTCTTTACCAGAGTGTGCCAAACAAATTAAAATAAATCAGAAAATTAAATATTTGGGAATTGAGGTAACAAGAAATTGGTGGAATATGTAGACTTGAACCTTAGACCATTACTGTTAAAGTTTAAAGTGGTTGTAAACCCTTACAAACCACTTTGGCCTACAGGTAAGCCTAGATTAAGGCTTACCTGTAGGTCCAATAAATATCTCCTAAACCTACACGGTTTAGGAGATATTTACAAAAAGACAGGCCCCGCTGTCTACAGCGCGCAGGCGCACTGAGCAAGCCGCAGATCGCGGCGGTATGCCGCTCTTGGCGGCTCCCGTGCACATGAGTGGGAGTGACGTCATCACGGCTCCAGCGAATCACAGCACCGGAGCAGCGAGACCCGGAAGTCACTCCGGGATTGATGGCGGCGGAGGAGGACGTGGATGAGGGTCGCTTTGGGTAAGGTAAGTTATTCATAATGACCTAGTATGCTATGCATACTAGCTCATTATGCCTTTGCCTTGCAGGTTCCATTTAAAAAAAAATTAAAAATCTGAGGCTTTACTTCCTCTTTAAAGATAAATGCCGTAGCTGGTGAAAACTCCCATTAACAGTGGTAGGAAGAGCCAATCTTATAAAAATGATCTGGGCTCCACAATTACTATATGTTTTTCAGAACTCTCCAATGTGGATAGCAATGTTTTGGTTCCATAGGATAGAGTCTCTGTTTCGGGAACTCATTTGGAGGAAAAAAAAATCTCGGATAAAATTAACAATGTTAATGCCACCAAAAGATGAGGGATGATTTGCCATCCCTCAGCCAAAGATTTATTTTTTGGCTTCGCAAATACAACAGTTTTTTGGATGGTCAATATTTATGGAGAAGGACCCCATACAGAGACTACTTCTTCCAATGTGTAATGGATATACATTACTGTCTACATTGGAGTCAAAAAATATGCTGATAAAGAAAAAAATTCTGTCAGGTAAGCTATTTATTAAGGTTTGGCAGAAATTAAAAAACATTACAAATATCATAGGTTATATCTCCGTTACTCCGAACTGGAATAATGGAAATTATGTAGAAATTCAGAAACTAGAGGGATTTGAGTTTTGGCAAACACAGGGACTTAGATATGTGGAGCAATTGTTTTGGAATGATAATATAAAATCTTTGGCCCAATTATCAGAGGAATTCAAGATACCAAGAAAGGTTTTTTCAATATCTGCAACTTATGCCGCGTACACATGAAGGGACAATCCCGCGGGATTATCCTCTGGACTGAAGTCCAGCGGATAATCCCCTCGTGTGTGGGCGCCGGCGGACTTTTTTGCGCCAAAGTCCGGCGGACCAAAGTTTTAAGTTTGGTTTTAAAATTATCCGCTGGACTTGGCAGTCCAGCGGACAATCCCGCCGTTAGTGGGCAAGTCCGCGGGACTTTTGAAATGAACGGACTTGCCGCTCATGGCAAGTCCGTTCATTTAGCACGTGACTTCAGGTTACGTAGCTAGCGTAGGCAGTTACTGCCGCCGCGCTAGCTCCGTGACCTGGCATGGATTTAAAGGGACTCCCCACGCCGAAAAAACGGCGGGGGGGTTCCCCCCAAATCCATGTCAGACCCTCATCCGAGCACGCAGCCTGGCAGGCCAGGAAAGGGGTGGGGACGAACGAGCGCCCCCCCCCCTCCTGAGCCGTACCAGGCCGCGTGCCCTCAACATGGGGGGTGCCCTGGGGAAAGGGGGGCCGTGCGGCCCCCCCACCCCAAAGCACCTTGTCCCCATGTTGATGAGGACAAGGGCCTCTTCCCGACAACCCTGGCCGTTGGTTGTCGGGGTCTGCGGGCGGGGGCTTATCGGAATCTGGGAGCCCCCTTTAATAAGGGGGCCCCCAGATCCCGGCCCCCCACCCTATGTGAATGAGTATGGGGTACGATGTACCCCTACCGATTCACCTAAGGTGTAAAATGTAAAGTACAAAAACACACACACTTTTGAAAAAATATTTTATTGCACTGCTCCGGGGGTCTTCTTCCGTCTTGGGGGTCTTCTCGCCGGACTCCTCCGCTCTCTTCTGCTCTTTTACCTAGCTCTTTCACGAGCGGGGGAGTCCGGCTACCTTCTTCGTCGTCGCCGCCGTCGTCTGGGGGTCTCGATCCGCCTTCGGGGGTCTTCCGGGGGTCTCTTCTGTTCTTGCGGCGGTCGTCGTCTTCCGCGCTGCCGGCGCCGCCTTCTTCTTCTTGTCCTTCTTGTTCTTCTTCTTCTTCCGATGTTGACCCGTCGCTGTCTCTGCCCGGAATGCCTGTGCCGCTCTGCGCTGAGACTTATATAGGGACATGGGGGACAGGGTCACATGTTCATGTCACATGGTGACCCCGCCCCCTTGCGATGTCACAGTCCCAGCATCCTCCGGGACTGTGACAACACAAGGGGGCGGGGTCACCATGTGACCCCTTTAAATCCATGCCAGCTTGCGGAGCTAGCGCGGCGGCATTTACCTGAAGTTACGTTCGAAATGAACGGACTGCTCCGTGTGTGGGCAAGTCCGTTCATTTTCAAAAGTCCCGCGGACTTTTGGCCGGCGGATTATCCGCTGGAGAAGTCCGTGCGTGTGTGGGCAAGTCCACACGCTCGGAAAGTCCAGCGGACCTAGCTGGAAAGTCCCGCGGGATTGTCCGCTGGACTAGGTCCGCCGGCAAAAGTCCGCACGTGTGTACGCGGCATTAGACATGCTATACAGGTTCAGGCCCCGGACGTTCGGTATTTAAATTTAATAACTCTAAAATAATAACATTGCTTAATGGTATAATTAAAGAAAAGACAGTGATCCCAGCCAGGATACAGTGAGAATGAGATTTAGGCCCATTGACCGATTTACAGTGGGAGGAGGCCCTCGCAGCAATATCACAAGTCTCATTGTCTATGACTCAAAAATTAACACAAATGTTTATTTTACACAGGTCATATTACACACCAAAAAAACTGTTCAAATGGAAACGTAGGGAATCCCCTTTATGCCCGCACATGCCTCCAGCCTTTAGGTCTCTTTCCCCAGACCAAGTCTCCATCTTCTACAGCATGGACACTGGCGCCCCCCCATGCTTTACCAGCTGGCCCTTTGGATGATGTTAACCCTTCAACGCCCTTGGAATCCATAGTGTTATTGTTCGCTCTTTTTATTTTCATTTAAACTTTTTTTTATCTATTACCTTGTTTATTGATGGAATAAAACATTGCCTTTATTTATTTATGGCCTTATTGACTTTTTCACCACTTCTACATCCAGTCCATTGAGCGCTGTGCACCAGTACCTTTCCTTCATGCTACATCCTTTCATATGTCTTTGGTCAGCTACACTGGCTCTGGATAAGTCAGAACTCTCTGGTTGCCATATATCATCATATGATCCACAGTTTCTAGCGCTTAAGGAACTATGTTTCATAAAAATAGTGTCCACTGCTTGTATTCTCCTAGAAGATGGCAGAGGAAAGAGTTAAGCACAACCATATTATGATATGGTGAATGTGCAGGTGGATGACTTTCCTATGCATTTGCATGACTCCGGGCCACAGTGCGGAACTATACTTGGTATAAATAATGTATAAGTGATAGGAATATGTTTCTGGGGGATCTTATTTCAAACACAGTAGAAATTAACCAACATTTTAGCAGAATTTTAGGCTCTCAGGGAGCACAGATATGTGAACATCCACTATGCACCATCCTCAACCTTTGTAGAAAAGGTCAACTAGAACCTCATGTTTCCTTCTTTAGAGACCATGTCCCAGGTGACAACAGCTGCCTCTTTTCATTGATAAAAGTTAGGGATTTCCATTACAAGCAGGCATGTCTTCCACCTATTAGTGAATTTTGCTTTGTATTTGCAAAATTCTCACATTTTCACACCTAAATAAAAAAAGGTGCAGTGTAGGTGAGGGATCCAAAGCAGCTTACTCTTGGCATTTTTACTAATGAATCTAGCAGTTCACTTGCCTGCAAACAGCAATTTACTTTGAATGCAAAACCCAATTTTCTCTGTGAACTGTCATGGTCGTGCAATGGACCAATTGCTAATTTGTTTTTAGCATTACAGTAGTGGCAGGACCTCCATAAAGCAGGGAACCTGTGCCCCTGCTGCCTGCCTCCTTGGTGACCTCTGATCACCCAATAGTAGACATGTGCACTGCCAAAAAATGTGTTTGTTTCATTCGTTTTTTGTGTTTTTAAGGTCATTCGTTATAATCGAAATTCGTAAATTCGAAAATAAAATT
Organism: Lithobates sylvaticus; assembly: GCA_028564925.1. Classification (NCBI taxonomy): domain Eukaryota; kingdom Metazoa; phylum Chordata; class Amphibia; order Anura; family Ranidae; genus Lithobates; species Lithobates sylvaticus. The sequence continues at coordinate 66,867,895 of CM053030.1, forward strand.
TTTTGAAAATCCGAAAATTCGGAAGAACAAAAATCAGAAAATTTGAAATAATAACTAACACTAACTAACTATTACATTATAGGTATTGGAATTTCCTTTTTAATTTTTTTTTTTTAGTGAACGTATGAATACAAATTTATCCAAAGTTACGAATTATACGAAATAACGAATGCCGCATCTAAACAAATGGAACGTAACGAATTAATAATAAAACGTTTTTATTATTATTATTGTTATTTATTATATCCAATTAATTTAATTATGTTCCATTCATTTAGATACGGCATTCATTATTTCAGATAATTCGTAACTTTAGATAAATTTGTATTTGTTACGCTCACTAACAGCCAAATTTGAAAGGAAATTCCAATACCTATAAATTATTAGTAAGTAATAGTTAAGTTATTATTAGTTAGTTATTATTTCAGCTTTTCGGATTTTCGTTCTTTTGAATTTCCCTTCTTTTTTTTTGAATTTTCAAATATTCAAATTACTGATATTCTGAAAAATTTGTTAAACGGGTTTTCGTTAATTTGGATATTTCCGAATTAACAAATTTGTTGAAATTAGTTAAAAAACGAATTTGGAACTAAGCAAATTGCACATGTCTACCCAATAGCATTTAGTGCAACATGGGGTTATAGAGGGTGAATTCTAACCTCCTGTGAGGTGCAAGTAGCCTCACAACAAAGGAGCATACTTTCTTATTATATGTTGTACTAATAATAAGTTATAGTACTTTATTTGGGCAACAGTGTCATAGTGGTTTCTTGCTTTGGGGTGGTCTTGCTGCCACCCTATAGCGGATTTACTGGTACAGGGCGGCACCCCTGCAGCAGATCACATACATAAACATACATATACACACACATATATATATATATATATATATATATATTATATATCTTCTGAGTAGGGGGTGCTCCAGTGATTACACACCGCGGGAGCACCAGCCGATTGTCAGGCAGAGAGACAGAATGGCGATCTACCTGTTTAAACAAGGCAGACTGCCGTTCTGACAGGAGGGAAGGAATGAATCCTGTGTTCTAGAATCCATGTCTTCCCCTAGTAAGGGCATCTTCCACACTGTAGTAAAACACTGGCTAGGCACACAGTTAACCCTTTGATCGCCCTTGATGTTAACCCCCTTCCCAGCCAGTGTCATTAGTATAGTGACAGTGCATATTTTTAGCACTGATCACTGTATTAGTGTCACTGGTCCCCAAAAAGTGTCAAAAGTTTCAGTGTCAGAATGTCCACCGTAATATCGCAATCCCACTACAAGTCACTGATCGCCACGATTACTAGTAAAAAATAAAAAATAAAAACATCCCATAGTTTGTAGATGCTATGCCTTTTGCACAAACCAATCAATAAATGCTTATTGGGATTTTTTAAGAAAAATATGTAGCAGAATACATATTGGCCTCAATTTATGAAGAAATTCTATTTTTTTCATTTGATATGTTTTATAAAATAAAATAAAAAATATTGGGTTTTTTTTTCTGAAAATTGTCGGTCTTTTTTGTTTATAGTGCAAAAAATAAAAAACGCAGAGGTGATCAAATACCACCAAAATAAAGCTCTATTTGTGGAAAAAAAGGACATCAATTTTATTTGGGTACAGCGTCGCACGACTGCGCACATGTCAGTTAACCACTTGCCCATTGGAGACTTTTTTTTGGTGGTATTTAATCACCGCTGGGCTTTAGATTTTTTGCTTAATAAACAAATAAAGAGCAAAAATGTAAAAAAAAAAAAAAAAAAATGACTTTTTCATAGTTTGTTATAAAATTTTACAAACAGGTAATTTTTCTCCTTCGCTGATGTGCGCTGATGAGGCTGTACTGATGGGCACTGATGAGGCGGAATTGATGGGCACTGATGAAGAGGCACTGATGAGGCTGCACTGATAGACCATTAGTGCCCACTAATGGGCACTAATAGGCGGCACTGATTGACACTGATATGTGGCACTGATAGGCGACAATGATGGGCACTGGTAGGCGACATTGATGGGCACTGGTAGGTGGCACTAATGGGCCCTAGTAGGCGACACTGATAGGTGACATTGATAATGATCTGTATATACATTCTCCTCTTCTCCTCCTGCAGAGTATCACTCCTCTCTCCTCCTGCACATATCTTCCTTTCTTTCACTCTCCGGACTAACTAGCACTGCAGGCCTGACACTGGCTCAGCCAAGCCCAAAGCAAATGCCCTGTAAGGGCAGAGACCGCAGTCCCCTATGGTGAAGCAATACTCCTGCTGTCCTCTTGCTCCTCCTGTGCCTCCTGGCCAAGACACCTCTGTGGGTTTTAAGAGGGTCCCATCCTCACCCAAGCTCAGGTCCAAGGTCACTGGGCCTCAGACTGGGGAGCTCCCTCAAAGGCCCTGACAGCCTAACACTCCATCACCATTCTTCCACCCGATCAACTCCTCCCCAGCTGGGCTGACCCTAGGTATTTGAGGAGGCCTGCCCCCTGCCAATCCAAGTTTGGGATTGGTCAGGGCTCCTTAGTATAAACCCCCAGGTGGCTCCACCTCCCCTCTCCACCTCTCTTTTCAGAAAGTACCAGAAAGTTCTGAAAAGAAGTGGGAGGTCCTGGTGACACCACCTGTGAGTCCCCCAGCACTACTCTAGGTCACTCCCAACCCAGATCACCAAAACACACCCAGGCCTGGCTCCCAGCCAAGCCTGCAAGTTTACCTACTCTCTCAAAAAGGTACTTTCACTCCTAGCATACTAGAGGGTGTCCCAATTAAGAATCATGAAATTAAACAAATACTAACCATGACCAAAAAAGAAGCAGAGGGATTAAACAAACAAAGTGCAAGGATTTAATAGTGGCTCCTGTAGTGTACAAGCCAAAAAGGCAGTCCTGACAATATATAATGTTCAATCATATATAATCTGCAAGCCACAAACAGTCTACTGTTACCACACGTATGCAACGCACAGGCAACCACTGTAATACATGGGCAAACGTGATAATATGTGGGCAACATAAGGGCAGTTGTGACAGAATGTGGACCACAACCCAGCAATCATTACAATAAGCGGGCAACAACTGGGCAGTCTTGACCTCTGAACTCTGCATCACTTACTACTGATCTTTGCGTTACTTACTACTGACTGCTGAACTCTGCATCGCTTACTACCGACCTCTGCATTGCTTACTACTGACCTCTGAACTCTGCATCACTTACTACTGACCTCTGCCTCACAATTGAACTAGTACTGACCTCTGCATCACTACTGATCTCTGAACTTTGCATCACTTAGGGGTTGGGAGTACATGACGCTAAGTTCAGAGGTCAGTGTGACACAGGGTGCAGAAGTCTGTAGTAAGTGGCCCTCTGTCTCACAGTACTATCTCCCCTGCACAGCTTCCTCTCCCTGGACTCATTATGGTACTCAATGTACTGCAGCTCTGGTTTCCCTTGTCCACCTCTTCCCTGGTCCAACAGACAGGACTAAATCACAGCCAATCACAGCCCCCCCACCCCCACCCCAGGTGCTGGTTGCACCTGGGGAAGATCGTAACCACCGCCTCTCCCTGGGTGATCCATTGGTATCCTGATTATTGTTCAGAGGTGGACCAATAGAGGTTTGATATACCAGCAGTAACTTCCTTAGTGGCTGGCTTATTCTAGGGTTGGGTCTCAATTCTTCTACATTGACAGACATGATTTTAACAATTGTACTGTAAATGCAGTTTTAGTCTTTTACACTCAATGAACAATGTTTTTTTTTTTCCATTTCAGTACCCTCTCCCTTTCACTGGCTCCCAATATCCTTTCCCGGCTCCTATTCAGGCATGGACTTAGCCCTGGGTTAAAAACTGCTACCCTGCCCCTGTCTCTGGAGGTGCTATCCTGCCTTTGGGGTGTCAAAGGGGTGCTACATTCATACCCTGAAAGCCATTGTACCTGACACTGTGAAGCTGGACATTGATCTGGATGGGGAGTGTATGTAAGTGATCTACTACGTTATCCAAGATCCTCACCTCCTTAATCATTGTGCAATAAAACTTTAAAAAGATAAAAGTGACTGGCACCCAGTATCCTTTCTCAGTCCTCCTATTTTAGCCATGGGCTTATCTATGGGATGAAATGCTAGCCCGCCCCTGTCTCTGGAGGTGCTATCTTGCCTTTGGGGTGTCAGCGGGGTGCTACATTCATAACCTGAAAGCCATTGTAGCTTAAAATCAGACCCCCCATTTCTTATCCTGTGCCATCATTCTAGCCCACTACTATACAGAAATACATGTAAATTGTATGTAATCCCTGACAATGAACTTCTCTTTTTATGGGTTAAATATATCATAGAAAGCACTTTGATATATCTGTTTGACATGGGCAAGAAAATAACTTCAGAAATCATTTCAGCTGAAAACTCCCTGTACTCTGTCTATCCTGCACTGTTATTGGTTACACAGTTCCTGAGGACTACACTCATGTTATGGAGATAAATACAAGAGGTGAATAACTGTTAACACCCTAGAACAGGAAGCCTGTTACTGGCAGAATCACAAGTTGAAAAAAAAAGAATGAAGACCGAAAAAAAGAAAACAAATGCAGCCACCACATCTAAAGACTAGTAAGTTGCAATATATTACATTCTTGGGTTCTAACACACTTTAAAGTGTTACTAAACAGTAAAAATCAGTGTGTATATGCAGTAAAGCATGCTTGTTATACTCACGGTGGAACCTAAGAGGTTAATCCTGTGCATTGCGTAAAAAAGCTGTTTGATCCTGTCTAGTCTGATCCTCCCCTTCTTCCACTGTCTCCAATCCATTTAATGATAGTACAGAGCATTGGGGACACTCTGCACATGCTCAGTTTGGTGTGCATTGCTACAGAGGTTTTTTTTTTATTGGGAGGGAGCCCCAATCAGCACTGTCCAGACAGAGGGTCAGGGGTCATGCAGCCTCATAGGACAGCCAGATTGGAATGAAAAGTCCTCCTACAAGCTATAACCAGACACTGATAGAAGTCACAAGACCGCTATACACTGCTGATTAGACATGTGCACAACAAAAAAATGTGTTTATTTTTGTTTTTCGTTTTTTTCGTTTCCGAAAAAAATCGTTTATTTTCATTTCGGTTTTTTCGTTTCCGTTGATTCGTAATGATTCGCAAATTCGTACGTCGTCGGTGGTCGTATTCGTAACGATTTGTAAATTCATAAGTCGTCGGTGTTCGTATTCGTAACGATTCGTATTTTCGTTAGAGTTATTTTTTCGTTGATTCTTTTTCCGTTTAATTTTCGTTTATTCTAAATTCGGAAGCATTCGTATTTATTCGTACATTCATAACATTCGTAACATTCGTAGATTCGTAATCGGAGCATAATTCATAATTTTATGTAATGTGTATGCTATTATTACATTTTAAGAGACATGGAAAATTACGAATCGAAAAAAAAAAAGTTACGAATGTACGAATTTTTTCGTTCAATCCATTCGAAGCACGTTAAGCAACGCCATTGTAAGAGACACGGAAAATTACGATTCGAAAAAAAAAAAAAAAAAAGTTACGAATGTACGAATTTTTTCGTTCAATCCATTCGAAGCACGTTAAGCAGCGCCATTGTAAGAGACATGGAAAATTACGAATCGAAAAAAAAAAAAAAAGTTACGAATGTATGAATTTTTTCGTTCAATCTATTCGAAGCACGTTAAGCAGCGCCATTGTAAGGGACACGGAAAATTACCAATTCAACAAAAAAAAAAAAAGTTACGAATGTACGAATTTTTTCGTTCATTTTCATTTTTGTTGTTCCTGTTTTCGTTTTTCGGATTTTCTTCATTCGTACATTCGTTGTTTCTAATTTGTTTTTTTCGGATTCGTTCAATTCGAACGATTCGTTATTTGTTAAAATTTTTAGCAAATCGTTCGTTCATTCGTACGAAAACGAATGAACGAAAATAACGAAAAAAAACGAAAAACAAAAAAAAACGAAATGAATTGCACATGTCTACTGCTGATGAGAAAAAGGTATTTAGTAGTTTATATTTACTAAAATAATTGCATTTCCATGGTCTGTGTACTGTGGGAGACCAGATATAGTGAATGCAGGGTCCTGGGTTTAGTAACACTTTAAGTATAGGGAAATGTTGAAACATGAGCAAATAATTCTGCGGATTTATCAAAGTCAGATGTAAAACTATGAAAAGTAACCATTATACATTTAAAATGGATATAAAACTCCAGTGGGGAGCCCCAGAATACATTTATTTGATATATTAATAGAGGTGTAGATCTTGCGCTGGTCTCTTGTATTGTTTTACGGTGCATCGGTAGCATGGTGTAGGAGAGGGAAATTCTAAAAATGCACATCAATCACTGTGTCCATGTATAAGAGTCAGCATCTGCCAAGCCTACGCAACGAGGTTGAAGTTGTACTGCGGCTGGGGAATACGATTTTCGTGCTATTTTCATTTACAACCATTCACACATGTGTATTATTTTAGAAGGTTTTTTGTTATATGTATCCAAATTCAACTTTGATGCAAAATAAAAATGATGGTTAAACTAGCTTTTTCCCACATCGAGTTTTATTTGTGCTAGTACTTCGGAGTACTATTTACACACTGGGCTCTCATGTGTTTCTCATTAGAATGAACTAACAAAACAGTAAATCAATCGTCTTTGCTCAGCATAGGGAAATGTTGGAGTGGTAGACAGGTAATAGAACATACTGGAATTCCCCACTATGACAGTCAGGAGAATAGAACTTGTCTACATGGACATGGAACTCCCATTACAGCACGGGAAGGTGTACACGTATCTTTGTTCAGACTTTAACTAACTTATGTGTATGTACTTATGCACGTACACACACTTCAAGGCTAAAGGTGGTCAACGGGACTTTCTAAATAATAATCTGACTGTCAAAGGGTCACTTTTCTATCCAAAAGACACATACAAATAAATGCTTACATCCTATATTCATGTTAATGTTTTAGGTGAAAAAAAACCTTGTCTTCTTTGAAATATGTGTAGCGGCCATAACCCCTTGAGGGGCGGCCTTGACTTTTTGGGCTTACCAGTTACCTCCTCGTGGCTTGTCGGTTGCTGTCTAGGGGTTCCCAGGGTTAGTACTCAACGACTTCAGATGCTGACACATAAAAGTCCTTTTCAAGGTTTTTATTTTGCAGTGGTAACATCCAACATAACACAGTCTTTGATGGGAATAGAGGGCACGGGTGATAAAACTCAGGCACTTGAACTGCTGACATCCAACGAATGTCTCTAATGAACCCAGAGAGTAGCCACTCGTAGCTGGGTGCTTCACGGCCAGATAAACCTCTAGCCAGAGATCCAGCAGCCAACATGTGATTTCGGAAACTTTGCAAAAGTCTCTGACACAGACTACATTGTAACCGACGAAGAATAGGAACCTTTCTCACAGTACCTGGAACTTTCTCAGTTTCCTTGGCCAAGTGTGGATTCTTTAGTGTCCATAAAACTCAGCTTCCAGGCTCTTACTGAGTAGCCAGCTTGTTGGCCCTCCTCCGAAGAGTCCTCCCCCGGTCACTTGTACGAGTTGCCATGTTCCACCAATACCGAGAGCACACCGGGACGCCTTTGAATCCTCCTTCAGTTACTGGGCCTCGGACTAGCCAGCTCCGAGACTCGGGAACAGACGGATCACCACCCCAGACCAAAAGGGCCTCTGGGGTTGGTCATATTCACCATGCTTGCGGGACGGCAAACGCTCCTAGGCCTGGGACCCCTCGCGGGGGCTACCCCGGACCAGAACCAGTAACCAAAAGCTACGGCCGAACCCCAAACACGTGACTTCAGCACCTTAAATCCCCCCTCCCAGACTACGCAGCAGGGCCAGACGTGCCCACTGATTGGCTCCGGGAAAGATTGGTACCTAAGACGTCAAATAAGTGGCCACCCATCTCTTGAGCACTTGTGGTGAAGAACTAGGAATCCGATTTTGAGCACTGTTGTTAGGTGTTGTTTGGTGTTAATATAATTTTCCCAGAGAAATCCTTGTATTCATTCATAAAATACAAAACCCACTGTGATCAACTGAGAAGTGCTAAGGTTTTGTACCGGTGTGTGAGTGAGATGGGAAGTCCCTGTATTGCTGCCTGGTACATCACTGTATACTATATGTAGCAGACGCATTTCTTAGTAAAGGAAATCGTTTGCTTGGGCCATCTTAGCACAAGCAAACTATTTTAGGCTTTAAGAATATTCAAAATAAGGTATGTTCGGCCTGTGGGTGTTTTGCCTAAAAAATTTTGCTGGCCAGAATTCTGCTTTAAAAAGGCACATCTATACATATACTGTATACAGTATATATAAAATTCTGTTCTTAGTTTATGCACTTGGGCCCTAATTAAATTATCTAAGCACTGCTTTTGTTAGTTTTACATCTGACTTTGATAAAACAGCAGCATTAATAGCTGTAAGAGAAGTCCGGTTGATAGACGCACATTGGCACACAGGCACGGGCACACCAGTGTGTGCGCTAAGAATAGCATGTACTGGCGCATGCGCGGGCACGCACAGGCACGTGCACACGCGTGCACGTATTGGCGCCAGCCGGCCTATTTAAACAGTGCCATGACACACACATTGCTGAGTGGTCTTTCAGCTTGTTCCTGTTTACCTGTGTTTGATCTGTTCCAGTTTTCCTGTGTTTGACACGGCTTGACCTGAACTCTCCCTTGGACTTCCGCCTGCCTTCCTGTGACCCCGGCTTGTGTTTGACTCTGTTCCTGCTTCATGCTTCTGTACCTTGCTTCTGTACCTTGCTGCCCTTTTTTCCTTCATTTTCACCCCCTTCCTTCCATTTCCCCTGTTTAATTTCCCTCTTTATGGCCGTTTTATGGTTGTATATTATTTATATATTATTAGCATTGAATTTAGATACACATCCATTGTTTGTACGTCCCCCTTGTCGGCATGGGGGAACCCTGGTGGTGCTCCGGCCCTGGAGGGTACTGGTTTGCAGTTAGGTAACAGTGCTCTATCCCCCTTTTCCTTTATGCTTTGTTACAAACCTATCATGTTTTACAATTTTTTGATTCACTGTATAATATTCTATTGATCAATTACAGATATTCTCCTGATGAAGCGGCAAGTAGGCTGCGAAACATGTTGAGAATTGTGATATCTGTGAATACTCATCATAATGTGACTCTCCCTTCCAGGGGACCATAATGTTGGTGATACACATGGATTGCTATTATCCATTTTTATGGATTTACATAAATGATGTGTTTTTAACTGTGTATTAATAATAATAAAAACAATCTACTTTATTATCACAATTGTGTTTATGCCATCTAAGCCAGTACAGAGATAGTCTTTTGTTTTTCTTTTGGGTGATCAGCTGGGGACCGATCACCCAGCTTCCTCAATCTTGATTTTATAAGAACAGGCAGATGCTTTGTTACATATGCATATAAATATATATTACCAGTATTTATATTGAACCAATCTGGAAAATGATCGTGTAACCCCAATTAAATAATATGGGGGTCCCAACTGCTTTGTAACACAATGAGATGGGTGCAAAGCAAAATCTAATTTTATATCAGTAGTGTCCAACCAATAACTTAGGAGTTGCATTTCCTGTTTTAGTAACCACACAGGAAGTGAGGAAATGGGGACACAGATAGAACTCTAAAGAATCCTATTAGAATAGGAAGAATTATATATGCAGGAACATGAATATCGCTACAACACACCACTATCACTGCTAAGGAAAACCTGATTCTAATTTAATGTACATTGACTATCTCCTTCTCCGTGTAACAAGATGATTGTCTCTCTGTTTTTAATATTTGTTAAGGGGTTGTTGGATGAGATCTTGTCTTTGATTAATTGACAGAAATAATGGGGATTTTTTCTTTAAGATATTGGCATGGGGAAATTCCCTTTCCTTCTTAATGCTTGTGTTATTACACATAAAATAAAGAGGTTTCAATAATTTCTTACTCTAAACTAAACTTATTTTAGAAGAGAAACCTCAAATATGTGATTTTCAAGGCAATTATTGAAAAAAATAAAATGTTGAAAAAAAGGATATTCAATTTATTAATATACATATAAGATTAAAACAGACAAAAATGTATAAACATAAGATATGACAGAGGTGGTAGATTTTCACTACATAAATGAGAACCATTCATAAGTGGGTGTCCAACGCGTTTTGATAAGTACAAAAAACAATCTTCATAAGGGAAGAATTGCCACTTATGTCAAAAGATACATAAAAACACAGAATGCAACTTCCTCAGTGCTGTCAATCGTCCATGAGCCTGCTATACAGCCTTTCAAACATACAAAGGAATCCAAGGATAAGAATCCAATAAGGGTGCCAAAAAGGATAAAAAATTACCAGAGGATATTGGCCGTGGAGAGACAGATTATTGGATTAAATAGGACCTAGGAAGAAGATGATCCAAGAAGCGATATTCCTGACCCGCATGTATAGGGGGCGGGAGAAAGATCCCAGCCCCCAGAGGCAAGAAGGGGAAAAGAGGAAAGAACCCCCCCCCGCCAATAATAGGTCCAAAAAGTTGAAGGTAACTGTATAGAAAGTATATTCCCAAAGACAACGGAGTAGGCTCACTAGAGGTCAGCAATAAATCCTCCTCTTCCAAAGGAAAATTCCAATTAGTCCAAAATTGTAGCATGGACCGAGGATGGCACCATCCTCGGTTCATGCTACAATTTTGGAATAATTGGAAGTTCATTGGAAGTCCGTCCAGTTCAACCATAAAAAAATAAATTAAAAAATATCGTACAATCCAATATACCCAATTCTATACCCACAGTATTGCTTCACTTTAAGTACATTTTCGTTTTACATACATGCTCTGATTTTATTGTGTACTTAAAAGTGGGGTATGCCTGTACACTACAGATGAGGATAACACCTATCTTCCATACTCTGTCTTCTTTACTGCCTTGTAGTGTGGTGAACAATTGGCTGCTTTGTAAAACAAACCCCACCTGAAACAGATTTAAATCTGGATGGTCGATACAACATGTTTCGTTGCACGCAATTTAATGTAAACAGATATGTTTGTTCTGGCTTTGGATAAATTTTGATCTCAACCCAAATAGTAGAGTTATTAGCAAATGAGAAACATATTCCCAGATTAAAAAGAATATAATTAAAAAAGGATATATATTTTAAAATCATGTCTATTTATAGACATAAGAACTTTTACAGTCTATGTGGATAAAGGTGGACCCAGATTGTAATGGACGGACAGATGAGCAGATATACTAATCTACGTGCTTGTATCTTCTGAGCATAGTGCAAGTTTGTGTAGAGAGAACAGCTAGCTGGGATTGTGGCCAGACACATCCAGTGCTGGTGAAGGAGCTGCCATCCACCATTCGCATTTTCTTTTTATTTTCCAATGTGTTTTAAGTCATAAAGCAGAACCAGCCCAAAAATAAGATAAAAATAAATGACCCGTTAAAGGTTAAAAAAAAAAAAAAAACCTGTTCAATGCTACCTCCTAAGGAGATGAAGAAAATAAATCCTGGATGGCCGCACACCGCTGAAGGCATCTTTATTGTTGAAAAAAAATCCAATACAGTATCTTCATATACAAAAGAGACAAGGACAAACACCTGATGCGTTTCACACCAAACTATGGTGCTTACTCATAGCTAAATTAACAAAATCTGATCGTGAGTAAGCCCCTTAGTCTGGTGTGAAACGCGTTATTTGTCTTTGTCTCTTTTGTATATGAAGATACTGCATTGGATTTTAGCGGTGTGCGGCCGTCCAGGATTTATTTTCTGCTTCCAAGTTTGTGCAGAGCCAGCACCTGCGATTTCATCATAGGGTGGGTGTTTCCCTAAAGGTCCGGAGCTTCTTGGAGCTGCAATCCCCTTTCCACCCCCTGAGGAGACACTGGATTGTTTGTGTCCTTCTGCCCTGCACCAGTGATGACCAGCCCTGTATCTGGACCTGGGAGACATCAGCACTCCTAAAGACAGTTTAAATTGACTTTACTGAAAAGTCCTGTAAAAGAAAAATTAGTTAGGCATTAAAACAAATACAACATAAAACACAATTACTGGCAGCAAGTACAGTATGCAATTAAAATTTGAAAGGGATAATCTAACGGATACTTGCAAGCCCTGGCTAGACACTGGCCAGTATAACTGAATAACACAGTCCTGCAGGCATTGGGGCCCTTACAGTGGCACCCTGATTCCACAGTGGGAATGTTTGTAAGGGTAGTTAAAGTAGAGTTCCACCCCAAAAAAAAGTAATTAATGTACATGAAATAAATAAAAGAAAAAACATTTGGAGACATTTTTTTTAACTTTTTACCTTTTTATGCCTGTTTCTATGTGGTCCCTTGAAATCTGCCTCCTTCAGCGATTGGGCTCCTGACATCACTTCCCTCTGCGCCTCCGCTCGCTACTGCTCCTTGGAGATGTGTGTCATTTCCCAGGAGTCAGTGGGCTGCGCCAAGGGCTAGGCTGCCATAACAATGGGGCGGCACTTCCGACGATGCTGCACATTGTTATGGCAACCTGTATACTTTACAGCGCCGCTACCGCACATTACTGCGCATGCGCGAGAACGGGGTGGTACATGCTGGTCCAGCAGCAGCACCGTACCCAGGAAGCTAGTGTTTGTGGGCTTCACATGCCCACAAGCAATATGGGAACGGCCAGGACACGATTATATAACTTAATTTTTTATATTACAGCGGACATCAAGGGACAAAATCTTCTAAACAAGTGAGTGTTATATGTTAATGTTTTGACCATTAGAAGTGTTTAAATAACAAAAATTAGAACATGTCGTTGGAACTCCACTTTAAGAGCTCCAGTTCTAACAACAACATTTAACAGCAAAAACTGTATTACATAATAAGGTGGCCAAGAGGCCTCTCATCACTGAAGTCGGTCCTTCATCTTTGGTGGTCCCATAAAGACCAGTGAAAGGCTTTGCACCTCACTTCCTGGGCACATCTCTCAAAGCAGGCATCCAGCAGCAGTCTATCACTGGATCTCAGAACACTTGAAAAGTAGGAATGCTAGAATAGCAGCCACATCGCAGGGCCAGATTAACGTAGGGGCTATTGGAGCTGCAGCTCCAGGCCCCTACCTTAAAATCAGCCCGCCCAGCCATCAGTATAGGCCCGATTTCTCCTGTCCATAAACGTCCTTGGGACAGGAGAAGCTGTTCAAATGGGAGAGGAGAGAGGCTGGGTCTGCTCTGCCTTCTCCCGGCCCTCTCCCTCTGTGTTCTTACACACTCTGTAAAGGAGCCGTTTGGGCGGGAAATTATAAATAGAGCAGTCGGCAGATACAAGGTGAACACAATATCTGAGTGATAAGCCTCCAGGGACCATCCAAGTGTGAGCTCAGTGACTGGACTCTTACCTTCCTTCTCTCCCCCTCTTTTTAACTTTTGGACTCTGTGATGAGCGCTCTCCTTGGGCTCTGTGACGAGCGATCTCCCTGGGCTCTGTGACGAGCGCTCTCCCTGGGCTCTGTGACGAGCGCTCTCCCTGGGCTCTGTGACGAGCGCTCTCCCTGGGCTCTGTGACGAGCGCTCTCCCTGGGCTCTGTGACGAGCGCTCTCCCTGGGCTCTGTGACGAGCGCTCTCCCTGGGCTCTGTGACGAGCGCTCTCCCTGGGCTCTGTGACGAGCGTTCTCCCTGGGCTCTGTGACGAGCTCTCTCCCTGGACTCTGTGACGAGCGCTCTCCCTGGGCTCTGTGACGAGCGCTCTCCCTGGGCTCTGTGACGAGCGCTCTCTCTGGGCTCTGTGACGAGCGCTCTCCCTGGGCTCTGTGACGAAGGCTCTCTCTGGGCTCTGTGACGAGCGCTCTCCCTGGGCTCTGTGACGAGCGCTCTCCCTGGGCTCTGTGACGAGCGCTCTCCCTGGGCTCTGTGACGAGCGCTCTCCCTGGGCTCTGTGACGAGCGCTCTCCCTGGGCTCTGTGACGAGCGCTCTCCCTGGGCTCTGTGACGAGCGCTCTCCCTGGGCTCTGTGACGAGCGCTCTCCCTGGGCTCTGTGACGAGCGCTCTCCCTGGGCTCTGTGACGCGCGCTCTCCCTGGGCTCTGTGACGAGCGCTCTCCCTGGGCTCTGTGACGAAGGCTCTCCCTGGGCTCTGTGACGAAGGCTCTCCCTGGGCTCTGTGACGAGCGCTCTCCCTGGGCTCTGTGACGAGCGCTCTCCCTGGGCTCTGTGACGAGCGCTCTCCCTGGGCTCTGTGACGAGCGCTCTCCCTGGGCTCTGTGACAAGCGCTCTCCCTGGGCTCTGTGACAAGCGCTCTCCCTGGGCTCTGTGACAAGCGCTCTCCCTGGGCTCTGTAACTAGCTCTCCCTGGCAACACACAGGGATACCTTCACTCTTACTCAAGTTCTCCAGCACTTACTGTTTGTCCTGATTACTCTCTCTCCCCCTTTCAGGTCCAGTGGGTGGGCCTACAACACAGCTGCGTGGCAGACAAATAAAATGCCCTAAGGAAAGTCGGCACGGCTTTGCCAGGCAGCTTCGAAGCAACTTCAGGAAATGCCTGTGTAATCTTCCTATAATGTCGGATACAAATCACATTAATTAGGATAAGGAATGCGACTTGGAGGCAGCTTCCATTAAAGTCTATGGGCATAAGTCGATAGAAGTCACCTTGAAGTAGTACAGGAACCTTCTCCAAACTCAGAGCGACTTCAGTAGTGGTAATAAGAGCCGGTTTACACAGGGGCAGCTTCAAAGTCAGATGACTTTGGAGCCGCCCCGTACAGTGCGACTTCAGCGCGGCTTGCAAAACGGCTTCTGTATAGAAGTCAATGCAAGCCGATGCAAAGTCGCCCCAAAGTATTACAGGAACATTTTTCTAAGTCGGAGTGACTTGAGTCGTCCTATTAAAATGGTTCCATTGTACAGAATGGAGCGCGACTTGTCAGGTGGCTTAGTCGGCTGGCAAGTCACGCGTGTGAACCAGGTCTAGCTCTCATTGATTAAAATCGGATTTCACATGTCATGCGACTTGGAGTCTCACAAGTCGGATCCCGCGTCACGGCAGTGTGAACTTACAGCCTTACGCTATCCAAAATATAAAAAAAACCCAGAGAATTATATCATACTTACCGTAAAGCCCCATACGCACTACTAGATTTTTTTTTATTCAACTCAGCGGGTTGAACAAAAAAAACCTGACAGCTCAGGTCAGACCCGCTGTATTAACAATCCGACCGCTAATTGGGAGCTGGTTGGCAGATCTTTTTTGGTCATGACCCTTCAACAGAAACCAGTGGAACTGCTGTCTTCTGTTGAACTGGCTGCCATACACACGGGCCGAATGTTGGGCGGATTCCATTGCCGATGCCGCCCGACATTCAGCCCCTGTGTACTAGACTCAATTTTCCTTTCCTGGTGCCTATCAATGGCAGCATGTATGTGGTAGTAGCCCCGCCTACTTCCGCCCACAGGGCCAGTGCATCGCTAAAAAAAGTTAACACCCACACAGCTCATTCCCTTTTTATGTCATCACGGAATTCACAACGTTGCTGTTATCATGGCATCAAGAGCTTGTGGGCATCCTTCAGATGGAGATTAGTAGTGCATTGTACCATGTTACCCACTGTGTTAGTATTAGGTTAGAATTGTCAGTCCTCGCATTTCTCTTATGACAGGTTTACAGACGTGTTAATGGGTCTTAACCTGTGACTCCGAGTCTTTATCTGAGGAACGATTTCCAGAATCCCTCTTGTAAAACAACAGATGGAATAAGTGGTGAAGGATATTTAACAGCTCAGGTTTGTCCTGTCAATACCATTAGCATTATACTGTACAGTTTCCAGCAACAGCAAGCCACTATTCACTGCTCTCCCCTCTATTTGTGTATTACAACATAAGATTCTAGATTCTTCACAGAAACGATCATGTAAAACCGGCCTACATGTACATTCATCGCATCAAAGAATCCTAGGGAGTCCAAATGTCTCTTTATCAGGCCTGGAGCTCCTTCACTGCCTGGAAACATGACTACTGACATACAGAAGGTCCCCGGGTTACAAACAAGATAGGGACTGTAGGTTTTTCTTAAGTTGAATCTGTTTGTAAGTTGGAACAGGTACATTTTTTAAGTGTAGCCCAAAAAATAAATTTTTACGTTTTTTGGATAGCGTAGGGAAGGGTTATCACCCCTGTGACATTTGTTTTGCTGTCTGTGCCCCTGTTCAGAAGATTTCACCTCACCTTCTGTCCCAATGACAATTGGATTTGGGGTTATTAGGTAAACAAGGATTGGTGATAAAACATCAGTGGAGACACCTTTTTCCCATATTAACTCTTATGCTGCATACACACAGTCGGAATTTCTGATGGAAACAGTCCGATGGAAGCTTTTCATCGGCTTTTCCGACCGTGTGTATGCCCATCGGTCTTTTTCTGTCGGAATTTCCGACGGACTTTGGATTAAGAACCTGTTCTTAATTTTTCCGAAGGAAAACCTTTCTATCGGATTTTCCGACCGTGTGTATGCAATTCCGACACGCAAAATTCCGACGCATGCTCGGAAACAATTCGACGCATGCTCAGAAGCATTAAACTTCCCTTTTATAGTGCAGTCGAACGTTTTTTAAGGCGTGGTGTTATTGAACGTCGGAATTTGGTGTGACCGTGTGTAGGCAAGACTGTTTGAGCGAAATTCCGTCGGAATTCCGACGGGAAAATCATCAGAGCTTTTTCCGACAAGAATTCCGACCGCGGCATTACACGCGGCATTACAGGAGAGAATTTTCCTTCCTAGGGGTAGATTTCCACTCACTTCCTGTTGTCTCTCTCCGTTTGTAAGTAGGAGTCGTTTGTAAGTCAGATGTTTGTAAGTAGTCTGCTAGGGTCACCTCTGTTCAAGTGGACCTAAACTCAAATGTAAAATTAATCTAAACCCAAGAGCAAAAATGTAATATACTGCAGCTCACATTTTTTCTCTTTTTTTTTTGCTTGTGATCCTGCCAGTAGCACACCTCCTGTCCTAGGCTGACAGTGCTCAGTGATTGCCCTATGTCTATGAGGAACTTCCAGGAGTGTCTATGGTTGTTACCTATAGAAAGAAAGTGCTTTAGAATGACACCCCCCCTCCTTTTATTTCCATAACATAAAGGGAGCTATTTTATAGTCCACAGAGATTGCCGGGAACAATGTTAATGAAAAAGTCTAAATAAGCATTTACAGTATAAACTAAAGTAAATAGTAGCGCTAAATAGTATAAATAAATAAACCCAGTGACAGGTGATAGTGATCAACACGAATACATAAATAAGCAATTAATAATAAAGTTTGTGCAAAAATAGTCCATACATGAGACTGGATTGTTTCAAACAAGGAACATATCCTGATGTGAAATCTTCAACACTTTTAACACACAGCGTGCACTCAGTGTCCCCTTTAGTTAAACACTCACCGAATGGCGATGCCTTGCACTCTCACACTCGGCAAAACAGCATCAACCCTTACAGGGTTAAATATCCACCGATATCCAG
This sequence comes from Lithobates sylvaticus, assembly GCA_028564925.1. Classification (NCBI taxonomy): domain Eukaryota; kingdom Metazoa; phylum Chordata; class Amphibia; order Anura; family Ranidae; genus Lithobates; species Lithobates sylvaticus. The sequence continues at coordinate 66,885,411 of CM053030.1, forward strand.
ACGTGATACCTAATATCATGGACTCTCCCTTATATAATGAAACAAAAGGGCTCCAATAGTGCAGTATCGTTGTAAAAAGTTTATTCTATTAAAACAGCTTCAAACATTGCACTCACATAAGCTCAAATCAATGAAGCCTAGAGGCATCCGCTTGCAGCAGTAAGTACTGGTGTAATGTGTGGTCTCAGCGGAATCTCACCAGCGAACGGTCGTGATCCTCTGAGCGTCACTTCCAGTATAGCTTCAAGCGTATAACACTGGTTGTTGTACAGCAACGTCCCGACGCTTCATCATAACAACTTATTCATGGGATTGGCTGTACAGCACGGCAACTCTCCCTTTATAGTGCCTCGTTAATTAAATGAGAGACACCTCCATCACATGTGCTAACAGCGGGTCCCGCAACCGCAATACAGCTAGCACTTCCTCTGTCTATACTCATATTGCAAGATACAACAATCATAGTCAGCGCATTCATATGAAATCTGCACAGTATAAGGCTGCTTATACACTGAGGCGCTTTACAGGCGCTATAACGCTAAAAATAGCGCCTGCATAGTGCCTGTAAAGAGCCTCTCCTGTCACTCCAGTGTGAAAGCCTGAGTGCTTTCACACTGGAGTGGTGCGCTGGCAGAACGCCCAAAAAAAGTCCTGCAAGCCGCATCTTTGCCGCACTGTAGGAGCGGTGTATACACCGCTCCTAAAGCGCCCCTGCCCATTGATTTTGCGGGCAAAGTACCACTGTAGCAGCACTTTGCGGACGATTTTAACCCCTTTTCAGCATCTAACGGGGGTTAAAAGTGCCCCGCTAGTGGCCAAAAACAATGGTAAAGCGCCTCTAAAAACAGGCGGCCGACGCCCCCAACTCCCCAGTGTGAAAGTAGCCTAAAGCATAAGCCATTCCGCAACTGCTAATCACTGAATAAATGCATATACAGCAATAAATGTAAATATATATCTAAAACATGTTTTCATATAAAAAAAAACCCTTACATTATTACATAGCAACCTACTACTTATTAATCAATTATACAGAGAAAAAAAGAGCCATTTAACATAGTAAAACACATCTCATATTTGAAATTGTTAATAAAACAATTGAGATCCAGCTTGATATTTAACCTTCTAGGAGTAAGACTTTTTAACAAAAATATCCTCTTTGTGATAGATCTCGCACTCGATTAGATCCCCTCCATGATGGAAACACACAATCCATTCCACAAAATTGTAATAATGTGGGATCCTGATTGTGTTTCTCATTAAAATGAAGAGACACACTGTGATATTTGAATCCCTTTTTAATATTGGCAAGGTGTTCTGCCACACAGATTTTGAGTCTCTTGGTCCTCCCTACATAAATGAACCCCGCCTGGGCACCATAGTAAATAGACCACATGCAAAGTATTGCATGTGATAAATTCTTCTATAGAAAAAGATTCACCATCACTATTCGTGACACTCCTCATGCCTCTATTGCTGGTTTTAACAGTCCTACAGAAAATGTATTTTCTGCATGGGAAAAAAACTTTTAAATCAATCTGAAATTTTTGTTGACCAGGTGAGTCTAAGATTTTCCTTGCCACCTGGTCTCCAAAATTCGGGGCCATTCTATATATGAATTGGGGGTCATTGGGTAACACGCCACCCAAATCCCTGTCCATACACAGAATGTGCCAGTGTTTCCTTTTACTGATAATGAAAATTGGATATAAAGCCCCACTGGTGTTGATCAAAGTGTGGTCTTTCATTCTTTTACCATACATTGGGCCCTAGGTATATTTGCCACCTCACTAATTGTGTTGTCCAGGACATCCGCTCTATACCCTTTTTGTAAGAATTTTTATTTAAGAACATTTGCTTGCATGAGAAAATCTTCCTGTTTACAATTACGTCATACCCTAAGCATTTGGCCTTTAGGTATGTTCCTAATCCATGTTGGATGATGCCCACTCCTGATAGACAAATAACTGTTACTATCAGTTGGCTTAAAAAATAGGCCAAACCATATCCTATGGTCAATCCATTCTAATGCCGCGTACACACGATCGGAATTCTCATTGGAAAAAACTCTGACGTTTTTTCCAACGGAATTCTGCTCAAGCTGTGTTGCCTACACACGATCACACTAAATTCCGACTGTCAATAACACAGCGGCATTAAACACATTCAACAGCACTATAAAAGGGAAGTTTAATGCTTCCAACTGAAGAGTGGTCTCACTAATCAATATTAAGTTATGAAAGGAGGCAGGCTAAAGTGCTGACTTCCTAGTGTTTGAAGACACCTAAACATTTCTACAGTGAAATCAGCTGCCACTTTATTACAATAGATGTCACTATAGGCTTGCTTTAATTTAAATCACATTACTTGTTAAAGAAAACACTTTACATTTGCAAGTTATTTCAATAAAATATAAGTGCATCTGTGGTTCAGTTATATTTACAGTGTATCTAGGATCTCGTACAGCCATTTTGGAGAGTGTGAACTACAGGGGGTCCCCGACTTACGAACACCCGACCTACGAACAACCCCTACTTACGAACGGGGTGCTGCGGGGACCCTCCGCCATTTTCCGGTGGTTTTCGGCGTCTGTCGGCCGTTCTGCGCATGCGCGGCCATACGGAGCGTCGAAAAATGCCGGAAATGTCCGTAATTTGCCGCGCATGCGCAGAACGGCAACAGACGGAACATCGGAAATGTCCGGAAATCTCCGTATTTGTCGGTCTGCGCATGCGCGCCGACTTACGAACATTTCCGAGTTCCGTACACGGGGCCAGTCCCTAACGAGTTCGTAACTCGGGGACCCCCTGTACAGAGTACAATGTTTCTAAAGCAGCCATTCATAACCAGGGATTCCTCCAGTGGTTGCTAGGGGTTCCTTGAGCTGTGGATGATTGACCTTCCATTTGATGGTGCCTGGATAGTTCCAGGTCCAAAGCCACTTGGCAGAGCTAGCGGCATATCTAGGGTTGACTTGAAGAAAAGGTGGCAACACTAGGCATATCACCTATCATATTTTTAGCTGTCTACAAGAGTGGCATTGTGGCTACCAGTGTAAGGGGCTAGGTAAGTTCAGGGAGAACAAAAAAAGCCTATTGGGGGCCCAATTGCCAGAGGCACTCATTGTTGTCTATCTAAGAATAGGTCAGAGTCATCTGATTTAATGGACATCAAGTTCTTTTATTTCACCATAAAAACATGTTTCATGGCTACAAGTTGCTACTTGCTCAGTTTAGGGTGATATGCTGATGTTTTTCATGAATAGTTGGCGCTGTATATTATGGGTCATGCAGAAAACCCATAATCCACAGCCCTTTTCATGCCAGACATCTGGGTACCAAAACTGAAGAAGTGGCAACTTGTAATTATGAAATGCATTTTTTTTATAGTGAAATTAAGCAACTTGATGTTCATTAATCCAGATAACTGAGCTATTCATAGATAGATGACAATGGGAACCTCTATGGATTGCACCATCAACTCCTTTTTAGTTCTCTCTGAACCCACCAGCCTGAAAACCCCTCTTTGAATTTAGGACCCGTGGCGCCGAGAGTGACCACCTTCATCTTGTCCCTACCCCATAAGCTGACCATAGCCTTTACCAGATGCAAGTTATCTTCTCTTTTATCCCCATGAATCACACTTTTTGAGATAAATATAATTTTTTAATCAAAAAACTATATTACAAGGGCTCTCCTACCTACCTTCTTTTTTGGTGGACACCGCGGGCTACCACTGTGTCCATTTGCCAGTAGCTAGGGGATCAAACCACTCAGTACTACCCGAACCACCACATTACAAAGCTTACCAGTGTAAGAGAGGCATTCTTCCTGACCTTAATGAATTCATTTTAGCAGGGGTTCCCTAAAACCTGTAGCATTTCAAGGTTTACTCTGGAGGAAAAATGGTTGAGAAAGGCTTTTAGCCATGACCAATCGTTCAGTACCCAGAGAGGAGAGAATGCACACGGAGACCAAAGAATGCAGCAAAATGTACTAACAAAAAAGTTCCAACAAGGTGGTATCGGGGTCTGCGTGGCACGGCAGAACTCGGCACAGCAGCACTTACAAAGAATCTTGCAAAATACAGTTTCAGTCTTACAGAAGATACTCAACACAGTTTACAATGCTGGCAACATCTGACAAAGTATGTGGCTGGAAAGCAATCGGGCAACAAGGCCCAAGAAGGCAGAAAGAGCTCCTGGCTGCAACACAGGCGAGCAGTCCCTATTCTGTCCCTCTTCCACTGGAACCTTTCCCTATACTAGACACGCTGTCCCTGACCATGGGGATCCTGTACCTGACCTGCAGGGGGACAGTGCTATTTATCAGCACCGCCCACACTAAAGATGGCTGCTGACACCTACAGAGGCCTCAGAGGAACAGGTGTTCCTCCTGTTCTCTGCTCCCTCTGCATGGCGGCTGCCATAACAGTGCCACCTACACAGGGAGGCCGAACTGGACCTGTCTACAGGCTGTTCTAAAGGTTTAAATAAAAACTCTAATACATGTGAGGATCTAAATCAGATTATTTTGTCAGGCAGCTCTGTGACTTTTGTGGGCGATATCTTGCTGAGTTGGAGCCAGGTGTCAATAAGACTGGCAGGAGGTGCTGGGGGCAGACCTAGGTACAAAATACGTGGAACTGCACCAATGGATCTATTACACTTCAAAAGCATGCTAGGTAAAAATGAATTAGATGGAGGAAATGTTCCTTCCAGAGTGACGGTTGGAGCCTTTGCCAGCAGCTCACTAACATACTTCCCAATAATTTTGTTTTTGCACATTTGGAACTTTACATGTTTTTTTAGATTAGCTGTGTTTTAGGGTCTGACAAATCCTCTCTAATCTAGCACTGCTTAGTCCCAGGAATGAAATTAACATCACCTCTTAAATCAGATTAATTTTAGGAAGGTGTAGTGTCGCCCTTAAAAACATACACGTTGGTGAAGTAATTTTCTGGCATGCAAACATAACGTGACTCATGCTGCATTTTATAGATCTCAAAGCCTCTGCTTAATAATTTTTTTTTCACCTTGAGTAATTTTATTTCAAAGTAATCCTGAAGTAGTTTTTGCCAGCATGTTCTCTGATATATAAAATGAATAAGTATGTGTCAAGATAAATTATTAACTGTCTAGTCATAGCCACCAGAGTGAGGATTGACTGACTGTTTTTTGGCGTACGTTGTCCAAGATACAGAACGGTGATAATGTAAGTACAATAAGAGTAGCAGGGGAGATTGCAAGGGCAGTAATCATGATGCATTTGCAGCTTTATTCACTTGCAGGCCCGACATGGAAATTTTTTTATTTTTACTGAAATTCTCTGGATTTATTATTTATATGAGCCAGTAACGTTACTGGGCACTTTTACCCCTTCCTGCCCAGGCCAATTTTCAGCTTTCATCGCTGTCACACTTCGAATGACAATTGCGTGGTCATGCTACACTGTACCCATATTACATTTTTTAAATTTTTTTCACACAAATAAAGTTTTCTTTTGGTGGTTTCTAATCACCACTGGGTTTTGTATTTTTTTGCTAAACAAACCAAAAAAAAGACCAGAAATTAAACAAAAAACAAACCTTTTTTCATAGTTATACAATTTTGCAAACAGGTAATTTTTCTCCTTCACTGAAGTGCGCTCATGAGGCTGTACTAATGTGCACTGATAGGCTGCACTGATGGGCATTGATGAGGTGGCACTGGTGAGGCTGCACTGGTGGGCACTGATGAGGAGGCATTGTTGAGGAGGCACTGATGAGGCTGCACTGATAGGTGAAACTGATGGACACTAATTGGCAGCACTGACACTGATTGGCAGCACTGGCAGCACTGGGGGGGCACTGATAGGCAGCACTGTTGGGACTGCACTGATAATCAGGATACTGATAATCAGTGCCCTGATTATCAGTGTAGATGAACCCTTTCACACAAGCCGGTTATCTGCTCCCCTCTCCTCTTGCTCTCAGCCTAAGTAAAAGAAATGTCAATAACCAGCTTGTGTGTTGGCCCTTTTCCCCCCCGACCTGTAATCAGCTGTGTCCGAAGGACGCAACAATCGCAGAGCACACCACCCACACACCGCAGGGGGCGCGCAGGCAGCACATTTACAGGAGGAGGTCCACGGACAGCCTCCTGGCAAAGTGAGTCTACGCTGTAGCTGTCTTTCGGTTATAGCGTGGACGGGAAGGGGTTAGAGTTAAAAACAAAAATGTAATATATTGCAGCTTACCATGTTTTAAGGCTCCATTCGCATCTGAGCGATACTCCCGCATCGCAATTTTGTGCATTTTTGTAGCGGCACCCGGTAGTGGGTTTCCCTCTGCTCCAAATAATAATCCTAGTTCAACTCTTTAACATTCTATAATAGGACTACCATCATTAAAGTGGTTGTAAAGATTATTAACAAACATGTCTATGCTTACCTGCTCTGTGCAATGGAACCTCCTTTTCTCAGGTCCCCCTTCGGTGCTCCTGGCTCCTCCTCTATTTCCAGTGCCCCCACAGAAGCTGCTTCCCATGGGGGCACAGGTGCGTGCTCGCTCTTGATCCCCGTTGCTTTGTCTATTGACACAGACAGCGGGACTCGCCCCCATTCCCTCACCACTTGCTTTGATTGACTGCAACAGGAGCCGTTGGCTCCAGGTGCTCCAGCAAAGCCAGTAAGACCCGAAAGTGAGGGGAGAGAAGAGCTGCAGATATGCACAGCACTGGATCGAATGAAGGCTTATTTTATGATAATTTGAACCTTGAACTTGTATTGGCATTCTTTTCATTCGACTATATAGGAGCATTAATCCAACCCTATTCAGTATTACATATGCTCAAGCCTTCTTCAACCATGCGCTTACTAGTATTTTAGGTGTAGTCGTTTGTTTATTTTTTTTTATTAATTACTATTCATAATTCTACACTGTTAAAATCTTACTACTAGTGACCATAGTCCTCTTATGCTTTTTTATGACCTACCTGTATACGAGCAAGGGTTTTAAGCTAAAATCCCACCGCTCCAAAAACGCTCCAAAGAAGCTCATCTACCAAGTTTTAGCACTGAACTAAGACATTTTGCCTCACAAGTTTTTGCACATTTTTCATGCATTTTGTTGAGTGACTGCTACTCGTGTTTGGGGTGTCTTAAGAAATAATGGCACCACAGGCGTGTTCCACATTTAAGCATATTTTCTTCTTGTTTGCAGATATGTGGACAGAACCGTGCATTTATACACGTTTCCACTATGCCAAGATGTGAATGGGGCCTAATCGTGGTGGTTTCATTTGTTTTCTTTTTCTTTTTTAGGCATTTTTTCCCTTAATTTTCTTCTGGTGATTCAGCCAGTAATGCCAGTAATGCACTTCCTGTCTTGGTTTGTCTCCACTGAGGATAAAGGAGCAAAGAAGTCACCTTTGGACAGCAGCATTTCCAATCTGTGGAGATGGCAGTAATACATGCAAAACACATTTAGATGGACTTGACTAACAAATGAACTTCACCGGAAGTTTCACTTTTCTGCCTCCTTCTACCAGAGAGGCTTCTACCACTTTTGGATTTTTTTTTCTTTCAGGGGGGGAAGTGGGTAACTGATTCTGACAGGTACCCGCTCCCAAGGTAATCCGAGTAGAAGTTCGCTCCCCCCATCTTTGCTCACAGGCTTCTGGGTTTATTCACAAAGCACAACACGGCTTGCATATGTGCAATGGGGAGCCGGCTGTGAAGGCACATGGAGTCACAGTCGGCTTCCCCTAGTAAACATGCCGGGGACCTGAAGACCAGTAAAGAACTTACCTGGTAAGTGTCCTTTTATTAAAGGTCGGGCAGGGTTTTTTTAAAAACATTTTAAGCAGTTACAGCAACAGTTTATTTTTCTCTATTGGATAAAACCTGGGGCTCATGGGCCAAATGTGACCTGTTTCCTCAAACCTATGGCAGCTCGCAAACCACAGCCAGGTGCACAGTCCTCCATAGTCCTGGTGGCTGTCATACATAAGCCGATATTGTGACCGGCTCCCCGTTCTTCGTCTTTAGCTGAGTAGATTACATCTAATGGCATCCATAATGGGGTTCTGAAGGTGTATTTTCTCAGTTGTGTGATGAGCTTGGTATCATTCTGGGAGCATAAGGGTGCATTATGTGTCATTTTATATTTGCACACGCTTCCCTGGTCTGGTGTTTTTTGTTTAGATTGTCCACAGCCCTTGTTTTGGCAATTCAAAGGATTGATGGCAAAGACCCTTTTATAGTGAAGGCTGCAACACTAATTCTTCTTTTTTTGGCTGGTCACCCCTGAGTGCGAGAGTTGGTGATCTGGTTAATAATCTGGTATGTAATTAAAAAGTGGGTAAACATCCAATGGGGATTGATCCCACAGAAAGTGATGATTCTGACTATTTTATATAATATTCATTAGGCAATAAAAAAAAAATGAAATTCTGAACTATTTCATTTTATTGTGGCCCGCGACCGGTTATCACTTAAGTGGCCCTCACTCTTCAAAAGGTTGAGCATCACTGATATAATCAAATAAACGCTGATCATTTGTAAGAACCTCTGTCAGTGTTAACTGGTTTGTCTCAACACTCTAATTTTCACTTTTGCTGGACAGCTTAGTCTTTTAAATGGAGTTGCAAAATAACAAAATAACTGGTAGGACAACAGGTAAAAGAAAGCCAAAGTCTTAAAAATGAAAACGAATGCAGCCACCACATCTAAAAAATTTAAGCTGCAATATAATACATTTGCAGAGTAGAGTAGGGACTGGCCAGACAGGGATTACTTTGATGCAGCTTGCCAATTTGAACAGGTATCCAATAAAAATCCCTGTTTTCATGCAAAAATTGGCATGTAGCGCTTACTCCCGTAGGAAATTTGCCCAGGTTCTTCCTCAGTGGATTGTCCCGAAGCCAGGCACACAATCTCAGCCACACTTTTCCTCAATAAGCAGTATGGGGTGTTGTTGTTGGAAAAGGGTTGAGGTAATTGAGTGAAATACTCCAAAAGCAGAAACTATGTACAGGTTGAGGACAATAAACTCCATTCTGAAAAGCTGAAGCAGAAGTCTCTGCATGTAGTAAACTGTGAACTTGGCTTGTAATAGAAGCAGATAATAGCCAACTTCTTTCTTTAAAGCACTAAGAGCAGAGCCCCTTCACAGAGAACGAGATAAACTAAGCTCTTCAGAACACAAGCCAATGTCCCCTTTGAACAGACACATAGAGCTGACTCTCTAGCACATGAGGGGTGGCAGCAGCCCAAAAGTCAGCTGTCTGTACTCAGAAAATTTTAAGGGACAGTTGGTGGCCTCCTTCCAACTTCCAAGCGACACGTTTCTTTAGCGATACCAGACTTGATCTTCAGCAGACAGACCCTCAGTCAGCTCTCCTTAACTTCACCATCCAGGCCCTCAGGTTACCCACTTGAGGCCTCACAAACAGCAAGCACATGGCAGTGTTGCCCTGGAGGTGACTGACCCAGAACTCAGTGTCCCACAGAATATATACAGACTCCCAGCAACCTTCAGGGCCCTGCTTCCTGGGATTGGCCAGGGCTGTATAAATATTCATACTGCCATCTGCATAGCTCCACACCTATGTGCCAGAGAATTTTCACAGCTCTATGGAAAGCAGAGGGACCTATCAGATTGTTAGCACCTGTGAATACTGAATGTATGTGTGTGTGTGTGTGTGTATGTATATATATATATCTATATATATATATATATATATATATATATATATATATGTATAAAATTACTATTTGGATCTGAGCACAGACATCTCAAAAAGTATTGTGTTCTAAATACTGCATCGGTACAATTAATTCATAAATGTTTCCTAAAACACAGTAAATCTTCACTTGACTTCAGGTCAAGTTTAAAGATTTGGATAAAGTAGGGAAGACTTTGGAGCCTTAGGCAGGACCCCACTTGAGAGGAATCAGAGGTGCACGGCCGTTCTTGTTAATTGGAACGTTATAGGCATGGTTGACAATGAAGTAGAAGCACATACAGTTCAAGGCACTTCACAGGAGCACACAGTTGTCATTGCCACTGTAATAAGTTTGAGACAGATGTTACCAGAGGACAGTTTCTGCTGGAGGGGTGGTGGGACAGGACAACTTGCACTGTACTTTCCATTGAAGAGATTTCTGAAGGTTCTGCAACACTAGACAGTGTCCCTCTGTCCCTATGCTAAGCACTCTCCCTGTCCAGATGGTTCCTATCCCCAACCTGCCACATGACTGAAGCACGTCCAAATGACATAGGATCCCCTATATAAAGGCACCCATGACAAAATGGCCTCCTCAAGCTTAACGAGAACTCAGCATCAATTCAGATTCTTACCTTATCAGAAAGGAATGACGCAGTCTCTAATGGGCAAACTTCCCTTCTAGACTCCTTTTTCCCAGTAAAAATGGCAAAGTGCCACCTACAGGCCAGAAGAGCACCTGTACCTGCCAACAACCTGTTCTGGGGACAAGTGTCTAGGTGTCTTTACTTTGGAGAAAATTTCCTATTCCTATTTTGTCTCTGAAACAAGAGCTGAAGGGAAAATTTCCCCATGGGAACATTTTGAATTTGCTATCGCTTTTTGTTTTTCGATGACAATAGTCATCAGGACAAATATAGAGGGCAAATCTCTCCAGTGGGGATGCATAGGACACAAAAAAATATGGAAAAACAAGGGAGGGGTTCTAATCCCTCTCTACCATATCCAAAACTAAAAATTCAAGATTTGCCTTTACATTCACTCTAAAGTTACATTTGATATAACTTTGAAAAAATTGCAATGTCTACTGAATAACAGAGGTTCACCAATGAATTGGTTTCATGCAAAGCTAAGTCTTTGCATTACCCTTTCATTAACAAATTTCTTACTTTGCACTAAAAGGTGACAGCAGCTTTCTCATTGGCTGCTGTGATCAATGCAAAATATTTATCTAATTGGGCTCCATTTATATATATATATATATATATACAGTATATCCCCTGTATATTGAATATCATCATATAAGCTGAAACAGATGTAGGTGATTTTAAACTGTATGAAGCACACAAGAGTCGTGAGAAGCCTTGTGGTCTGAGTTACTCTCTCGCCTTTTCTGTCAATACAAACAATTTTCTCTGTTAAATCCTTACAATATCTCCTTGTGTTACATTAGCCAGATAACATCCATCCAATTGTTCTGTATTATAGGAGGCCACACACAATATCTGATAACTGATCTCCGAGCCAATAACGTCACTGTAAGGTTTCTCAAGTGAAACATTATGGACAATGCTCTGTAACAAAGGAGAAGTAATTGGTGTAGCAGACCCTCATTTTTCTGTCCCTAGGAACCATTTAGCCGTCTCGTACGTGTGTTTCAGGATGATTTGCTGTACTTTTTTTTTATCTGGGTGGTCAAATAAACGTACCAGATGTATTCAAGTTATAGCCTGAGAGATCTATATTAAGTAGGCGATAAAAGCATGAATCTATTACTATTGATTTATTATTCTGCTTTACCCGTATATATATACATGGACAACTCTTCACATCTCAATTCATTTAGAATTCACTGGAGCGCATTAGCACTAAAACTGGACTACAACTAGGTGGATCTGACATAAGACCTCCAGCCTTATGTTATATAATGTGTAAACCCAATCACTAAAATCTCATAAAAACCTTAACATTTTGTTTCAATGGTTTTTATTACAAGTTTAAATCAACATACAGACGTTCACGTTCAAATAATCGTCATAAAATAATCACGAGAAGGATGCAAAATCCAATAAAATCAGTGTTCCTGACTCAGTAAACATCACTGAAAATTTGCAATCAAGGATATAGCGTAGTTGGGGAGATTTCACTGTCTCCTATTGGCATCCTACCAAGATTTTGCCACACGGCATTACAGAGCTGACAACAAGAAAGTTTAAAGGAAAAAGAAGGAAAGAAGAAGAGAAAAAAAAAGTTTAGAAAAAAAAAGGGGGGGGGGGGGGGGGGTAGAGGAAGAATCAGGAAAGTGTAGAGTTGGGTGGGTCCCTTCACACCGGGTCTCCCCCCACAAACCTGTCATGCCCTCAAAGAGCCTGGAGATAAGCGATCCAGGGGTTCCACACTTTTTCAAATCTAGTTTGCCTATCCTGATGGATACTAGTCAATTTTTCATTGATCATGATCCATGAGATCTTGTGTTTCACCAGGGCAATATTGATCATAGGCGATTTCCATGCACGTGCAATGGTTATTTTGGCCGCTAAAAGGATGAAAGATATGAGAGTGAGCAAATGTCTGGGGATCTCCTCCGGAAGATCACTGGACAACCCCGTTTTAGCCCTTCTAGGTATATTTTGTCCGGTCACGAAGTAGATTAGGTTAAATAACCTTAACATTTTAAAGAATATCTAAAGCCAAAATTTTTTTTTGAAGGAAGAGGAATACTATAGAGCAGGTTTCTCAACAAGGGTTCCATGGAGCCCTAGGCTTCCTCCAGATGTTGCTAGGGGTTCCTTGAGCAATTATTAATTTCTGCCTGTCAGAGGCAAAGTTTCTACTGACACTATTGATTATTTTAGCTATCTGTAAGGAATTAATTCTTCTCGATGACCACAAGTGTAAGGAGCATTCTTCCTACTGACCGTCACATTAATGTATCATGAGTTGTAGATATAGTCATTTTTAGTAGGGGTTCCTTGAGACTGTAAACTTATTTCAAGGGTTCCTCTGTGCTAAAAAGGTTGAGAAAGGCTGCTAGCATGCTAAAGTCCCCTCGTGCTAGCATGCAAGGTCACCACGTGCATCAGTCCCGATCGTCTCACACATGAGGTATCGGCGTGAAAATCTGATCATGGGCAGTAATTCTAGCACTAGACCTCCTCTGTACATCTAAAGTGGTAACATGTAAAGGCTTTTAAAGCTTTGCCTATGGAAAGTAGCATTTACATTGTTTGTCGCCCTTGTGCTGGTGTACACAATTGTAAAGCGTGACAGGTTTGGTATCTATTTACTCGGCATGACATCATCTTTTATATTTTACAAAAAAATGGCTTATGTATTGTGCGTTTTTATTTTTTTTTTTGCATTAAAATTTAAAAAAGTGTATTTTTTTTCCAGAAAACTGCATTTGAAAAACCGCTGCACATATACCGTGAGACTTAAAAAATTACAAAACCCACCAATTTATTCTGTAGGACCTCTTCTTTAAAAAAAGTTTATAATTTTTGGGGGTTCTGATAAATTTTCTAGTAAAAAAGGAACATTTTTTTTTTACATGGAAACAAAAGTTACCAGAAAATGCCCGCAACAAAAAATCTCTTTTACCTATGATCTATTTTACTTATTCTTAAAAGTGGTGTAAAGTGTCTAATCCTGGATCCCCGCTAGAGCAGAACAAGCACGCTCTAATGTATTAAACAGTTTACTTCCTCATCTAATCTCCCTCTTCAGTTTTTGCACCCCTATGAGAGACAGATTGAAAAGAGTAATAACAATTATTTATCAAACCACTACAGCCATCCTGATAAATAAGTCTGCGTTTTACTGATAAAATTAATTGCATACGGCATAACATAATTTTTCATTAATAATCCGGAAGATTTATCTTGTCTGCGTTTAGAACTGTTTGTTCCCTTGAAAAATAACTTTGTGTCAGTGCAGAGGTTGAAGGAAAAATTGGGCGATTTCACATGACCTGTGGTTTATCATCTTCATAAGGATCTTCATAAGGATGCCTATAAAGAGTTTAATGTAGACTTTACACCCAAGTGCTGGATAAGAAGGTTAAGGGCTTATGTTTATCTTTGCATTGTGGCAGCTCGCATTAATGTGCAGAAACGCATGTTAACCACTTCAGCCCCGTAAGGTTTAACCCCCATAATGGCCAGGGCATTTTTTGCGATTCGGCACTGCGCCACTTTAACTGACAATTGCGCGGTCATGCGACGTTGTACCCAAACAAAATTGACGTCCTTTTTTTCCTACAAATAGAGATTTATTTTGGTGGTATTTTATCACTACGGTTTTCATTTTTTGCGCTATAAACAAAAAAGGGCATCAATTTAGAAAAAAACACAATATTTTTTTACTATAATAAATATCCCCAAAAAATATCTAAAAAAATAAATTCTTCCTCAGTTTAGGCCGATATGTATTCTTCTACATATTTTTGTTAACCACTTTCAGCCCCGGACCAATTTGCAGCTAAAGGACCAGGCCCCTTTTTGCGATTCGGCACTGCGTCGCTTTAACTGACAATTGCGCGGTCGTGCGACGTGGCTCCCAAACAAAATTGACGTCCTTTTTTTCCCACAAATAGAGCTTTCTTTTGGTGGTATTTGATCGCCCCTGCGGTTTTTATTTTTTGCGCTATAAACAAAAAAGAGTGACAATTTTGAAAAAAAACGCATTATTTTTTATTTTTTGCTATAATAAATATCCCCCAAAAATATATAAAACAACATTTTTTTTCCTCAGTTTAGGCTGATACGTATTCTTCTACATATTTTTGGTAAAAAAAATCGCAATAAGCGATTATTGATTGGTTTGCGCAGAAGTTATAGCGTTTACAAGATAGGGGATAGTTTTATAGCATTTTTATTAATAATTTTTTTTTATTAGTAATAGTGGCGATCAGTGATTTTTATTGTGACTGCGACATTATGGCGGACACATCGGACATTTTTGACACATCTTTGGGACCATTGTCATTTATACAGCAATCAATGCTATTTAAATGCATTGATTCCTGTATAAATGACACTGGCAGTGAAGGGGTTAACCACAAGGGGGCAGTGTAGGGGTTAAGTATGCCTAGGGGTGTGTTTCTTACTGTGGGGGGGCGTGGCTGTCAGCTAGTGAATGCTGATCTCTGCTCCAATCACAGGAAGCAGAGATCGGCGTCACTAGTTGCTAGGCAGAACGGGGAGATGCTGTGTACTTCCGCATCTCCCCGTTCAGCCTTCCCCATGAGAGGCCTCACGGGGGCCCGCTCCCGGCGCGCTCCCGATGGCACGGCAGGCATTAAGGAGGGACTTATATATACGCCCTCCTGCCTGTACGTGCCATTCTGCCGACGTATATCGTCGTGCGCCGGTCGGGAACCGGTTAAAAAAAAAAACTCAATAAGTGTATATTGATTGGTTTGCGCAAAAGTTATAGCGTCTACAAAATAGGGGATAGACTTATGAATTTTTTATTATAATTTTTTTTTTAAATTAGTAATGGCAGTGATGTGCGATTTTTATCGGGACTGCGACATTGCTGCGGACAGATCGGACACTTTTGACATTCTTTTGGGACCAGAGACATTTATGCAGCGATCAGAACTAAAAATAGGCAATGATTACTGTATACATGTCACTGGCAGGGAAGAGGTTAAACACTAGGGGGGCGATCAAGGGGTTTAATGTGTTCCCTCAGTGTGTTCTAACTGTAGGGGGGATGGGCTACCACTGACATAACAGAGATCACTGTCCCTGGTCACAGGGAACAGAAGATACCTGTCACGTCACTAGGCAGAACAGGGTAATGCCTTGTTTACATAGGCATTTCCCTGTTCTGCCTCTCCTTGCCACAATCTCATCGCCACCCCGCTATCACGGGATTATGAAGGGACATATGGGTACGCTCTTTTGTACACCCGTGCCATCCTGCCAACGTATTTCGCCATGCGGCGGTCGCGGATCGCTTAAAAAAATATAACACATCTTATTTTTACACGTTTTGGATGCGTTGGAACTCAATTACATTCTTGCTGTGCATTAACACACTGAAAAAATGTACTGTAAATGAGCCTGATGGATCAGTTCGCCCCAAAACCAGTATTTCAAATTTCAGTAGTTACTGTAGAGTTAAAGGGACCTTTACCAAAAAACTGACACTGCAGGTAAGGAGTGTCGGTAGATAAAAACAAACTGTGCAGCTTTGACTAAAGTTGAATAACGCCCTTGTTATAGGTGTTGGCCATTTATGTATCTCCCAAAGCCTGACTGAAAACCTCCCAGAGATGATACCCCCCTGTCCTGCCTTGTTGCTAGGACATTGCTAAGACACTCCCAGACACTCCCAGCCATTAATATTCATCTCCACCATCACTGGAGCAAGCTCTTCATCTGATTCCAATCCCTTCACATGCCTTATTTCTACCCCAGGGCAGTAGCTTTGTGCTCAGCTCCTGTGATGCTGGGAGCGAACAGTAACAGCTTGAACCCTCTTGGCAACATCATAGCAACGAGGCAGGATGGTGGAATGTCATCTCTGGGAGTTATTCAGTCAGGCTTCAAGAAGTATGTAAATGGCCTACACCTATAGTAAGGGCATTATTCACCTTTGGTCAGGCGCCTTTTGCTGGTTATAACTGGTTATACCACACAAGGACTTTGAGGTTGCTGCTGTTTTGTGCCACATGGCCGTTCACAACCTAAAAGTCCCTGGAGGTCATCATGTGGCCACAAGTGCCTCAGCTATAAGGAACAGGTAACCCAACCTCTCTGGCCCATAACTTACAGTAAGCCCCTTGGCATGTGAACAGGCAAATCAAATGCCACTAGGGAGCGCTACAAGCTGCTAAATTGTAGTAAATCTGTCTCACACTTGTTTAACATTGCCTTTCTCTTTAACATAATTCATTAAAGGCCCCTTATGCATGAAAAGTGTGCTAACAGGGACATTATTTGCTGCCCATATCAGCAAAATCCGAAATTTTGTTTCATTCTCAGTTCTCTGCTGCAGAAATGACTTGGATTCCGTTTTCTGGCTCTCGGCAACAAGAAATGTTTTACTTATTACACTTTTCAAACAAGACTCCAAATCGCTTGATAGCAATTTCAGTTACATTTAGTATTAATATATGATCCAGGATTTAAAGGAATATACAAGCTGTATCCGGAATGCCTTTGTTAAAGTCCTGATCTAATTTCCATGCTATTTCATTGTGCCTTAGCCCAGATTTTTGTCGCTGACCAGATGCCGGGGCTCCTGCCAAACACCTAGGAGGGCTCACACACTTACAAGGTCACACTTATTGTATTATATCCGCCTTGGCTATAACAGGATTATTATCATTTTGATTTATTGGAACACAGGTCTGTATAGAATTTCTTCTGCTAATTACAAGCTTTTCAATGTTTTTATTTCAAATCAGCTTGACTAGTGATATGCAACTAATTCAGAGAGACCTAAAAATCTCAATATGAATTATGCAGGCAACAGTTAAAATGAAAACATGAGCGGAAGTTTCTACACCGGGTCTACTACTCCCCGGAGAGGCTCGCTAGAATCTACCCTGGTGCAATACTGAGGTTGGATCCTTTTTCCTTTTTGTGATTAGGCCCTTCTGGAAGGGGCGTTGTGGGGGTGATAAATTCTGTAGGCAAATTGAGTGTCCCCTGTGACCCTCTTTTGCTGTTACTAGGTGTCTGTGACACATTGGAGGCCCCACAATCCAAAAAACTCTTTGTATTTTACGCGGCCTTCTACGCTAGGAAAACGATCATACTGCATTGGAACAAGCCCATTCCTCCCACGGTAAAACAATGGCAAACTCTGATAGACCTGGCGCTGCCACTATATAAACTGACATACATGGGACGCAACTGCCCAAAAAAGTTTGACAAACTATGGGCAGCATCGGTATGCAAGCGGAGGATGCTGCTTCTAGATTAGGACTCGGACAGCAGCACAAGGCCAGATTTGTACAGGAAGTGATACAACACGGGTACAACTCTGAAAAGATGCTGGAGGAACCTTTTGCCATCCTCCTGACTCTTCCCCCCCCCCCACCCCCCCCCCCCCTCCCCCACTCCCCCCCCCCACCCCCCCAACCCACCCCCCCCCCCTCCTTCCTCTCATCCTTTTTGCCCCATTCCATTTCTGTAAATCCTTCCCCCCCTAATGCGCTCTCAGCTCTACCCTGATGTATCCTTGCTGTTAGATTTTTCTCTATTGCTCTGATGCCACCAACATGCTCTAATGGAATAGATTGTACTGTATTACATCTGGGTGATTTATGCTTGGTCGATAAGATTGTATCACTGCATGCCTTTGTTTATTTTGAAACTTAAATAAACTTTCTCTGTTAAAAAAAAAAAATTAAAACATGGCCACCATAAAGCCCCATACACACGCGCGGATTATCCGAGGACCAGGTCCGTCGGACCATGTCCGTCATACTTTGTCTGATGTTGGTTTTGCGTACACACGGTCGGACAAAGTTGTCGGAAAATCCGATCATTCTGAACGTGGTGACGTTTGTTGCCTACGACGGGACTAGACAATAGCTTTGGTCTTGTAATGTGATCTGAGCATGCGTAGCACTTTGTCCGGTCGGACAACCGTACACACGATCGGATTTGGTGTGATCGGACCGTGTTGTCGGCAAATCTATCCAGCAGGAGATAAGACTTTGTCCGTCGGACAATCCGACGTACACTGTCCGATGGTGCATACACACGGTCTGATTTTTCAACAACATTGTCCGATCGGACAGAATCCATGAAAAAATCCGACCGTGTGTATGGGGCTTTAGACTGTACTGCTGTTTGTACTGCAAATTAATTTATTAAGATATTAAAGACTGGTTAGATCAGGGTTTCTTAACCATAGAGTTCCACAAGAGGTCCCTAGGCGTTCCGCCCCTGGCCATTTTTGCAGTGGTGTTTTATAGTGCCCACCACAGACTACAGTTGGCGTTCTTGATTCATGTCTGTTGAATATTGAATGTGAACATTAAGTTGCAGTTAGTGAGTACAGCTTGGTGGATTTGGCATAGGTCTGATGGTACTTTTTTTGTTCCAGCACCTAAAGTCACTTTGGTGACTGAGCATGGGATGAGAGGAGCAGCTCATCAGGTATGTATGAAATACCTTTAGAGAGAAGGCGATAATCATGCTTGCTACGAAAATGTAAAATAAAAGTTCATTGCCACTCTCTAAGTTGCATGTACAGTAAAATCTAGGACTGCGAGCATAATTTTTACCCGAAAACGTGCTTGTAATCCAAAGCACTCATATATAAAAGCAAATTTCCCCATAGGGAATGATGGAAACTCAGATGATTCATTCCACAACCCTTTATTCATAAGTGCTTCAGTCTATAGTCCATATAAAAAGATTATAGCAATGTGACTTCAAGGCAACTTCGAGGCAACTTCCATTAAAGTCTATGGGCACAAGTCGGATAGAAGTCGCCTTGAACTAGTACAGGAACCTTTTATAAAGTCGGAGGAACTTCTGCAGTTCTAATTAAGACAGCTCTCATTGACTAACATGGGATTTCACATGCCATCCGACTTGGAGTCTCAAAAGTCAGGCCCCAAGTCCCAGCAGTGTGAACTGAGCCGAAATGTTGTACCTTCATTAAATCTAACCATATTACTGCACTTAGGCCCCTTTCACACTGGGGCGGGAGCCGCGGTGACGGTAAAGCAGCGCTAAAGTCGTTTTGCCCGCGGGTTTCGGGCGCTCGCGGTGCGGTTTTTACCCCCCGCGAGCGGCCGAAAAAGGGTTAATATCCCCCGCAGAGTGCCGCTGTAGTATTACTGCGGTTTTACCGCGGTGTCCCATTCAAATCAATGGGAAGGAGCGGTATAGGAGCGGTGAACACACCGCTCCTATACCGCTCCAAAGATGCTGCTAGCAGGACTTTTTTTGCCGTCCTGCTAGCGCACCGCTCTGGTGTGAAAGCCCGCCGGCTTTCACACTGGAGTGAATGGGGCCGGTTTTTTCAGGCGGTATACAGGCGCTATTTTTAGCGCTGTACCGCCTGAAAACCGCCCCAGTGTAAAAGGGGCCTTAGAGATGCCTCTCTTCTCTTTTATACTCAGTTGTGACACTCATATTGCAAGAACTCCTTTGTTTATTAAGTTAAGTGTAAACAAACCTCTCCCTGTGCTTCCTAGTGAGACTGTCACTGATCGTCTGTTCCCTGTCATAGGGAAAGACGATCGGTGATGTCACACGCCAAGCCACGGCCCCCTACAGTAAAAAAAACACATAGGTCACACTTTACCCCTACACCGCCCCCAAGTGGTTAACCCCTTCACTGCCAGTGACATTTTTTACAGTAATCAATGCATTTTTAATCGCACTGATCGCTGTATTAATGCCAATGGTCCCAAAAATGTGTCAAAATTGTCCGACGTGTCCGGCATAATGTCGCAGTCACAATAAAAATCACTGATTGCCGCCATTACTAGTAAAAAAAAATATTAATAAAAATGCCATAAAACTATCCCCTATTTTATAGGTGCTATAACTTTTGCGCAAACCAATCAATAAACGCTTATTGCTATTTTTTTTTACCAAAAATATGTAGAAGAATACGTATCGGCCTAAATTGAGGAAAAAAAAATGTTTTTTTATATATTTTTTGGGGATATTTATTATAGCAAAAAGTAAAAAATATTGCATTTTTTTCAAAATTGTCGCTCTATTTTTGTTTATAGCGCAAAAAATAAAAATCGCAGAGGTGATCAAATACCACCAAAAGAAAGCTCTCTTTGTGGGAAAAAAAGGATGCCAATTTTGTTTGGGAGCCAGGTCGCACGACCGCGCAATTGTCAGTTAAAGCGACGCAGTGCCGAATCGCAAAAAGGGGCCTGGTCCTTTGGCTGCAAATTGGTCCGGGGCTGAAGTGGTTAAGAGAGGAGAGAGCTGCACACCATAAGAGGTTCTTGTTCACTGGTGAATTTTACTTGTTATCTGTTGGATTGGTCAGTGTTTCTACTTTAAAGTTTAACGTAAAAAAAATGACTTTTTTGTAAAAATGTGTTTGAGCAAAATAATCAATATAACTAGTAACAGAACAGGCTGCATAGTCCAGGTATAATTTAGTCGGGTGTAATGAATAGTTGTAGCTTTCCAGCAGAGTTTTACTGGCAATAAATATCTTCTGTACTTATAGATTGATTTCAGTCTGTTCCCCGCTAAGTGCTTCACTTATTATAAAAATGATGGGGCTCCTCTACTTTCCTTCTCATGTTATCTATATTTCAATTGTCCTGTCAGATCTCGTTAGATAAAACACAAATATTTGACCTTTTCTGACAATGTTTAACGATGGTGAAACTTTCTCCGCAATGATTAATGATTGGTAATTTAATGCAATCTACTACCTTCATAACTACAGTTTAGGGACGACATATGCCAACACGCCATACCAGTGCCTTGTGTATAGCTCTGACTTGCAGTTCAGAAAACAGGACTTGCGGTCTGGAAATATAATCCATCCTATCACAGGCAGGACCTGTATCTTCTTACATGGCATACAGAGGAGCGGTAGGGTCAGCTAACTTTATTTCTGTGGTGTGGACTTGATAAAAGTTTTTGGCATTTTTCCGCATACTGAAGAAAGGAAACAAAAAATGTATTTTAATAATAATGCCTATCTGTCTTGTGTTGTGTGCCTTCGGAGAAGGAACTTAAAGCGGGATTCCATCCTAAAGTGGAACTTCCACTTTTTGGAACCCTCCCCCCCCTCCGGTGTCACATTTGGCACCTTTCAGGGGGGAGGGGGGTGCAGATACTTGTCTAAGACAGGTATCTGCACCCACTTCCGGGCAAAGACTCCCACGGAAGTTTACGCAACTTCCTGTCCCGGCGCGCTGTCTGCCGGGACACACACGTGTCCCGGCAGACAGCGCTGACGATTCTCATTGCACTGCGCAACTCGCGCATGCGCAGTAGGGAACCGGGAAGTGAAGCCGCTAAGGCAACACTTCCTGATTCCCTCACCGAGAATGGCGCCGGCAGCAGCAGAGGGCCGATCGATTGATCGGCCTCTGCTGCCGACATTGCTGGAACCTGTGACAGGTAAGTGTCCATTTTTTAAAAGTCAGCAGCTGCAGTATTTGTAGCTGCTGGCTTTTAAAAAAAAAATTTCAGGTACAGTCCCGCTTTAAAGCGGTATTTAACCGAAAACCAAAAATGTTATCTATTGCAGCTTATCAATCATTAGATGTGGTGGCTGCATTCATTTTCTTCTTTTCAGATTTTTACCCTCTGTTTTCACCTGGTGATCTGGTCAGTAACATGCCCAGCAGCATTGTCCGTCTGGAGGGAGGGGAGAGTTAGATGTCTTAAGCCCCATACACACGGTCGGACTTTTTCATCAATTTGGTCCGATCGGACAAGGTTGTTGAAAAATCAGACCGTGTGTATGCACCATCGGACAGTGTTCGTCGGTTTGTCCGTCGGACAAAGTCTTATCTCCTGCTGGAAAGATTTCGCGTCAACCCGGTCCGATCACACCAAATCCGAGCGTGTGTACGCTTGTCCGACGGACAAAGTGCTACGCATGCTCAGAAGAAATTCTGTGACGGAAGCGCTCGGTCAGGTAAAACTACCTTTCCTAATCGACACAGCACATTCGTCACGCTGCAATGTTAAAATGTCTTTAATGCAGCGCATTCTCTTTTTCTTTACAATGCAACAAGAATGACATGTTTTAGCTGCTCCTATTCACCCGCACTTCTCACAAACTTACTTCTTTATTACTTTGCAGCATTTATACACTACATGTTTATTTTTACTCTGAACGGAAAAGAATCTTTGTTATTTTTTTACCATGATTTGTCTTTTTTTTTTTTGTTTTGGGGAATACATATTTGAATGTTTTTTTTTTTTTTTTTTTTTTTTTGGAGGGGGGTTGTGTGTCTCAAATTACCAAAAACACATTATTTACATTTGTATTTCTTGCTTAAATTTACTAGGAGGTTGTTTGTTGTTGTTGCCCCTTGTTAATTCTACTTTAGGATTAGTGAAATGTACCAGCCTACTCAAAGAAAAACTGTCATTGTAGCAAAGTAAAACACAATAGTCAATGATTATTTCAAATCAAAAAAACCTTTATTTAGGTCACACCAACAAACCAAAGAGGAACGCAGCCATGGTGAAACTTGGGGAATTTGCAAAGTCTTGGCCCCCCACGGCAACCATCATTGTCCAAGCGTAGAAAATTGGGGGCCTGAGGAGTACGTATATTAAGGGGAGTGCAATCTGGTCGTGAAGTCCAAAGTATCCGGAACTGCAGCAGATGCCATCTAGGTCCCCAGGCTCTGGTACTACAAGAGGCTCCATCTTCTCTCACACCAGACTGATTGCAGGTCGTCACTCTCAGATCTTCCTTCCACGCTTCCTTCCACGCTGTGGCTGTCGTGCTGGTGGGGTGGCAGAAGGAGGAGGAGGAGGAGGAGGAGGAGGCGGAGCATGGTAGCTATGGCAAACATGTGTGAGTGGGGTCATCTCCCCAGCCCTACCCTTATTTAGGACATGGAGGATGAGCCCCTCACACATGTTGCGTTGCCCCACCTCCATACCCATCATTTTTGTGACAACCACCGAGCCAAAGGTCTCCTCGTCGGCGGGTGTGGCATGTAGGGAGTCTGAAGCCTCTCTGATCATGCGGAGCGCTGACTGTGCCGCATAATCCCCCCTTCT
The DNA here is from genome assembly GCA_028564925.1 of Lithobates sylvaticus. Lineage (NCBI taxonomy): Eukaryota > Metazoa > Chordata > Amphibia > Anura > Ranidae > Lithobates > Lithobates sylvaticus. The sequence goes on from CM053030.1 coordinate 66,908,829, forward strand.
CGCCCTTTTGTAGGGAAGGCGGAGGAGAGGGATTTGGGAGTCAGTCAGGCTCCGAGGCCTAGCCCCCTCTTGGCTGCCACTACCCAGCTGGTGGCTGCCACTAACCCCTGCCTCCTCCTGACTGCCACCTTCCACAGCCACCTCCTGGCTGAGGTCTTCCTGTGTAGGAAAAAGGGACATAGTTTCAGTTATTTGTTCATCAAACACACACAATTCTCATCTAGTGACTGGTGCAAAATGTTTACAAATAGAAAACCATACAATTCTCAGCCCAGCAGTTTAGATTCTGGCCCCAAATGTCTCCCACACCACTGTCTGTTGATATGTCAAACACGTTAGGAACTAAGCAATTGGCGATCCTGAATTAAGTGAACATCATTCATTATTCCCATAAATGGTAACAAAACTACTATACCTGGAACAAGCTGGGCTCCTCCACCTCTTCCAGACTGGAAGGCCCAGGTTGCTCCTCGGAAGCCTCATCAGGGGTGGGCTGTGCGCAAGGAAGCGTGGAAGGAGGAGTTGAGGTTGGCTCCGTGACATCAGCCTGGTCCTTCAGAAAATGGAGACTCTGATAGTACCAGAGCTTGGGGACATAGACCTCATCTGCTGAAGTTGCAGTTTCCTCAGACTTCACGACCTTCTTCCTCTCCCTGATATACGCACTCCTCAGGCTGCCAATTTTCTTTCTAATATCATCAACAGTTGCCGTGGGGAACCTTGGCTTGACAAATTCCACAAGTTCCTCCAGGGCTGCGTGCCTCTTTGGTTTGTTGGTGTAATGTGGGTGTATACCCTGCCACAATATGGGAAAATCCCTGTATTTGGCAATGAAGAGGGGGAGAAAACTCATGTCGTTGAATCCCTTCATATCAATCTCTGCAAGACACAACAACACACCAAACCCTATAAATTATGTCAGGCTAAACTCTCATAATCTTCTCCATAAAGAAGCCTCAAGTTCAAATCAGTCTAGGCTAGTTATGTACCAACGTTAAATTGTACCTTCGTTTGTAGCGATCGTCTCGTGTGAGTTTTCTCTCCCCTCGTCTCCCAGATCGTGGCTACGACACAGGCGTGTGACGTTTTATATACACTGCGCATGCTTCAAACTCCGCCCGCCCCTGACGATCTTTCTCGTCTATTCCCCACCCCTTCTCTTTACGGCGTAGTGGGGAGAGCACATGGCGGGGACACAGCAGGTGCGCCACAAATATCCCACCAACGAGGAGGAGGACGAGGAAAGTCCGGAGGCAGAAACGTCCCGATCCCGGAACCTGAAATTCAAGGCCTCTCAATATGTCATTTGGAGAAATGTTGGAGATGGTGGACATATTAAAGAGGAGCGACTATGATGGGAAGTATGGGCCTTACCTCAACCCCAATGTCCGCAAGGCCAAGATCATGTCTAAAGTTGTGAGAAGGCTGTACAATAATTTTGGGGTACAACGATCCAAGGAGCAACTCAGGAAACGCTGGTCAGACCTGAAACTGAGGGAGGCCGATCAGTACAGAAAGATCAAGAGAATTCTTCAAAAAAGTAAGTAGTTGTGTTTTGTGTTTGATTTCTTGCTTGCATACTGCTCCATTGTGTTTTGATTTTTACCAAGTTGTACATTCCAAAATGGCCACTTTCAGGTTCGTCTGTGCATTCGATCGTACTCAGCCTTGATCTTTCTGCCACTGTCATGGTCGTGTGTGTGTGCATTCGATCGTACGCAACCTCGATCGTTCGGCCACTTATAATACGATGTTTGGTGTTTTTTTGGGGAAAGGAAGTTTGTTCTCACTAGAAATGTCATCAAGAATGTAAAGCCAATTTATTCAATGTAAAGGAGAGGTCACTCAGTAGCTGTTTACCCATCTGGACTCTAGAGCACTAGTGCTGGGACACCCAAACCCCCTTTTTATTATGCTTTTCCACACATGTGCTCCAGTGGATACTAGAGGGGGGTCTCCATCACACAAACTTCTACCAAAAAGCTAGTCAGTTTAGCACCTTTACAAAGTGACTTCATTCATGTAGTTGACATTTGTAACTGGCCAAACTAAAATAGTGTCCGTCACTTTCAAGCAATGTTTGTCATTTCCTATTTCTGCCCTCAATAGCTTGTGTTGCTAAATCTTCCTTTTGGACATTCTCATAGGGGAGCGAAAACTTGGGCCGTCTGAGGAAACCCCCAAACCAACACCTACCAAAAAAGGGGAAAGAGCAGAAGCAGAGGAGGAGGAGGAGGAGGAAGGAGAGATCATCGAACTTGGAGAAATTGTCACCACAACAGGTGAGTGTGGGAGAACACAGCTACTGGTAAGCTAATCCATGTATGGCTGCCTCATTTCCAACACCCCATTTTTGTTTGTTTGTGGTTTTTAGGTGACGTGGATGTTGTGGAAGAAAAATCGCACTTTACCACAGAGAGTGCCCACGTACTCATCGGAGAGAGATAATGGTCTGCAATAGAGATCTAGATTACATAAAGCAAAACATCAATGATGTTCAACAAAAATTGAAGAACATCATTGATGTTTTAGGAAAAATATGAAAACGCACCAAGTAATTAACACACATTTGTGCCAGCTTCAGAACACATTTGCAACTTAAAAACTGTCTGAAATTTGGAACATGCACACATTGTGTCCACATGTGCTAGCTCCCACCATGGTGGATGAATGGCAACGTTTTTTTGGGGGTGCAAACACTTTACGAACTACGAAAGTGGTTGTGGTGAAGGGGTTGCACCCCCAAAAAACGTCCATTCATCCCCATGATGGAAAATGGCACTTTTGAAGCTTCTAGGCATGTGTTTTACCATCTAATGACCATTTTCAGTCCCAAATTGTGTGCATGTTCCAAATTTCCACTTTTCGGGGGTGACCCCCCCATGTGATGAAGGCAAGATCAAACACACTTTGAACATATAGTCATGTCTGATCTTGTCTTCACTTTACAAAGTTGAACTTTCCAAGTTCCTAGGTTCTGTTTTGCTCCATGCCTGGTTTTACCAATTGCGGAATGTTTGTAAACAATGTTGTAAATAACCAAGATGTTGTCAGTTTTGGCGTGAAGATTGTAAACGCACTTGGGAATGTTTTCCTAGTAAACTTTTATTTTTCTAAATGTGTGGCTTCCTTATTTAAAAAACACAATGCATTATGTATGTAAAATGAAAAGGATATGGGGGGCAATGGGTGTTATTTACTAAAGGCAAATCCACTTTGCACTCCAATTTTCTTTCCCGGGGAACTTTTTCAATGCACTTGTAGAGCATAGCGGATTTGACTTATGTAAATGACACCCACAGTGCTTTGTACGAAAACACGGAGCACAGCATTTTGGAGAATACACACATGTCAGACCTGGTGATGAAAAGGAGTATTTTGGGTGTCAGTTATGCAGTACAAACCTTCTCTAGACCAAAGATTAGGTAGCAAACACACAACATGAGAATAATCTTTTTGGGAAGAAGAGACTGTTACCTCCTTTTGCCCAGAAAGTGCATTCCCACTGTCGAAGGCAAAGGGAAAAAATGTCAAAGTAAAATAAGCTAAAAAGAAGACTGAAATGACATGAAATCATAGGTTGGTTAAAATATCAGATTTATTAAAAAATGCCGCTCACACATCGTCAGGCAGAGCAATGGCCCCCCTACCCACAAAGTACTGCATATATTGGTCCCGGACCACACGGGCATTTAGAGGGGGCAAGCCTGGACGTGCCACTCGAAGGGCTGTGAGTTCGGCATTTGGAGGGCCCTCCACATCTGGGCCAACGGGCACCACATAGTTCCTGTTATGTCTTTTGAGGAAGTTGTGCAATATGCAACAGGCAAGAACTATGTGGTTCAGTTTGTATTCCGCCAAGTTAAATGCCGTCAGGAACAGGCGGAAGCGGCTGGCCAGGATGCCAAAAGCGTTCTCCACAACTCTTCTGGCTCTGGACAGCCTGTAGTTGAAGACCCTCTGGTCCGGGGTGAGGGTCCTCATCGGGAACGGCCTCATCACATGGGGAGTCAACGCAAACGCTTCATCTGCGACAAAGACGAAGGGGAGTCCTTCGGCATTCTCCTCTGGAGGTGGCAAGCACAGACTGCCACTTTGGAGACGCCAGTAGAACTCCGTGTGCGTAATGGCCCCACCATCCGATATCCGGCCGTTCATCCCCACGTCCACATACATAAACTCGTATGTTGCCGACACCACCGCCAACATCACTACACTATTAAACCCTTTATAATTATAATAGTAGGACCCCGAGTTGGGCGGTGGGACGATGCGGACGTGTTTCCCATCAATTGCCCCTCCGCAGTTAGGAAAGTCCCAACGGCTGGCAAAGTGGGAGGCCACAGTCTGCCATTCCTGTGGCGTGGAAGGGAACTGTGGAGTGAAACAAGAAAAAAACATTAGTCACTTTGCACCTAAACATTGCAAGCAGATTAGACAATCAACATCTTGGAACAAGAGCATTGTCTAAAATTGGAGGCTGGAAAGTATTTGCACAGAAAAGTAGAGGCTCCCCTTCACAGATTACTCACCCCCCCATCAATCCCCCCACTTCGGAGGGGCCATTGGCAATAACTAGGGGTTTTAGGGGGGGGGGGGGGGGGGGGTGGTGGACAGCTAACCCTCTGCACTTCATTGTTTGGCAAATGGCTCAATAATGTGGGGTTGTTTGGCCAGACCCTCTTTAATTAACACTATTGGCAGGCCAAAGTAAATATAAAATAACATTTCAACCCCCCCCCCCCCCCCCCAAAAAAGGCAGGCACAGTGTGACATTATTAAATTACCAAGCAAGCTAATAGGAGGGAAAGAAGACAAAAAAATAGGAAATGGAATGTATGGAGGCAGTCCCTTGCACTACATGCTTTGCTGAATTCATCCCTAAAGATGCGCACTATAAAGAGGTAGGTATATAGTGTGTATGGACCTTGGGAAAGCCAGCAGATAAAGGATTGGTACCATCTGACAGAGCAGTTGGGGGAGGGGGTTCCTAATGAGTTTGCCCCCCCCCCCCACCAAAAGAACAAAAAAAGGGGGCTCTACATGAAGTAAACCACACAGCAAACATTTGTGCATATTTTAGGGGGTGTTTTGGGGCAAACAATACTATGCAGCAGACAAAAGACATTGCTTAAGTGACTAGGCCATAGGTGTCTATTGGGGCAGAAGAGCATGCTGGTGAGGTAAGTGAAGGGAAAAATGCATGAAGGAGAAAAGGGGCACAGCATATTAGAACATATTGCAATCATGGTAATTAGGGAAGGAGGTCAAAAATACAAGTCATTAGCAAACAGAGCATACATAGAAGGGAATAGTAAAGTAGAAATGTTACCTTAATATAGTCCTCCTGCAGGACCTGAATGATGGCAGAACAGGTCTCTGGAATAATGATTCCCAGGGCCTGGGGAGAGATACCTGAAGAGAACTTCAAATCCTGAAGACTTCTCCCTGTCGCCAAGTACCTCAACGTGGCAACAAGCCTCTGCTCCGGAGTAATGGCTTGTCTCATGCAGGTATCCTGCCGGCTGATAAAGGGGGTCAGCAAAGCCAAAAGACGGTGAAAATCGGGGTCCGTCATCCTGAGAAAGTTCCTGAAATCATCAGGATTATTCTCCCGGATCTCACGAAGCAAAGGCATGTGCGAGAACTGGTCACGCTGAAGCAACCAATTCTTGGTCCACATACTCCTCGTCACTCTGTTCATGGACGGGTCTTGGGTCAAAGCTAAAAGCCCGACACCAATTCCGCGTACAGCACGAACTCGGCGACGAGTACGCACGGGAAACATCGCTCAGAAGGTCACAAAAGGTCGGCTGGTCAGAACGGACAAACAGAAAGCACCGATAAACAGCAAGGCCTGAAAGAACGAAGTGAATACCAGCAACGAGCAGACAATAAGCAGTGCAAATCAAAGCGTCCTATATCAAGATATAGGCCGCAATGACCAACAAATGCGAACTGACTACACGCACTAATAAACAGATACGCACGACAAGCACAAACTGAAGAGCAGTAACGATCTGAGTCAGAAAACTGAGAAGCGCGAATCTTAAGTCACCAAACTTCCACTAACTCTCGATAAACACGGGATCAGCAGAAGGAGCCCAACGGGTGCCTGACGTGGTGCTGAACTTCCCTTTTGTAATCTCGTGGACGACGACTTACGTCACGACGTTCTTCCGGACCGGATATTCCGACAACTTAGTCCGACCGTGTGTACGCAACGCCAACATCGGACAAAGTACGTCGGACAAAGTCCGACTGACCTGGTCCGCGGATTGTCCGAGCGTGTGTATGGGGCTTTAGTAGACTTGAATACACTAAAAAAAATTGAAGCCAAACTCCAGCTAATACGTTATAAGGAGTTACAGGAAACATTTTCTTTTCTTTTGTGCGATCACGGCCGCGCCATTGTTGCTAGGACACAGCGTGACCCCGATCTGTGTAAAACCAATCACAGCCGGTCACATGTAAACAAGGAGATGTCGGTAATCGGCGCTCCTTGCCTCACTCTGACAGAGTGTGAGGAGAGCCGATCAGCAGCATCTCCTCACAGGGGACAGCTAGGTATTTAATCAGCGCACTGATCATCAGTGCCCTGATTACAATTAAGTGCCCACCAGTGCCAGAAATGATTGCCCACCACTGCCAGCAACCAGTGCCCACAATTGCCACCAATCTGTGCCCACAAGTGCCAGCAATCAGTGGCCATGTGAGGTCAGGCACTGATGTGGATGAGAAGACCTGGTTTTGCAGGCTGTGCTCTAATTCATCCCAAAGATGTTCTATTGGGTTGAGGCCAGTCAAGTTCTTCCACCCCAAACTCGCTCAGCCATGTCTTTATGGACCTTGCTTTGTGCACTGGTGCGCAATAATGTTGGAACAGGAAGGGGCCATCCCCAAACTGTTCCCACAAAGTTGGGAGCATAAAATTGTCCAAAATTTCTTGGTATGCTGATGCCTTAAGAGTTCCCTTCACTGAAACTAAGAGGCCAAGCCCAACCCCTGAAAAATAACCCCACACCATAATCCCCCTCCACCAAATGATTTGGACCAGGGCACAAAGCAAGGTCCATAAATACATGGATGAGCGAGTTTGGGGTGGAGGAAATTGACTGACCTCAACCCGATAGAACACCTTTGGGATGAATTAGAGTGTAAACTGTGAGCCAGGCCTTATTGTCCACATCAGTGCCTGACCTCAGAAATGTCCTTCTGGAAGAATGGTCAAACACTCCTATAGACACACTCCTAAACATTGTGGACAGCCTTCCCAGAAGAGTTGAAGCTGTTATGAGATACCATTAAAGTTCATGTAAAGACAGGTGTCCCAATACTTTTGCTAATATAGTGTATATTCTGTATCTATATTCAGAAACAATTCGACGCATGCTCAGAAGCATTAAACTTCCCTTTTATAGTGCAGTCGAACGTTTTTTAAGGCATGGTGTTATTGACCGTGGGAATTTGGTGTGACCGTGTGTAGGCAAGACAGTTTGAGCGAAATTCCGTCGGGAAAACCATCAGAGCTTTTTCCGACGAGAATTCCGACCGTGTGTACGCGGCATAAGAATTGGCAGGCTGCTATATAGTAAATGTTTCCGTTTGGGTTTATTACTATTTTAAAGTATACCTAAATGCAAAACTTTTTGCAGAACTATTGTCAGGTTCAATTACTGTCTGTGTCCCTTAGAGATATTTACTTTCTCTTATGCCCCGTACACGCGATCAGAAATGCCGCCAGCAAAACTCAGATGAGAGCTTGTTGTCTGAAAATGCGATCGTGTGTATGCTCCATCGGTCTTTTGCTGGTGGAATTCCAGCCAGCAAAATATTGAGAGCATGTTCTCTATTTTTCAGTCGGGAAAAGTTCCTATCCGAAAATGCGATCCTCTGTATGCAATTCGGACAAATCACGCATGCTCGGAAACAATTTGGCGCATGCTCGGAAACAATGAACTTAATTTTCTCGGCTCGTCGTAGTGTTCTTGACAGACGGAAGTTCAGAGAACTTTTGTGTGACCGTGTGTATGCCAAACAAGCTTGAGCGGAATTCCGTTGGAAAAACCATTCAAGTTTGTTCGGATGGAAATTCCGCTCGTGTGTTCCGAGGCATAACTCTCCTGAGAACCAACATCACTGGGAATGAAGGCGAGGGTAAACTTTATAATTGTAACCAGAACAGGCAAAGAGGGGATAACCTCCAATAAGGGGAACTGTCTAATGCCGCGTACACAAATTTCGGCCAGCAAAAGACCGATGAGAGCTTTTCATCGGAAAATGCGGCCGTGTGTAGGCTCCATCGGAATTTTGCTAATTCCCGCCAGCAAAAATTTGAGCGCATGTCCTCAATTTTTCAGACGGAATTTTTCAGACGGAAATTCCGATCGTGTGTATGCAATTCCGACACGCAAAGTTCCTATGCATGCTCGGAAACAATTAGACGCATGCTCGGAAGCATTGAACTTGATTTTTTCTCGGCTCGACGTAGTGTTGTACGTCACCGCGTTCTTGATGGTCGGAATTTGGTGCAACCGCGTGTAGGCAAGAAAGCTTGAGCGGGAAAACCGTCAGAGCTTTTTCCAAGGAGAATTCCGATCGTGTGCATAAGATGGGGTTCCTATCTCATCGGAAACATATTCTTTCACTTTCTGTTGAGTTTAATGGACAAGAAGTGAGGGGGAATCTGCCTAATGAGACACAGATGGCAAAAAATAAAACAGTGGTTTTAATCCTCCATTATTTTATCCAAAACAAAGTGTCTAAAGCCAAAAGTTCTTTCTTTTAAGCACTAAGCTACATGATGATGTAAGCCTGTTTAAACATGGATGTGTTCCGCTGGCAGAATCCAATTGGCAAGTTACCCCGGAATGACGGATCATTGATAACATCTATCTGCAGCATAATACTGTATATTGCATATTTGCTTATTAGAGATAAGCTGCCTTCCAAAAAGTTTGATCAGTCGTGGTTCAGACAAACGTTTTAGGAATTCACAATCCTCCAAATTCCAACATTTCCAAACGTAAAGTCTAAATGTGGTCAATGGAAATCCAAACCAGAATCCAAGAAAAATGTGTATTATGAAGTAGCAAATAGTGAAAAACTGTACAAAATTGTTGGAGAAGTTCCTGGAAGTCCTGTCTGATGAGATGTTTAGACCAAAAAAAAAAGAAATGCGTTTTTTGTTTTAGGCCCCATTCACATGAGACCCAGATGCAAACTCTGCTGAACGCATGTTTTAAAAAGCAGAAACTTGCGTTTAAAAACGCGCGTTTTGCTGTGTTTTCATGCTGCGTTTAGCCGCGTTTGCGTCTATAAGCGTTTGTAAAGATAACATCATATAGACCCTCCCCAAGCTCAGAAAGCATGTATTATTAACTATTTCTGCCATTTTGATCAGAGTGAGCAGCAGAGAGAGCAGTTGTACACTTGCATTCGCCTCTCTTTCTGTGTTTTTTTTTTTGGAAATGGATCCCATTTCGAATATATGTCAGGAAATGCTCCTGATGTTGCTCTTGATGAGGCAGCAACGTCGTCGCAAATTTGCATGAGAGGTCCAGAATCATAGCTTGTCGATATTGGACCCATCCGTTGATGGCACAGCGAATGTCCGTTGGATATTTCACAAACATGTATGCATCAGTGAGTATATATGCTCTATGAACTAAACTAATTACGACATTTTAAACCAATTTTTCTAGTATTTTTTATGGTTTACCATCATATTTCTGAGTTTTCTGGCCCAAAAAATTGGGTTCCTTTAAAAAGGCTTATAAATGCAAACGCAGCTAAACGCAGGTGCCTGCGTTTAGTTGCGTTTAGCCGCATTTTGCGTCTGAAACGTGGAAAAGCAAAGTGTCTGAACGCATTTTTTTGCTTCTGGAAAAACGAGGTTAAACGCAACTGCATAAAAACGGGAAAAAACGAGACTGTGTACATGGACACATAGGATAACATTGCATGCGTTCAGGTGCAGTTGAAAAAAGTGTCCAACTGCCTCTGAACGCGCGTTTAACAGCGCCTCGTGTGCATGGGGCCTTAAAATATTACAAGGGATACTAAGAGACTCAGGCAATAGCATAAGCAGATACAAGGCAGAAATAGCCTAGTTTTTGGTCCCTTTTGCACAGAAGCCTTTTAAAAATTCCAAACCTCCAAGAAAATCGCACTGAAATTTAGACATCTGAATCCATTAAATTTGGTTCGAATTTAACCACTTGCTTACTGGGCACTTTAACTCCCCTCCTGCCCAGACCAATTTTCAGATTTCAGCGCTGTCACACTTTGAATGACAATTGCGCGGTCATACAACACTGTACCCATATGACATTTTTTTCCCACAAATAGAGATTTCTTTTGGTGGTATGTAATCACAGCTGGGATTTTTATTTTTTGCTAAACAAACAAAAAAAGATGGAAAAAAAAATCATGTTTCATAGTTTGTTATAAAATTTTGCAAACAGGTCATTTTTTCCTTCATTGATATGCGCTGATGAGGTGGCACTGGTGGGCACTGATAGGTGGCACTGATAGGCATAGTTCAGTGTGAGGAGATAAAATAGCCGATTACCGGCTCTGTTTACATCACATGATCAGCTGTCATTGGCTGACAGCTGATCACGTGGTAAGGGGTCGGGATCGACCCCTTACTCCGATCTGTGATCCAGCGAATCTCATAGACTCGCAGATCACAGAGCGCGCTGCCCTCTATTGACGGGAGGATGTCAATAGACGTACTCCCGGCAAAGTAGGTCCGCGCTATAGCTGTCATTTGGCTATATCGTGGCTCGGAACAGGTTAAAGCCTAAATAGCTTGTTTGGGTCAAGATGGCTAATTGATTAATTCATTTATTGTTAATAACTAAGTTATTCTGCCGTTGTCGATGCTGTAGTATACTGTAGTAGCATTAACTACATAGAGCAGTGATGGAGAACCTTGGCACCCCAGATGTTTTGGAACTAAATTTCCCATGATGCTCTACTACACTGCAGAGTGCATGAGCATCATGGGAAATGTAGTTCCAAAACATCTGGGATGCCAAGGATGGCCATCACTGACATAGAGTATGCAGCGCTGTGTTCTGACAGCATCACAGGCACTTCCCGCTGCTGGAACAAATTTGAGTCAGGCTGAGTGCTCCTCAGCCATTCAGATGAAGCCTTGTAAAAAATTTTTTATAAATACAAGGCTTCCTCTGATTGGCTAAGGTGGAGAGATGGACAGATTGACTTTAATGTTATACAAAATTCAGTATCAGCTCTACTATCTATCTATCTATCTATCTATCTATCTATCTATCTATCTATCTATCTATCTATCTATCTATCTATCTATCTATCTATCTATCTATCTGTCTATCTATCTGTCTATCTGTCTATCTATCTGTCTATCTATCTATCTATCTATCTATCTATCTATCTATCTATCTATCTATCTATCTATCTGTCTGTCTATCCATCTACTTTATCGTTATGTAAAATTACATTATTAGTCATTATATTTTAAACTTGACTAATACAATCTTGAGACAAAAAAAGGACAATCCTCTACATTTTATATAAGAATTCAGTACGATAATAGCATAGAAAGAGTTTTAATTGGGTCATTTTCATTTAAACATACCATATCCTCTCTGCAGTGATTTCCGTGACCTGTAATTCCTTTCTGTCCCCCCTTCCACCGCCACTAATGAATTGATCCCAAACTCAGGTTCCTGTCTTATACACTACTTTATGTAAAGAAAGATTCTCTGACTTTACAAGAAAATTGCTGCTTTTAACCCTTCAACTTTACATGTGAAAGCAATAAAATCCATTTGTTAACTTTTCCTGAATGTCATTTCCCCTTAAAATTGAAGAAATATATATATATATATATATTTATATATTATATATATATATTTTATATTTGTTTTTTCCTTTTTTTTTTACTGTGAATAATGATGGTAATTTGAGAGTCGCCTGAGAAAAATAAAGACTGCAGTTACAGAAATGTCTCTGTTGGGTACATTTTTGCTGAAAATGTATAAACTCTCCATAGAGTTGAATGGAGAGTGCACAGTGGTGTAGTGGTTAGCACTTTCACCTAGCAGCAAAAAGGGTCGCTGGTTCAGAATCCCGACCATGACACCATCTGCCTGGAGTTTGCATGTTCTCCCTGTGCCTGCGTGGGTTTCCTGCGGGTACTCCGGTTTCCTCCCACACTCTAAAGACATGCTGGTAAGTTAATCAGATCCTGTCTAAATTGGCCCTAGTATATAGGAATGTGTGTTGGGGACCTTACGTTGTAAGTTCCTTGAGGGTAGGGACTGATGTGATTGTACAATGTATATGTAAAGCGCTGCGTAAGTTGACAGCGCTATATACAGTAAGTACCTGAAATAAATAGTGTATGCACAGGTCCAGCTCAGAGGATTTTGACAAGTGACTCTGTGCTTCCATCAGAGATATCTTGCCGGATGTGGGACAGGTGAAAATAAGATGGGTAGAGGCTGGAGAAGCTTTAGTACACATGTATTACCTTTTGTTCCAATTGACCCTCCCTTCTAGATTGTAAGCTCTAACGAGCAGGGCCCTCTGATCCCTCCCGGATTTGTATTGTACGTGTAATGTCTGCCCTCATGTTGTAAAGCGCTGCGCAAACTGTCGGCGCTATATAAATCATGTATAATAATAATAATAATAATAATGTACATATCCTTGGACATAATAAAAGACAAATAGGTATTTCAGTGACACCTCTCTACACTCTCTCGCAATGCTGCAACTGTGGACAAGCTGTGTTATCACCCTAGGCTGGTCACCACTGATCTGGACTACAGAACACTTCTCCTTATCTATATAACATAAGAGAGAAGTGTTCTGCAGTTCACAGATGTGAATCTGAAAGGGCTGGTAACCTGTTCGAGATTTCAGTGCAGTATGCAGAGTGCAAAGGAGGTTACAAGCTGGCTGGATTTCTGGTAGGATCAGCAGGTAGTTTTTGCACATTCAGTGGTATATTTAACAAATAAAAAGGGAAAAAATAAGAGAAGTTGATTGTTAGGCTTTACATCCACTTTAGACCCCATGCACACTGGGTGATTAAAACCAGTGTACGAGGCTCCGGTGTTTAGATGTGGGCACAGGGGCGGCCTGTGCATTGTGGGCGAATGGGCGCCACCCCCTCCAATCCCTGCCGCCACCTCCCTGTCCATGCGCCCAGCCCCTTTCAGGATGCCGGACGCATGGACTCCTATGGCAGCGTGGGAGGGGTGTTTTTTTTTTGAAGCACCAGATTAGCTTCAAAAAAGCTTCAAAAAAGGGTGGGCTCGGGATGCAGAGAGTGTGCCCTGATCCCACCCTGTTGTGTGACCATAGCAAAATAATTTTCGCTATTTTAACACCACAGTGTCTCCCCGCCAATCAGGAGGCAGGTCAGTGAGACCTGTTTCCCGATTGGCCAAAGTGCCGGTCATCTTATTGGATGCCCAGTGCTTTGGCAGAAAAGACACACAGGGGAGGAAGCTGGAGGATCGGACTCATCCGCCGCCGCTGCTGACACAGGAGACACAGGAAGAGAGGACCCAACAGCCCAGAATGGAGGAGGAGACACACTGGAACCATGGAGGATGCAGGAGCCATCGCCTGCCCATCCACAGCTCACTGCCATCACCCAGATGGGGTAAGTGCTGGTCTGATGGCGGGCAAGCAGGGGGGGGTCACAGTGGCTGCATATTATGGGCACAGAAGCTGCATATGGTGGGCACAGAAGCTGCATATGCTGGGCACAGAAGCTGTACATGATGGGCCCAGTGGCTGCATATAATGGGCACAGAGGCTGCATATGATGGGCACAGAGGCTGCATATGATGGGCACAGAAGCTGCACATGATGGGCACAATGGCTGCATATGATGGGCACAGAAGCTGCATATGGTGGGCACAGAAGCTGCATATGGTGGGCACAGAAGCTGCATATGATGGGCACAGAGACTGCATATGGTGGGCACAGAAGCTGCATATGGTGGGCACAGAAGCTGCGTATGATGGGCACAGAGGCTGCATATGGTGGGCACAGAGGCTGCATATGATGGGCACAGTAACTGCATTTTATGGGCACAGTGGCTGCAATTGATGGCACAGTGAGGCTGCAATTGATGGGTTTTTTTTTTCAGTATTTTTCTGAATTTTTCAGTTTGTTTGCACCCCCCAAAAAATTTTGAGCACCAGCCGCCATGGTGTGGACAGAAGGCACAGGTGCACCATCCAGCCCCACTGCCGGCAGCCTGTTAAACTCTATGGGAGGCTGATAGCTGCTGTGGCTGGATGGGACAGGATGGTGCACTGAACGGTACTAACAATTAGGGCGGTATGTGCCAAAGGACAAATGCCCAGAATGCAAGAAGTCTGCATTCCAAGCATTGGTTTCCGGGTGCATACTAAACATTGTTCAGCCCTGTCCAGCTGCAGCAGCTTTCAGCCTCCCATAGAGTTTAGCTATCTGCTGACAGTGGGGCTGGATGGTGCACCTGTGCTTTCTGTGCCATCCACCCACATCTAAACGCCAAGGGCTAAGGTACCAGGGTGCATGGGTCCAACATGTATGATTCTAATGTCGTGTACACACGAGCGGAATTTCCGTCAGAAAAATCTTGGATGGTTTTTCCAACGGAATTCTGCTCAAGCTTGGTTTGCATACACACGCTCACACAAAAATTCGCTGAACTTTCGACCTCCAAGAACGCAGTGACGTACAACACTACGACATGCCGAGAAAATTAAGTTCAATGCTTCCGAGCATGCGTCAAATTGTTTCAGAGCATGTGTAGGAATTTTGCGCGAGTCTGAATTGCTACAGACGATCGGAACTTTTTCCGACCGAAAAATTGAGAACCTGCTCTCAATCTTTTGCTGGCTGGAATTCGGCCAGCAAAAGTCCGATGGAGCATAGACACGGTCGCATTTTCTGACCAAAAGCTCTCATCTGTCTTTTGCTTGCCGAATTTCCGATCGTGTGTGCGCGGCATAACTCTGATTAGTGGTAAAAAGGTTTCCCAGCAGTAGGCCAAAATCCAAGGCACATGACCACCACGGATACTTCTGGATACTTCCTGACCGGCAGTGGTCGCAAGAGAGATAACCCTTTTGAGCCCACAGGATTTCGTTTTTATGCTATACTGCATCTCTGGCTGGGGTTAGAGCCATCTGCCCACACAGGTCCCCTGTAGTAAGGGTAAATCTAGTTCCGGTAAGCAGACAAGCGTGTCCTTATGGTGGAGGTCTTTTTCACTCTTCAGTGTGCTGTGAAAGTCACTTCTCTTGATCACATCAGAGGATCTTTGAAAGATTTTCTTCTCAACTTGGGGGACATTATTTTTTGCCTATTGGACTCATTATTTGATTTATTAGCTTGAATGCCACAATTTGAATGTTAGATGTGGTGTTGCAAGCACAGCCTGACGTTTATTATTAATTGTGCACTTTAGGTGTTTTCCATTTTTTGATTTATTTACAATCATTGCAGTTCTTTGGTTATGTACACTAAATAATAGATGGTATAGTAATATACACTTTTGTTATGTAACAGATGGTATAGTTATATACATCCTTGCACAGTAATATTTCTCATCACTTTTTTCACTGTTTTGATATAACACATTTTATATTGATTTATAATAAGGCCCCTTTCACACTGGGGCGGTTTGCAAGCGCTATTGCGCTAAGAATAGCGCCTGCAAACCGACCCGAAACAGCTGTTGCTGTTCCTTCAGTGTGAAAGCCCGAGGGCTTTCACACTGAAGCGGTGCGCTTGCAGGACGCTCAAAAATGTCCTGCAAGCCGCATCTTTGGCTCGCTATAGGAGCGGTATATTTACCGCTCCTATAGCGCCCGGTCCCATTGAAAACAATGGGGGAGCGCGCCGAACCCGCCCGCAAAACGCCGCAATAGCGGCGGTTTGCGGGCGGTATTGACCCTTTTTCGGCCGCTCGCGGGGGGTAAAAACACCCCGCGAGCGGCCGCAATGCGCCGCTAAAACGCCGGTAAAGCGGCGCTAAATATAGCGCCGCTTTACCGCCAGCGCCCCCACCGCTCCAGTGTGAAAGTAGCCTTAGTGTGTCAGTTTATTTTTAGCGCAGCTCCTTCCCCTTTTTCATTTCATCTAATGTAGTATAACATTTTGAGCAGCAGCTTTAGTTTTAAGGATAGCGCAATTTTTCTTTTTTACATGACCACCGTGCCCTATGTAAGAGCAATAGTTTCTCTGCAGTGGCCTGACACTACCCCTGCGGAGTCACAGCCAGAGCTGTCAAATCAGAAAAGCTCAAGCTCGCTGCTGATTGGAGAGTTTGTTCTGTGACTCGTGGGGGGGAATGTGTTGATCCATTGCAGTCTCTCTTCACACTGTTCCCTGTGCTTTTAAGCTGTTGCTGCTAGGGAGCTAATTCACTACTATTGACAGACATGTAAGCTTTTTATAGGCTCTGGAATGTATCTTGCTGTTTTCTTCTTGAGCTTCAATTGGGCAATAAATAATATTGCAAGAATAATAAGAAGAGCAATAATATTAACAGTAACAGTAAGTTGGCCTTGGCCTATTGCTATAGAGTCGGTGAATATCTAGAAACATATGTTTCATCTCAAGAGAAGATTGGTGAAGGAGCTCAGACTTATCAGGTCACCATGACAGTAACAAACTCTATATTTAACTCCTTTCCTAATAAAAAAAAAAAAAAACTTGGATTTACCTCTTGAACTCATAGACAAGATATAATTTATGTTGCATTGAGTGAGCACATTTTTCTATCCTCCCCACATATATACGCTGTTAGTGTATTTTTACCACTATCTAAGATACCATCAGGAGTGAGTTAGGAGAGCTTCCAGTAGTCATTTGATGTTATCAGCAATTAAGCGAAAGCACAAGAATGTTGTTGAAGCTTTACTAGGTTCGTTATCCCATTCTCCTGCTCTTTCTCCATCACATCATAGCACTGAAGGTTTATTATGGATACGCTGCAAGGATCAGGCTGAAGCAACAGTTGGCCTGGTGGTCTGACCAGGGTTACTGCTTGGTGGAGTTTCATGGCATGTCTGGAACGTTGGCTGTCATAATGTGTATAACTTGTCAAGGTGAAAAATAATCCCAAGCCAAGAGGTGAAACACATGGAGGAGAAAAAAAAATAACCTTTATAGAAATTCAGTGGCTGCTTGATTCAACCCAGACCTCCTGGTGAGCCATCATCTAGAGCAGCAGGTCAGTGGACCCAGCTTCAAGACACAACATGTACACATCATGTAAAGGAGGTTACAAGCTGACTGGATTTCTGGCAGGATCAACATGTAAAAATATATAATCAAGTGGCACTCAAATATGAAATAAAATAAAATTATAAAATAAAATTAAACGTGATAATATAACACAGAAAAATATCTAAACAAATAACACCACGTGAAATAGTGTCATGGTAAATACACAAAGAAAAGTGTCCATTTGTAACTGTGTTAAAAGGAAAAAATATATATAAATCAATCTTCAAAGGAAAATAAGTCCACCAAAATATATCCAATAAATGATCGAATAAATCTTCCACCACACCGATGTGCCTTGTGCTCCCTCTCCCAATGAGACCGCACTCACCAGATGGTGTTGCCTCCCACTCTCGTGGTTGGCAAACAAGCGATTGAACCACACCTGGGTTAATGGTACGATCAATCCAAAATTGGGCTCTCCATATGTGAAAATATAAAATAAATATTGCTCCACATAGCGTAACTCTGTGATAAAACTATTTATTTCAAAAATCAGCCACACTCACACTTCAAGGATCAATAAGTAGTCTTTGCACTTTCTTTGGTATATTTAAGAAATAAAAAGGGAAAAAATAAGAGAAGTTGATTGTTAGGTCTTACATACGCTTTAGACCCCATGCACACTGGGTGTTTAAAACCAGTGTATGAGGCTCAGGTGTTTAGATGTAGGCAGAAAGCACAGGGGCACCATCCAACCCACTGCGGGCAGCCTGTTAAACTCTATGGGAGGCTGATTGCTGCTGTGGCTGGACAGGGACTGGGCAGTGCACTGAGTGGTACTAACATTTAGGGTGGTATGTGCCAAAGGACAAATGGCCAGCATGCAATAAGTCTGCATTCCTGGTTTCTGAAAGCATACTGCCCTAAACATTGGTATGATTTGGTGTACTGTTCAGCCCCGTCTAGTTGCAGAAGCTTTTCAGCCTCCCATAGACATAGGACAATGGTACACAACATGTACACGTCATGTAGGGCAGCAGGGCAATGGCATTGGACGCAGATTGAAGGCACCACATGTACATATCATCCAGAGCAGCAGGGCAGTGGCTGCAGCATCAAGAGACCACATGTACACTCATCTTGAGCAGTGGTCGCCAACCTTTCGGAACTCATGGACCACTAAACTCACAATTTTGAATCCCGCGGACCACTAAAAATACATTTTACATGCCTTATACACACAATGCTCCACTAGCTCTCTGCCCCCCTACCCCTGCATCACACTGCGCCCTTTTACACACAATACTTTGTCTCTCACCCCCCCTACACATTCTGCAATAAGCTGCCGCCTTATACAGACTCATCATTGGATCTCACCTCCTTATCCAGCCATGGGATAGAGCTCCATGCACCCTCCCACAGTCTGTCATCAGCGCTGCCATTGGAAGTCCTCTCCTTCACCTCCTACTCCCTGCACTACTCCCTGCGCCTTCCTCTGAGTTCACAGGAGCCGGAATTACAGATGAGGCATCTGTTATTAACTGCTTGCCGACCAGCCGCCACAGTTTTACTGCGGCAGAATGGCACGGCTGGGCGAAACGACGTTATCTTACATCACTTTGCTTTTGGCCACTAGGAGCGCAGCGTGTGCCCGGAGCCGATGCGAGTGCCCATTGGGCACGATGACCGTCGGGCTCCTGCGATCGCTCGTGACAGAGTGAGAACCAGGATCTGTGTGTGTAAACACACAAATCCCGGTTCTTTCAGGGGAAAGGAGACAGATTGTGTGTTCATACAAAGTATGAACACCTATGTCTCTCTTCACCTAGTCAGTCCAGTCCCCCCCACAGCTAGAACACACCTAGGGAACACAGTTAACCCCTTGATCGCCTCCTAGTGTTAACCTCTTCCCTGTCAGTGATACAGTAATCAGTGCATTTTTATAGCACTGATCGCTGAATACTTATCAATCGTCCCAAAAATGTGTCAAAAGTGTCCAATATGTCCACCATAATGTCGCAGTCATGATAAAAATCGCAGATCACCGCCATTACTAGTAAAAAAAATAATAATAATAAAAATGCCATAAATCTATCCCCTATTTTGTAGATGCTATAACTTTTGCGCAAACCAATCAATATACGCTTATTACAATTTTTTTTTTTACCAAAAATATGTAGAAGAATACATATCGGCCTAAACTTTTTTTTTTTTTTAAATTGGGGCTATTTATTACAGCAAAAAGTACAAAATATTGTGTTTTTTTTTTTAATTGTCGCTCTTTTTTTGTTTATTTCGCAAAAAATAAAAACCGCAGAGATGATCAAATACCACCAAAATAAATCTCTATTTGTGGGAAAAAAAGGACGTCAATTTTGTTTTGGTACAGCGCCGCAGTGCCGTATCGCAAAAAAATGCTCTGGTCATTAAGCAGCCAAATCTTCCGTGGCTAAAGTGGTTAAAGTTGTATTTAAAAAAAAAAAAAAATTATTACAGTTTCAACCTGTAAAAAAATGGGGCTTACCGTATTTATCGGCGTATAACACGCACCGGCGTATAACACGCACCCCACGTTTAGGAGGGAATTTTAAGGAAAAAAAGTTTTAGGAGAGAAGTTTAGGGAAAAAAAAAAACTTACATTTAAGCGTTATTTGCAGCTTGCCCAGCGTCATTTGCAGCTTGCCCAGCGTCATTTGTAGCTTGCTCAGCGTCATTTGCAGCTTGCCCAGCGTCATTTGTAGCTTGCTCAGCGTCATTTGCAGCTTGCCCAGCGTCATTTGCAGCTTGCCCAGCGTCATTTGCAGCTTGCCCAGCGTCATTTGCAGCCTTTCCCAGCATCATTTGCAACCTGCCCAGCGTCATTTGCAACCTGCCCAGCGTCATTTGTAGCTTGCCCAGCATCATTTGTAGCTTGCCCGGCGTCATTTGCAGCTTGCCCGGCGTCATTTGCAGCTTGCCCGGCGTCATTTGCAGCTTGCTAGTGTCAGTTGAAGTTCGCCAGCGTTTAAATTTCCCGCCGCGAGAAATACCGCGCATGCGCGGCCGAAAAAGACCGAACCGCGGCCGAAAAAGGCCGAAGTGCGGCCGAAAAAGACCGAGCCGACTGTTCAGCTCCGCTCGGAGTCCCGCCTCCCTGCTGTTTCGGGAGCGAGCGCAGGGAGGCGGGACTCCGAGCGGAGCTGAACAGCCGGCTTCGGTCTTTTTCGGCCGCGCTTCGGCTTTTTCCGGCCTTTTTCGGCCGCGGTTCGGCCTTTTTCGGCCGCGGTCGCCATTTTTTCGGCGCCGCAACCGATTTTTGTCATTTTTTTTTTGGGTATCGGCGTATAACACGCACCCACGACTTTCCCCCGATTTTAAGGGGGAAAAAGTGCGTGTTATACGCCGATAAATACGGTACTTTAAATGCACATATGTTAACAAAAATGTCTTTTGTAAAAAAACATATGTCAAAAGGGATCTGTAGATCTAGAGATATAGACAGCTAATATGAAAATCTTGACTTTTCTTGTAAAATTGCAGCTTGGTCCCACTTCCCCCCCGCTTCCTTTATGGTCAGTATGGTCAGTAAGGACAGCCATTTAAAGGACCAGTGAGAATGCAGGAGATAGTAGGGGTAAGGTCAACTTTCACAGGAAAAAAATTATACCACCAGTTGCTTTAGCTCCCGATCATCTATAGATAATATTAAGTTGTTAGTCATCATGGGCAGTCATGGTCCTCAATACACAGGACAACAATAAATGTGTACTCACGTGTCTATTATATTTTACAAACAAGTCTAAAGCCTCGTGCACACGATCGGATTTTCCGGAGACAAAGCGCCAGACTTTTGTTCGAAGGGCGTGTGCCGTGAACTTGTCTTGCATACAAACGGTACAAACAATTGTCGGCCAACAAACACGAACATAGTGACATACTATGTGGAATTTCAGCTCTTGAGCGCCATCCTTTGGGCACCTTCTGCTAATGTCATGTTTGGTGAGCATTGATTCCGAGCATGCGTGTTTGTACTTTGGACTTTTGTGTGACGGACTTGTGTACACATGATAGGAAAATCTGACAACAGACCGTTGTCCTCTGAAAATGTACTAGCCTGCCATCCAACATTTGTTGGCAGAAAGTTGGCCAACAATTGTCTAATGGAGTGTACTAACGGTCGGATTTTAGGCAAACAGTCTGTCATCACACAATTCCTTGATGAAAATCCGATTGTGTGTACGAGGCTTTACTCAGGGGTCTGCTTTGTCTACACAACAGAAAAACCCATTTAAAATAAAATGACTTTGCTTATATTTTTGCGTGCATTCAATGATTCGGTGCAAAGTTCTGCAAACTAGAAGATATTATTGAAATGAAGATATAAAAATGAAAATAATGTTAAATAGCAATACAAGAACAAAGTATGCTGCAGACTGACTTTATAGTCTACATTTGAAGATGAAAAAGAAAAATATTCAAAAATAATGACTCATTTTCTTTCTAATCACTTTCCAGAGCGCACATCAAGATATTGCTGTGACAGTTCTGACCAAATGTCTCATCTTCATCCAAAATCTGGCAATCTGCCCCATACATGCTCCTCTACAGATCTTCTGCATGTGTCTCATAACACATATCTGGCTGCAATCCTGCAACTAGAACACAGCTCTTTTGATTCACAGGTCAGGCAGACAATGGCTTTTTGTGCATATTCTCTCAATCTTGTTTAAAGAATAACTCTTACATAATGCATCTCTTATTATCTCCCAATCTTACCTTATTGTATGGTCCAATTCCTTAGTAAAAATGTAATTACATTTTCTTACCTAGGATTTGACAGAAACCAGCCTTTTCACACGGGCGGACTGATCGGGTCTGCCTATCAGTTTTTCAAGCAGACCCAATCGGACCATCCATTGGAATGATGGGTGTCAGTGGACACATGTCCGTTGACACCCGCCAACCTCCAATCCGATCCTGTTTGCTAATCTGCCTGCCGGACAAGCCATCTGCCTGAACTATATTTTTTAATTTAATTGTTAAAGGGGGCTTCCAGATTCCGATAAGCCCCCTGCCCACAGACCCCCACAACCACCAGTCAGGGTTGTGGGGAAGAGGCCCTTGTCCCCCTGCCCCAAAGCACACCCCCATGTTGAGTGTATCATGTGGCCTGGTATGGTTCAGGAGGGTGTTCACTCACTCTCCCCCTTTCCTGACCTGCCAGGCTGCATGCTTGGATAGTGGTCTGGTGTGGATTTTGGTGGGACCCCACGCCTGTTTTTATTTTGGCATGGGGTCCCCCTTAAAATTTATACCAGACCTGAAGGCCTGGTGTGTATTGGAGGGGGGACCCCACGCCATTTTTTTCATTTATATTTCATTGCTGCCATTCTTTTTTTATTTTTTTTACATTCAACTGTCAGTGGTGAAACCTGCTGACAACTGACGAGTCATCTGTTATTAAGGATGCAGCAGCCGGCTTCCAGGCTCGCTCCTTTTTTTTTTTTAACTGCGCTTGATTACAGCATATAAAAATCTGTTAGTTGATGTTTTTTTTTATATCAAATCATTTTTTTATTTTTGTTGTTGCACATTCCATACAAAAAAAAATAAAAATAAGACAATAAGAAAGGAAAAAAGGAAGGTGAATGCAATCACATTTCAAAAATTATAGGGAGAGTACACACTAAAAAAAAAACAAAAAAAATAAATCAGAATAAATCAGCAAAAACAAAAGCATTAACAAGACAAACACAACTAACACCTCTCAGATTACAATAAGTAAATTCTACTTAACAATATATAATATTGCCCTAAGGCATAAGCACCCGCTACGCATTGATTTTATCCACATTATTAACCTACTTTGATCTTATGACAACATTTATTCTCTTATGCCTGTACACACGATCGGAAATTCCCCCAGCAAAAGTCCAATGTGTTTTTTTTTTGTCGGAAATTCCGACCGTGTGTATGCTCCATCGGACTTTAGCTGGTGGAATTCCTGCCAGCAAAATATTGAGAGCAGGTTCTCTATTTTTCGGTCATTTTTCGAAAAAATTCCGATCGCCTGTAGCAATTCCGACGTGCAAAATTCCTACGCATGCTCGGAAACAATTTGACGCATGCTCGGAAGCATTGAACTTCATTTTCTCGGCTCATCATAGTGTTGTACGTCACCGCGTTCTTGACGGTCGAAAGTTCAGAGAACTTTTGTGTGACTGTGTGTATGTAAGACAAGCTTGAGCGGAATTCCGTTGGAAAAACCATCCAAGTTTTTTCTGACGGATAATCTTCTCGTGTGTACGGGGCATAATGGGCTCATTTATTCGTTTCTGTCCCTCCCTTTCCTCTCCCCTTCCTCTCTACAAAGTGAACCATCATATAATGGTTTATGGATTGTTAGGGTCCAACCAATAGATCCATATTTTTTTTAATTTTGCAGGTATTCCTCTGTGTTTGTACGTTAGCCTTTCTCTTTTTAATATGTAATTAACTTTCTCACTCCATTGTTTATAGGTTGGTGGGGCAGGAGAAATCTATTTTTGTAGAATAAGTTTATGTGCTAAATATAAGGCCCTAGTCCACATGGTGCTCATCTCTACTGGTAATTCTAGCTCTGGGGTTATTCCCAGTATTGCAAATTTTGGAGTTCTTTTTATTTCTGTCAAGCATAATGAGTTCAAAGCTAAAAACACACTATCCCGGCTCGCTCCTTAACAACCAGCACAGAATTATTATCGGTCAATCAATTTTCGACCGCCATGTCATTTTGGGGGGGGGGGGGGGGTGCGGATACCCCCTTTTTACAGCCACCCAGCTCCCACTACCCAGCTCCGTGGTGCCAGAAGGAAGATCACCTCTTCCCCCTCCCTCTCTGCAATCTTCTGGGACATGTCACAGGTCCCAGAAGATTGCCTGGCCATTTACAGCGCAAAGCTCGGCTTGCGCATGCGCAGTGCGTGCCCGACTGTGAAGCCACAGCCGAGTGCCCACAGTTACAATGCCGGCGCCGCAGAGAGGAGGGGGAGAGGAGCAGGGATTCATATGCCGGCTTAACTGGACCGTGGGACAGGTGAGTTTCCGATTATTAAAAGTCAGCAGCTACACTTTTTGTAGCTGCTGACTTTTAAATGGTTGGAACCCTGCTTTAAAGCATATGTAAACACAACATTTTAGATTCCTGATATGTGCCTGCTGTACCATGTACTTGTATGAAAAAGTAACCTGTTCTTTTTGCATTGCTTCCTTTGTGTGAAATTCCTGGTGTTCCTGCCAGTCCCTCTGCAGTCTTATTAAAAACTGACCTCAATAGGTATGAGAGCACAGCATGGTGAGTGTTCTAGCTGTGCTGGGAACTCAGCCTGCTCTCCTCAAATGATCAGACTGGTGCTGACACCCTCCTTCCTGCACAGCCATTCACTGGGAAAACCAGCTGAGAACAGAGGGCATATGGTCACTTATAAAAAAATGAAAAAAAAAAGGTATTGAAAATGTTTTTTTAACTATACATAATCTTTTTGCCTTTCATTTCTATTTTAAACTGAATGGGTTGTTTTACCATGCAAATATTTACATATACTTTAATACAAGAGGTAAAAATGTATGAGTTGTTAATATTTATCCAGTTCTGGGCACCAGCCCTCAGGAAGGATGTACTGGAAATGGAGCGAATACAAAGAAGGGCAACAAAGCTAATAAAGGGTCTGGAGAATATTAGTTATGAGGAAAGGTTGCGAGCACTGAACTTATTCTCTCTGGAGAAGAGACGCTTGAGAGGGGATATGATTTCAATATACAAATACCGTACTGGTGACACCACAATAGGGATAAAACTTTTTTGCAGAAGGTAGCTTAATAAGATACGTGGCCACTCATTAAAATTAGAAGAAAAGAGGTTTAACCTTAAACTATGTAGATGGTTCTTTACTGTAAGCCCCCGTACACGCGGTCAGAAATTCCGACGTAAAATGTCCGATCGGACCATGTTGTCGGAAAATCCACCCATGTGTGGGCTCCATCGGACTTTTTTCGTCGGAATTTCTGATGGAAAAAATTTGAGATCCTGCTCTCAAATTTTCCGACAACAAAATCCAATCGGACTTTTTCCGATCGTGTGTAGAGAATTCCGACGGACAAAGTGCCAGGCATGCTCAGATCAAATTACGAGACCAAAGCTATTGGCTACTAGCCTCTACGTAGTTCCGTCGTACGCAATGAATGTCACCACAATCAGAATGATTGGATTTTCCGACAACTTTGCCCGACCGTGTGTATGCAACACCAGTGTCGGATAAAATCCGTCTGAAAAATTTCCGACCGTGTGTACGGGGGCTTAAGAGTGGCAAGGATGTGGAATTCCTTTCCACAGGCGGTGGTCTCAGCAGGGGGCATTGATAGTGTAAAAAAAAAGGGATATTAGCTGCCCAGCTGGAGGGTATATCTAGATGGAGCTGGGCAGGAAGTTGGCTGCCTGAATGGAGCATCTGTAAAGGAATCCTCTATGCTAAAGGGTGTCTATGGGTAGCTGTGTGGAAGCTACTGCCCCTGGAAACTGCAGATTTACTTCCCATAAATCAAAGTAACTTGTGGCTGTTATCAAAGGGTCAAGGGCCAAACTGATTAGAGAAATAAATGCTCCACTGCAATTTAAAGCAGAACTTCACTCTCCATCAACATGGACTCATTTTAATCCTCATGCTGCTAGCATTAGTAAATGGATAGGAAAGTATATCATATTTACTTGTTTTAAACTTTTTTACTTACTGGTTTCCATGCCTAGCAAAATGATGTCACACATTCCAGCAGTCTTCAGGAGGGGAGGGGGGTTCTAAGCTCAGCCTGTCCCTGAGCTGAGGGCAAATGGATTCAAGGAAGTAAATGATACATGAATCATCTGCCCTTACTCAAGATGGCCACTTCCAGAAATGCCAGGGGGGTGTTTTTCAAAACTATTTCTCAGCAAAATAAAGCATGGAGACATGGATGGGTGGGTGAATTTGCTTTGAATATTAAAAAAAAGAATTAACCACTTGCTTACCAGCATAGCTCCCAACTGTCCCTGATTTCGAGGGACTGTCCCTGATTTGGAGCAATGTCCCTCTGTCCCTCTTGCCTCTTTCCTTCTCATTTGTCCCTCATTTTGGTCTGATCCAAAAAGCTGTATATAAAATGCACTTTTTATCTTTCAAAAAATGTTTCCCAGAGCTAAACCTTTCATCCAAATTCTAAATTACTTCATTTGTAAATTTTAAAAGCCAAAATAAAGGAATAGTAGTGGTAAAAAAAGCCCTTGTGGATTTAATTAACCTTTTTTTGGGGGTTAATTCTCCTTTAAGGGGGTGTCGCAGGGGGCGTGTCCCATGCTTACATACATTTATTGGTAGGTGTCCTTCATTCCCATCTCTAAATGTTGGGGGGTATGCCTACCAGCCTGCTATCCAACATTTGTCGGGGGAAAGTTGGCCCACAATTCTCTGATGGAGCGTACTAACGGTCTGATTTTAGGCAAACAGTCTGTCATCACACAATTCCCGGACGAAAATCCAATTGTGTGTACGAGGCTTTAGCCTAGGTTCACACTGACTGCAGGAATTTTATTCCCTCATGTCAGTCCAGACTTCGAGGAGTGGCGATTTCAGAGACATCTGTGTATGGTTCTGCACAGATGTTACTGGAAATTGCACCCCGAAATCGCCAAAAGTAGTACAGAAACTACTTTTGGGAATCGGTGCGGCGCCGAAAATGCGGCGTCACACCGATTCAGATGCTGCCATTGCGGGCAATTGCCTCCAATTTGGCATGCGTTTTAACTTGTCAAATCGCATGCCAAATCACATCAATGCGAACCAGGGCTAAATCGCTGATTAATTTTAGAGCACTACTTACGGTACATACCTAATGAATAATCTTTAACTATACATCTGCCTTCTGCCTGCTCTACCTTTGTCGTTTCCTAAAGCTTAAAAAGAACCTGTGGCCCTCAAACAATGTAAACTGCTACTCACTTTAAAGGGTAAACATCTTCAGGTACCTTCCGTATTTATCGGCGTATAACACGCACAGGTGTATAACACGCACATTAATTTTAAGAGGGAAGTTTCGGGAAGAAAACTTACATTTTAAATAAGGAACTTTGAAGCAAACTAAGGGTCAGTGCCCATCTGCAGCCTCACCATTGCCATCATTGCAGCCTGATCAATGCCCATCTGCAGCCTCCCCATTGCCTTCAATGCAGCAGCCTCAACATTGCCATCAGTGCAGCCTGATCGATGCCCATCTGCAGCCTAGAGGGGACAAGGAGGGGGGGGGGGGGCGAGACGAGCGCCGACAGATTATATACAGTGAGAATCTCCTATGATAGACAGAACGGTGGTCCAATGGCGGCTCAGGAGACGGGACTTCCCCCGAGGCAGCTAAAATGGAAGTATCGGCATATAACGCGCACACGCTATTTGCACCTGATTTTCATGGTGAAAAAGTGCATTATACACCAATAAATACAGTACTTAACAGCTTTGTTCCCCTGAAAAGCACCAGTGAACTTTTGCAACCCATGTCGTTCTGTAATACGTGAATAATGACAAATGGGTTTTATAATTCAGGTTACAAAAGTATGTTGATTTTTTTCAATAAGTAAAAGATGCCGCCCTTTATAAACTGACCCCCTTTTAAATTTCAGATAGGTCACTTTTTGTGTTATCGTTAAACAACTTCTTTTCAAAGTATAACTTCTTTACTACTTCTACTGGTAACAAGAAAGCAAACAAATGAGTCCTGACGTTTCCAAAAGTGGTTTTCAACTTCTCCCACTTCATAATTTATTCAGATTGCAATGGCAGGAGCCCATCCCTCAAGCATTAAACTTTGCAGTGTTGGTTTTAAAGGCAGCCTTTAGAATGTAGATAACACACTGCATGACCCTAATGTCTGGAAATATTTTAACTGATTGCAGCTCCCTAACCTTTGCTTGTTCAGAGTGTGTAATGAATTTTATCAGGCAGGACCAGATAGAAAGTTGCCACAACTGAGAATGCACATTCCTCTCTGTAAATCAGAGCTACCAGCTTTCCAGGTTAGCAGAACACTTAAGGCTCTTGACCATTAATGTGCCTAAAATGTATTTTTAAAGCCTTGATAAAACCTACTTCTTAGATCATAACAATCTAAAGAGCCAACAATGTGTTGGATGATGTGATGAAGCTCAGTGGTGCTAACAGTGATCACTATACAATTATATTATTCATTCATACTGTTTTGTTTGTAGCGCAGACCAGGGACTGGTCTGGCTGTTTGATCCTAGGTTCTATTCCCTGATAGGCACCGGCTGAGTGAGCATATCTTGTTTTGTGTTTTTTGTTTTGTTATAGAACTTGGATAGAGGCTGAGCCTAGGGATACTCCAATAACTTAAAAACTTGCATTAGAGGACATAGCTCCCAACTGTCCCTGATTTTGAGTGACTGTCCCTGATTTGGAGCAATGTTTCTCTGTCCCTCGTTTCCACTCATTTGTCCCTCATTTTGGTCTGATCTGTATAGTTGTATATAAAATGCACTTTTTATCTTTCAAAAAGTGTTTCCCATTGCTAAACCTTTCATTCAAATTCTAAATTGCTGCATTTGTAAATATTAAAAGCCAATATAAAGGAATAGTATTGGTAAAAAAAGCCCTTGTGGATTTAATTAACCTTTTTTGTTTTGGTTAATTCCCCTTTAAGGGGGTGTGGCATGGGGTGTGTCCTATGCCTACATACATTCTCTAGTAGGTGTTCCTCATTCCCATCTTAAAATGTTGGGGGGTATGTTAGAGGACACTAATGCTGAACTAATAATTCAGGGTGAGGGCCCCCCCTTTGAAGTGTAGACAACGTGGCACTAGACAGGGACCCCTCAACAGAAAGTCCTGAATGTACTGGTAGTAAAGTAAATCTCCCAAAAGAGGCCCAGGAAAGTCTCTAGGTCCAGAAGGCTGCTACTCACGGTGTCCTAAATTCTGTGTAGTCACCTACAGTTTTGTTTTGTATACTTCAACTGCCTGTATCCTGGGTCCTCAGGAAACTTGCAAATGCTTCAGGAGAATAGAACAGAGGTCCCCCACCCAAACAGAGCCGGGATCCCATAAAAGATTCTTTCAGCATTAGGTGGGTTTTCCCCCAGAAACAAGAGACGTCTGCTCTGGGTTCCATCCTATTTATACCCCCCTCAGCCCCCTGCTGGACACTCACAATCCTGACCAAGTATTGGCTGGAGAAGCATTAATGTGCAGGCTGGGATCTGTGTTCTTCCACCCACTATATCCCAGCTCCCTGGCATACAGGGAGCCCAAACCAGCAGAGCCCAGAGCAGACCTAAACAAACAATTGTTGCTCTCCCTGACTACAGGGAGGACAAAAACTAAATGTAACCTAACCGCTAGCAGCCTAATGAGGCACTACATGTCTATTAACCCTTTCGCTGCCAGGTCTGTACGTTGTGAAGGGGAAAACTGACAGGTAGATTCCTGCCTGTCTGGTGGATGCAGTCAGGCGTCTGTGCTGTTGCGTGAATGCCTCCAAACGCCCCCAGTACCGGAACCATTCTCCCAGTCTCCGCTTGCCCATCTGTGGGCCCAGGACTGACATAGCAGCTGCCAGCAGGTGGAGGGGAGGGAGAAGAATGGACACACATCTGCTCTCCTCCCCTTCTTGCTGTAATCCGGAAAGTAATGAGTGTGATGTCACTTCCGGGTCAGCCTCCCAGTGTCCCCGGCTAAATAGCCATAGCCGGGAAGGGATGATTTGCAATGTGGTCTGCATTGCAATACATTCAGTGGAGACCAGAGGAGACATGGAGGGCCATTTAGAACCTGCATGTCTCATTAAAGAGAACCTGTCACCTGAAAATCATCACATAGTGGACTTTTTGTCCACTATGTAATGTAAAAAAAAGTTAAGCAAAGAATTTTGTTTTTGCAAAAACATAAAGTTACAGCACCCAAGCACGTACCCCCCCCCCCCCAAAAAAAAAATGTTGAGGCCCCCCCACCCTCACATATACACACGTACGACTGTAAACGCACATGTCAGGGGTGCCTATGTATGAAAACATATGTTGCGATACACATGTTGCATATTGTCGCGCACAACGGAATAAGAGCAATAATTCTAGTAAAAGACCTCCTCCTCTGTAATACCAAATTGATGACCTATAGGGGGCTTTTTAAAGAGGAAAAAAAAACCCTAATGGGTTTTACTTCCTCTTTGTTTCCCTGCAAAGGTAAAGCATAATGGGCTACTATGCATCGCAAAGTAGCCCATTATGTGTCACTTACCTGAAACCGATTTCCTCACTGGCAGGAAGCTTCCATTCTTCACCCCTCTTCCTTCCAGGGCCACGAAATCTGGCTCTGTGACTGTCTGGGGTAGTGTGACGTCACTCCTGCATATGCGCGCGGGAGCCGCCAGTCACGGCATTACCCCAGCTTGAAACGGCACATCGGGCCCTTTCAAGAGTGCGCAAGCGCCGAATACATCGGCGCATGCGCAGAAGATGACATTGTTCGGGGACATAGTAAATGTCTCCTAAACCGTGTAGGTTTAAGAGATATTTCAAGCACCTACAGGTAGGCCTTAATCTAGGCTTACCTGTAGGTGAAAGTGGTCTGTAAGGGTTCCATGTAATCCACCCTGCTGCCTAAGGCCTGTACGTCCCTTTGACAGTGATTTATCCCTGCAGTCATGTCAGCATGCATTGAGGCTTTCAGGGATAGCAGCATGTCTTTAAGAACAGTGTCTGATATAGGTCTGTCAGATGTGGGGAATGCTGCTATGGGATCCTGTATATTGTGCGCTCCTGGCTCCCCATCATTAGCAGGCCTGCTTACCTCCATGTCAAGGTTTTTCTGCGGTCTGTCCGGTGATGTTATCCTCTTTTTTTGTTTGGCTGGGCTTCTGATAGATGGACTAGAGGTCCCAGAGGAGGATCCGCTGTGCAGGAGGGCTCCGTGGGGTTTATGTGAGGGACCGGATCGGCCGTTAGATACGATCATGGCCTGCTGCTCTGTCTGTCTGCCTGAGTCGCTGATGCCATTTTGTTGAAGCTTGCGCGCCTTGAAGAAGTCCTGCATTTTTTGAGGATTCTGCAGTTTTTTTTCGATGGCGGTGGGCGGCGCAGATGCCGCAGGTCTCAGGGAGTCCGTGGATGCCTTTTGGGGTGTGGATGTTGCCGGTGGTCGCGGATGGTGGTGGATTGTCTCCGGCGGCCGAGCGGAGCTCTCAGTTCAAGCATCCATGTTGGAGCTCGGTCACCACGCCCCCCCCGGTCAGCATAGTTCAACCTCTTAGGATAGAGACCCCAGACCTGGCAGGACCACCATTCTAAATACACTTTACTCTCTTTTGCAAAGCTGATCGTCGGTTGTGAGCAATTACATGCATTTTTTGTCAGCAGGAACAGGGGTACGTGGCCTCATTTTTCATGTCTTTTATTTTTGGGTTTTTATGTTATATTTTAGATCCACACATGTTTGCCTAGACCATGCTACCTGGTGGAAATTAGTTACTTCAATATCCCTAGGTTCACTTTTTATAAAGGTTGACGCTCGATCTCCTTTCTGTAATGGAGAGGGGGGATCATGATGGTGCGTCGCCTTTCTCCTGCAGCCTCTCCACCAGCTAGGTAGTTTATACCCTTATGGGAGGGGTCGGCATTGCATTGGAAAGATGTTCACGACCTACTGCTGCTTGTATTAATCTGTGTAAATGATTCCTGCCTTACAGTATGTTGAGGACGAAGTTCATTATGTGTATCCTCATTGTCTTTCATTTTTATTTGTCATAAATAAAGATTACATAAAAAAAAAGAAGGGCTTGACAAACTCAGAGAGCAGCTTGCAGCACCTTATGTCCAAAAGTGGGCATAAAACTTACAACCGTGTGAACAGAAGAAGAGATGGCAGCCTTGAAAATCAGAAAAAAACAAATGGAGTGTGCCTTAACCCGGGAAAGTGGGAAATGTATCCTTTAGACCAGGGGACACGAAAATATGGCCCTCCAGTTGTT
Source organism: Lithobates sylvaticus (assembly GCA_028564925.1). Lineage (NCBI taxonomy): Eukaryota > Metazoa > Chordata > Amphibia > Anura > Ranidae > Lithobates > Lithobates sylvaticus. The sequence goes on from CM053030.1 coordinate 66,941,082, forward strand.
TAGGAACTGCAATTCCCATAATGCCTATGTCTGTGAATGTCAGAGAATTACAATGCCTCATGGGATGCTTAGTTCCGCAACAGCTAGAGGGACGTAGTTTGAAGATCCCTGCTTTAGACCATAGGCTCAAATTATAACTAGCAATGGTGGAGCTGGAAGCCGAGAGCCACTGTGAAAACCTTCTGTAAGGTCAAAGAAGGAATCTTTTTGCTGATAAACTCTTATGCCGCGTACACACGGTCGGAATTTCCGATGGAAACAGTCCGATGGGAGCTTTTCATGCCTGTGTGTATGCCCACAGGTCTTTTTCTGTCGGCATTTCTGACGGACTTTGGATTGAGAGCCTGATCATAATTTTTCCGACGGAAAACCTTTCTATCGTATTTTTCGATCGCGTGTATGCAATTCCGACACGCAAAATTCCGACACATGCTCGGAACAATTTGACACATGCTCGGAAGTATTAAACTTCCCTTTTATAGTGCCCTCGAACGTGTTGTATGTCGTGGTGTTATTGATCGTCGGAATTTGGTGTGACCGCGTGTAGGCAAGACAGTTTGAGCGAAATTCCGTCGGAATTCCGACGGGAAAACCATCAGAGCATTTTCCGACGAGAATTCCGATCGTGTGTACGTGGCATTATAGTGTGCATTGTGCGAAACCACCTTAGTGAGAAAAGAGGCTTTAGACCTTAAAACAACCTTGCCCTTGTGCAAGACACAGCTAACTCAGACTCTCTGTGCTGAGGTGATAGCAACAAGAAAGATCACCTTGTGAGTGAGGTCAGAGACAAAGAAATACCCTTAATAGGTTTGAAGGGCAGCTTTTGAAGGACCAGGGTAAGGTCCCACGGACACACAGGAGAATATGCAGGGGAGCAACACCCTGCACAAAAACCTTAACTAAATAAAAAGAGGCCAGTAGTCTCTAAAACAATAGCCAGGATCAAGATTATCCTCTTGATGGTACTCAAGGCCAGATGCTGGTCTCAATTTCGACAAGGCTAGAGGAAGGAAGTATCCCACAGAGTACTTTCTAGGTTGAAATTACTGGTCTTGCACCACACAAAATATGATTTTGGGGTGCAATGGAAGTCTTTGCAAGAAGTAAATTTTGTAGCAATCAGGATCATAGGAATGATTGAACTGACAGGCCAATGTCCCTCAGGACCTGGGTTTTTAACAGCCATGCTGTTAGAGCCAGCAACTGAGTTAACATAGTTAACATAGGGATAATTGTGACAGAAGGGAGTAACTGTAAAAGGGGAAAAGGGGAAGATCAATTTGATCTTCAAAGCATTCACTGTGAAAGCTCAAGGGTCTCTGGAAATGGCTACAAACCTGTCCAGTCTTTTGTTGAGTCAGGGTGCCAGCAGATCCACGTCCAAAATGTGATTATTTTAAAGGGGCGATTCTTTTCTATACCCACTGTAGATGATGCCCATGCAGCTTTTCAACTGTCTAATCACCTAAAGTTAACTTCTTATAACCCATGGTGATGACCAAGGTCCAGTGTCCTGTATTGTATGATTAAGAAAATGTATATTTTTTTGTTTACATGTAGCACCATGAGTGTTACTAGGTGAGGTAAATTTAGTTTGGCTCCTCTATAAGCAGAGGAGCAGGGTTTAATTTGTGGTTTTGCCTGGGCAGGACTTTAAGGACTGTGGTTCTGTTATCTTCCCCTGTTTTCTAGAGCTCTGTGGAACTCTAGTCGGTGTAGGAGCTGAGACTACACCCTGAATATTTATGGAGTTCCCGCCAGTCCCTAAGGAGGCAAGGCTCAGTAGGTGGGGAACAACTCATAAATACTCAGAAGCCTGGCAGTTGGGAACAGAGTGCAGGGTCCAGTTGTCTGGAGTGGACCACTGTGCTGGGGGGCTGTGCCCCTGGGCAGGAGGAAGGCCAGGAGAAGGAGAGCGCTAGAGGAAGAGAGAAGGAGCAGCTGTAAGCCTCTAACCCTTTACCAGCCTCAACTAGGCTTAGCTGAATCCATCCTGAAAGCAAGACCCAGCCTGTATAGCCGTGTGTCCATAGAGCAGCCTCTTGGGTTCCAGGAACTACTAAAAGGTGCCAGGTGTTTTGGTATTCCTGAAAGGAGCAGCAGCTGCACCTCCAGTTGTGGAACCTTCTTGATGTTATTATAGCTGCATTATCATTCCCACTGGTGGGGAGCACCATTTGAAGCCAGTTTTTAGCAGCCATAGACATTAGCAAGTCAAGAATTATCAAAGTATTTCAGTTCTGGGCATCCCATGCATTCCTATTCCCTACCCAAGTTTATCCCTTAAATAAACAAAACAAAACCAAATTCCCTGGACTTTAAGGACTGTGGTTCTGTTATCTTCCCCTGTTTTCTAGAACTCTGTGGAACTCTAGTCGGTGTAGGAGCTGAGACTACACCCTGAATATTTATGGAGTTCCCGCCAGTCCCTAAGGAGGCAAGGCTCAGTAGGTGGGGAACAACTCATAAATACTCAGAAGCCTGGCAGTTGGGAACAGAGTGCAGGGTCCAGTTGTCTGGAGTGGACCACTGTGCTGGGGGGCTGTGCCCCTGGGCAGGAGGAAGGCCAGGAGAAGGAGAGCGCTAGAGGAAGAGAGAAGGAGCAGCTGTAAGCCTCTCACCCTTTACCAGCCTCAACTAGGCTTAGCTGAATCCATCCTGAAAGCAAGACCCAGCCTGTATAGCCGTGTGTCCATAGAGCAGCCTCTTGGGTTCCAGGAACTACTAAAAGGTGCCAGGTGTTTTGGTATTCCTGAAAGGAGCAGCAGCTGCACCTCCAGTTGTGGAACCTTCTTGATGTTATTATAGCTGCATTATCATTCCCACTGGTGGGGAGCACCATTTGAAGCCAGTTTTTAGCAGCCATAGACATTAGCAAGTCAAGAATTATCAAAGTATTTCAGTTCTGGGCATCCCATGCATTCCTATTCCCTACCCGAGTTTATCCCTTAAATAAACAAAACAAAACCAAATTCCCTGGACCGATTATTGAGCCTTTGAGGAAGTGTGAAACCTCCTGTTGCCTGGCTGTGTGGAAGGGAAAGGCCCGAAAATCCCAGCGGCCCTTGCAGGGGTAGCGCTACATACAGAATACCAAACCACAATGTTCAGCATTTGCTTCCTGGGGTGATAAAAGGGATGGGAAGGCTTTCATTTTAGGTTTTGACAAAGATCAGTTGACGCTGAAAAATGCTGGTGAGTACTCACAAGGACAATCAAGATTAAAAGTAAATTCCGCACTGCTGCTATATTCTTACAACTGCTATCCACAGCACTGATCCCTAGCAACGTGCTGACTATGTTAACACCTTTCCAGCTTTTTGCTCTTGGTTTAGACATACTTGATGTTAGGATCAATTCCACTACTGTCCAAGGTGACATTACCAGGTGTCACAGAGAAAGGACACTTGGGGACCCCATCAAAATGTTGCTATAGAGCCCCATTAGTTGTAGTTATGCTCCTGGGAGAATACAATATATCCATCAATTCTAGAAAATTACAAAACATGCAATTGCATTTTTAGGCATGGCACCTATTGCATATATCTGGTGTCTCCTACTGAGTGCCACAGGGATATGTCCACAGTTAGTATTACATAAACTTTTTTTTCCAGCATGCCTTGTTTAATCACAATTATATTTTTAACATACCCCATAAGCCCCTCCAGAACTTCCCATTACCTCTTATAATACCTTTGATGTGAAAGCGTCTGTGAGAGGAGGGGTAGTGGTCAGCATGTCATGTTTGGTTGTAGAACTTTTTTGATTTTTCTCCTAGCTACCAATCGGCTTCTCTATTTCTTGTTGCAAGGATATGTTAAGATATGAGAGATGGCCACTATGAAGGATACACATATTTTTCTTCCATCGGCAATACATACATGAACCTTAGCAGTGAATTTATTCAATTTTAAAGTTAAAAATACAATTTATTGAAATGATGTATTTATTAAAAAGTAGAAACCCTCCTTTGCATTTGGGCTGCCTCCTTCCTGCAAGGGTTAAATGCTTTTTTATATCTAGGGGACTGGAAAAGTTTACTTACCTAATTTCTGCTTAACTGGGGCGGCGCAGTGGTTTGAATCCCAACCACAACACTATCTGCCTGAAGTTTGCATGTTCTCCTTGTGCCTGTGTGGGTTTCTTCCGGGTACTCCAGTTTCCTCCCACACTCCAGAGACATGCCGGTAGGGTATTTGGCTCCTGTTTAAATTGGCCCTAGTATAAATGTGAGTTAGGGATCTTAGATTGTAAGCTTCTTGAGGGTAGGGACTGATGTGAATGTACAATGTATATGTAAGGCACTGCGTAAATTGACGGTGCTATATACAGTAAGTACCTGAAATAAATAAATAAATAAATAAACCAGCAACCCTACACTCCAGCAATGGACTGTCCCTTGGCATCCTCATGTCCAATGCAGGGCTTTAGACTCTGTATGGAACATGATGATATCAAAGGACCTCAGACCTGCAGAGCACAGGGGAAAATAGGCTGTTGCTTCTTCTCTGTTCACTCATAGGCAGGGGACAGGGCCAAACCCTAATAGTAGTTTATAACCACAGTACAGACTGTCAGATTTCTAGACTGACTGTGTGGCAGAGCTGTGTAAATATCAGAAATGAATAGAATGAAATACAAATGCGTTGCCATGTAAAACAACTCCCATATAAGTATTCCATATATTTACCTGAATTCCACCTTTAACAAAGTAATATTTAAAAAAAATACATTATTAGATGTACTGTATATATACATTATATATATATATATATATATATATATATATATATATATATATATATATGTGTAGCGGGGTTCTACCCCTTTTACTGGAAAAGACTACATCTCCCATAATTCCCCAGGCTCCCAGGCTGCTTGCTTCCGCCCGGGAGACTGCTGGGGGAGGCTATAAAAAGGAAGAGCGGAGACCGCCTCTTCCTCTTGGGACACTTCCTCTTCTGAGGCCTGACAGGACTGGCCTGCCTCTGCTGACAGAGCGTGTGACGCGGAGACTGCAGCCAGCAGAGACACCTGTGCGGACCGGAGCTGAAGGCCTGAAGCCTGGGCCTTGCAGCCAATGGAGTGAGACTCTCACCCCTCAGAGTCCACAGCAGCGGAGCGGAGACTTCCCCTTACTGTCGGTCGGACGGAGCTGATGACCGGAGTTCAGGGCTGTGACTGAGGAGGCCGGACGCCGCCATTGAAGAGACCAGAGCCACCATTAGAGGGACCGGATCGGAGGACGGTACCCCAAGGATTGGTGAGAGAGCCGGAAGGCTCATCCTGTATTGACACACACGTTTTATGCCTACTGAACTGCCTAGGCGCAATTTACCTCAGAGCAGCAATGTTACTTTTGTGGATTACAAATGACACCATTTAAAGCTACATGTGCACCACCTCTACAGATTTATTGCCGGTGAAGAACACTGTACTAGTACAAGGACTGAGCTCTATTGCTAGGGATCAGGCCTGGTCCGTTAGGTAGGCGCAGATAGATTTATTGCACCTCAGGGGTGTATAGCAGACGGTCGCCACACTTGGCGCTCCGTTTCCCCATTGTTAGATTGATATACCTGTGTACATGTTAAAGTGCATATTGCAGGGACCTGCTAAAGTATTGTAAGATATATGTTCAAATGCATGTTGCTATTCTTTTTCCTTACTGACAAAAGTAAAGCCAGTTATTCTTATCTCAGCAGTCTGCTTGTGAGTTCATACCAATTACACTTAGAGTATAAGCTAAGTTTTATGTGCATAGGGACATACCCCTTTACTAACTGTGCCAGAGCGGGTAGAGCCAAATTGCCGGGGGTTGGTGGAGCTGTACTCAGGGACCCAAAACAAACCAGCGGCTCTCTTAACTGGGGGTAGCGCTACACGTGGGGGCTCGTCCGGGATCCTGAGTCAGCGGGAAAAGCCGCCAGAAGGTACCGGCATGGACCCAATAGAAGTGGGACGGTGGTCCGCAACATGGGCCGCTGACCCAGCCGCAGCAGCAGTCATTGAACTGCCAGGGATATGGCAGAGAGAGGCAGTGAAGCAGCTCATAATGTCATTATCCCCATGCCAGAAGTCATGGATAATGGACATGAGAAATGATGCTGGGTACACATACGCCTTAATAGAATGGAAGGAAGAGACTCCAGAGCAGTTCAGGAGCCACAGCATACAAGCACCGAATGGCCAGGCCTATCAAGTGCTGCATACGCTGCCGCGGAAGGGAGACTACTCTCCTATGAAAGCCATTCTATCCCCAAAGAAGGAAGAGCAGAAGGGCGCGGAAAGTCCCGCACCCGCACACACTACTCTTAGTGCAGAACTGTGTGCTGTTCTAGGGGAGATTGTGACCCAGTGCAGAAGAGACCCCGGGGATTACCCAATGTCGGGATACAGGAAACTCCGGATGTTTTCAGGGAGGACACCTGTACCCTCGGGAGAAGAGGGATTTGAAGAGTGGTTAGATGGTGCCACGCAGGCCCTAGAAGAATGGGAGGTCTCAGAAGGCAGAAAGAAGCAAAGGATTGTTGAAAGCCTAAAAGGACCTGCCTTAGAGGCCATACGCAATCTGAAGACGAGTAAAAAGGATTGCACTGCCCAGGACTACATAGACATCCTGGAAGGTGTGTTTGGTGGGACAGAAAAAGTCACAGAACTTACCTATCAACTGGAACACTGTTACCAGAAGACAGGGGAGAAGCTGTCAGAGTATATGGGACGCATAGACAAGATCCTGCATAGGATTATCCTGAAGAAGGGGATAGATCCAGGGAAGGTAGATGAAGCCCGTGCCCAGCAGGTGATGAGGGGAGCCCAACCCTTGGACCCTGTCGCACTAATTCTACGCACCCGGCAGGATGGGAAGAGCCTGGACTACCCTGACCTCATCCGAATGGTCAGAGAAGAAGAGGCCATGTTGGAAGAGAAAAGGGAGAAGCAGGTGATGGGGTCTACAAAGTCTACAGTGGCCACGGTCAGGACGGCCCTAACCCCTGAAAGAGACACAGAGGTAGATGCCCTGAAGTTGCAGATGTCCCAGATGATGGAGATATTGACGTCTCTAGTGGCGAAAGAGACGCCCAGTCCCAAGAAAGAAACAGGCAGGAAGGAGTTGTTTCCAGCTGTTTCAGCACCAGCATCCCCACCTGACTACGGTGAGACGATTTGCTTTAATTGTGGAGGAATTGGTCATATTGCAGCTGTATGTGCCAGTCCCAAAAAGAAGAAAACAGAAAGCCGCCAGCCGGCGGGAAACGCCAAAGGGCCCCGGTGAAGGAGTCAACCGGGTGCCCATCACCTTCAGTGAGCTCCAAGAAGCACAACAGGAAGAGAAAGCGAGGAGACCAAACCCCTCAGAAGGGGCCCAGGGATCCTCAACCAAGGTGCACTCCAGAGAAAGGGGGCAAGACCCCTCCGGAGAGACACAGCACCCCCAAGCGTGAACTCTTCAAAGTGAGAGATAACAATGTCCCTCAACGGGTTCACACTCCCACTAAGAGGGAGAAAATCAATGCATACCAGGCTCAAGAAAGGAGCAAGTGCAAATCAAGTGCTGGTAAAGCAAAGAGTCCAAAGAAGAGGACAGCATCAACTAGGCCCTACCCAGAGGAGCTAGTTGGTCCATCCCCTACTGTACCCATCCAGGTGGAAGGAGTGTACACGAAGGCCCTCCTAGATACTGGAGCACAAGTGACCCTGTTGTACAGGGACTTCTACGACAGATACCTGAGTCATCTGCCTATACAGAAGATAGAAGAGCTGGAGATAAGGGGATTGGGAACTCAGAGTTTCCCCTATGATGGCTACTTACCCATCAGATTGACGTTTGACCCATCCGTAGCTGGGAAGTCTGAAGTGTTCGACACCTTGGCAGTGGTGTGTCCCCGCCCACCAGGAACCAGTAAGACGTCCCTGATCATAGGGACGAACACGGACCTAGTCAGAAGGCTTCTGACCCCCCTGGTGAAGAAAGAGAACCTTTCACCTCCCAAGATCCATCCCATGCTGAAGGCAGCCTATCAGCGGTTGGTCCTAGAGCAGAAGACCCCAAGTGAGGGGATAGGAAGGGTATGGAGGCTTGGAAAAGAAGGAGCAGTGTTACAGCCTGGAGAGGTGACCTGCATGAGAGCCACGGTGAAACTTACCTGGGAGCAGCCTGGCCCCTTTGTAATGTTGGAACCTGACCCAATGGAGGGTCACTCAGGTCTGGAAGTGATACCAGAAGTAATCTCATTGAAGGACCTGAAGAAGGCTAGAGGAAGAGTCCCTGTCAGTGTGAGGAACCCCACGGAGCAGCCCGTGGAGATCCCTGCCAGGATGCTTCTGGGACAGGTGAGTCCTGCTGTCCCAGTTGGCTGGTCAGAAGTAAAGGGGACGGGTGAAGGAGAAGATGTTTGGAAGAAACTCTCCATGGAAAACCCAAACCTACCTGGAGCTTGGAAAGAGAGAGCCAAGGCCCAGCTGACCAGATGGAGAAGATTTTCTCTAAAGATGAGTTTGATGTGGGGTGTGCGAGGAGTGCCACCCACCGAATCCGCATGCAAGAGGACAAGCCATTCAGAGAAAGAGTGAGGCGAGTCCCGCTAGCAGATCTGGAGGATCTGAGGGAGCAGCTTGCGGAACTGAAGAAGACGGGAGTGATTAGGGAGTCCAGAAGCCCCTACGCCTCCCCAATTGTGGTAGTCAGGAAGAAGAATGGGTCATTGAGGCTCTGCATTGACTACAGAACTCTCAACAGGAGGACCATTCCTGACCAGTACACCACGCCAAGGATAGAGGATGCCTTGCAGAGTTTATCTGGAGCTAAGTGGTTCAGTGTGATGGACCTCAAGAGTGGGTATTACCAAATCCCCATGCATCCAGAAGATAGGGAAAAGACTGCCTTCATAACCCCAGTAGGATTCTTTGAGTTCAACAGGATGCCTCAGGGCCTATCTGGAGCTCCTGCAACGTTTCAACGCCTAATGGAAAGGACAGTTGGAGACATGAACCTCATAGAAGTCCTTGTGTATCTGGACGATGTGATTGTCTTTGGAAAGACTTTGGAAGAACATGAAGCCAGGTTGGAGAAAGTACTGAAGAGGCTCAGTGAAGAGGGACTTAAACTTTCTCCAGAGAAGTGTCGGTTCTATCAGTCTTCTGTGAACTATCTGGGACACATAGTGTCTGAAAAAGGAGTGTCTACAGACCCTGAGAAGCTGGAGGCAGTTACTTCGTGGCCAAGGCCCACAACAGTTACAGAACTTCGGTCTTTCTTGGGGTTCTGCTCCTACTACCGCAGGTTTGTGGATGGATTTGCCCGCATTGCAAAACCCCTAAACGAACTGCTCAAGACAGAAGGAGAGGAAGATGGATTGGGGCCTAGGAGGTCCAGTGAGTCGGTCCAAGACCAATGGAACTCCAGGTGTGAAGAGGCTTTCAGAACCTTGAAGAGAAGTCTCACCACAGCCCCAGTTTTGGCCTACGCTGATCCCACTAGACCATATGAGCTACATGTTGATGCCAGCCATGAGGGCCTAGGTGGAGTACTCTACCAGGAGTATGAAGACCAGCTACGACCAGTGGCTTATGTGAGCCGGAGCCTGACCCCCTCCGAGAAGAACTATCCCACCCACAAGTTGGAGTTCTTAGCCCTCAAATGGGCAGTTGTTGACAAGTTGAGAGACTATTTGTATGGGGCCGAGTTTACTGTAAAGACAGATAACAACCCCTTGACCTATCTATTCACCACGGCCAAGCTGGATGCAACTGGACACAGATGGTTGGCGGCGTTGTCTGGATTCAATTTCAGTCTCAAGTACAGACCAGGGGCTGGAAATAGGGATGCAGATGCCCTGTCCCGAAGATCCCATGTCATGGTCGATGACTGGGAAGACTGGACCCAAGTGGCACCAGATGGAGTGCGAGCCCTTTGTCAGGGGGCTGAACTCCAAGCCAGAGGAGGATCCAGAGCTGAAGAGATAGGAGTTACCACAGTGGGAGTCCCAAAGTGTTACTGTGGGGTAACTCAGCTGGCAGAAGAGTGTCTGCCGAAGCTGTCCAAGAAGGAGCTAAGGTGTGACCAATTGGAAGATCCCATGGGGAGATTGGTCCTGGAAGCCCTGGAAGACAAGAGTCCAGAGGGACTTCGCCTTCACCCTTCTAAAGAAGCTCGCCTACTGAGGAGAGAGTTGGACAAGCTACAGGTGCATCAGGGGGTAGTCTACCGAAGGGGCCCCTCTGATGGACCAGAAGACAAGTGGCAGTTGTTTCTCCCCGAGAAGCATCGAGAGACTGTGCTGATTGCCCTACACGACCAGCATGGTCACTTGGGAGCAGAGAGAACCTTCCAACTTGTCAGAGACCGGTTTTATTGGCCCTGCATGAGGACCGAAGTGGAGGAGTATTGCCATTCCTGTGCAAGATGCATTCAGAGGAAGACATTACCCCATCAAGCTGCCCCAATGGGCCACCTACAGAGTGAAGGCCCAATGGATCTGGTATGCATTGATTTTCTCTGCCTTGAACCCGATTTGAGCGGATTGGGAAATGTTCTGGTGGTAACCGACCATTTCACTCGTTATGCTCAGGCTTTCCCAACCAAGGACCAGAAGGCCTCTACAGTAGCCAAGGTACTTCTGGAGAAGTACTTTGTTCACTATGGACTGCCACAGAGAATCCACTCAGACCAAGGAAGGGACTTTGAGAGTCGCCTGATAAGGAAGCTACTAGATTCTCTGGGAGTAGAGAAGACTAGAACTACACCATATCACCCTCAAGGTGATGCCCAGCCTGAAAGGTTCAACAGGACCCTATTGAACATGTTGGGAACTTTGGAAACAGAGAAGAAGCAACATTGGAGTCAACACATATCAGCTCTGGTGCATGCCTACAACTGCACCACAAGTGATGTGACAGGTTTCTCCCCTTACCGGCTTATGTTTGGGAGAGAAGCAAGATTGCCAGTGGATTTGGCCTTCGGCATATCCTTAGACCATGCCTCTGCTGCCTCCCACAAAGGATATGTGGACAGACTGAGGCACAGTTTGAAGATAGCTTACGAGAAAGCTCAAGCGGCCTCTGACCAGAGAGGGGCCCGAAATAAGAGGAACTTTGATTTGAAAGTTAGAGTACAGGACCTACAGCCTGGGGACCGTGTACTGTTACGAAACCTAGGGATCCCTGGGAAACACAAGATTGCTGATAGATGGAGATCAGAGCCATATATCATCTGTAGGAAACTTCCAGGATTGCCTGTCTACAAGTTGAAGCCAGAAGGAAGAGTGGGGCCTTTGAAGACCTGGCATAGGAATCATTTGCTCCCACTCACTGAAGCAGTCAGAATGCCTCCAGCAAGAGATGTACCTGAATCTGTTTCCATTCTGGATACCCCCAGGCCTAACACTAGGTCTCAGACATCCCAAGTTAGGGGTGGACAGGACCCCCAACCTGAGGAAGAAAGGGGAGAACTTGAATGGCTATGGCCTTCCTCGACTCCAGGAAATGCTGCCATAGATCTTCCACCTACTGAAGATGTGGAAGATAACACATTGAACCCAGAAGCCACAGAGTTTGTGCCATTCAGTGATGTGCCTGAGTGCTGGGAAGATATCCCTGGTCTCTACCCAGAACAAGAAGAAGATGTTCCAGAACCAGAGATGTTGCCAGAATGTGTTCCTGAAGAAGTTCCAAGAGAACAGAGAGCTCGCAGAGTTGTGAAGCCTCCCAAGAAGTTAACTTACCCCAAGATGGGAGAAAGTTCAGAGGACTCTGTTACTACAGCAAGGAGAAGTGCTGAAAGCCCTGACCCTTCCGCTGTTCATTTAGTGGAGGGCAACCCTAGCTCACTCTCTGGCACAGTTAAGCAGGTTGCACACACTGAAGTGACCTGTAGACAGGACAGCTCCCCATCTTATGCCAATTGGTGGGAAGCTCCTCTGTCCAAATTATGTGAAAATGTTGTTCCCGAGAAAGTTTGTAGTTTGAACACTATCTTTGGGGACCAAAGATTCAAAGTGGGGGGAGTGTGTAGCGGGGTTCTACCCCTTTTACTGGAAAAGACTACATCTCCCATAATTCCCCAGGCTCCCAGGCTGCTTGCTTCCGCCCGGGAGACTGCTGGGGGAGGCTATAAAAAGGAAGAGCGGAGACCGCCTCTTCCTCTTGGGACACTTCCTCTTCTGAGGCCTGACAGGACTGGCCTGCCTCTGCTGACAGAGCGTGTGACGCGGAGACTGCAGCCAGCAGAGACACCTGTGCGGACCGGAGCTGAAGGCCTGAAGCCTGGGCCTTGCAGCCAATGGAGTGAGACTCTCACCCCTCAGAGTCCACAGCAGCGGAGCGGAGACTTCCCCTTACTGTCGGTCGGACGGAGCTGATGACCGGAGTTCAGGGCTGTGACTGAGGAGGCCGGACGCCGCCATTGAAGAGACCAGAGCCACCATTAGAGGGACCGGATCGGAGGACGGTACCCCAAGGATTGGTGAGAGAGCCGGAAGGCTCATCCTGTATTGACACACACGTTTTATGCCTACTGAACTGCCTAGGCGCAATTTACCTCAGAGCAGCAATGTTACTTTTGTGGATTACAAATGACACCATTTAAAGCTACATGTGCACCACCTCTACAGATTTATTGCCGGTGAAGAACACTGTACTAGTACAAGGACTGAGCTCTATTGCTAGGGATCAGGCCTGGTCCGTTAGGTAGGCGCAGATAGATTTATTGCACCTCAGGGGTGTATAGCAGACGGTCGCCACACTTGGCGCTCCGTTTCCCCATTGTTAGATTGATATACCTGTGTACATGTTAAAGTGCATATTGCAGGGACCTGCTAAAGTATTGTAAGATATATGTTCAAATGCATGTTGCTATTCTTTTTCCTTACTGACAAAAGTAAAGCCAGTTATTCTTATCTCAGCAGTCTGCTTGTGAGTTCATACCAATTACACTTAGAGTATAAGCTAAGTTTTATGTGCATAGGGACATACCCCTTTACTAACTGTGCCAGAGCGGGTAGAGCCAAATTGCCGGGGGTTGGTGGAGCTGTACTCAGGGACCCAAAACAAACCAGCGGCTCTCTTAACTGGGGGTAGCGCTACATATATATAGATATATATACTGTATAATTCCCAATTGCATGGAAAGAAGATATATATTTTACCATGCCAGGGCAGTAGATAAACTAAACCAGTAATTATTTTGTTTTTACAACCCAAAAATTGCCTTAAATAATAATGTGCAAATGCAAGTCAATGGGCTGATGTGATATTATCCTTTTGACTATATTCATAAATATAATGGCATGTGATTTTCTACCATGCAAGCAGCTATACCAGTAAAATAAAGTGTTTAAAGTGAAATTGTAATAAAATTATATACAACTTTATCACCATTGCTTTTTTACAGTTTGACTACTCGTTATCTAAGTAACACTCTCAAGGTTACATTGGGGCTTTTCCTGTTTTATTTGGCAAGGACTAAGATACAAAATGTCCCTGGACACCCTCCAGCCTTTACATAGAGGATATTAAGAGTATTCCTACTCCTAAACCCCTATAAGTCTCTTTTTTTTTTGCACCCTACCATGATAAATGACTTTGCTCAAATGGACTAGTCTGCTGTCTAGTCCTCTATCAGTCAGGGATTCCAACAAATCCTCTTGGTGTAATTCCACTAATGAAGTCATGTAATCCCATTAATACTTACATTTCCTGCATTTGGAATGTAGCTTAAAAAATGATTTGCAGGCCCTTCATTCCTTCATTCTTATCTTCTGCATGGATGGAAAACTGTTATTCTTGAATGAGCTTTCTATGTGCTGTGAATGATAGGAAAAGCAGTTTATCCTCCACAGTTTCTCCTGGCACATTGTAGTTACTTTGATGGTTCCCCTAAACCAGACAATAAAATATTTATTGGTTCTCGTGTATAATAATATTTTTGGCGTCCAAAGCAAAACTAAAAGATAATTATAGATTAAATGAGGTGACCTGACCTGAAAAGTTGAAAGTCAACTTACCTTATCTGTAATGAGAGGAAAATAAGCCAACCGTGGAGTTATTAAGCATTGGTGATTGGGATTTCCAGATATTTGGCAGAGTCTACAGAGAGGAAAGGGCTTCCTTTCGTTTTATCTTGCTTGGATTTTCCAGGTCAGCTGTAACATACTGTTCATACTAGACACAACTAGAACTACTTTCTTTGTTACAGTTATATAAAAAGGGATGCAATTGTGTCCTATATCTACTCTCAACGTGCTGATTGGACAGTGGAGGAACAGCAGGAGACTGAGGCTGTCTTTCTCTTGTCACTCTGCTTCTCTACCTATTAGTATTTTCCTGGTCAGCATATTTGTCTCTCAATCCTTCCCCTCCCTTTCCAGATCTGAGTACTGCTGTACAGAGGATTACAAGATACCAATACCAAATCAAATTTAGGTATTTGTACTAGCTGTATGTAATATCACTTCTTATACAGCTTTTTTAAACTTCAATGCAAATTAAACAAATGTACAAAATGTATTCTTTTGCTTTTTGCGTTTCACCTGCTTTGCCGTGTTGATTTCCAGTTTGATTTTTTTAAGAAGATTTTATTCAAACTTCCTTGGCCTGCAGGAAACAGCAAGCAACATGGACATTGAAGGGCTATGTCAGAGAGACATTTATTTGCAGAGATCCACTTTATTAATCTAACAAAAAAGTTGGAAAAGCTAGGACTTAACCTTTGGGTGGCTCAGTGGATATGCAATTGGATAAGGGATAGATATTTGAGTATGGTTGTAAATTAAGTTTATTTGGAACAGAGACTGATCACCGGTGGTGTGCCACAAGGCTCTGTGCTAGGTCCTGTTCTATTTCATCTATATGTAAGTGTTAAATCAGGTTATGGCAGTGATGGCGAACCCGTGGCACGCGTGCCGCTGCCCGCGCGCTGAGCCCTCTCTGTGGGCACGCCATGAAAGGAGAGCCATTAAATGAGAAAAGCACACAGTGAAAATTTAATCGTCCGCACTGCAAACTATATCTCCCACAGTTCTGTAGGCGAGTGGGTGTGACAAAGAATAAGCGCCCGGGGGTGACGTGCGCACGCTAATCCAATCATAGAGGCTGTCTCATCCACACCGCACCCACCATCAAACAAATCAGGGGTGACGTGCTCGGCGTGACTGGGAGAACATGCGGCTGGGATCAGAGGAGACTTGTGGGCGGGAATGAGCTGCCGGAGAGACTGGAGACAGGTAAGATCATTGTGGAGTGGATCCATTATTTCCCTGCATCTAAACATCTCTAAAGTAAGCCTTTCACTGTTAAAGTTTATTGCTTTTTTAACGGTATGTAACGATCTACAAAAAACTAATACAAACCAACTCACGGCAATACTGACATTGTGCTCTTTACAGTTACAGATTTTATTCAATTTTTCAAAATAAAGGTGTTAATTTGGTGAGTGCATGTGTCAGGTAGGTGAGTGCATGTGTGGAATTTCTTGGGGACCCCCAGCTCAATAGAACTAGTGTCCCCATTGAAAGATTTACCATCTAATATGTTTCTGGGGACAACCCAAAATTTGGGGTTTTCTTTTTACTTTGACTTTCAATGAGAATGGTAAACTGGACAAATATAGAGGCTTAATCTCCCTAATGGGGACACAGACAGCAATAACAAATGACAGGGGCTCTAATTCCCCTCCACTCTATCCAAAAAGAAAAAAAAAAGTTTTGCCTTTAATTATATTGTAAGTTACATCAATTAGAATGCCGTCAAGGGTCCTTAACCACTTAACAACCGGCCCATAGCCGAATTGCTTAACTCTGGGAGGGAGTACAGTGACGTCCTCCCAGAATTCCGCTCTTGCGCTGCTCAGCCATCCCTTCATACCCTGCAATACCCATCAATATTCTGCAATACCCAGCAATACCCAGCAATACTCTGCAATACTCTGCTATACTCTGCAGCAATACTCTGCAATACCCAGCAATACCCAGCAATACTCTGCAATACCCTGAAATACTCTGCAATACCCTGAAATACTCTGCAGCAATACTCTGCAATACTCTGCAGAAATACTCTGCAATACCCAGCAATACTCTGCAGCAATACTCTGCAGCAATACTCTGCAGCAATACTCTGCAATACCCAGCAATACCCTGCAATACTCTGCAATACCCAGCAATACTTTGACATACCCTGTAATACTCTGCAATACCCTGCCATAACCTGCAATATTCTGCGATACCATGCAATACCCTGCGATACCATGCAATACCCTGCTGTACTCTGCAATACCCTGCAATACTCTGCAATACCCAGCAATACTTTGACATACCCTGTAATACTCTGCAATACCCTTCCATACCCTGCGATACCATGCAATACCCTGCGATACTCTTCAATACCCAGCAATACTTTGACATACCCTGTAATACTTTGCAATACCCTGCCATACCCTGCGATACCATGCGATACCATGCAATACCCTGCGATACCATGCAATACCCTGCGATACTCTGCAATACCCTGCAATACCCTGCAATACTCTGCAATACCCTGCGATACCATGCAATACCCTGCGATACTCTGCGATACCCTGCAATACTCTGCAATACCCTGCGATAACATGCAATAACCTGCGATACCCTGTGATACTCTGCAATACCCTGCGATACTCTGAAATACACTGCAATACCATGTGTTACCCTGCAATACTCTGCCATACCCTGCAATACTCTGCGATACCATGCAATACTCTGCAATACCATGCAATACTCAGCCATACTCGTTATACCCAGCCATACTCGTTATACCCAGCCATACTCTGCGATACCCAGCCATACCCAGCCATACTCGGCTGTACTCGGCCTCTGTATGTGGCCAGGCTGTGGAAGTCTCACACATGTGGTATCGCAGTACTCAGGAGGAGTAGGAGAATCTATTTTGGGTGTAATTTTTGGTATGTACATGCTATGTGTTAGAAATATTGTATAAATGGACAACTTTGTGTTAAAAAAAAATGTGTTTTAACCACATCCCGCCTGCCGGCCGTCATATCACATCCTTGACTTTGTGCGGGGATATCTGAATGATGCCTACAGCCGGCGATTCCCTACACCATAAGAATGATCATAATGGCTGTTCCACTGCTTGATCATTCTTACGGGAGGCGAGAGGGGGCGTCCCCCCTCCCGCCGTCCTCCGGTGCTTCTACCGACTCACCGCTAAAATCGAAGCCAGGATCGTTTTTTTTTATTGTTTATTTCAGGCTTTCCAGCCTAGAGGTGAGATGTGGGGTCTTATTGACCCCATATCTCACTAAAAAGAGGACCCGTTATGACATATTCCTATTACAAGGGATATTTACATTCCTTGTAATAGGAATAAAAGTGACCAAAACATTTTTTGGGGGGAAAAAGGGTCAAACAAAGAAATAAAGTAGAATGAACAATAAAAAAAAAAAATATTTCTTTTAAGCGCCCCTGTGTGCTTGCATGCAGAAGCGAATGCATACGTAAGTCTAGTCCACATATGAAAACGGTGTTCAAACCACACATAGGTATCGATGCGAACGTTAGAGCGAGAACAATAATTTTGGCCCTAGACCTCCTCTGTAACTAAAAACATGTAACCAGTAAAAAACTTTAAAGCGTCGCCTATGGGGATTTTTAAGTAGCGAAGTTTGGCGCCATTCCACGAGTCTGTGCAATTTTGAAGGGTCACATGCTAGGTATCTATTTACTCAGCGTAACTTCATCTTTCACATTATGCAAAAACATTGGGCTAACTTTACTGTTTTGTTTTTTGTAAAGCACAGAACAGTTTTTTTTCCAAAAAAAAAACACGATCGAAAAATTGCTGCGCAAGTACCGTGCAAGATAAAAAGTTGCAACGACCGCCATTATATTCTCTAGGGTTTTTGCTAAAAATCATATATAATGTTTTGGGGTTCTATGTAATTTTCTAGCGAATAAATTATGATTTTTACATGTAGAGAGAAATGTCAGAATTGGCCTGGGTGCTTCTGAACGCCTGCAGGTGCTCCCTGCATGTTGGGCCTCTGTATGTGGCCACGCTGTGTAAAAGTCTCACAAATGTGGTATTGCCATGCTCAGGAGTAATAGCAAAATGTGTTTTGGGGTGTAATTTGTGGCATGCATATGCTGTGTGTGAGAAATAACCTGCTAATATGAGAATTTTGTGAAAAAAAAAAAAAAAAATCTTGATTTTGCAAAGAATTGTGGGAAAAAAATGACAACTTCAAAAAACTCACCATGCCTCTTTCTAAATACCTTGGAATGTCTTCTTTCCAAAAAGGGGTCATTTGGGGGGTATTTGTACTTTTCTGGCATGTTAGGGTCTCAAGAAATGAGATAGGCTGTTAGTACTTCAGGTGTGATCAATTTTCAGATATTGGCACCATAGCTTGTGGACTCTAAAACTTTCACAAAGACCAGATAATATATCCCAATTTGTACTTATTTTTAGCAAAGATATGTAGCAGTATAAATTTTGGCCAAAATTTATCAAGAAAACAGCTGTGATTAAATACCACCAAAAGAAAGCTCTATTTGTGTGAAAAAAAGGATAAAAATGTCATATGGGTACAGTGTTGCATGACTGAGTAAAGCCCCATACACACGGTCGGATTTTCACATGGATTCTGTCCGATCGGACAATGTTGTCGAAAAATCCGACCGTGTGTATGCACCATCGGACAGTGTACGTCGGATTGTCCGACGGACAAAGTCCTATCTCCTGCTGGATAGATTTGCCGACAACACGGTCCGATCACACCAAATCCGATCGTGTGTACAGTTGTCCGACGGACAAAGTGCTACGCATGCTCAGATCACATTACAAGACCAAAGCTATTGGCTACTAGCCTCTACGTAGTCCCGTCGTAGGCAACAAACGTCACCACGTTCAGAATGATCGGATTTTCCGACAACTTTGTCCGACCGTGTGTACGCAAAACCAACATCGGACAAAGTACGACGGACATGATCCGACGGACCTGGTCCGCGGATAATCCGACCGTGTGTATGGGGCTTAAGAGTGTTTAAGTGCCCAGTGGTCAAGTGGTTAATCATAGCAGATTGTTTGTCCTGATATTTTGCTGGTATTTTTTGGGAGTGCCTAACTGGGTATTTTAGGTAAACCTGAATTTGATGATATAAAAAATATATAAAAACGATTCCTTTAGCAAATCATCAGCATAAAAATGTTTTCCCCTGAGTGTGGGTCATCAACATATAATTTAAGGATACAAAGCATTAGCTAAATTTAATTTCCGATTTTATACATTAAAATGGTTTAGAAATACAGTTCATGTACACTCACCGGGTGGGGGTGGGGTGGGGGGATGTTCTCTGTGGGTGCATTGTTTGTCCCCCCCCTCCCACTGCCAGACGGGCTGGTCTGAATGTTTGAAAAATGCTGATCTACTGGGATTTTCAGTTGCGACATTCAGATGGATCATGCCTTGTATCAACGGTTCAGGCTGCTTGTGGTGTAATGTTGTGGGGGATATTTTCTTGGCACACTTTGGGCCCCTTAGTACCAACTGAGCATTGTTTAAATGCCACGGCCTACCTGAGGATTGTTGCTGACCATGTCCATCCCTTTATGACTACAGTGTACCCATCTTCTGAAGGCTCCTTCCAGCAGGATAATGCACCATGTCACAAAGCTCAAATCATCTCACCACTGGTTTCTTGAACATGACAATGAGGTCACTGTACTCAGTGGCGTATCCAGGGTATGGCAGATACGCCAAGTGCCATGGGCGCCATATGATGGGGGCACCCCTGAGTGGCTGGGCAGCAAGGCACTTACAGAGATCTCTTCTTAAAATAGCCCTGGTATCGCTCACTGTCCTCCTGGGGTGGGATCCTGGCCGGCGGAGGCTGCTTTAGGTCGTTAACCACTGGTCCCTGGCTCACTGCCCAAACTGGTTGCTAGCCAGGGCCTGCCTGGCGTCTAGTAACCAGTGACATCAGGAGGAGGAGGAGAGAGGCAGAGACCCAGCATTTCTCCTCGGCACCCACTGCTTAGCTCCGCCCACCTCCTCCCTGCATCTTCTCCGAGTGCACAAGAAACATATGAGGCACAGGCACTGACTGCAGTGCACAAAGGGAGAAAGGCGTTTAGGCAGTGGTGTCCCGGTGTCCCCCTAGGATATAGGCTGCTGTGCCAGAGAGGGGAAAGGAGCCGGGAGGTGCGCTGTGCTCTCCCTTCTCTCCAGCTTCACAGTCCTGACACTGCAGCTCTTCTCTCCCAGTGGCTCTGTGTGTGCATAGGAGCGCCCTGCAGCTTCCCCCTCTTGTCCTGTCATTGACTATAGAAGTAGCAAAAAGGAACCAGCAGCCTCATACTATAGGAACTGCTGCCAGCAAGCCACAGGAGAAGAAAGAGTTAACAGCAAGAGCTGATCCACCTCCTGCTGCTTACTGAGCCAATGGGCACTGCTGTAACCCGCCCCCTTCGATTGAGAAGAACAGAATACTGGAGCTATGCTGGAGCCTGGAGAAAGAGCAGAGCTGCCATGGGTACTGGGGAGGGGGCAGAGGAGGAAGTGGGGAGCTCTCTGGGGACCCTGATTTTAAGGGGGAGGCTCTCTGGGGACCCTAGTGTAAGGGGGCTCTCTGGGAGCCCTGATGTAAGGGGGAGGCTCTCTGGGGACCCTGATGTAAGGAAGGGTCTCTCTGGGGACCCTGATGTAAGTAGGGGGGCTCTCTGGGGATATATATACACACACATATATTACTGTATATACATGTGTATGCCTGCCCAAGCGTATTACTTTCTTTACTACGCTGCTATGGGCTCTAGCCCCAGATCTTTTGTAGACCTGGCAACACCCCTGCATACTATCACATTATGGGAAACTTACCTTAAAATAAAGAAAGCCCTCCCACATCCAGAAGTCAGCACAGCAGGCGCCCTCATTTTTACTCATCTTGCTTCCGGGTTCCCGGGCTCTGTGACTGGCCGGAGCCATGATGAAGTCACTCCCGTGCATGCGCGCGGGAGCCACCGTTCATGGCACAGAGTTCTAAAGGAACAGCACAGCGGTGGCCATTCCTTCAGAGCGCATGCGCCAGTGATGTCACTGACTCCATATAATATAAATATCTCCTAAACTGTACATGTTTAGGAGATATTTACTGTACCTAATATGTAAGCCTTATTATAGACTTACCGATATGTAAAAGGCAGTAAAGGAAGTTTACTTCCACTTTGATGGTGGAGCCCTCCCTCTGAATACCATATACTGTATATGTGGTGTCCTGTAAACCAAATACAGGGGGTCCCCGGGTTACAAACAAGATAGGGACTGTAGGTTTGTTCTTAAGTTGAATCTGTTTGTAAGTCAGAACAGGCACATTTTTTAAGTGTAGCTCCAGCCAAAAAATCTATTTTTACGTTTTTTTAGATAACATAGAGAAGGGTTATCACCCCTGTAACATTTGTTTTGCTGTCTGTGCCCCTGTTCAGAAGATTTCACCTCACCTTCTGTCCCAATGACAATTGGATTTTGAAAATTTTGGGTTGTTAGGGAAACATGAACTGGTGATAAAGCATCAGTGGAGACACCTTTTTCCCATATTACCTCTTACAGGAGTGAATTTCCCTTCCTAGGGGTGGATTTCCTCTCATGTCCTGTTGTCTCCCTCCGTTTGTAAGTAGGAGTTGTTTGTAAGTCGGATGTTTGTAAGTAGGGGACACCCTGTATACAACTTTTATATCTTTCAAATTAAAAATAACAATATCAAAATGTAAAATTGCAGCATATTAGTGATATTGACACCCCCTCAAAAATTGATAAGTTGCAATATATAAGTGATGGTAACACCCCCTCAAGGAATAAAATAACTCTACTTACAATAGGGGTTGTCACCACTAATATACTACAATTTTATATTTTGAAAATTTGACCTGTAGTTTTGTTAGCTGTTTTTTTGTTAAGGTTATCTGAAAGATGGGTTTCAAATGTTTTGACAGGGGCGCAGTTTCAGTGCTTGCCATAGGCGCCATTTTCACTAGATACACCTCTGACTGTACTCCAATGTCCTCCATAGTCACCAGATCTCAATGCAATAGAGCACCTTTGGGATGTGATGTGCAGCCAACAAATCTGCGGCAACTATGTGATTTCATGTCAATATGGACCAAAATCTCTGAGGAATGTTTCCAACACCTTGTTGAATCTATGCCACGAAGAATTAAGGCAGTTCTGAAGGCAAAAGGGGGTCGAACTGGTACTAGCAAGGTGTACCTAATAAAGTGACTGGTGAGTGTATGTGGATCCCTGCAGTGTGGGAAGTCTGGGGAAGGAATCTTTAAATTAAATCACATATCAATGTTTCATGTCTAAATTAAGTTTGAAGGTATGTAACGATTTGCCTGTAATTGTTAATCCAAAGCTTGCATTATAACAGCTTTCAGGAATGCCAGTTATTTTTTTGAATTATTGCTTATAAATGAATAGGTCACAATATAAAATGATTTCCAAATGTGATGCCTAGTTAGTTGTGGTTCACAGTAAGTTCAGCTTCTCTCTAACACACACGTTTTGGATCACCTTCAGCAAGACAAGTATTATTCATCCAAATTAATTTAAAGTGAAAAAAGTAAAACTTTGATTTCCTCTGTAGAACTTTCTTGCAGTTTGTCTGTCTTGACTTTGGAAAGAAATTCCAAAGTCCTCTATTATTGTGGTGTGGGCTTCTAATTTTATGCTGAACCCCGGGAATATGGCAGACTTCTGTAAGCTTAAGTATCACAGTATCAGGTTTTCTCCATATAATCGTGGAGGTTAAGTAGTCTCGTATTTTTAAATTAAATTCTGTTTCTCTTAGTATATGGAAAACCACTTGTGTCTTGTATAGTGTTCATGCTGTTTAAAAGAAGCAAAGTACTTACGTTTTTTTAAGTTTTGTTAAGTACAAGACTAAAAGTGTACACAGGTGTGGAATGGGTGCACTCTGTGCTCTTCCTAAAGCCTACACAGCACTCATAAGACACCTGGGCCTAAGAGCATATTAAGCTTAATGGCCCTATATAGGAAATGTTTGAGGTAATTGCATGTTCATGAGAACAGCATATACGACTACAGATTTTGATACCTCTTTCTATTAATTGTTCCAGCTGGTTGCCGCTCACAAATCAACATTGTTCCCTTTACCAACTTTATTGAAGGAAATAAAGGGGACAAGAATAACTGACCACCTTCTTAAATTGCTTTTTGTCTGACTTTTCATGCTAATCATCTCCCTTCAAAACTTTTTGAATGGAAAGAGGAGAGAATTTGCTCCAAAAAATGTGAGGCAGATAGCGAGGATGGGACAGTCTATAACAAAAGTTCAGTAAATGAGAAGGAGGAAGATAATCCACATGAGCTGCCGGTCCAAGAGTAGAAGCAAGTTCTTCGCCACTAGAAACACAAGAAAAAGGGACAGGTGCCTCTAAGTGCTGTATTTCAGGAATAACTTTTTGGAAAAACAATACAATATCCACTCACATGGTGTGGTGTATGTAGCACCCTCTAGTGTGCTAGAAATGTAGAATGTTTTTTGTGTTTAGTGTAGGTAAATTTGTGCAGTCTTGGCTGGCAGTCAAGCCTGTCTGTGTTTCTTTCCTGGTTGAGCAGAGATCCAGGGAGCTGGATGACTCACCGGCAGCATCACTGAGGCCTCACACCTACTTCTAGAATAGAACCTTCTAGAAGAGTGGGAGGGGAGGTTAGGTGGAGCTGCCTGGAGTATTCTGAGGGCTCTGACCAATCCCCAACTTGGGTTGGCAGGTCCCCTCAAATACTCTGAGTCAGCCTAGCTGGGGAGGAGAGTTCGGGTGGAAGCTGGCGATGGAGCGTTAAGCTGTCGAGGCCTTGGAGGGAGCTCCCCAGTCTGGGGGGTGACCTTGGGCATGGGCTCGGGTGCGGACAGGACCTTCTCAAAACCCACGGAGGTGTCCTGGCCAGGAGTCACGGGAGAAAGAGTGCAGCAGGTGAACACTGCCAGGCAAGTCTACAGGAGGAACAGGAACAGCCAAGAGGGCTGATGAGTGGCACACAGTCAGGAGGACTGGGAGGCACACCTGAGGAGACTGAGATGGATTAAGTCTGGGATGGGCGCAGAGCCAGTCAGGAGGCCTGTGGTGGCATGGCAGTGGAAAAGTGCATTTCATATGCACCCTTCCCCAAGTTCAATTCCCCTAATAAAAACAAACAAACAAACAAAGCTGCAAGGACTGCTTCTTGTCTCTGAGTGATTGTAAATTTGTGTGCCTGGCTGTGCAGGGTGTGAGACGACCACATTCATCAGCAGCCCTTACGGGGGGTAGCGCTACATGTAGAGCATGGTATATCAAGGGTATATGGGGGCTTCCTCTGTGCTTTCTCAAGATGTCTTGAGAAAGGATTGCTACGGAACACTTCCTGATTTACCGTGCATGCTCTGAAACGCATTGCGTCACTTCCTGTTAGGGATGTCTGTGCTTCAATGCCCGACACGCCCATCAGCCTTTTTCCTAATCCGGCCCAAAGTGTCCAGCCGCTGCTCTTCAGCTCCACTTGATGATTCAGAGAGCGCGAGCACCGCTTACCATCACACTAGCACCGTGGAAGTCCCAATATATCCTTGATATGCCATTCTCTACACTACACAATGTGAGTGGATAATGTATTGTTTTTACAATAAATAATTTGTGAGATACTGCACCTAGAGGCCAAAGGGTCCCTTTGAAAAAGTCACGTGCTCAGTGACGATACGCGTGAGAGAAGGAACCAGGTGTCAGTATTTTGCTTCTGGTCACAGCCGAGACCGGAAGCGTCCTTTGTCTTCATCGTCTGTGACAAGTTTTTAATGTAAGTTACTATGTTTGTTTAAATAAAATTATACTGCCATACTACACATTGGACCCCCCTCTCTCCTTTATTACCCTCGTTATCATTAATTGGTTATCTGGAGTATTGCAGTTCCTGGTTGGAGTGGATACAGGGAGATTGACCTGCCCAAAGTGATATTACACATAGAGCGCTGCTAGGCCTGTGGAGGCCGCTGCTGGGGGAAACAGTGGGGAACACCCTGGATGACACAGAATTCACTGGATGGATGGATGCACAGAATATCACCATTTATATTTGTTTATAGACAGTTCCTGGATGGTTTACTATTGAGGACTATCATAGTGGACCTGCTTCACATTATTTGTGTTGTGTGTTTTTTTTTTTTTTTTCTCTTTTTTCTTTTTTGGAGTCACTTGGAGTGGAAGTCACTAATTAATTTTATATTTTTATTCTGGCACTTGCATTTTTTGACACTTGCACTTTATATTTATCCATTACCGTTATTATATATTTATTGCATTGATATATATTCATTATTTATTGTTTGGCACATTAGGCTGGAGAGGAATTGCACACTATTTATATATTTGAATACTGTTCGGGAATAATCCTTTCCCCTTAGATATTTCAGTAATTTCATGTTACACTAGTTACACCCTATCTTCACTAAGCCTCAGCTTATACAGCTCTGCTCCCCAGCCGCTTGCTTTGCCAGCTTCATTAACAACAAAGATGCTCTGGGATGGCGGGTCTGCAACCCATGATCTGGGCTTGCAAATCCGCCATCCCACAGAATGAGGTCGAGGGCTCCCCCGGGCCACTGGTTGGGCACCCCTGGATTAGATCAAATGTGCAATTTGTGTTTATTATGCGATGCATGTGTTATTTTTATGAAGATAGTGTTTTAGGTCAGGTATGTGATATCTTTAATTGTGAGGAGGCAGCATTTGCATTTAATTTTGTGATTTTTATTGTAAAATGATAATACATTTTTCTGATTCTGATATACAACTTCTACTATAACACGCTAAACTGTTTATAGGGGAGGTATTTGTTTAGGAGTCATATTCATCCAAAGGTAATGGATTCATTCTAGTTTTGGATAGTGTAAACCTTTGCAGAAAAAAAGGGTGCATTTTATTTAGTAACTCTGCTTAATCCAAGTACAGCAGCACAGGATTCATTATAATATATAAGTATCAGTCTTTTCTAGATCAGAATGGTCTGGAAACTTTGGCTGATCTATAAGATCTGGTAAGTTTACTACTTCGTTTACATAGCGGCCATAGTGACAAACCAACATTGTAAAGAAGATAGGTCGGAGGGATGTAGCCCCCCCCCCCTAACTCCTCCCTCTGCCTTCTAAATGGATGTATGGGATCATTGCTTATTTGGTGCCCTCACACCTTAAAAACGTCCCTTTTATTGGCCACATATTGTGACGATTATCTACTTGTTCGGCACATATTATGACAATTGCCTGTTTGTTACCCATGTATTGTCATGCCTGCCCATTTACTGCCAATGTTTTTTCACAACTATCTTTTTGTTGCTCTTGTATTGTCATGACAACCTGCTTTCTGCCCATGTATTGTCACAATTGCCCGATTATTGCCCACTTATCATCTCCATTGTCCATTTTTTAGCCATGTATTTTTACGACTGTCCAATTGTTGCCTGCAATGGGGTGGATTTACTAAAGGCAAATAGACAGTACACTTTGCAAGTGCAGTTGCTCCAGAGCTTGGTAAATGAGGGGAAGCTAAAGAAAGGGAAGACACTTGCATGAGAAGAGTGCTGCACACCCCGAGTAATAGCGAGAAAGGGAATGAGGGGAAGCTTTACTTTGTAAAGAATACCCAATCATATGTAATGAAAAGATAAAAAAACAGCATTTTTGCTTGCACATGGTTAGATGATGGAAGTCAACACAGCTTTGTCTCATTTACTAAGCTCTGGAGCAACTGCACTTCCAAAGTGCACAGTCTATTTACTTTTAGTAAATCAACCCCATACTGTCAGGATTCCCCATTTGTTGCCCTTGTGTTGTTAAGATTACCTGTTTGTTGACCAAGTATTATCACAATTGCCAGTTGTTGCCTATGTATTTCCAATGAATGACTTACATTTGTTATGCACTTACTACTATGATTGGCACTGCATTGCACAATTGCCTACATATTGACAAAATTGCCAGTGTGCCATGATTTCCAACTATTGCTCATGTATTGTCAGAATGACCTGTGTGTTGCCTGTGAACTACCACAATTGCAGATGCATAAACAAATTTTAGGGCTATGTCATCTGCATAGAGTTAATGGCCGAGTCAGCAGTTTTTGTTTTGAAGACAATATTACTGTAATTTAATCCATGGCAGAACTTTAGTTTTTAAACCATGCTCAAACAGAATAACATAAAATATTTAAGGCTCATATAGTTATAATAGTTCTTAGGTGTGTTTTTTTTAATTCTTTTTTAAATGTGTTGGAAAGCCCAGTGACACTATTCTTTTGAAATCTCATTTTAGAGTCTTTCTGTGCCAAAAGATCCAAAAGTAATTGTAGTAGCCAAGGCAGCATTGTCACTAACTTCAATACCTACATTTCTGAATTTAAGGTCCTTGGTGGTTAAAGGAAGCAAACTGTCACACAATATGCACGCTATAGCAGCATTAAAATCATGGCTTTATCTTATATGACTTGAACCCAGTACAGATATATAAACCTGACATAACTTTGTAAAGATTTCTCTTTTTCTCCTCTAGGAACATGAGCAAACAGGCTTTATTCAAAAGAATGATCTCCTAATCTTCTGTACATACAATCTTTTACATCAAAATGAATGACGTATGTTGGTTTTTGCTCAACATAATGTACACATCCTTTATTATTTGAATATCTATTTCCTTGTTAGTCTTTATTCATTTTTTTGAAGTGAAAACTCATGTAGAACATAATCACAAAGACTTTCCTATAATGGAAGATAATTAGTTTAGCTTCATTAAACATAAATGTTACCATACTGACAACACTATTAACACACCGAGTTCAAACAAAGCAGTAGGGGGCCTTCTTGGATTTCACCTTCCAAACATTTCAGGAAGCAGTCTTAGATAGCCATGCTGATAAAGAATCCCCCTTAAATGCAATCCATAAAAAAAAAAAAAAAAAAAAAACAGCCTCGTTTAACCACTTGCTTACTGGGCATTTAAACCCCCTTCCTGCCCAGACCAATTTTTAGCGCTTTCACTCTATAAATGACAATTGTGCGGTCATGCTATACTGTACCAAATTTAATTTTTATAATTTTTTTCATACAAATAGAGCTTTCTTTTGGAGGTATTTAATCCCTGCTGGGTTTCTTATTTTTTGCTAAAAAAATGAAAAAGGACAGAGAATTTTGAGAAAAAAAAACCCAGTTTCATAGTGTGTTATAAAATTTAGCAAACAGGTAATTTTTCTCCTTCATCAATGTGCCATGATGAGGCTGCATTGATGGGCACTGATAGGCTGTACTCATAAGCACTGATAAAGCGGCACTGATAGGTGGCACTGGTGGGCGGCACTGAAGGGTACTTATAGGTGACACTGATAGATGACACTGAGAGGTGGCACTGATGGGCACTGGTAGATGACACTGATAGGTGGCACTGATGATGAGGCACTGATTGGCAGCACTGATGGGCACTGATAGGTGGCCCTGTTGGGCATTGATAGGTGGCACTGGTAGGTGGCAGTGGTGGGCACTGGCAGGTGGCACTGGTTGGCACTGCTTAGCAGCAGTGTGTGGGACGGATGTCAATCTGACAGAAGCCAGTAATGGCACTGATGATGAGGCACTGACTGGCGGCACTGGTGGGCATTGGTAGGTGGCACTGGTAGGGGCAGTGGGGGGCACTGGCAGGTGGCACTGGTTGGCACTGCTTAACAGCAGTGTGTGGGACCGATGTAAATCTGACAGAAGCCAGTAATGTGCCTTTTTTTTCTCCTCACGCTGTTAGCGTGAGGAAGAAAAGAAGCCGATTATGATCTTCTATTTAAATCACGTTATCAGATGTCATTGGCTGACAGCTGAATACATGGTAAGGATCCGGAATCGCCCCCTTAGTCTGATCTGTGATCAGCCGAGTCTCATTGACTCGCTGATCACAGGGCACACAGGCCTCCCAGAAATTTAGGCCTGTGCTGTAGCCATCTTTTGGCTATAGCACGGGCGTTAGGAGGTTAAAGCTGACAGCCAGGTATGTATTTTTTTGCATAGTTACATTGATCCAGCTTGGACCAATTTACGTATACTTATTCCATACTTATGTCTCCCGGGTCTCATGTTGAGTGGCTGCCATGCTACATAGTAAGCACAGGGGGGTCACCTGCTCAGCATGGGCACCACTCACAGAACACCTTGCATTTTTCTCAATGATTACAAGGTGTTTTCACATGTCCACACCCCCCGCCCCACCCTTGGCCCCTGCACCCCATCCATTTAGAGAACACCTTGCATTCATTAAAAAATGTCAGGCATTCTGTGAACTGTGAATGGTGGCCATGCAAATTGGGCGACCCCCTGTAGTTACTATCTAGCAGTGCAGCTTCATGGCATGGGATCCCAGAAAATAGCTGTGATCAATGTAGTAGCAGCAACTACTCTCGTGATTTCCAGCTTTCATAGGTATCACACAGGTATGGAGTTGGTCCAACATAAGTTGGACCAATGTAACTATTCAATAAAATCCATACCTGGGATTGAACTTTAACAGTTATTTGTCTCATATTCTATTTAAATAGTGCTTAGCCTCTGATTGATACATTTCTACCCTGCCTCCCCCTACAGAAACACTTTACCATATAAGTGATCTATTGCTTGCCAAGAACATCAAGTTATAGGTCACTATTATAAGCTGCAGAGATGATTTTGGATATAATAAATAAATACGTAAATATTATTACAAATAAATAATAGCATCATGAATCCCCAGGTTTAAAAAAATGTGTTGGATGTGCTAGATACCATTTGTGTTTATTAGTTGAGTCTCCCAGTGCAATGTTTTTTGGAAATTTACAATAGAACTGTGGCAAATATATGCATATTCCTAACAAGCACTAAATAAGCTTTGACGCAAGACCTCAGCGACTTCTGTAGCTGCAGCAACTTTGAAGCAAGTCATCCTCCAAAGTTTACAATAGTAGCAGTTAAGTCATTCAAGTTAGGTCCCAGCACTCTGCTCTCTACCTGTTCCTGAGTCCTTTAGCTATATTTGTGACGCGCTACCCACTGAGGAGCCACTGGTATTTTGCGCAGGTGTTCCCCTTTTTGAAGCACAGCCAAACACAGGGTAGAACAGGTAGAACATTTACACAGCCAGGTGCACACACACTTCCACTCCTTGTCTTCAATGACCAGTCTAGGAATTGTTTTTTTTATGTTTTTATTTTTGGAGAACTTGGATAGGGAAGGGATTTAGTGGGATACACCCAAAGAAATAGAACTATTCGCAACTGAGGATAACTAGTTGATCGCGCGGTTAAACTCTGTTGAAGTCCTTACTGAAAGCAAATAGCAGACTTCTTCTCAGCAGTAGCAACAAATAGTTATAGGAGTGAGCAAGACCCTTAGTAGTAGTAGTAGCAGGGCAAAGCTCCTCAGGTACAAGCCAGCTGGACAAAGCTCTACAGAACACTCCCTTGTTAAGACCCTCAATTGATTATATAGCACACTAGAAGGGGTCAAGAGCACAAGTCTTTAGATCCTTTAGGTTGTCTGTACTCACAAAATGTCCAGGGACAGCTGGTAGCCTCCATCCAACTTCCAAGTGACACTCTATTCCAGTGATACCAGACCAGATTTTCAATAGGCAGCCCCTTCAACCAGCTCTCTGTAGAACCAGGGTCTCTCTCACTAACTTCAGGCCCTCAAGTCTTCCACCTGAGGCCACAAGGCAGAACACTCACTCAATTCAGGCCCTCAGGTCGCCCACCTGAGGCCACATGGCAGCAGGTGCCAGGGGAGGCAGCAGCCTCTCCCCTAGCTGGTACAGTCCACTCCTGGAAAAGACCTTGTGCTCAGTGCATTCAAAGAATAAATACCCTCTCCCAGCATCCTCTAGGGCCACCCTCCCTGGGATTGTCTGGATTGGCATTAACATTCATGCTGTGTTCTGCATAGAGTCCACCAATTCATCCAGAAACTTCCTAGGTCCCTTGGATACAAAGGAGGCCAGAGGCAGACTCAACCATTAGCTGAGCACAGTAATCAATCACAGCTCTCTGTTAAGCAGCGAGCTAAAAAAAAATCCCTAGCAATCCTCCTGGCTGGCAGTGCCAACTCAATGTGGGGTGGCGGGGGGGGGGGAGGGGGGAGGGGAGATGAGCTACTTAGCAAAAGTGAAGGTAAAACTGAGATGCTTCCTCTGCAAAAATTAAAGATGAATTACTCCAAAGTGGTTGGAGCTACAGAGTACCATAGGGCTTATTTTAAAGTTTATTCACTAATAATTAGGAATATGTAATGTTTATTACATATTCACATGCTTATCTTAATGTTACAATAACAATATTTTAATATTTGTTTTTTTTCCTACATTTTATGAATGTATGCATCATTGAAAGGGGGGGGGGGAGTTCTTCTTAATAAAAAAAATTACTTTGGCTTTAAGCTTTACTATTTTGCAACTTTATATAAAAAAGTCACATTTATTTAATTGCATTCTAGCCATAAAACATTACTGATTATGTTTTGATGTAAGTGTCTGTGACCGTAAAAGAATTACAGGAAAGAGCATGTTTTTTTTTAATGATCTCTATTTCTCTGGGACTCAAAGTTGGAAAATGGAAAAAGGTTCTGTTATTTAAATGGTTTAGATATTCACTTGCATGCGATATCTGCATCAAGCACCCAATATTTCAAACATAATGTTAAAGGGGTTGTAAACCTTCGTGTTTTTTCACCTTAATGCATCCTATGCATTAAGGTGAAAAAACACCTGACAGTGACCGGCCCCCCACCCCCCCCCCCCCCACGTTTTACTTACCTGAGCCCTGGAACTTGATCCGATAGGGATGCGCTGTCTCTGTGCCCGGGATTCTCGGCTCTTGATTGGATAGATTGATAGCAGCGCAGCCATTGGCTAGCACTGCTGTCAATCAAATCCAATGATGCGGGCGCCGGGGGGCGGGGCAAAGTCATACATTCGGAGGATATGTACACCGAATGCTGGACTCGGGAGCGTGCCTGCAAGGTAACCCCCTCGTTCGAGAGAGCTCTTCTCCCAGGGGGTTATCTGATGCGGGGAGGAGCCGAGAGAGCCACCGGGGGACCCCAGAAGAGGATGTTTGAGGCCACTGTGTGCAAAACGAGCTGCACAGTGGAGGGAAGTATGACACGTTTGTTATTTTAAAAAAATAAAAAACTAACCCTTACAATCACTTTAAGGAGTTTTAAGCTAGATATCAAAAAGGCTTTTAAAAGTTTAGCTTGCCAACATATGTGCACGGTTTTTGAACAAATGTGTTTTCAAGCACTGTTCACTGATTTCTTCCATACATTTCTGAACATCTTCTAAAAAAAGTTTCTGTTGCTTTCCCAGAGTAATCCAAACAATGCCCCCCTGCAACAGAAGGCTTTGAATATTTACCCCTTAAAAATGTTCAGTGTTGAAATATTTGCCTGGGGAGGTACTTTGGAACACAGAAGTTTTCCCACTGGAGAGGTAAGAAAACTTGACCAAGCCATACATGTCTGGTTATTTGTGGAGTCAGAATAAAAAGCTAAAAGCTATAAAAGGCCTTCTGCCTTATAATTTGAACCCTTTACCAAAGCTATATCCAAAATCCTAATATTTGTTTTCCCTAAGTCAATAAAAGATTAAAAGGACCTCTGTAAGACATTGGGTCTAAAGGCAACACTGATAAATCGAAAACCATTTACTGCAATGTAGGGGCATAATTAAAGATTACAGGGCTCCATAGCAAAATGTTGACAGTTTTGACAATAGTGACATTGATCTTAAAATAAAGTATGCCTAAATCAAGGGCAGGTAGAAGGGCCTATTTGTTAGGCCAACTGTTTCATGTACTAACAGGCCATTTTACAGACAGTGTGTCCTTTCAAAAGAAACATCATTTCAAAATCTGTGCTCCTCTAAATCGGCCACAAACATGCACACAATTTAAAAGCAGGAAACATTTGGGCAATGTCCTAAGATGATTTATGTAGAACTCTGGTCAAAATGCCACATGATGTCCGCAGTCAGTGAGAGGAGCGTTCAAGGGCGGCCTGCTTCATTTACAGTATGCCATCACATTTCTGGGAGTGTCAATCTCCTTGGTCCCCTGCGGCACTTGCTGGTTGCCCCCACCCTCCTACACATCGTTATATGATGCGAAGTGTCGCTTTCCAAGTGTTCTTCAGTGGATAATTTCTTATTAATACAATGTTGTTCTGGTGGCCTGGGCAGTGGGAAAGGTAAGTACCGGTATTTACATTGTTCTTTTGCAGGTATATCAAGTAATTGTTTTTTTTCTGCTAATATCAGGTTCACTTGAAGGATTACAGTTGGCATATGGACAACAGGCCCTTTTGTTTCACAGAAAGCCACTGGAGAGAAGACCTTGAAAAGTGTGTGATAAATAAAAACAGAAAAGGCAGAGGTCACCTTTAGTGAAAACCACATGTTAAAATGATAAGTTGATCTAGAGAGTCCAAAGTGAAAAGGCAAATGCTGTACACCGCAGATGTAAACCACGGTAATAGAAATTCACCATAAGGCTTTAGCTCAATCTCCCACCTATCAGGCACACCCCTCTAAGCTCTTAGTGGGTGAAAATTGTTACAGGGCTGTGCCTGATGGGTGGAGATTATGCTGAAGCCTTACAGAGCCTTGCAAAAGTATTCACCCCCCTTGGCTTTTTACCTATTTTGTTACATTACAGCCTTTAGTTCAATTTCTTTTAATCTGAATTATATGTGATGGACCAGAACTTAGGTTGAGCAAACCGGACTTTTGTGTTTTTGGGTCCCGAACCCGAACAATTTACTGTATGTTCGGGTTAGAGTTCGGTGTTCGGCGATGTAATGGTGCTTTTTAAAAAGTTATTGTCAGTTTGTCACAAAGTGTAATTTCTGCAGGAAAAAAAGGCTATAATGAATTGTTGGCTAGCCGTAATACAGAGAACAGTCATTGATTTTTAAAAAGTTATTGTCATAAAAAGTGTTTGGGGACCTGGGTCCTGCCCCAGGGGACATGTATCAATGCAAAAAAAACTTTTAGAAACGTCCGTTTTTTCGGGAGCAGTGATTTTAATAATGTGACCCCTCAAAGCACCATGTCCCCATGTTGATGAGGAGAAGGGTCTCATCCTCACAACCCTTGCCCGGTGGTTGTGGGGGTCTGCGGGTGGGGGGCTTATCAGAAACTGGAAGCCCCTTTAACAAGGGGACCCCATATTCGGGCCCCCCCTGTTTAAAATGGTAAGGGGGTACAAAAGTACCCCTACCATTTCACAAAGAAAGTGTAAAAAATAGTTAAGAAACACACAGACACCATTTGGAAAAGTCCTTTATTAAAAATAAAAAAAAATAAAAAAAAGATTCCAGCGGTGGTAATCCACTCTTGGTATCCAGCAATGGGTGGTCTATTTTCCGGGGTCCAGCGATGGCTGATCTCTTCCGATGACGTCCAGCGCAGCGCATCATTTTTTTTTTTGACGCGGGGTTCCCCTTAATATCCATACCAGACCTGAAGGGCCTGGTAATTGAATTTGGAGGACCCCCACGCTTTTTTTATAAATGACTTTCAATGACTGTTCTCTGTGTTATGGGAGCCGACAATTCATTATAGCCGCGAGTGATTTTAAATAGCTTTTTTTCCTGCAGAAATTAAACTTTGTGCAGGGACAGTTCTAAGCACGGGAAACATGCGCCCCTTTACAGGCATACTTTACACACCCCCAGGTACGAAATTTAAAGGAATATTACACCTTTATTGTTTCACTTTAAGCATTATTAAAATCACTGCTCCCGAAAAAATTGCCGTTTTTAAAAGTCTTTTTTGCATTGATACATGTCCCCTGGGGCAGGACCCGGGTCCCCAAACACTTTTTATGACAATAACTTTTTAAAAATCAATGACTTTCAATGACTGTTCTCTGTATTACGGGGACGGGAGCCGACAATTCATTATAACCATAAGGGGCCCCATTGACTTCAATGGGGTTCGGGTTCGGGGTCAAGTTCTGTCCCGAACCCAATCTTTTTTGCAAAGTTCGGCCAGACCCCTCGAACCTGAACATCCAGGTGTCCACTCAACTCTAATAAGAACACAATAGTCTAAGCTGGTGAAGTAAAAGTAGAAAAAAAAGTAGAAAAATATATACATAAAACTATTGAAAACTGAAAATAAAACTGAAATAAAAAAAATTATAATTGGCATGTGCGTATGTATTCACCCCCTTTGTTATGAAGCCCATAAAAAAGCTCTGGTGCAACCAATTACCTTCAGAAGTCACATAATTAATGAAATGATGTCCACCTGTGTGCAATCTAAGTGTCACATGATCTGTCATTACATATACACACCTTTTTGAAAGGCCCCAGAGGCTGCAACACCTAAGCAAGAGGCACCACTAACCAAACACTGCCATGAAGACCAAGGAACTCTCCAAACAAGTAAGGGACACTGTTGTTGAGAAGTACAAGTCAGGGTTAGGTTATAAAAAAATATCCAAATCTTTGATGATCCCTAGGAGCACCATCAAATCTATCATAACCAAATGGAAAGAACATGGCACAACAGAAAACCTGCCAAGAGACGGCCGCACACCAAAACTCACGGACCGGGCAACGAGGGCATTAATCAGAGAGGCAGCACAGAGACCTAAGGTAACTCTGGAGGAGCTGCAGAGTTCCACAGCAGAGACTGCAGTATCTGTACATAGGACGACAATAAGCCGTATGCTCCATAGAGTTGGGCTTTATGGCACAATGGCCAGAAGAAAGCCATTACTTTCAGCAAAAAACAAAATGGCACGTTTTGAGTTTGCGAAAAGGCATGTGGGAGACTCCCAAATTGTATGGAGGAAGGTGCTCTGGTCTGATGAGACTAAAATTGAACTTTATGGCCATCAAAGAAAACGCTATGTCTAGCGCAAACCCAACACATCACATCAACCAAAGAACACCATCCCCACAGTGAAACCTGGTGGTGACAGCATCACGCTGTGGGGCTGTTTTTTAGCAGTTGGGACTGGGAAACTGGTCAGAGTTGAGGGAAAGATGGATCGTGCTAAATACAGGGATGTTCTTCTGCAAAACCTGTACCACTCTGTGTGGGATTTGAGGCTAGGATGGAGGTTTACCTTCCAGCAGGACAATGACCCCAAACACACTGCTAAAGCAACACTTGAGTGGTTTAAGGGGAAACATGTAAATGTGTTAGAATGGCCTAGTCAAAACCCAGACCTCAATCCAATAGAAAATCTTTGGTCAGACTTAAAGATTGCTGTTCACAAGCGCAAACCATCCAACTTGAATGAGCTGGAGCAGTTTTGCAAGGAGGAATGGGCAAAAATCCCAGTGGTAAGATGTGGCAAGCTCATAAAGACTTATCCAAAGCGACTTGGAGCTGTGATAGCTGCAAAAGGTGTCTCTACAAAGTATTGACTTCAGGGGGGGGTAAATAGTTAAGCACATTGACTTTTTTTGTTGATTTGTCCTATTTGTTGTTTTCTTCACAATAAAAAAAAAAACATCTTCAAAGTTGGGGGCATGTTCTGTAAATTAAATGATGCAAATCCTCAAACAATCCATGTTAATTCCAGGTTGTGAGGCAACAAAACATGAAAAATGTCAAGGGGGTGAATACTTTTGAAGGCACTGAATGGTGGATTTCTATTACCGTGGTATACATGGGCATTATGTGGTATTTGCAATTCACTTTGGAGTCTTACATTGAGCTGGATGTGTTCTCCTAGCATACCTGCACCTGTCAGTAGTGGATCCAGCTGGTTTTGATACACAGGGGTATCAAATTGCCACTTTCCTTTCTCTGTTTTGATCCAAAGGGGCAGATAGAATTGTCTGCAGATCTTAAGTTTTTCTGTAAAATTCAAGACTGGTGCTGCCCTTCCCAGTTCTGGGTCTTTTTACTCATCATAAAGTCCCCCATCATTTTGCATCATATTGGAGGACTCAAAAGGGAGTATTAAGAGGCTGGGTCAAACTTCAGCTTTACAGAAAGGTTTGAGATTTGCGTATGATTTCAGCTACTGATAACTCTGGCCCTTTGAAAAAATCAGTAGCTGAAACTCTACGATGACACCACACATTATCCTTGAGGCTTATCTGAAGATGTGTGGGATAGCCAATTGCACTGCTAAGTGATCAGCTGGGATATATGATATGCCTTTTAATTCTTTATTTTTTTGAGTAGTTAATGGATGTTTAAGAAATGTTAAAAGTTTTATTTTTCTTTGACCAATATCTGAGGAACCACCGGATTATTATTCATATCAGTGTATGGGAAGACTCTTCAGAGGGAGTGGTGCATTCTGAGCGATTTATGCCGAGCATTTATATGTGAGGCATAGCCATTTGGTCAGCGAGACTCACATGGGGGTGAGCACTTGAGGTGGTTGCTTGTGGAGTGGGATAATCCCATCATCTTTCCTGCAGCTATTTGCAGTTATATTATGTATGGGACTTTTGCACAGACTTTTTAAATGGGCTTTAACACTTCATGCTTTGAATTTCTAGCATTGTTCTAGTCTTCTGGAATCTATTAACATTGATTTGATTTCTTGGGACTGATAACTTTGGATCTACCAATTATTTTGAAATTTTTGAAAGTAACCCATGCTTATACAATTTTTCATCATACAGTATTTAAAGGGGTTTGAATAGCTAGGTTTGTGATAGGCTTGTTTTAAGATATTTGTCAAAATATAGCTGCGCTTATCGTGAACAAAAATAAGAATTTAGAAAAAAAATTTGTGAAAGAAAAGTCCATAAAGTGATAAGAGCACCATCTGTCACCAAAATTGTGTGATCCTGGATATAGACCTCCACCATATAAAATGTCTGGTTACCGGAACGTATTAACCTCCTATTACAGAAGGTCAATCTCGCTTGCGGCTCATAACACAGCCAAGGCCTTTGTCCTTCCGGGAAACTAATGGAAATCCACCTCTTATGGGTACTCGAACATAGACAATTCCTCATGTAAAGGTAATAAACTCGCCATGGCAAAAAATCCTTGATATACAGTATTTATTGTAAAATGTACTTGCATCAAATGCTGAGGAACATGCATACCGTATATACTCGAGTATAGGCCGACCTGAATATAAGCCGAGGCACCTAATTTTACCACAAAAAACTGGGAAAACGTATTGACTCGAGTATAAGTCTAGGGTGAGAAATGTGCAGCTACTGTAAGTGTAAAAAAGGGTCAACAATGCCCATTTGCAGCCTCACTGTGCCCATTTGCATGCCTCACTGTGCCCATTTGCATGCCTCACTGTGCCCATTTGCAGCCATAGGTCCCCTGAACTTCAAAGTGGTAGTTAAAGAGGTGGTCCACCCGCACCAAAAATATTAAAAGTCAGCAGCTACAAATACTGCAGCTGCTGACTTTTAATAAATGGACACTTACCTGTTCCAGGTTCCAGCGGTGTCGGCAGAATGTGACGAGCGACCGCTCGTCTCTCGGCTGCCCCGCCGCCATCCTCAGGGAATCCTCAGGGAATCAGGAAGTGAAGACACAACGGCTTTACTGCCCGGTTCCCTACTGCGCATGCGCGAGTCGCGCTGCGCGTCTCTATTGGTCCCCGTTGTGTCCTGGGAACTGTGTTTCCCAAGACACAACGGGGCATCTTCGGATATGGGCGGGACAGCTCCGGCTATCTTGTCCCGGAAGTGGGTGCAGATACCTGTATTATACAGGTATCTGCACCCCCTCCAACTGAAAGGTGCCAATTGTGGCACCGGAGGGAGGGAGGAATCTGATAAGCGGAAGTTCCACTTTAGGGTGGAACTCCGCTTTAAGGGTTCCTAGATGCCCCCTAGCTGCAGCCAAAATTTGGGGTCTCTGGACCCAAAGGGTCCTGAAATGACATTGCTGCAGATGGACACAGTTGACCGAATTTGGGGCCCTGTATCTCGGGGCCACTTGGAGCTAGGAACCCTAAATTTGGACTGAATGTTGTAGTGTTGGTTCCAATGTCCAATGTCAAATGTCAAGCACTTTTCTGCAGCAGAGAATGACATTTTCCAAACCGAATTTGTGGCCCCGTATCTCGGGGCCACTTAGTGCTAGGAACCCCAAATTCCTAGCACCAAGTGGCCCCGAGATACGGGGCCCCAAAGTCGGGTCGGAAAATGTCATTCTCTGCTGCAGAAAAGTGCTTGACTCGAGTATAACTCGAGGGCACTTTCAGCAGAAAAAAATGTGCTGAAAAACTCAGCTTATACTCGAGTATATACGGTAGATAAAAAGCCACCCGCCTCAAACACAGCAGCTCGTCCTCGCTCCACCCAACGTGGGATAATCACATCATCTTTCCTGCAGCTATTTGCAGTTATATTATGTATGGGACTTTTGCACAGACTTTTAATGAACTTTAACACTTCATGCTTTGAATTTCGAGCATTTTTCTAGCGCCTTCTGGAATCTGTTAACATTGATTTGATTTCATGGGACTGATGACTTTGGAGCTACCAATTAATTTGAAATTCTTGAAAGTAACCCGTGCTTATAGAATTTTTCATCATACAGTATTTAAAGGGGTTTGAATTGCTAGGTTTGTGATAGGCTTGTTTAAAAATATAATCTGAGAATTAATCTACAACACGCACATGAAATCTACATAAAAGAAGACTTTTGGGTGGAAATTCTATGTGAAAATGCACTCTAGTTTCCATGTAATTCCTAGATATCTCCTCTGGCTCCCTAGTGGTTCCTCACAAAACCTTATGACATCATCGGGTTAAAAATACAAACTTCTTTTCATAAACCGTTACAAAAAATACCTTTAGATGATATTCCCCTAGATAATTGAACCTTTCAGAGATTATATGAATGTTTGCTTTTTACAAATCCCATGGAGAGTTAAAGAGCAAGATGAGGGAACTTAAAATGCTTGGGAAAACACGGTTGTGAACCTACTTTTTGCTTTATTTGCCTGAAAAGAATATTTCATTACTGGATTTACTGGATTCCACACAATAACCGTTAATCATATATATATATATATTTTTTTTTCATTTTAAAGCTTGCATTTGAAATGGACCAGATTAAAAAAATAAAAAAATATATATATATATTTTTTTTATCTAATAGGGAATATCTAAAAATGTTAAAGCGGAATTTCAGCTTAACCCTAACTACTCTTAAAATTGTCTTTCCCCTCCTAACACCTACGCTAACTAACCTGTGTAAGAAAGATGTGTTTACTTACATAATATCAGGCCTCTCTGGTCCGGTCAGGTAAAATCCCTGCAAGGGAGAGTAGAGAGCACTCCAACAATGGCTAGTAAAGCTTGGAGATGTGACGTCACCCATAGGGTTCAATGGCCCATCTTTTATCAAGACCTCCTCTTTCCAGAAATTGCCGCTATAGCTGACACAGATCACATAACCAGACGGGAGCGGTTTGTAAATAGGTAAATATATACATCTTTCTTACACAGGTTAGTTAGCATAGGTGTTAGGAGAGGGGAGGGTGTACTTTTAAGAGTAGTTAGGGTTAAAATAAAATAAATCTTCAAAGACAAATATGATATACTTACCAGCTCTGTGTAATGATTTTGCACAGAGCAGCCCCAAGCCTCCTCTTCTCAGGCCACCCACTTGCAGTCCTCCCCCCTGCCAAATACCCCCCTCCGGCAAGCCGCTTGCTTAAGGGGGGTACTCGTGCTGGTTCACTCTCGAGCTCCACTGTCTGTGTCCATAGACACAGACAGTGGGGCTTTACTCCACCCCCCACTCCCTCATCATAGGATTTGATTGCCAGCAGCAGGAGCCAATGGCTGCCAGTGCTATCCATCTGCCCTGTGAAGAGGGAGACAGAGGAAAGAGCCACTGCTTTAATGCACATTGCTGGACAGAGATCAGGCTCAGGTAAGTATAAGGAGGGGTCTCAGGGGAACAAAAGTTAAGTATAAGGAGGGGTCTTGGTAGCAAAATGAACACAATTACAAAAGGTTTATTTACCTTAACCACTTGCTTATTGGGCACTTTATCCCCCCTCCTGCCCCGACCATTTTTCAGCTTTCAGCGCTGATTCACTTTGAATGACAATTGCGCGGTCATACAACACTGTACCCAAATGAAATGTTTAACATTTTTTTCCCCACAAATAGAGCTTTCTTTTGGTGGAATTTAATCACAGTTGGGATTTTTATTTTTTGCTAAACAAACAAAGAAATATGGAAAATTGAAAAAAAAAAAAAATCATGCTTCAATAATTTTGCAAACAGGTAATTTTTTATTGATATACACTGATGAGGCGGCACTGGTGGGCACTGATAGGCTGCACTAGTGGACACTGATAGGCTGCACTGGTGGGCACTGATAGTCACAGATAAGGCGGCACTGATGGGGACAGATAAGACGGTACTGATGGGCACATATAAGGCGGCACTGATGGGCCCTGATGGGTGGCACTGATGGGTACCACTGATAGATGGCACTGATGGGCACTGATAGGTGTCACTGGTGGGCGGCACAGATGGGCACTGGTAGGTGACACGGATGGGCACTGGTAGGTGGCACTGGTGTGCACTGTTTATAAGGCACTGATTGTGGGCACTGATGGGTGGCACTGTGGGCACTGATGGGTGGTGCTGGTGGGCACTGGTAGGTGGCACTGTTGTGTAATGGGGGCACTGGCAGGTGGCACAGGTGGGCACTTAGGAGCTGGCGGCAGCTTTCCTTGATTGGGACTGATGTCCCTCTCACAGCCGCCAGTGATCGGCTATTTTTTTTCTCCTCGCCCTGTCAGCATGAGGAGAAAAAATAGCCGATTACCGGCTCTGTTTACATTACACGATCAGCTGTTATTGACAGCTGATCATGTGGTAAGGGGTCGGGAGTCTCATAGACTCACTGATCACACAGTGCACCGCGCGCACCCTGCAGGAGGGGTGCAGGTCGCTCGGGCATGGGAGGACATCAATAGACATACTCCCGGCAAAGCAGGTCCACGCTGTAGCCGTCATTCAGCTATAGCGCGGATCTGAACAGGTTAATGCAGGGAATGCATTAAGGTAAAAAACCTTAAGGCTTTAGAACAGGAGTCTCAAACTGATGGCCCTCCAGCTGTTGCAAAACTACAAGTCCCATCATGCCTCTGCCTGTGGGAGTCATGCTTGTAACTGTCAGCCTTGCCATGCCTCATGGGACTTGTAGTTTCTCAACAGCTGGAGGGCCGCCAGTTTGGGACCCCTGCTTTAGAACCACTTTAAGCTGAAATTCTCCTTTAATTGTACCTAAGCAGTATCATAAACAAATGTGCCTTTTGTCTTAAATTAAAAACAGTAGAGCACTACCTGGCATTTTAGTGTGACTTGGCATACCATGCCACCAGGCCTAAAGCTGTATATCTGCAGTGTGAGATCCAAGGCACTGCGGCCTCTGATTTTTAGTCTCAGTAGATTTGGTGATGTCACTACTGTGCTGAATATTCCCCACTAGTCATCAGATCACTATTTATCTGGGGAAAAGCTCCAACATGGGGAAGCAAAGTCATTCCTTTACCAAGATAACCACCTACACAGAGACACAGTGCAGAACAAGGTACAGCAAGTTAGTAATGGAGAAGGAGCAGCTCCAAAGAGACCAGAAGCAATAGTAATGACAAGTCCTTTGAGCAGAGCTTCGAGAGTTCACGTCCTCTATAAAGCTGGACTCCAGATAGCTACACCACGCAGATAGTACACACAGATGCACTTACATACTTATTTCATCACATATGTTTTCAATGCAACCCGTATAAATAACTGACTTGACATTAGTCACTTGTCTTCCCCTGTACAGCAGTACTGCAGGAGGGAGGGACAGCATTAGAAGCCAATTAGCAGCCATGTGCATTGATAAGGAACATGCTGACAGGAGAGAGCAGAGAGATAATCTCATCAGTCTTTTTCTGCTCCTTCACTGTCCATTCACAGACTGAAGGCAGGGAGGTGACCTAGTTGTGTTACTTACAGTACCTGAAACAAAGTAAAGTCATGCCATTCTCCAGACTGTGCATATCTCAGAACAGGATGGATAGAAATACAAATATATTGTCAGGCAAGACGACTCCCACATACCTATGTAATGTAAGTTTTTAGCTGTTTGCCTTGAGTTTAGCATTAAAACCCTACTCCAAGGGAAGGGTTAGAACCTGTCAGCTTCTTAATGTTGCCTGTCTAGACATTGGGAACATTGTCTATTTCCTGCCCTAGTGACACCATGGGGTTGATTTATTAAGCCCTTCTTGCAGCCGCCTCATTGTCCTTTAACTAGATTGAAATGCTGGGAGGCGGAGGCGGGTATTCCAATCATGTGACCTCTGTAACTGGCT
The DNA here is from genome assembly GCA_028564925.1 of Lithobates sylvaticus. Lineage (NCBI taxonomy): Eukaryota > Metazoa > Chordata > Amphibia > Anura > Ranidae > Lithobates > Lithobates sylvaticus. The sequence goes on from CM053030.1 coordinate 66,984,471, forward strand.
GTCACAGCGGTCACATGATATGAAAAGCTTTCAGGTACATGTTAGTTGCTGTGCTCGGAGCACACAATGAGCATGCTCTCAGCAGAGTAAATTGTTTACCAATAGACCCATATATGCCGCTGCTTGGCGTTAAAACCCACGTGCCGAGAGGCCCCATATATGCCCCACGTTGGCGGAAAGAGATTACAGGCAAATAGGCTGTTTACTATCCAAGGGAAATTTGCCCCATGGCTTACTGAATGAGGTGAAGCTCTGCTAACTTCAATCATGGAATCATGTACAAGCAAAAATACTGTATTTTTTATTTTCCTTGCATGCAATTGGATATTCTTTGCAAGTCAAACTTTCACCACTATACCTACATTCTGCTGCAAATTTTCTTGCAAAATGCAACTTCCCTTGCAAAGTGAACAGCCTATTTACCAGTGGCAGCTGGTGGGTTCTTCTTTGGGGGGGGGGTGGCAAACAAACAACACCCCCCCAGCGGCATGGCACTGAGACAGCACCCCCCAGCCGGGCGGCGTGGCACTGACAGCTTCCCCCCATGGGGGGTCTGGCCCTTACCCGCTTGTGTGGCAGGGCTGTGGTGTCCTCTCCTGGAGTGGAGGAAGCAGCAGCTCTGGTGTCCACTCGTCAAACTTCCTCCGCCGTGTGTCTGCTCTTCTGCCAAATCGCTAGGCATCCAAAAGGATTGCCTGACGCTTTGGCCAATTGGGAAACAGGTCTCACGACCTGCCTCCTATTTGGCAGGGAGGAACTTTAGTGTGAAAATAGCAAAAATTAATTCGCTATCATCACCCAACAGGGTGGGATCGGAGCGCAGTGCTCCAAGCCCACCCTTTTTTGAAGCATGTTAGAGCCTCGGGCTCGAATCAGGTGCTTCAAAAAACACACCTCCACATTGGAATCCATAGTCCGGTGCCCTGAAATGTAGATCAGGGGGCCAGATACATGAATAGGGGAGGTGGCGCCCATGTGTGCTCTCTATGGACGATCCGCCACTGCTATTTGCTTTTAGTAAATCAACCCCTGTGTGCACCAATATGTAACCAAGTGTCCAAAAACAAAAAAATGTATTAAGAATTGGGTGCTAAGCTTGTTTATTTTTATCAGCAATACATCATAACTTTTCTATTCTTTCCACCTCCAAAACAATCAAAAACACCTTCTTGTTTAACATTAAGTGTCACATTGTAATTCAGTTAATTGAGTGTGTTGTGGAAAGATTCACCTCTGAGTGTTTCAAAGGGTTCAATTTATATGACCATAAAAACGCGCAACCAAATAAACTGCGCTTTGCAGTATTCCACGTCTTCTATATCACATTGAAAGTTTAATAATACCAGAGACTACAAGCAACACAAAGCTTCCATAAATACAATTCCAATTCATCTGAAACCCAACACAATTCCTCTGCAAAGATGAATTTGGCAGTGTATATTCTCAATTATATTCAGCTATAAATTTTAAACCAAAATGAATCCATATGCACACACTTGTCAGTATGATTTTTTTTTTTTTATATCACTAAACAAACAGAAAGTGATGAATACATTTCAGTCCATTATTATTTCACTGGTCAATATTTAAACCTTCTGACAGGTGCTGGGAAAGAAAAGACCATCACCTGTTTTGCAGTCAAATTTGAGAATCCCCCACTATATGCTTGTTATTTCTTCCCATTCACACAACATACCGTATATACTCGAGTATAAGCCGACCCGAATATAACTCGAGGCACCTAATTTTACCACAAAAAACTGGGAAAACGTATTGACTCGAGTATAAGCCTAGGGTGAGAAATGCGCAGCTACTGTAAGTGTAAAAGAGGGTCAACAATGCCCATTTGTAGCCTCACTGTGCCCATTTGCATGCCTCACTGTGCCCATTTGCAGCCATAGGTCCCCCAAACTTCAAACTTGGTAGTTAAGGGTTCCTAGATGCCCCCTAGCTGCCGCCAAACGGTCCGAAATGATATTGCTGCAGATGGACACAGTTGACCGACTTTGGGGCCCTGTATCTCGGGGCCACTTGGTGCTAGAAACAAATTTGGATATGTTGTAGTGTTGGTTCCACTGGGTTTGCACACCAAATTTGGGGTTCCTAGCACCAAGTGGCCCCGAGATACTGGGGCCCCAAAGTCGGGTCAGAAAATGTCATTCTCTGCTGCAGAGAAATGCTTGACTCGAGTATAAGCCGAGGGGGACACTTTCAGCACAAAAAAATGTGCTGAAAAACTCGGCTTATATTCGAGTATATACGGTACCTAAAAATAAGTAAAATAAATAAATACAAAATACAAATGGATATTTCTTATCTTTTGAGTTGTTTCTTTGGAGCAAGTTTATACATAGTACTGCAAGCTTTTCTCAACAATTTCAGAGTTCAATTAGAGAGACAATCGGAGGAAAAGTAAATCATCATATAATATAACACCCATACCTTGAGATCTTTAACCCTTTGTCAAGACCGACAGTATTCAAATCTATTTTACAACTGATAATGACATCTGCCAACATGGTACATGCAGGGAAAATTATGCTAAACATTATTTCACAGCTCCTTATCATTAAATAGAAGTCGAATGCTAGGTATGATTTGTAAACTCACATGGTTGATAATTAAAAGAGGCACATCTAAGTATGCAGCCATCCGGGGTAAAGCTGTCCACACAGACCGTCCTCCACACCATCATCAATGTCATCCCTTCACCGCTGCGCTCAATGAGCGGTTCAAGCCTCATTTTCAGATCGCTCTACTGCAGGGTAGTCTTCCCGGTCACAATTGAAGACTGACAGCGGTGAGAGCCGGCGGTGTGGAGGACGGTCTATGTGGACAGCATTACCCCGGATGTCTGCATACTTAGATGTGCCAGTTTTAATCATCAACCATGTGAGTTGCTAAATGTTGTACCTTCATTAAATGTAACCATGTTGCTACACTTAGAGGTGCCTCTCTTCTTTTTTTATACTATGTAGTTCATGCTGGATTTTGCTTCTAATCCCCTTGTGGAGGCTTCCATTTGTGGATTGACATTTTATGGTTACACAATCTATCACATTTCTGTAATCTTTTTATGTAGACTTTAATGAAGGACTTATGAATAAATGGTTGTGAAATTAATCATCTGAGATTCCATTATTTCTTATGGGGAAATTTGCTTTGACATAAGAGTGCTTTGGGTTGCAAGCATATTTTCAGGAACAAATTATGCTCATAATCCAATATTTTACTGTAATTAAATATGTGAATGAGAACATGTAACAAATATAAATCAGGTGTTTTTCGGAAAGCATCATCGGTCAGCCACAGCAGCAGAGAACTTGGACAGTAGCCTCGGCAGCCAACATGGCATTGCAGGGAACATTTCCTGGGTGCCGCTAATAGCAATGGCCATGGTGCCAGGGTTACATATAAACTAACATTATTGTAGACAGATATTAACCATTAAATTCAAAAACAGTTTGCGCTATAAATGTAACCAAATAGTGATCAGTGAAACATGTGATAAAGAAAATTAAATTAATCTCATCTATTAAATAAACCAATCAAATGTCCTGTGATTAGACAGGTGCCTGTAAAAAGAAGAAAAAAAAAAGTAATAATCCTGTGAAAAGAAACCAAAATAATGTTCCTTTGATATAAAAATCAGTGATTCTGAAGCCAATATACTCCCTATAGTAGAGCATGTTAAGAGAAAACTGGAAATATGGATAAAGCTACCAATATCAATGGCAGGTAGAATTCAGCTGATAAAATCTACAGTATTATACTCAGAGCCGATCGGCCCTATAGGCACACTATGCAAGCTGCTTAGGGCCCCATCGCTGTGGGGGGCCCCCAAGGCCCAGCATCCCCCCTGCACCTCTGGCTGGCCGTTTAGAGTGCAATGAGGAGAGATGGGAGGAGGTGGAAGGCGGCGATCGGCTTCTCTATGGTGCCTGAGTGGGCGGCGGGATCACCCTGGGGTTTGTAGTACTCTCGGTGTATACAGTGGAAAGGAGAAGGGAGGGGCCTCTGACCCAGGCAGTATCAGTTTCACTTTCACTCTGGTTGAACACTGTTGCTGATGCCCGGGTCAGAGGTCCCTCCCCTCTCCGCTGTATACATTCGGAGATATAACTACTAGCCCCAGGGAGATCCCCCTACCTGTGGACACCATAGAGCTGCCGATCGCCGCCTCCCACCTCCACCAGCCAGGTACAAAGGAACCTCTGCAAGGGGGGGAGTCAGCTGTTTGGGGGCCCAAATGTAAGAGGGGGGGCTTTCTGGGGACACTAATGTAAGGACGGGGGCCCTCTGGGAACACTGATGTAAGGACGGGGGCCCTCTGGGAACACTGATGTAAGGACGGGGCCCTCTGGGAACACTGATGTAAGGACGGGGGCCCTCTGGGGACACTGATGTAAGGACGGGGCCCTCTGGGGACACTGATGTAAGAGGGGGCCCCCTGGGGACACTAATGTCAGAGGGGGGGCTCTCTGGGGACCCTGTGTAAGGAGGGGCTCTCTGGGGACCCTGTGTAAGGAGGGGCTCTCTGGGGACCCTGTGTAAGGAGGGGCTCTCTGGGGATACTAATTTAAGAGGGAAGGCTCTCTTGGGACCCTGGTGTAAGGGGGGCTCTCTTGGGACCCTGGTGTAAGGGGGGCTCTCTGGGGACCCTGGTGTAAGGGGGGGGGGGCTCTCTGGGGACCCTGGTGTAAGGGGGGGGGCTCTCTGGGGACCCTGATGTAAGAAGGGGCTCTCTGAGGACCCTGATGTAAGGAGGGGCTCTCTGAGGAGCCTGGTGTAAGGGGAGGCTCTCTGGGGACCCTGGTGTAAGTGGAGGCTCACTGGGGACCCTGATGTAAGGAGGGGCTCTCTGAGGACACTGATGTAAGGGGGGCTCTCTGGGGACACTGATGTAAGGGGGGCTCTCTGGGGACTCTGATGTAAGGGGAGGCTCTCTGGGAAACCTAATGTAGGGGGAGGCTCTCTGGGAAACCTAATGTAGGGGGAGGCTCTCTGGGAAACCTAATGTAAGGGGGGGCTCTCTAGGGACCCTGATGTAAGGGGGGGCTCTCTGGGGACCCTGATAAGGGGGGGCTCTCTGGGGACCTCTGGGGGCTCTCTGGGGACCCTGATGTAAGGGGGGGCTCTCTGGGGACCCTGATGTAAGGGGAGGCTCTCTGGGGACCCTGATGTAGGGGGAGGCTCTCTGGGGACCCTGATGTAGGGGGAGGCTCTCTGGGGACACTGATTTAAGGGGAGCTGTCTGGGGACCCTTGTGTAAGGGGGTCTCTCTGGGGACCTTGGTGTAAGGGGGGCTCTCTGAGGACCCTGATGTTAGGGGGGCTCTCTGAGGACCCTGATGTAAGGGGGGCTCTCTGGGGACCTCATTCTGTTCTATATTGTTGTACTTATTCTTTGGCTGTGTTGTTTAAAGGAGGGAGGATTGTTTTGGGAGCACTGAAGTGTCAGGTGTGACTGTGTGGCAATGGCAAATAGTTTACATAGCTCACGACATCACGGGTCAAGTAGAGGGCCCCTTAGCAGAATTTTGCTTAGGGCCCCAGGGAGGTCAGGATCGGCACTGATTATACTACCCAAGTGTCTATATGTATTTGCACACTCCCCGGTAAAACAAGATTTTGTAGTAAAGAGTGTTGAAAAAAAAATCAGTGATTCAAAGCATTGTCCAAGGCTGTAAATAGTTGAGTGACAGCTTGAAGTATTTGGCACAGTTGCAGTGACTTTACTGAATATATCCCACCACCGAGTGAAGTGAGCGCTTACCAGCTTGGAGTACTTTATCGCTTGTGGCTATTGCCCAGCCAGGGCCTTTTCCTCAGAAGATTTTACCAAACGATCTAGTTATCACCTCATTGGGATGGCCCCCCGGTCTGGATTGCATCAATACGTTCCTCCACTGGCAGCAAATGAAGTTGTAAACAGGGTTGATGGTACAAATTCACTCAAAAAGAAGAGAGATGGAACGACCATAGATAAAACCCGAAGGGTATTTATTGTATAAAACGCTGAAAAGTATACTGCTATACTAGATATTAACCATTAAATTGCACTAATAATATTAAAGTCTGTAGCAAGCTTACCACTGTATCGGGGCCTGCAGTGTGGTCCTTGCATATTCTTCCTATGAGTTGTGTTTTAGTAGATGTTCCATACTAGCTGCAAATATACTGTAGTTGATGTTCCATACAAACTGCAAATATACTGTATACAGAGGTAGCAAAAAGGTAGGTACAGAGGTAGCAAAAATTGTCAGGATTATGCAAGAAAGGAGATTCTCAAGTTGAAATTAGTCCTCCAACCTTATCTGCCTGGCAGGTGACTATATGGCAGGACGGGTTTTGTCCATTTACAAATTTACCTAATAATGTAAGAAGTGTTCTTAAAAATTTGTGCTACCTGAATTGATGCACAGGGAACCTTGATTTGACTACTGATATACTGAATCTTTGTTAGCTACAAATATCAGATTTATAATGCTTTCTCCTGCCTGAATTTTTGCATCAGGCCTTTCTAAAACACTTGTTGAGGCTTCATGAGCACCCTTCCCAATATATCTGTTTTGCTACTATCCCTCCTTGTCCTGTGTCTTATTTCTCCTTCCCCCTTCTCTCTTATAACCTCTTTGACTAGGCCTATACAGAGATGCACCCACTGGGAACCTAAAACCATAAATGCATTTCTAAATAGTTTATATATACAGTAGATGTGATGGTTACATAAATGAGGCTATGATCCTTGGCATTAATTGACATATGTCTGTGATCCTTATCTTTCAAAATTAGACTTATAGGCAGGTGCAGTCTGTTTTCTCCACTGCAGGTGGCGCTCGACCAGAGCAGTACCACAGCCTGGAGAGGAGGTCAGGAGAAACTTGGTTTCTCTTTGGTTTCCTGGTCCCTGGGGGAGCAGCGCTCTAACGGACATCTTGGGTTAGTAGTGCCCAGGCCATAGCACAGAAACGGCACTTCTGAAAATATGGGATGACGCCCTAGAAGCCGCGGATGATGGAGAACCGTGTCTTCTGGTACTGCTGGATCTTAGCGCAGCGTTCGACACAGTGGACCACAACATTCTTCTCAGCCACCTCAAGGAAGTGGCAGGAGTTACAGATGGAGATCTGCCATGGTTCGCTTCCTTCTTAGGAAACAGGTCGCAGACAGTGAAACTAGGAGCCTTCACTTCGGAAACCCGGGCAATTTCTTATGGAGTCCCTCAAGGATCACCATTGTCACCAGTACTCTTCAACATTTACATCCGGCCACTCTTCAAAATTATCAGCAAATCAGATCTATGTTTCCACTCATACGCGGACGACACTCAACTGTACTTCCGTATCACCGGACAAAAAGACCAATACCAGGAACTAGGAAAATGTCTCACATTGATAGATGACTGGATGACCACTAGCTCCCTCAAACTTAATGGATCGAAAACAGAACTACTGCTCCTCAACGCTAACCGAAGTAAAAAAAACGAGCCTCATGGATCCCACCAACCATCCTTGGACAGACAATCCTCCCAAGCACCAAAGCCAAAAGCCTCGGAGTCATCTTTGATTCAGAGATGACCATGGATGCACAAATAGGATCAGTAATCAGCGGATCCCATCATCTCCTCCGCATGCTTCGCAGACTTATCTCATTCATCCTGGAAAAGGAGAAAGCAGTAGTAGTAGGAACCATCATCAATTCGCGTCTCGACTACGCAAACTCCCTCTACATAGGATTACCGGATTACCAGATTGCATGCCTACAAGTCATCCAAAATGCAGCAGCAAGATTAGTCACCGGAAAGAAACCCTGGGAATCCATCTCCCCATCCCTAAGGTCCCCTCATTATTGGCTCACGGTAAAAGATAGGATCACATTCAAGACCCTCTGCCTCACCCACAAATGTACACAAATAAATGCTCCACAATACCTTTTTGAGAAAATAGAAAAATACATACCGAATCGCAGACTTTGATCGACAAACCAAAATCGCCTACTCACCCCCAAGGCCCGCTACAAATCGAAGAGAGAACGAAGATTCGCAGTACAGGGACCTCGGCTATGGAATGCTCTACCAAACAACATCCGCTTGGAAGAAAACCATCAGGCCTTCAGGAAAAAACTCAAGACCCACCTCTTCTAATACAGCAGGACAACAAGGGCAGACAAGCGCCTTGAGGCGATTCAGTTCGCATTTGCAGCGCTATACAAATCATTCATTCATTATAAAACCCTGCCTCCAGGTTTTGGCAGGCATTTTGTGAAGTGGCTAAAGTAGGGGAAGAGCAGCCATCTATCAGGGAAAGTGATCACGGCTGGGAAAGGTTCCAGATGAGTACGAACAAGCTAGGAACTTGCAATCCTGCACTGAAGCCTCTCCTTTGGGACTGGACCGTCCAGGCCAAATTCCGCCCTCTGAAGACAGATGCTGTGGGTGCATCTTTACCCTATGCTTCTATGCATTGAACTGAACTGTGAGTGTTACCTTAAGTAGCACTCTCCCATTGGGGTTATCCGTAGTCGGCATTTTCTGCAATACAAGTTCTGAAGTTACCTGCAACATGACTGTTTTTTAATGCCACCACACCATACTGCGCCTACTCACAGACTGGTTGAACAATGCAGTGTACCGGGAATTCTGTTGAACACACAAACTATATGGAGAATAGTTTAGGGGCCCCTGAACATCACATCTACTGTATATGAGCTTGTATGGCATCACATTCCAAAACCATGGCCTTACAATAGAGTTACCCTGGCCTTCTCCCTGCTTCTAAAGGAAGTTTGTCTACAAGCTTTTGGGGTGTGTCTGTGTGAATGTATGCCCTTTAATGCCCCGTACACACCGATCGGATTATGTTGTCAGAAAATCCGATCGTGTGTGGGCTCTATCGGACTTTTTCCGTTGGAATTTCCAACGGAAAAAGTTTGAGAGCTGGATCAAAAATTTTCCGACAACAAAATCTGATCTGACTTTTTCCGATCGTGTGTAGACAATTCCGACAGACAAAGGGCCACGCATGCTCAGAATAAATTACGTCATGAATGCTATTGGCTACTGGCCTATTTATAGACCCGTCGTACGTGTTTTACGTCACCGCTTTCTGAACGATCAGATTTTCCGACAACTTTGTGCGACCGTGTGTATGCAAGACAAGTTTGGGCCAAAATCCGTCAGAAAAAATCAGACGGATTTTGTCGTCAGAATGTCCGACCGTGTGTATGGGGCATTAGACTAAAGAGTATTGGTGAAGTCAAGTACTGTTTTGGGATGAGAAGACCTGGCTCGCAGTAAGTGTTAGAATTAATTTCAATGGTGTTCAACAGGGTTTACGTAAGGGCTTTGTGCAGGTTACATGAGTTCCTTCACAGCAAACTCAAACGTTATAGAGCTGGCTTTGTGCACAGGAGCACAATCATGTTGTAACAGAAAACAGCTGTCCCCAAACTATTCCCATTAGCAGGGCTGGACTGGGAATAAAAACCAGCCCTTGAAATTGTTTCATACCAGCCCCATAGAATTATTATACCAACCCAACAGCATAATGTCATTATTTTCTTGTTTTCTTGCATTTTAAAGCACATTTGAAGGGTGTATTATATATAGATAAGACAGATATTAAAGCACATAGGGCGTTTTATATATATATATATATATATATATATATATATATATATATATATATATATATATATATATATATATATATATATATATATATATATATATATATGAGCAAACTCCTCTCCAGACCTCCCCTCAGAGACTGCAGACTTGATAAAAGACAAGAGATCAGAGGTTGCGGACATGATACAAGAGATGGTCAGAGGTTGCGGACATGGTACAGGAGATGATCAGAGGCTGCAGACATGGTACAGGAGATGGTCAGAGGCTTCGGACATGGTACAGGAGATGGTCAGAGGCTGTGGACATTGTAAAGGAGATGGTCAGAGGCTGTGCACATGGTACAGGAGATGGTCAGAGGCTGCGGACATGGTACAGGAGGTGGTCATAGGCTGTGTGGACAGGGTACAGGAAGTGGTCCTAGGCTGTGCAGACATGGTACAGGAGGTGGTCATAGGCTGTGCGGACATGGTACAGGAGGTGGTCATAGGCTGTGCGGACATGGTATAGGAGGTGGTCAGAGGCTGTGTGGACATGGTACAGGAGATGTCAGAGGCTGTGCGGACATGGTTCAGGAGATGTCAAAGGCTGTGCGGACATGGTTCAGGTGATGTAATAGGCTGTGCGGACATGGTACAAGAGATGTCATAGGCTGTGCGGACATGGTACAGGAAATGTCAGAGGCTGTGCGGACATGATACAGGATGTGGTCATAGGCTGTGTAGACATGGTACAGGAGATGTCGGAGGCTGTGCGGACATGGTACAGAAGATGTCATAGAGTATGCGGACATGCTACAGGAGGTGGTCATAGGCTGTGAGGACATGGTACAGGAGGTGGTCATAGAGTATGCGGACATGCTACAGGAGGTGTCATAGGCTGTGTAGACATGGTATAGGAGGTGGTCATAGGCTGTGCTGACATGATACAGGAGTTGCCAGAGGCTGTGCGGACATAGTACAGGAGATATCAGAGGCTGTGGACATTGTAAAAGACAAGAGATCAGAGGTTGTGGACATGATACAACAGATTGTCAGAGATGGTCAGAGGTTGCGGACATGGTAGAGGAGATGGTTAGAGGCTGTGGGCACACTAAAAGATATTGTAAGAGGCTGCGGACATGGTACAGGATGTGGTCATAGGCTGTGCGTACATGGTATAGGAGGTGGTCAGAGGCTGTGTGGACATTGTACAGGAGATGTCAGAGGGTGTGGACATATTATAGGAGTTGGCCATAGGCTGTGCGGACATGGTACAGGAGATGTCAGAGACTGTGCAGACATGGTCCTCGAGATGTAATAGGCTGTTCGGACATGGTACAGGAGATGTCAGAGGCTGTGCGGAAATGGTACAGGAGGTGGTCATAGGCTGTGCGGACATGGTACAGGAGATGTCAGAGGCTGTGCGAACATGGTTCAGGAGATGTCAAAGGCTGTGCGGACATGGTTCAGGAGATGTAATAGGCTGTGCGGACATGGTACAAGAGATGTCATAGGCTGTGCGGACATGGTACAAGAGATGTCAGAGGCTGTGTGGACATGATACAGGAGGTGGTCATAGGCTGTGTAGACATGGTACAGGAGATGTCGGAGGCTGTGCGGACATGGTACAGGAGATGTCATAGAGTGTGCGGACATGCTACAGGAGGTGGTCATAGGCTGTGCGGACATGGTACAGGAGGTGGTCATAGGCTGTGCAGACATGGTACAGGAGGTGTCATAGGCTGTGTAAACATGGTATAGGAGGTGGTCATAGGCTGTGCAGACATGGTACAGGAGTTGCCAGAGGCTGTGCGGACATGGTACAGGAGATATCAGAGGCTGTGGACATTGTAAAAGACAAGAGATAGCCAGAGGTTGTGGACATGATACAACAGATGGTCAAAGATGGTCAGAGGTTGCGGACATGGTAGAGGAGATGGTTAGAGGCTGTGGGCACGCTAAAAGATATTGTCAGAGGCTGCGGACATGGTACAGGAGGTGGTCATAGGCTGTGGACATTGTAAAGGTGATGGTCAGAGGTTGCGGACATGGTACAGGAGATGTCAAAGGCTGCAGACATGGTACAGGAAGTGGTCATAGGCTGTGCAGACATGGTACAGGAGGTGATCATAGGCTGTGCGGATATGGTACAGGAGATGTCAGAGGCTGTACAGACATGGTACAGGAGGTGGTCATAGTCTGTGCGGATATGGTACAGGAGATGTCAGAGGCTGTAAAGACATGGTACAGGAGGTGGTCATAGGCTGTGCAGACATGGTACAGCAGGTGGTCATAGGCTGTGCGGACATGGTATAGGAACGGGCAGTTGGCCTACTGGGAAATCTCCCACTATTCCGGTAGGCCAGTTCGGTCCTGCCGATTAGGTTGGAAGTGCTAAAATGTCTTCTTATATTTTATGCAATAATAAAAAAAATAGCAAAAAAATAACAAATAGCAAAGCAAACATGTAAAAATTAGAAAAAAAAAACATTACAATTACTTTAAAACCTAAGCCTGGACACATTGAAAATATAAATTTCTTCTTCCACCACAACTAATAAAGAATGCATTGATCATTTTTGCAAGGGGATAAGCACACAGTAATCACATCCCATACTCCTGGTCCTGTACTACTTACAGGGCATGATAAGATCAGCTAGAGGGGCGGAAACAAGGCCAGTCAGAGACCAGGATGAAAATTGGCTTTGATGGAACAATATCCATAATCAAAGCTGGCTGGGAGGAAGATTGCAGGACCGTGGAGTAAAGTGAGCACTGTGTGCTAGTCCCCTTACAATAAGGAAAATAGATACTTTAGCAGCAGAAAGTAATGTAACAGAGTTAGAATTTCATGAGTAAACTGATTAAAGGGTAAAAATAAAGGTTAAATGTATTAAACCCAAAACCAAAAATATAATATATTGCAGTTTACCAATCATTGGATGCGGTGGCTGGATTTTTTTTTTTTCTGTGGCTTTTTTCCCTCTCTTCTCACCTGGTGATCTGCCCAGTAACACACCTCTTGTATTCATGAGACACAGGAGGCACAGCAGACAACAACATTGTCAGTTTGGGGGAGGGGAGTGTTAAATGTATTAGTAGATTTAGATACACTAACCAATTGAAGCCAGCTAACACTTTATAATCAATTACAGCATACCGTTTTTTCCCTTTCGGATAAAGGTTTTGCATGAATAAATAAATGGTTATTTTAATCACCCCTGCCAGTGTTAAGTGGTTTGTCTCATCCATGTAAACTGATACATTCTGCTGGAGAACTTGTCCTTATGAAAAACAATAGACTTGCTGGCTGGATCACCTGATGAAAACAAAAGAAAGAAAGCCTAAAAAAGGAAAACAAATGCAACCATCAAATCTGAGAATAGGTAAGCTGCAATATAATAAATGTTTGCTTTTGGGTTTTATATATGCGTTATTACTGCAATAATAACATAAAATATGTGCTCACTAAGAAGATGCTGTACTTTCCCTTTAATGCATTTAGAAAGCACATTTTGACCACTGGAAAAAGACAGATTTTTTTTAAAATTTATTTAAACTAAATGCTATGAGAAAATATAGTTCATGGATATTGAAACAACGCAAAACGATTTTTTATCCTCTACCACAGCTGTCAGTAAATATTCTTCCATATGTCACATTTCTCACCCTAATAAAATGACTTGCATTATATTTTTATAATGAATTGATGACTTTTGGATAACTTGCTCATGTCAAAAATATCTCTGGGTCACGCTATAATCCAGAACAGCCTTGGTGTGAACCTTACATTTTTTTTATAACTAAAAATATAATTAGCCATATTAATTAAAGGCAGGCTAAATAAAACCCACATTATACCGTATTTCAAAAGACTGAACCTGTTTATTATTAAAAGGTGAAAATAATTATTAAAGAAAAAATCCCAGAAAAGTGTGCTATTTTGGGTGTCAGGTGCATTTGTTGATAGCGATGAGTCTTTCCTCTCCCACTATGTTGAAGAAGGATTTACAGGCTGTAGAGCAGAAGTTGTGTGGAAGACAGCTGTGCACCCTTAGTAGGGAGAGGCATTCCTGTGTGCTATGATCCATCTGCTGAGAGCTTTCTTGGCTGGAAAACTATGCACAAGAAAGGTGAGGGAGAGGGAGGCTTAGAGAAAGCTGGGAACCCACATTGAGACTTCCCAGACCTCATATTACACGTATTAAAAATGTTTCCTCTTTGAAAACGTGCCATCTTCAACACATTTAAAAGGAATTACCATTCATCTTTGTAGCGCAAAAAATATTAATATTTTGTATTTTTTTTTTCATTGTTAGATAGTAGGGATGGTCCTGATGTTCGATTTCACAAACAAGCCGAACTTTCGTGGCAAATTGGAGCGCCCCATAATGCACTACGAGATCGCAGCGCATTGACGGCTGCTGACTGGCCAAATCATGCACCTGACCTGCATGATTTGGCCAATCACAGCACAATCTTCTGTGAGAACCATGGTTGGCCAAAGACAGGGCACCTTTGGCCAATCATGGTTTAGGGGACAAAGTCCACGGGAATCCCTCCCGCTGAGCTATTGTGTTCTCCCGGTAAGGGAGCAGGGCATCCCGTCCCCGCTGGGGGAAGACGGTGATTACTAAGTGGCTAGAACAGCTGCTTGCAATAATCGCATGTAAAATCCAGCAGGCTGGTTATACCCAAGTTAATCGATGGATCAACTTGGGTACATTCTGCCTGCCCATACACTGTTCTATGGTCTATGGCCGGCTTAAGTATAATCAGCAGCCCAGGCATGCAAACTGGTGGCAACCACTGGCAGCATGCAGGCTTGGTTTCCTTGCAAAACATCCCACCAAAATAGCATCCAGGGTGCTGTATTAGGATGAAAGCAACCAGATTACATATGGTCGGTGTCTAGTCCCCCCTCTTGCTTTCGTAGCTTACCTTTTGGCATGTGAGGATTAAAGTGGTTCTAAAGCCATAAGGTTTTTGTTAAGTTAATGTGTTATTTGCATTAAGGTAAAAAAAAAAGTCCAGGATACCCCCTTATACATATCTGAGCTTGTCCTTGATCCAGCCCTATGCCTGAGAGCAGTGGCTATCCATATCCAGGAAAGCAGATCTGCAGACAGGCGGGTGGGTGGATGGCATCTACAAGCGCTGGATCCCCAACACAAATTTTGAGAACGCTTCGAACTGGGCTGAACAGAGGCTCCCCTGCTCTCAGGATAAAGCCGCATTTGCAAGTAAAAAGGCTATTTAGAGTTGGCGTGCGGAGGTATTCCTGCCGGGGCGACACCTGGATGCATTAATTATACAGGCTCTAAAAATCTCGCCCTCTGGTAAGCGCAATATCTATGTGGTGGTGGATCACAAGTTGATGGTGTTTCCGTTTTGTCTTCAATCATTCACCTTTTCCATTTTTTTATTTATGTGGTTGGACTTCATTGGACTTCACATTATTTTCTTTGTTTATTCAATTGCAACACTCACGGACATTTGTTAGGTATTGTACCATCACGGTACACTCTGCTCTCTCCCTCTTCACAGGGTAGAATGATAGCAGCAGCAGCAGTTCCTGCTGCTGTCAATGAAAACCTATGATGAGGGAATGGGGGCGGGGACAAGACCTGCAGTCTTTGTCTATGGATGCAGGCAGCGTGGCTAGGGAGTAAGTCCCCATGAGTGCCCCTATAGAAATTGGCTTCCTATGAGGGCACTTGCCAAAGAGGAGGAGCCAGGGGTGCCGGCGGGGGGACCCCAGAAAAGGAAGATCAGGGCTGTACCAATCAAACGGGTATAACATTTTTTTTAATTTTAATTTTCAACTGTATATTAAACAAGCCAAAAGCATGCAAATAAAAGAGGTTCATTTTTAGGGTTTATATAACCTTTAAAAATCCAGAAATGTGCTGCAAAACTGTATTATTATCCAAATAAATCTTTAAGATTTAAATGATCTATTGTAGGATACAGCTATACAAATTATTATTATTATTAATATTATACAGGATTTATATAGCGCCAACAGTTTACGCAGCGCTATATAAATACAATATAAATTATGAATAAAACTGTGAGTGATTATACATGTTTAAACGGTTAGTAATAAAAAATAAATTAATTTGTTCAAAAAATAAATGTAGTTGTCCAAAACATTGACATCCCAAGTTGAGTGTCGCTTCCAATAATATTTCAACAGGCAGCCATAACTTATAAATGGATCGCTTTATGTCCCATGGTAATTCTGTGGCATTTTATTGAATTTCAGTGTAAATACATCCTATTTGGCAACATAGTTTGTGCATCTTTGATTTTCAACATGAGTGGGAATGTTCTGCCCCAGTGGATGTGAAATGATGCCTACAGAATTCTGCATGGTAATTCCAGGCACTTCAAATAGTTAGAGAGCAGTCCGGTCATTTACACAAGATGTACGGCTTTTCCAGTTCAGAATATTTAAAACAGTTTTTTTTAAAAGATTCTCTTGGCAGCTTTTCAGCTACCTGTACAGCAGATTGCATCTAAAATGTACAGTCAGGTCTTGTTATTATAGAACACAATATAGATTTGGTAAAATCTTAGATGAGATTAAATATAGATCCCACAGAAAGCATTTTAAGTGTAACAGCAATAATCCCTAAGAAGCTGCTGATGAAAAACACTAGATTCATATCACATTCTTTGCCTGTTTTGCAATGTACCACCATTACAAGAAGAAAAGAAAAATAGTTTTGGACACAGTGATAGAACGTCCCTGGGGTAGTTATTGTGTCTGTCGGTGGGATTAGCCATCACACCAATGAAGTCACAAACAGCAACACAAGATTAAGAAAGGTTCTAAGCATGCCTTAGTCGATGACATCACAAGGGGTGGGGAGTCACCCAGCGACACCATCGGGTGGCCCTGCCCCTTAGCTATTTAACAATTTTCAGACGGCGGGTGCAGACTTCTTTTTTTTTTTTTTTTATGTCTTCGGGTCATCTGCGGCATTCATCGTGATTGACACTGGATTTACTTCGGGGGGACATTGTTTTGTTTTTTTAATACAGGAATCGTGAAAAACTGTCTGTTTTTATTTTATTTTTAACACTTTCTTTGGTGAATGAGTGGGGGTACCCCCATACTTATTCACATGGGGGGGGCGGGATTAAAGGGGTCTTCCAGATTTCGATAAGCTCCTCGCCCACAGACCCCCACAACCACCAGCCAGTGTTGTGTGGAAGAGGCCCTTGTCCTCATCAACATTGGGGGGGGGGGGGGTAGGCTTATTGCTGACATACTCTTGTTTACATTCAGCTGTCATTGGTTGTTAAGGATGCAGCGTCCGTCTTCACGGCCTGCTCCTTAACCACTTCAGCCCCAGACCAATTGGCAGCCAAAGGACCAGGCCCCTTTTTGCGATTCGGCACTGCGTCGATTTAACTGACAATTGCGCGGTCATGCGACGTGGCTCCCAAACAAAATTGGCGTCCTTTTTTTCCCACAAATAGAGCTTTCTTTTGGCGGTATCTGATCGCCCCTGCGGTTTTTATTTTTTGCGCTATAAACAAAAATAGAGCGACAATTTTGAAAAAAATGCAACATTTTTTGCTTTTTGCTATAAGAAATATCCCCCAAAAATATATAAAAAAACATTTTTTTTTCTCAGTTCAGGCCGATACGTATTCTTCTACATATTTTTGGTAAAAAAAATCGCAATTAGCGATTATTGATTGGTTTGCGCAAAAGTTATAGCATTTAAAAAATAGGGGATAGTTTTATAGCATTTTTATTAATATTTTTTTTTTTTTACTAGTAATGGTGGCGATCAGCGGTTTTTATTGTGACTGCGACATTATGGCGGACACATCGGACATTTTTGACACATTTTTGGGACCATTGTCATTTATACAGAAATCAATGCTATTTAAATGCATTGATTCCTGTATAAATGACAGTTGTAGTGAAAGATTTAACCACTAGGGGGAGGGGAGGGGTTATGGGCTCTGACGTGTGTGTGTTTTTTAACATTAGGGGGCGGGGCTGACGTCTGACGTCATTGATCGGCTTTCCCGATGACCAGGAACAGCCAATCAATGACAGGCAGAGTAGGAAGCGCGGGGAGAGGTTTGTTTACACATACCTCTCCCAGTTCTTCAGCTCCGTGACCCGATCGCAGGACACCAGCGGCGATCGGGTCCGCTGGTCCCGCGGCCGGGGTCACAGAGCTCCCGACCGGGTCGCGATCGCGCCGCTGGCGGCGCGCACGCGACCCACGGGCAGGCAATTTAAAGGGGACGTACAGGTACGTGCTTTTGCCTGCCCGTGCCATTCTGCTGACGTATATATGCAGTGGGCGGTCGGGAAGCGGTTAAAGTGATTGTAAAGTCAATTTTTTTTCTTTAAAAATAACAAACATTTTATACTTACCTCCTCTGTGTAGTGGTTTTGCACAGAGTAGCCATGATCCTCCTCGTCTCGGGTCCCTTGCAGGCGCTCCTGTCCTCTCCCCCCTTGTCGAGTACCCCTACAGCAAGCAGCTTGCTATGGGGGCACCCGAGCCAAGCCGCAGCTCCATGTGTCCATTCAGGCACAGAGCCATGGTTTGGCCCCTCCCCCTCTCTCTCCTGATTGGCTAACTGGCTTCGATTTACAGAAGTGGGAGCCAATGGCATTGCTACTGTGTCTCAGCCAATCAGGAAGGAGAGTCCCGGACAGCCAAGGCACCCGTGCACATCACTGGATCGAGATGAGGCTCAGGTATGTATCAGGGGGCTGAGGGGGGCTGCTACACACAGAAGGTTTTTTATCTTAATGCAGAATGCATTAAGATAAAAAAAAACTTCTGAATTTACAACCACTTTAACCACATGCCGACCGCCCACCCGCCGGCCGGCAGAATGTCTCCCATGCACAAATGCCCAGCGGGCGCAATGTCTGCCGGGCACCCGCGATCGTTCGTGACAGAGCAGGAACGTGGATCTGTGTGTGTAAACACATGAATCTACATCCTGTTAGGGGAGAGGAGACAGATTGTGTGTTCCTAATATATAAGAACACTGATCAGTCTCCTCCCCCAGTCAGTCCCATCCGCCAGAGTTATAATACACAGTGAGAGAACACATTTAACACCTTGATCGCCCCCTAGTGTTAACCCCTTTCTTGCCAGTGACATTTATACAGTAATCAGTGGCTATTTATAGCACTGATCGCTGTATAAATATCAATGGTTTCAAAAGTGTCAAAAGTGTCCAATCTGTCCGCTGCAATGAGGCAGTTACTAGTAAAAAAAAAAATAATAAAAATGCCATAAATCTATCCCCTATTTTGTAGACGCTATAACTTTTGCGCAAACCAATCAATATACGCTTATTACGATTTTTTTTTTTTTTTTTTTTTTTTTTTTAACAAAAGTATGTAGAAGGATACATATCGGCTAAACTGAGAAAAAAAATTTAGTTTTTTTAAAAAAATTGGTATATTTATTATAGCAAAAAGTAAAAAAATATATTTTTTTTTCAAAATTGTCGCTCTTTTTTTGTTTATAGTGCAAAAAATAAAAACCGCAGAGGTGATCAAATACCACCAAAAGAAAGCTCTATTTGTGGGAATAAAAAGGACATAAATTTTGTTTGGGTACAGCATCGCACGACCGCGCAACTCTCAGTTAAAGCGACGCAGTGCTGTAAGTGGCGCAAAAAATGTCCCAGTCAGGGGCTAAAGTGGTTAACAATCAGCTATTCTTCACACAGAATTTAGATCGGTAAATAGATTTTCGACCACTTTGAAACGTTCTGAAAATTTGTATTTTGTTAGAAAACGAGAAATAAAATTGCCATTTGCAAATTTGGATACATCCGAATCTCCAAATAACCAAAAATTCACCCAAATTTAGATTTGAACCGAAACTAATTGCACATGTCTACGTGGGATGAAATTTCTTCCCACTGAACACTGATGCCAGAGCATTTTTTCCTCCCACTGACCACTAACATTGGACATTTTCCTCCTACTGACTAGTAATGTAAATAACACTATAGTGCATAATCCTAACCACTGTACTCTGTAAAAGCTGTAACATACATCAAAATAAAATAAAATATAACCCCACTCTATGCTCAAAAAACGAGAATTACTAACACATTCAAACTCAAAAAAAGGAAGCAGCCGTATATAAAAACTCTTCAATAATGATATGTACAGTGCCTTGCAAAAGTATTCACCCCCTTGGCATTTTTCATGTCTTGTTGCCTCACAACCTGGAATTAACATGGATTGTTTGAGGATTTGCATCATTTAATTTACAGAACATGCTCACAACTTTGAAGATGTTTTTTTTTTTTATTGTGAAGCAAGCAACAAATAGGAAAAAATAACAGAAAAAGTCAATGTGCATAACTATTCACCCCCCTAAAGTCAATACTTTGTAGAGCCACCTTTTGCAGCTATCACAGCTCCAAGTTGCTTTTGATAAGTCTCAATGAGCTTGCCACATCTTACCACTGGGATTTTTGCCCATTCCTCCTTGCAAAACTGCTCCAGCTCCTTCAAGTTGCATGGTTTGCGCTTGTGAACAGCAATCTTTAAGTCTGACCACAGATTTTCTATTGGATTAAGGTCTGGGCTTTGACTAGGCCATTCCAACACATTTACATGTTTTCCCTTAAACCACTCAAGTGTTGCTTTAGCAGTGTGTTTGGGGTCATTGTCCTTCTGGAAGGTGAACCTCCGTCCTAGCCTCAAATCACACAAACAGCGGTACACGTTTTGCTCAAGAATATCCCTGTATTTAGCACCATCCATCTTTCCCTCAACTCTGACCAGTTTCCCAGTCCCGACTGATGAAAAACATCCCACAGCATGATGCTGCCACCACCATGTTTCACTGTGGGGATGGTGTTCTTGGGGTGATGTGATGTGTTGGGTTTGCGCCAGACATAGTTGGCGAAAAAGTTCTAGCTTTAGTCTCATCAGACCAGAGCACCTTCCTCCATACATTTTGGGAGTCTCCCACATGCCTTTTCGCAAACTTAAAACGTGCCATTTTGTTTTTTGCTGAAAGTAATGGCTTTATTCTGGCCACTCTGCCATAAAGCCCAACTCTCTGGAGCGTATGGCTTATTGTCATCCTATACACAGATACTCCAGTCTCTGCTGTGGAACTCTGCAGCTCCTCCAGGGTTTCCTTAGGTCTCTGTGCTGCCTCTCTGATTAATGCCCTCCTTGCCCGGTCCGTGAGTTTTGGTGTGCGGCCGTCTCTTGGCAGGTTTGCTGTTGTGCCATGTTCTTTCCATTTAGTTATGATAGATTTGATGGTGCTCCTAGGGATCATCAAAGATTTGGATATTTTTTTATAACCTAACCCTGACTTGTACTTCTCAACAACATTGTCCCTTACTTGTTTGCAGAGTTCCTTGGTCTTCATGGCAGAGTTTGGTTAGTGGTGCCTCTTGCTTAGGTGTTGCAGCCTCTGGAGCCTTCAAAAAGGTGTTTATATGTGATGACAGATCATGTGACACTTAAGCCCCATACACACGGTCGGACAATCCGCGGACCAGGTCGGTCGGATCCTGTCCGTCATACTTTGTCTGATGTTGGTGTTGCGTACACACGGTCGGACAAAGTTGTCGGAAAATCCAATCATTCTGAACGTGGTGACGTTTGTTGCCTACGACGGGACTACGTAGAGGCTAGTAGCCAATAGCTTTGGTCTTGTAATGTGATCTGAGCATGCGTAGCACTTTGTCCGGTCGGACAACCGTACACACGATTGGATTTGGTGTGATCGGACCGGGTTGTCGGCAAATCTATCCAGCAGGAGATAAGACTTTGTCCGTCGGACAATCCGACGTACACTGTCCGATGGTGCATACACACGGTCTGATTTTTCAACAACATTGTCCGATCGGACAGAATCCATGAAAAAGTCCGACCGTGTGTATGGGGCTTTAGATTGCACACAGCTGGACATCAAGTCACTAATTATGTGACTTCTGAAGGTAATTGGTTGCACCAGAGCTTTTTATGGGCTTCATAACAAAGGTGGTAAATACATACGCACATGCCAATTATCAGTTTTTTATTTCTGAAAAATAGTTTTATGTATATATTTTTTCTAATTTTACTTCACCAACTTAGACTATTGTGTTCTGATCCATCACAGATAATTCCCATTAAAAAAAAACATTGAACTAAAGCCTGTAAGGTAACAAAATAGGTAAAAAGGGGTGAATACTTTTGCAAGGTACTGTACAAGGCTATCCCTTATTTTTTACAGCGGCCTATAATTACACATGTATGAAAATATATATCAAAATGTACTATATCCTTCAATATTTTATATATGTTCTGTACAAATATATCATATATTACTATTTTGTTTAGAGTATGTCAAGAATTTAGTATAGGCGTTTTATTAGATGGTGTGTTTACAAAAAAGTCTCAGAGTAATGTCTCCTGTGAAACTGCATGGACACTCATTCTTTGGGAACATGGACAAAAACGAATGTATTGGACAATTTTCTGTTTAGGTCGAATGTTAATTATTCATACAGAATAGAGTAAATCAGGAAAATAATATATTATGATCACTAGATGGAGCTGATGATTACAGTAAATAATTGTTTAATTACTAGGACTTTCAGCTCGATCTAGCGGCCATAATGCTGTATTTTCCTGATTCACTCTATTCTGTATGAATGACTAGCATTTAACCTGAAAGAAAGTAGCCCAATACATTTGTTTTTTTCCCCAATTCGCACAGAACCAATGCACATGCAGTTTAACTGGACGAATAGCTCTGAAAATGAGTTATATTCATCCCTAAGGAGTTGGGTTAAGGGGTTGTTTGTGCTAATGGTTAGAACTAGAGCCTAGGACCAGAGCTTAGGTTGCCCTTATTAAAGTGGTTCTAAAGGATGAAGGTTTTATTACATTCCATGCATGAAGGTAAAAAAAACCTTCAGTAAGCCATTTCCTTTGCAGCCCCCCTAATACTTACCCGAGCCCGATCGTGATCCAGCAATGTGCACGAGAGCAACATGTCTCTAGAAAAACAAAAGAAAGGCGCCTCTAAGTGTAGAAGTTAAAATGTTTAATTGCCCCAAAAGAGATTAAAAACACTTATAAGATATGTAGAATGACAAGGCATATCGTTTGTGTGGGTGATCCAGCATGGGTGAGGTCCAAGGCGTGTACAGGCTTCTGATGCTCTGTCTTTCCGATGGTGTGGGATCACGGAGGTGCCAGCAGGAGGAAACAGCAAGGGACTCACAGGGAGACTGCAAGCCGGTCTGCGGCCACAGTCAAAAACACAGGAAGCACAAAAACCGGAAATGACGTCAACAGCACGGGACGACAACCAGCATGGAATGCAAACAGGAAGCAGTCATCAAAAGGGGAACTGATTGGTTCCTTTATCAACCTTAATATAGACTTAATATAGACTTTTAGCTATGATGGAGATTTTCTCTGCTTGTTCTTGAAGCTCAGAGCGCCCTTGCATACACTATATCTCTCATGTCTCTGCCTCCTCATTGGCTGAGAGACAGCAGTGGGAGCCATTGACTCCTGCTTCTGTCAATCACAGCCAGTGAGGAAGGAGCGGGGGTGGGGCCAAGCTCTGATTTGTGTCTTATGGACACACAGAGTGGGGCTCAGGAGCATGCACGCAAGAATGCCCCCTATAGCAAACTCCTTCAATGGGGGCACCCAGAGAGGAGAAGGAGCACCACCTGGTGAGAAGAGTTTTTTTTTTTTAAATGTAATATTTGATATCACTTTAAGTCAGTATAGGGCTTTTGGCACTTCCTTGTGACTGCTCTAGAGCTCTTGTGACATAAATAATGCACCATCATTAAGATGGTATGACTGCACCACAATGTGCCACATTTTTCCATCAGGTGGCACTACAGTTGACCATTATAGATGCAACTTCCATTTCCAGTAAGTGACTGGCATCCTCAGTTCTAATTGATTATTGGAAGCTATTTTTTAATTGACATTTTCTTTGATAGGAATGATGATTCTTTTTGGCAGTGCCACACGACTAGAACAATAATTGTTACCTCTATATTAGCTACCAAAGACTCGTAAAGTGCAGATTTATTTGAAAGCTATTCTAATTTTGCTACATTACATTGTCATGCTCCTTGTAATTTTTTTATGTAAGTTATGGTTTTTGGAAAACTGTCAACTCTAATTTGAATTCACATAAAAGAAATAATTTACTTGCTCATGTCATCCATGCAATAAAATAAGTTGTTGGAAAAACATAACTATGGGGGCGATTTATTGCTTTTGACATTGAAGCAGGTTAGGGTTTAATAAAATATGAGGATGTGAAGTGCTCCAATTATTACGCACAATTAAATAGCAAACTGGCAGGTGATTTTCAGACTACGCTGGGAGAAATTAGCAAGTAATAAAAAGGCAAGATTGTAGAAAATATGAATTACTTATCGACCTTAAAGGAATAGTATAGTGCACTTTCAGTGAGGTGTTGGTACAGTGTTTACCTAAATGCTAAGGATACTAAAAACTACCTTGCGCAGTTGTTCATTACATTCGATTTTACATACTGTCAGGGCTGGGCTCAGCCCTTCCTTCTCTGAGCTGGCCGCTCAGCTGTCTTCTAATTGCCAGATCCTATCTCTCTCCACAGTTACTAAGCTGTTGATGATCCTGCTCGTCAGTCCTGCCTACTTAAGCCGTTCAGTCCAGAGGAGCTCTGCCTTCGCCTTGGTCACAGCACAAGTAACTATCGCCTGCGTTCCTGTTTAAAGACTGGCTTTGCTGACATTCCTTCTGGCTCCAGATCCTGCTTGCTGTTCCACTGCTTTGATCCCTGACTTCTGGCTTGGCTGACTATCCGTTCCGGTTACTGACCTTTGGCTATGTTTTGACGACATTTGTTCTTTTTACTTTTATTATTAAACAAGTGTGATTTAACTGTACTTCTGTCTCGGTCTGATTACATGGTTTCTGATACATACACCTAGCATGAGTACCCAAATCTGCCTTGACATCAGCTTCTGTCATCAGCACTTAGCAGCACTCAACTTGGGAGTGAGAGGGGACACACGAGGAGCCAATCAAGCTCTGCTGCATGCACATGTGTTGATATAGAAGTGTTAGCATGCTGTTTATACAGTCATAATTACAACAACCTTTCTCATATATTATAATGAGATTACTAATTTTGCCACTAGGTGGAACTGTTATGTAAGTTCAATGCTCTTTCTAATGGAACTACAAAGTTATGATGTCATTTCCTGTCTTTGTGTCCCTGTTGTTTTTTTAAACAAGAAGGGCTCTCTGCATGTCCAGAACCAATGTAACTGTAACTGGTAAGAGTCATACCTGCAACAGCTTTCCTACAAGAACATGCTAATTAGACTTAATAATGCATAAAGTGATATCTGCTCTGTGAACACACCATTTCCGGGACCACGACAAAATGGCGGCCCGCTATTTCCAGCAGGGCCGCCTATAGGAAATTCAGGGACTCCATTAAGATGGGCGTTAGATTACATTTGGCGACAGGGATGCTTGGCTAATTACACATGGCTGTAAAAGATATATATATATATTAGTTGTTACAAGTTTTTAACATTAAATAATCCACTATTGGATTCTTTCACTGGTTCATGGTGAGCTTTATTCATTCATAGTTGGAGGCTTTCCAGAGGAGAAGTCTCCATACTGCAGTGTTTGATCATCATGCTGTTTTGGGCATTTTTGCTGTTGTGATGGCAGTTACTCGCTTTGGTGAGTTTGTAATTCCCTTGTTGGTGGAGGGAGATCACTGAAGCACTCCTAAGAACAATTGCCTTATCGACACTGGTGTCATTACTTTGCACTTTGTCACTTTATTGGACACTACATTGGGATTTCAATTTTATATACATTTTTTTCAGTCTATATATATTATTTTTTTCTATTTTTTTTATTTTTTTGAGGCGCTAAACCCGCTTATTGCACATGCTAATTAGACTTCAGACAGGGCTGATGCAAGGATTTTTGACACCCTAGGCGAAACCTAATTTTGCCGCCCCCTTGGCTCCACCCCTGACTCCACCCCATTTGCCCTGCCCATGTATACCCCACCTTTTTAAGTGCCCATCAAATGCAGCCCACCAGCGCCCATCAATGTAGCCTCACCAGAGCCCATCAAATGCAGCCTCACCAGGGCCCATCAATGCAGCCTACCAGCACCCATCAATGAATGTTTGCTTGCTTCCATTCATTCAGGATTCGGGACACACACACAGTCCTCTGCCGCCGCTGTGCCTCTGACACTATGTGCGAACGGAGCAGCGGCTGCCTGCTGATGCTGAGACTTAGTTGCTTGCTGCATAGAGAAGAGAGTAGGAACACCAGTGGCCGGGCGCCCTAGGCAGTAGTGCGCTCTAGGCGGCTGCCTAGTTTGCCTAGTGGTAACACCGGCCCTGACTACAGAGAAAAGCAAGATGAGTTAAGTACGTATCCGGTCAGGTGTTATTTTACTGTCTGGCAGCATGTTGGTGGCCCATTAGGAATTCATGGAAGCACCCGAAAATCATATGCAGCCAGTGGCGGAACTACCGCCATAGCGACACACGCGTTCGCTATGGGGCCCGCAGCCTAGTAGGGCCCGCAGCCAGGTGCGGTCCTGTCCTAGTTGCCATGAAAATTTCTCGTTTTCGCTGACCAGAGTTAAGACACTAGAGGGGAGCCTGCCGAGTGGCTACAATAGAGCTGTGGCTCCGCCCACACCCCGCCCCGGTCTGTCTGTCCTCTGTAACCTGCTGTGGAAAGGGGTGGGGGGTGGGCGGTGCTGCAGCTAAAATTCTATTGTAG
Organism: Lithobates sylvaticus; assembly: GCA_028564925.1. Classification (NCBI taxonomy): domain Eukaryota; kingdom Metazoa; phylum Chordata; class Amphibia; order Anura; family Ranidae; genus Lithobates; species Lithobates sylvaticus. The sequence goes on from CM053030.1 coordinate 67,010,898, forward strand.
CTGGCCGGCTCCGCCTCTGTTTTGTTCCCCCCTTGGCCTTCAGTAATGGCAGCAGAGACACTGCTGTTATATATATATATATATATATATATATATATATATATATATATATATATATAGGAGGGCTCCAATTGGAAGGGGGGGGGGGACCTGAGATGTAAGGAGGCACTCCACTGGCTGGGGACAGTGACACCTGAGAAGTAAGGAGGCACTCCACTGGCTGGGGACAGTGACACCTGAGAAGTAAGGAAGCACTCCGCTGGCTGGGGACAGTGACACCTGAGAAGTAAGGAAGCACTCCGCTGGCTGGGGACAGTGACACCTGAGATGTAAGGAGGCACTCCGCTGGCCGGGGACAGTGACACCTGAGAAGTAAGGAGGCACTCCGCTGGCTGGGGACAGTGACACCTGAGAAGTAAGGAGGCACTCCGCTGGCTGGGGACAGTGACACCTGAGAAGTAAGGAAGCACTCCGCTGGCTGGGAAGGTGAGACCTGAGAAGAAAGGAAGCACTCCGCTGGCTAGGGACAGTGACACCTGAGAAGTAAGGAAGCACTCCGCTGGCTGGGGACAGTGACACCTGAGAAGTAAGGAAGCACTCCGCTGGCTGGGGACAGTGACACCTGAGAAGTAAGGAAGCACTCCGCTGGCTGGGGACAGTGACACCTGAGAAGTAAGGAAGCACTCCGCTGGCTGGGGACAGTGACACCTGAGAAGTAAGGAAGCACTCCGCTGGCTGGGGACAGTGACACCTGACAAGTAAGGAAGCACTCCGCTGGCTGGGAACAGTGACACCTGACAAGTAAGGAAGCACTCTGCTGGCTGGGGACAGTGACACCTGAGAAGTAAGGAGGCACTCCGCTGGCTGGGGACAGTGACACCTGAGAAGTAAGGAAGCACTCCACTGGCTGGGGACAGTGACACCTGACAAGTAAGGAAGCACTCCGCTGGCTGGGGACAGTGACACCTGAGAAGTAAGGAAGCACTCCGCTGGCTGGGGACAGTGACACCTGAGAAGTAAGGAGGCACTCCGCTGGCTGGGGACAGTGACACCTGACAAGTAAGGAAGCACTCCGCTGGCTGGGGACAGTGACACCTGACAAGTAAGGAAGCACTCCGCTGGCTGGGGACAGTGACACCTGACAAGTAAGGAAGCACTCCGCTGGCTGGGGACAGTGACACCTGAGATGTAAGGAAGCACTCCGCTGGCTGGGGAAGTGACACCTGACAAGTAAGGAAGCACTCCGCTGGCTGGGAACAGTGACACCTGAGATGTAAGGAAGCACTCTGCTGGCTGGGGACAGTGACACCTGAGAAGTAAGGAAGCACTCCGCTGGCTGGGGACAGTGACACCTGAGAAGTAAGGAAGCACTCCACTGGCTGGGGACAGTGACACCTGACAAGTAAGGAAGCACTCCGCTGGCTGGGGACAGTGACACCTGACAAGTAAGGAAGCACTCCGCTGGCTGGGGACAGTGACACCTGACAAGTAAGGAAGCACTCCGCTGGCTGGGGACAGTGACACCTGACAAGTAAGGAAGCACTCCGCTGGCTGGGGACAGTGACACCTGAGATGTAAGGAAGCACTCCGCTGGCTGGGGAAGTGACACCTGACGAGTAAGGAAGCACTCCGCTGGCTGGGGACAGTGACACCTGAGATGTAAGGAGGCACTCCGCTGGCTGGGGACAGTGACACCTGACAAGTAAGGAAGCACTCCGCTGGCTGGGGACAGTGACACCTGAGATGTAAGGAAGCACTCCGCTGGCTGGGGAAGTGACACCTGAGAAGTAAGGAAGCACTCCACTGGCTGGGGAAGTGACACCTGAGAAGTAAGGAAGCACTCCGCTGGCTGGGGACAGTGACACCTGAGATGTAAGGAAGCACTCCGCTGGGGACACCTGAGATGTAAGGAAGCACTCCGCTGGGGACACCTGAGATGTAAGGAAGCACTCCGCTGGGGACACCTGAGATGTAAGGAAGCACTCCGCTGGGGACACCTGATGGCATCTGATGGCAGGCGACGTGGCAAGTGACACACTCAGGGCTCCCACTGATTCTGATTCTGCATTATGGTGAGTTGAAGTATTTCATTTTATATTACAATGTAATAATAGAAATAATGCGCTTCAATCACCCTGACACCATAACAACCATGGTGCCGGGATGATTGAAGTGCCAACACCAGGTGTTTGGAGTATCTTTATCTGCTGATTGCTAAACTTTCTGGAATACACATATTTCTATTGTGGTGTAGGATCTGGGCCTGCTGTCCCTTCATTCCTCTTTTTTCCTTCCTCTCTCTTTCTTTGCTTCTCCCTCCATCCCTCGTTCATCTCAGACTCTAACCACACCCCTTTGAGTCACGCCCCTTTAAGCCACACCCAATAGTACGATTAAACCAACCCCATACCTTGCCGTGGCCCACTTTGCGCGCCGCATTTTTCTGACCCCACTAGGCCACACCTACAAACAAATGTCCACCCCCTAATTTTGATAAGACTCCGCCCACCGACAAAAAAATTGTCCAGGTGAGGATGAGGAATGTAAGTTTACTGTTAAGCCTCCCGGGCCCCTCGAGTCCGGCCGTGTCCCGACACACGCAGCTGCATACAGCAGGATGCAGGAGCACAGAGCAGAGTGGGCGGGGCAGAACGCTCGAGCGCGCCTGTGAAGGGACATTGTTTTGGGCACATGAGGAGGCTCTGAAGTCTAGACAAGAGGTAGGAAGGGAGTGGGAGACAGACTGTCATCTGTTTTGCACAGTTCATGTTCATTTTTTTTTTGTGGGGGGGGACTGTTTACAGGGGGGGGCCCATACAACATTTTGCTATGGGGCCCTGTGATTTCTAGTTACGCCCCTGTATGCAGCACACTTAAGTCAAAAGCATGTCAACATGTATTACATTGCCCATGCATTGGTGTGATGCTGGCCTTAATAAGAGCCCAATAATGATAATTCTCTGGTATTAGGTATTAGGTAAGGTGAATGTTGCATGTTTTCTTCAATACTAGAAATGTGTATGAGGGAAAAAATTGTTTTGTTTTGGATTCATTCATTAAGTAAATCATTTAATTTTGTCTTATTCGTTATGTTAGAATGATTCATTTTCGGAATTCGTATATATTCAGTTTGATTTCGTATATGCGTTGTTCCGAATCCATTTGTTATTTTTCGGAAGATTGGTTGTATATGTTTTAACATGTTAATTCGTTATTTTAGGAGATTATTTATGCACTCTAAGTCATCCCTGCTAGTCCAAACCACAAAGTGAAATGGAATGAGCTGATTGGACGATATTGAATGGAGGTGCATGCATCCAAAAGTAACAAATGAAATTTATTTCGTATTCAATAAATATCAAAAAAATAAAACAAAAGGGTATGAAGCAATAGGGGTCATTCGATATGTTGTTATTTTGGGTGCTTCAAACATGAACAAAAGGGCAAAACTATCTCATCCTGTCATCTGAATGATAAGAAATAAATTTGTTTTCTTTATAATTTAGTTTGTATTCATTGAAATTCGTTACTATTGTGATTCGGAGAGTCGAATACATCTGAATCTCCAAATAGTTGAGCACAGGTATACTGTATATTGTGTCTGTTGCAATGCAGGTCAGTGACCAGACCTGAACCTAGTAGCTCTCCCCCACCTTGGGTCTTTATGCCCTATGTTGGCATGGTGTCCACCTTAGCATTTGCAGTGGCAGCGCAGTGTAGGACTGCCCATAAGGGGAATTACTTTGACACAGTTGGTCAGCTTAACCACTTCAGCCCTGGAAGATTTGGCTGCTGAATGACCAGGCCATTTTTTGCGATTCGGCACTGTGTTGCTTTAACTGACAATTGTGCGGTCGTGCGATGTGGCTCCCAAACAAAATTGACGTCCTTTTTTTCCCACAAATAGAGATTTCTTTTGGTGGCATTTGATCGCCTCTGCGGTTTTTATTTTTTGCCCTATAAACAAAAAAAGAGCGACAATTTTGAAAAAAAAAACACACAATATTTTGTACTTTTTGCTATAATAAATATCCCCATTTTTTTTTTAAAAAGCTAATTTTTTCTCTGTTTAGGCCGATATCTATTCTTCTACATATTTTTTGTAAAAAACTAAAATCGCAATAAGCGTATATTGATTGGTTTGCACACAAGTTATAGCGTCTACAAAATAGGGGATAGATTTATAGCAATGTTATTATTATTATTTTTTTTTACTAGTAATGGCGGCGATCTGCGATTTTTATCGTGACTGCGACATTATGGCGGACACATCGGACACTTTTGACACATCTTTGGGGCCATTGGCATTTATACAGTGCTATAAAACTATTACTGTAAAAATGTCACTGGGAGGGAAGGGGTTAACCACTAGGGGGCCATCAAGGGGTTTAATTGTGTTCCCTGTGTGTGTTTCTAACTGTAGGGGGAGGGGACTGACTAGAGGAAGTGACAGATCGTGGTTCCTAGCTATTAGGAACTCACGATCTGTCTCTCCTCACAGAACAGAACACGGATTTGTGTGTTTACACACACTCGTCCCTGTTCTGCCTCTCGTGCCCACGATCGCTCGTGACCGCCGGCCACAAGCATCAGCACCCCTGCAATCCCGATCCCATGAGCCGACGAATAGCTATTACGGTTCACGGGATTGTGCCGACCTGCCACCGTATAATAACGGCGGCTGCTCGGCAATCGGTTAAACATGTATTGCAATATATGTGAACTTAAAAATCCCTGTTTTTTCATTGCAAAGTTTGCTGGAAAGTGTGTATAGCAGTGTGCAGAGGGTTTAATCAGAATTTGTAAGATTAGGGAATGTGCCCAAAACTCTGCATGACCTGCATTCATATTTGGTCATAATGGCAGTGCAGAACATGGCTTACTATACAAGGATGACAATTGCATTCGCAGATTTCAAGCAGAAGCTATTAGATTGCTGGTTGTCACATTTGGAAGATCACTGTGCTATGTTACAGACTGTTTTTATAGCTTAATAAAGTTTTAATTGATTGAGGCTCCGCTGTCAGTGCTGTCAGGACCGCATGCTGTATGTCACAGGACACTTGTTAGATAGAATTGCCAATGAGCACTTTATGTACGGTCACAAGAACTATATCTGTTGCCAATGTGTCAAAGTTATTTTCAGATCCAGAGTGAGCTATATCTGAATATGATAACAGGGAAATCAGGACCACTGATACACTGCACCTGCATGCAGAACAGTGTAGGGCACTTGTATGGCAGATATCAGCCACACATGCTGAGGCTGTGTATTCCTGAGAAAGGGGGATCTCCTGCATTACAACTGTCATGGGTAGGGATGAGCCGAACACCCCCGGGTTCGGTTCGCACCAGAACCTGCGAACGGACCGAAGGTTTGCACGAACGTTAGAACCCTATTAGTTACAATGGACGCGAACATTCGAAATCTAAAGTGCTAATTATAATGGCCAATATGCATGTTATTGTCATAAAAAAAGTTTGGGGACCCGGGTCCTGCCCCAGGGGACATGTATCAATGCAAAAAGAAGTTTTAAAAACGGACGTTTTTTCTGGAGCAGTCATTTTAATGATGCATAAAGTGAAAAAAAAAAAAGTTAAATATTCCTTTAAATATGGTACCTGGGGGGGGGGTGTCTAAAGTATGCCTGTGAAGTGGCATGTGTTTCCCGTGTTTAGAGCTGTCCCTGCACAAAATGACATTTGTAAAGGAAAAAAAGAAGCCATTTAAAACTGCTTGCGGCTTTAATGTCATGTCGCAGATGGCTGGATTAGATGACAACAGGGCAGAAGGGCAGATACAGGTGCAGGTTGTATACTGTGCTGTGCTAGACTCACACAGCATACACACTAACTCCTGCAGATGGCTGGATTGGTAGAGAACAGCACTTTTCCCACACGCAAATGCCTGAGAAGAACACACTATCCCTGCCTATTTTTCCTCTATCCCTACAATTTCCCCACACGCAAAGGCTGAGAAGAATACACTATCCCTGCCTATTTTTCCTCTATTCCTACACTTTTCCCACACAGAAATGATTCACATATAGTTTACAGTACACTGTCCCTGCCTAGCAATACTCTTTCCCTCAACGCCGAAATACACTACACGAGGCCGCCGGCGCGGCGGCCTTATATAGTGTGGGGCGTCTGGCGCAGTGCATTGTGGACCGTTCGCATCACACGAATTTGATGCGAACAAGCCTCAGAGTCCCTGCCTAGCAATACTCTTTCCCTCAACGCCGAAATACACTACACGAGGCCGCCGGCGCGGCGGCCTTATATAGTGTGGGGCGACTGGCGCAGTGCATTGTGGACCGTTCGCATCACACGAATTTGATGCGAACAAGCCTCAGAGTTCTGAACAAGCCTCAGAGTTCTGAACTCGACGAGCGGACGAACAGCCGATGTTCGATTCGAACATGGGTTTGAATCGAACACCGGGCCCATCCCTAGTCATTGGCTTCATTGTCATAGTGAGGTCTAGCACACATTTAGATCTCATGCACACTGGGTGTTTAGCCCTGGAGAATTAGATCCTGGCATATAAGTGTGATTGGGAGGCACAGGTACAGTCCAGCCCCACTGCTGGCAGAGCATCGGCTGTCTGGATTCTTCCTCCTGATTGGCTAAGCCACAGCAGCGGGTGCCATTGGCTCCCGCTGCTGTCAATTAAAGTCAGTGAGCCAATGAGGAGAAAGAGAGGACAGGGAAGAGCCGCGGCTTCGCGTCTAAATGGATACACTGAGCAGCGGCTCGGCTTGTTTGCCCCCATAGCACGCTTCATGCTGTGGGGGCACTCGGCAGAAGGGAGGGACCAGGAGCGCCGGTGAGGGACCCGAGAAGAGTATACCATGTTTGTTATTTTTAAAGAAAAAAAACAAGACTTTAATATCACTTTAAAGATGCCAGCCCTGAAATACCTGCACTGCAGGACCATTATTATTATTGTAGCGCTGGCTCCTGACGAGCAGGCGCTATTGTTTTTGCAAGATTAAGTTGCCTGAAGCCACAGTTGGGCTTCAGGATAATTTCTCTAAATTTCTAGTTTCAGTACCAGTCCAGCTGGGTTGCACTGGGTTCTCCTTGACCGCAGGTGTCGATGTCACCGCCGGCAAGAGTAGAGACGTGGTCTAGCTGGATGCGTTGAATGCCACTTGCTCGGGGCCAGCCCAGTGGGAGTGTTTCTCCCGCTGTGCATCCTGGGGGGTGGTATTTAAGGTACCGACGCCATACTCAGGGGTCGTTTTGATTTTCTGTCTGTTTGGTTCTGGTGGTCCCCCTGACCCAGCCCCATGGCCCTCCTGGCCTGGGGTGTGGACCTATGCATCCTGTGTCTTGGGGCTGGCTGGCCCGAGGCGACGCAACTGAGATGATAGGCCCGAGCGAATTTCGGAGCCTACTGATCCAGGGATGGTCCGGTGCCATCTCATCTGGAGGGAGAGGTTTGTTAGTAAAAAAAAAAAAAAACCTTTTTAGCTGGCTCTTAGATTCAAAGCAAATTTGTCTCATCCAAAAAATTGTTATTTTGTGCCTCATAGCATCACCCTTAAAATGAGGAATAAACCCCTTATTTTTTAGGCCCCTTTCACACCTGTGGACCGTTTGGTCGTTTTTCATCCATTCGCTGACTGATGAAAAACGGACATCAATGTATCTCTATAAAAAAACGAATGTAAATTAGTTAATAATACAGACTAATGTACACTAATGCCCCGTACACACGGTCGGAAATTCCGACCACAAAATCCGTCTGATTTTTTTCAGACGGATTTTGTCCGACACTGGTGTTGCATACACGCGGTCGGACAAAGTTGTCGGAAAATCTGATCATTCTGAACGTGGTGACGTTCACTGCGTACGTTGGAACTACGTAGAGGCTAGTAGCCAATAGCTTTGGTCTTGTAATTTGATCTGAGCATGCGTGGCACTTTGTCCGTCGGAATTCGCTACACGCGATCGGAAAAAGTCCGATCGGACTTTGTTGTCGGAAAATTTGAGAGCAGGATCTCAATTTTTTTCCGTCGAAAATTCCGACGGAAAAAGTCTGATGGAGCCCACACACGGTTGGATTTTCCGACAACATGGTCCAATAGGACATTTTCCGTCGGAAATTCCGACCGTGTGTACGGGGCATTAAAAGAAATCCTGTAGTGCAACAAATATATATATATACATCCAATGACAAATTAAAATCAATATAGTGAATAGCACATTCTATTAGTAAAGTGCTGACCTGCTAGTGATATAAATTATATTTTCTTAATCCTTTAAGCGTAGTAAACACAAATTTATCAGAAAAAGTCCTTATAAAATTTTCCATGTAGTTGAAACTTTGTGATCCTTACAAATAAGTTTTCTGTAGTGGAAACTTTGTGATGGTGCTCCAAACTTAATCCAAACGTGCCAGCAAACTCGTGCCCCCCTCTCCTTTGCGGTTCTAGTCACCTCAGGGCGTGTGACCGCACAATTAAGTTTGGTCTAACAACACAGTGGACCCCCTCTGGGTTCTATGATATATAGGCTCTGCAGGATCCTGGGCTATCCAGTGATGTGATCCTCGGTACATATATGAAAGATAAGGCTGGACAGTGCCATATCGTTTTAAACAAATTTATTAAAATCTAATCATTCAGGGTACTCACGCACTGTGGGTGCTTCAGCGCACCACTCAATATCCGACAGAGATACTAAGAATCCAATAAGGTCATACAGTTGTGTGAAAAAGTATCTGGAACTCAAGGAAATTTAGGGAGCAAAAGGCTTGGACACACAAGTGGTTAGGTAATGACAGTTATTACTGAATAAACAGGCGCTTGACAGAAATGCAAAAATTGCTCTGGTTCATAAGGGTGGACAGGGCTGAAGTGGTCGAAGTACTGCTATGCTTTTAAGTTTAAGCATCACAACCTGTCAGTTTATAAATTCTCATTATATAATATATAAAAGAATGTGAAATATTTTCTGTTCCTGGACGTAGAACTAGCTGGTGTTTCTGAGCTTATTGCAGAAGCCCTAATATGTGAGATGTTCTCCCTATACAATGAATATGTAACTGCCAGTGTTTCCTCTTGGAATACATAGCAGGGCAGGGAAAAGCTGAATCCTAGAAAACAGACTTACATTCACTATTCAATTATGTTTTTAATTTATATTTTATAGCTGCTACAACCCACCGGGCTTAGATTTCAATCGTAATATCTTTCCCATATGTGGGACATACACATTCTGACTATGAGATTTCAGCTCATTAAAGACATACATTTCCTTAACACTTGTTTTAATATCTTATTCTGCACTCATAGCATGCCAGCAGTGTTGCTAACTCTCCTATAAGTATCTCCAATTAAATAGGTTGCCTGGAATATACTTTTATTATATTGCTGATGTCATTGTAAATGCTGTAGCAGAATTGGGGTAAGTGAACCAATAAATAAAATGATATAAAAAATATTGGTATGCATTTAGTTCCAAATAATTCCTTCTGCTGTGCTGATTTGTAGACACCTTTTTCAGAACTCTGTTGTTTATTTAACTGTCTTCCTATAGAGTGATCACTGTGTGGCCTGCCCAGCGCTGAATACCTTGCTGACCTCTATACACTACCCTGCTGACCCCCTGTACATTGCACTGCTGATCTCTGTATACTGCACTACTGGCCCTTGTACCTTGCCCTTTTGGCCCTCTGAACACTGCCCTCCTGACTCCTATACTGTACCCTACAAACTGCTGGCTCTTGTGCACTGCCCTACAAATGGATAACCCCTGTACACTACCCTACTAACTACTGACCCCATATGCTGCTCTACAAACTACTAACCCCCTTGTAACTGCACTACATACTACTGACCCCATACACTGCCCTGTAAACTAATAACCCTTGTACACTTCCCTACAAACAACTAACCCCTATACACTTTCTTACATACTAATGACACTTGTATTCTGACCCCCGTACTATGCCCTACATACTACTGACCACAATACTATTGACCTCCATACACTGCCCTACATACTACCTACACTGGCCAACTCAACCCAGCTAGTCAAACCTAAACTCTAGACTAGACCGCTAGGCCAAAAGTGATGCCAGGCAAGCCTGAAACTAGTCCAGCAAGTCATCCTGCTGTACCAATTGTTCTGCCTTCAAGATGGTCTCCTGCATCAGACATGGAGTGACCAATTACTCTCGAGACAATATATTGTTTTAATGAAAGTGAATGCCAAGTTTCACTCTGAAGCAATTTATTCAGGTAGGCTACATACAGTAAATTTATATTTCAGAGTGACATTTGTTTTATTATAATTTTTATTATATGTAAGTTATTTTATGCTATCCCTTTTTTTTGTGGCTTTATTAATTCATAAAAAGTACCATACCTTTGTTCGGGTGAATCTCAACAACTCACAGGTTGCCTACCCCTGGCCTAGGCACTCATTTACCTACAGCCTCAGAGCTGTATATCTGCTGCTTCTGACTGATATAGTCTCATGGGATTAAAAGTAAGATTTGATAATGTCTATAGTTATTATTTTAGCTCTGTCTTTTTTTTAAATTTCACTATCGTGTTGCTTGCTGGAGAGAAATTTGTACTGCAAGGATCTCCCTGCTTCTGCTACATTCATTCTGTGGATCTTTGCTTCCTTCACCCCCCCTGCTGTTTCTTATACATTCATCAGATCACCAGTCATCAGGGAGTTAGCTCTCACTTGAGGAAGTAAAGCCCTTCTCATATACAGTGCACAGTGCAGAACCAGACATGGTAAGTCAGTAATGGTGAAAAGATTTGCTGCAGGGAGACCACAGGCAGTGTTGTTGACTGGTCCTTTACCCTCTAATTGAAAGCAATTAGAGTTCACTTGTAGTAAAGCTGTTGGTTATGGACCCTGCTCACCCATCCACCCACACACACACATAGTTCCCTACATCCCTGCTCCTTAAATATTCAGAGTGTGGCGCTGCCCAGCACTGCACAGCATTTTCATTTCATTCAACTGTTTTTGCAATGAAAAAAAAAATGTACAAGCCTGCCATGGTTCTTTGTGTATTCCTATAGATGGCTTTGTGAAACTACACAGTAAAGATCTCAGGAAAGGGGCAATGATTTTCCCATTTGGAATCCACTATGGGGTGGAGGGGAGTTCAGAAATGACAACTTTACTAAAAATTCATCTGATATCGTATAGTTGCTGCCTTGTTAACTGTCTGACCCAATCAATTTTCTTGTAGAAGCTCAAACATTAGGAGATGGTGTGAGGGATAAAAAAACAGGGCAGCAGAGGTCAGGCTTCAGTGGACCTCTAATCAGTGGCGGCCTGTCCATTAGGGGAGCCCGGGCGCAGCCCTCTATCTCCTCGCCACCCCCTATATGCAGTGGATAGATTCATGCATAGCATGAATCTATCCATGGCCGCCCCCTATTCATGTGTCTTGCCCCTTTCAGGACACCGGGCGCATAAATTACAGCGGCCATGTTTTTTTTTAAGCACCTGATTAGAGCCAGAGGCTCTAATAGGTTTCAAAATATGGTGAGCTCTGCGACCCGAGCCCACCCAGGTGTTCTGCAACAGCGAATGAATATTCACTGTTGCAACACTGATCCATCTCCCGGCCAATCGGGAAGCAGGTATGAAACACGTTTCCCGACCGGCCAAAACGTCAGGCTATCCTTTTGGACGCCAGCACTGGGAGGAGCAGAGAGGAGACGCACCAGAGAGGAGAGAGTAGGTCCACACTTAAGGACAGGGCTGGAAGATGGCTGCATCAGCTCCGGCTTCTGCTCTCACAGCCCGCATCCAGGGTAAGGACAGCGGGTGGTGGGTGGGTCTGCTGGGGGTGTTAGTGCCGTGCCGCGTGTGAGTGATTGTGCTAGTGCCGCCTCACCGGTGGCCCAGAGGGGGTTGTTTGCCGCCCCCCCCCAAAAAAAAACCCCACCAGCCGCCACTGCCTCTAATCCTGAGTCTCGCCCTGTCAGACTCAGACAAAGTAACTGGAGTTAAATAAGAGGCAAATATAAATGCTTCATGAGCCTGTACAATTACAATAACTTAATATTGAATATTACGATTACTACCTCCCTAGATATTTCTCTGAAGACACATAAAACACCCCCAAAAAAATCTAATTATTTAGAAAAAGAGAATCTCATCTTTGCACAATTCCCATTTCACTCAGAAACAGGATTTGTAAAACTAAAAGTGTTACTAAACCCTCAGTTTTTTTTTTTTTTACATTAAAACAACATGTTATACTTACCTGCTCTGTGCAGTAGTTTTACACAGAGCAGCCCCAATCCTCCTTTTCTCGGGTCCCACGCCAGCGCTCCTGGCCCCTCCCTCCAGCTGCTTGCTCTAGGTGCACTCAAGCCGGCGCGCTTATGAGCCGCAGCTCTGTGTGACCATTGACACTCGGAGCCATGACTTGGCCCCGCCTCCTCCGTCTCCTGTTTGGCTGTAAATGGGAGCTGCTGCCAAAAGCCATTTAGGAGTGTGAGTCCCCGGTGAGCCAAGGTTCTTGTGGACATTGGGGTGTTTGGGGTGGCTGGGGGGGGGGGGGGGGGGGGGGGCTGCTGCACACAGAAGGCATTGAATGCATGAAGGTAAAAAACCTGGTGCCTTTACAAACTCCAATAGATATAAATACACAAATTAATGCAGTTTATTTGCATGTTCATTACTATATCATGAAATGTATTTACAGCAGAGCTCAGACCGGAAGAAGCAGTTTCCTATTGGCTTGTGAACAAGGGACAAGCCAATAGTAAGAAATAACAGAGTGAGAACGAGATGTGTCTAAGCCCCCGTACACACGGTTGGAAATTCCGACCACAAAATCTGTCTGATTTTTTCCGACGGATTTTGTCTGACGGATTTTGTCCGACACTGGTGTTGCATACACACGGTTGGACAAAGTTGTTGGAAAATGCGATCATTCTGAACGTGGTGATGTTCGTTGCGTACGACGGAACTACGTAGAGGCTAGTAGCCAATAGCTTGGGTCTCTTAATTTGATCTGAGCATGCGTGGCACTTTGTCCGTCGGAATTCTCTACACACGATCGGAAAAAGTATTTTTTTGTCGGAAAATTTGAGAGCAGGATCTCAATTTTTTTCCGTCGAAAATTCCGATGGAAAAAATCCGATGGAGCCCACACACGGGCGGATTTTTCGACAACATGGTCCGATCGGACATTTTCCGTCTGAATTTCCGACCGTGTGTACGGGGGCTTACAGTCTGCTGCTCTTCCTTTTACTGACCAATCATAGGTTGGTGGAGGGACAAGACTTGTAAGTGTTACTAAACGGAAGCAGAAAAAAAACAGGTCTAATGCTAAGCCAGAGAGGACTGTGCTGTGTAAATCTCAGAACTACATGAACAACAAAACAAATCATTGGGCGGGTAAAACAGCTCCCATATACAGTACTATGCAAAAGGTTTAGGCAGGTGTGAAAAAATGCTGTAAATGAAGAACACTTTCATAAATAGAAATGTTAATAGTTTATTTTTGTCAATTAACAAAATGGAAAGTAAATGGACAAAGGAGAAATCCAAATCAAATTAATATTTGGTGTGGCCACCCTTTGCCTTCAAAACAGCATTAAAGCGGAAGTAAACCCATCGATTTAACAGTCTAAAAAAAAAAGGCATGCCGTGAATGCTAACTGTACATTGGCTGTGCTCTCAACCAAACAGTCAAACCATCCAATGGCTGGTGTCATAACGGATCACATGTGCAGCACTGTGGCAGTTGAAGATTAAACGGAGGCAAAGATGGCAGCTTCCTTGGCTGAAAACGATAGGGGGGTTTACTTCCACTTTAATTATTCTATTCAATATATGTTTGTGCACAGGATATGTAAACAAGGCTAAGCAACTCAACTATGCACGAAAAATCAGGAACTGGGATGCACATAAATGGCAGCAGGTTCCCTGGACTGAGTAAAAATTTGAAATATTTGGCTATAGCAGGAGGCAGTTTGTTGGTGAAGGGCTGGAGAGCGGTACAATAATGAGTGTCTACAGGCAACAGTGAAGCATGGTGGAGGCTCCTTATAAATTTGGGGCTGCATTTTTGCAAGTGGAGTTGGAGGTTTGGTCAGGATCAATAGTGTCCTCAATGCTGAGAAAAACAGGCAGATACGTATCCATCATGCCATACCATCAGAGAGGCGTGTGATTGCCCCAAATTCATTCTGCAGGACATCAAACATCCAGCCAATGTCATTAAAAACTATCTTCCATTTAAAGAAGAACAAGGAGTCCTAGAAGTGATGGTTTGGCCCCCACAGAGCCCTGATCTCAACATCATGGAATCTGTCTGGGATTACACGAAGAGACAGAAGGATTTGAGGCAGCCTACATCCACAGAAGATCTGTGGTTAGTTCTCCAAGATTTTTGCTGATAAAATTCAAAAATTCAAAAATTGTGTGCAAGTGTACCTAGAAGAATTGATGCTGTTTTGAAGGCAAAGGGTGGTCACAGCAAATTTTGATTTAATTTGGATTTGACTTCTGTGCATCTACTCTCTATTGTGTTAATTGATAAAAAAAAATATTTAAAGTGGATGTAAACCCAACAATTTTTTGTTTTATGTCATAATGTAGAGAATAAGAATTCCTTTCATATGAGCCGAGTCTTGCCACACAGATTTACTCGAGGCCTGAGCAATCCTCTTTTATTGTTCAGTTAGATAAATCTTGACAAAGTCTTGAAAATGTTGTCAAACCCGCCCCCTTGCTGTGAGTGACAGGTGATTTACATATCATGCACTAGCCTGAGACAGGCACATCCTGTGTAAAAAAAAGTTCACAATTCACATCCCCCTCCCCTCCAGCTCTCCCAGCTTCACTGTGTTTTGACTGGATGTTTCTCATCATGGGATGCAGTGAACAGTCAGCAGACTATAGACAGACAAGTGATTTAGGGGACATGTATGTAGTCAGAGCTGGGCAGAGTAGAACATCCAGTGATCTGATGATAACCTGTCTCAGGCTAGTGCATGAGATATGTAAATCACCTGTCACTCACAGCAAGGGGGCGGGTTTGACAACGTTTTCAAGACTTTGTCAAGATTTCTCTAACTGAACAATAAAAGAGGATTGCTCAGGCCTCGAGTAAATCTGTGTGGCAACACTTGGCTCAAATGAAAGGAAATCTTATTCTCTACATTATGATATCAAGCATTCTTATTTTACAGCATTTTTGAATTTAGAATTTTTTTGCACAGTACTATATATACAATATTGTATCTGTGTATTTAGCTGTTTGACAAAATTTCAGTGTAAAACTTGTAACCCACTTTACAATCTGAGTGCACAATCTCTGTAAAATCTCCTTTAGATGTACTAAATACCAATACCAAGTATCTACCTAAACAAAATCTATGCTTTGCCCAGTCCACATACGACATAGCTTTTAGTAAATAGGAAAAAAAAATTTTTAGTAAATCGGAAAAAAAAAATTGCACATAGAGCTGGTAGTAATTAAGCAGATACTATCAGAATTGGTTTTGTTTTCCCATTTTATAAGGCCCCTTTCACACTGGGGCGGGGAGCCGCGGTGACGGTAAAGCAGCAGTATAGATTTATAAAAAACGCCCCAGTGTGAAAGGGGCCTAAGATTTATAAGAAATTTGGACCCTACTTTGAGCAGCATCAACTTGATGGAGCTTTACAATCCCTTGAAGGAGAAACACATCCCATGGAACATTATAAACTGGAATACACTAATCCAAATTTGTCATATGGCCATGTGGAGTCTAACTAGGGTCATTCCTTGTTCAACTTCTTAGCCTTAGTCTATTTCTTAGCCCTAGCAGGGGAAGGCAGACGAATATGCCTGAGTACATAGAGCCTAAAGGAACATGTTTGATTTAATAAAACAAATCCTTCTCCATTTACATAAATACTTATGCTAATGTATTGGTCTCAAGGTCTAGGCTTTATGTCCCAAGGAATGTCTGCATAGGAATGTGTTATGGTCACAGATGTTGTTAATCTTGCAATGTCATTTTTTGCCAAAGGCCATGTCACCGGCGCTTTCCTTTCTGCTTTGTATCTTTTTCTTTTTCCTTTTACATTTCTGAAATGATTGGAGCTGATGTGTGCTTTTATTTGGCTCTATACCTTACATGCATATAAGGTATAGTATTTGGCAATTTTTCTGAACTGTAGTATAGACATTGCTATTCGCTTAGTAACGGTTGACCCATGGACCACCAAACTTGGGATCCCGATATTATTAAAAAATGGATTCAAGTGAACCTGAGGAAAGCTAAATATTCATCGTAGTCTCCACACCCTATCTATAATAGCTGTGTTTAGTGAAATATATCCACCCAGTGACGCTACAATTTTGATGTTAAAATAAAACGAATAAAAAAAACAAAACATAAAGTAACAAGAAGAAAGAAACACAATACGAAATAAAAGTCTTTAAAAAGCAGTATCAATAGTCCAAATACACTGATCAGCCATGACATTATGACCACTGACAGGTAAAGTGAATAACATTGATTATCCCGTTACAGTGACACCTGAAAGTGGGTGGATATATTAAGCAGCAAGTGAACATGTTGTCCCTGAAGTTGATGTGTTGAAAGCAAAAAATGAGCAAGCATAAGGATTTGAGTGATTCTGACAACAGCAGAATTGGAATGGCTAGACAACTGGGTCAGAACAACTCCAAAATTGCAGCTGTTGTGGGGTGTCCCTGGTCTGCAGTGGTCAGGACCTACCAAAAGTGGTCCAAGGAAGGAAAACTGGTGAGCAAGGGTGGCCAAAGCTTTTTGATGTACATGGGGAGAAAAGGCTGGCCTGTGTTGCTCGATCCAATTAAAGAGCTAATTTAGCTCAAATTGCTGAAAAAGTTAATGCTGGTTCTGATAGAACAGAACACAGTGAATTGCAGTTTGTTGCATATGGGGCTACATATCCGTAGACTGGTCTTCCCATGCTGAGCCCTGTCCACAGCCAAAAGTGCCTACAATGGGCACGTGAGCATCAGAACTGGACCATAGTACAATGGAAGAAGGTGGCCTGGTCTGATGAATCATGTTTCCTATTTCATCATAGAGGCCAGGTGCATGTGAGTCTCTTACCTGGGGAAGAGATGGTGCCAGGATGCACTATGGGAAGAAGGCACGCTGGCAGAGGCAGTGTGATGCTTTGTCTAGTGGAGTCCATACCTCGATGGGTCAGGGCTGTTTTGGCAGCAAAAGGGGGGCCTAATCAATATTAGGTGGGTGGGTAAAAATGTTTGGCTGATTGGTATATGTTCACAGTTATCCGTGTCCAATGATATCCTTAGTGCTTTGCAACTAAAAGGTGCTCAATTCTCTGAAAAAAGAGATTAAAAAAATTATATTCATGCATCAGCTGAGCTCTCCAGCTGAAATGGATAGACTCACCAAATGCTGTGGCCCACTATAAGTAATGGTCAATAGTCCCTTGATACTTGATGTCATCAATCCTCACCATATGGTAAACTGTCTCCCTCTACCACACCTCTTCCTTGGATCTCTCTCAGTAGGACATGAATGCAAAGAGACAAAAAGTTTCCATAGGGTAAGGCCACAAACAATAAGAATTGCACTTACATTGAGGAGTGCTATACTAGAACCTCAATAATACACTTAAAGAGGAATTACAGATTATGGATACAGATTGGAGCATTGTAACTATGTATATACTGTACCTGGCCTATGCCTCTTGAAGATGGAAATCACTAAAGTAGACACCAATACACCAGTGATCTCCAGTTGCTTCTGGAGCCCGTGCTGAGTGTCTGATCTGATACATTCTAAACTCCCTCTATACTGTAAGTAAAAGATTATCTATCAGTGATGTCACACTCTCTACCTTGTGCAATCATAGAACAATTTTCATTCATTAAGAAAGTGCAAAGCATTTTCTGAATGGTACCTGTGCCAAGCAGCCGACCTACTGTGTTCAGAATAAAGTAGACCGCCACTCAGCATGAGTCCTGGAAGCAACTCGAGAACACTGGTGTAGCGAAGTCTACTTCAGTAATTTCCAGCTTCCAGGGGCATTGGTCAGGTATGGTAAATACATAGTTACATTGGTACAAGCCTGGACCGGTAAATTGATAAAATTCATCAGAGGGGAAAGATGTGAACTGATTGATGTCTCTTTGCACTGATGTGCTATATAGAGAGATCCCAAGCGGAGGTGTGGTGAAGCGTGTCAATGTACCATATGTTGTGGATTGCTGCCATTAAGTGCATATTCACCATTAATTATAGTGATCCACAGCTTTTGTTGAGTCCATTCATTTAAGAGGGTCAGCTCAGTGGATGCATGAATATTTATTTTTGGAGCACTTTTTTTGGAGGATTGAGAAATTCTTATTTGCTAAGCACTGATGATATGATTGGACACTGACAACATCAAATTAGTGAGATTATTGGTACAAACCGGAAATTTCGAAAAATCACTTAATTTTTAATAAGTTTAAAGTTAAAAAAGCACACATGAACAATAATTAATATGAAAATAGGCAGAATTTCATATAAATGGTGGTCATGACAAGCAGATTAAGTAGAGAAGAGTGGATTGCACATTATCCCGACATGTTTCGCTGTGGCGCTTCTTCAGGGGATGTGCAAATTTAGACCAAAATTTCAAGAGTAAGTGTACAAATATAGAAACAAAAGCGATACAATTAAGTATAAATTCATATGAAGGATCAAGTAATACATATAAAAAAATATCATCAGAACACGTGTTCCCTCTTTGATTATTGGTACAACTTTCTGAGGACTTTTTTTTTTGCTTATTGTGCTTTTTTTTGTTGTGTAATTTAGTTTGTTTTATTTTAAGAGCGCATGGCACTAGGAGATTATTGAACCTGAGGAATGCAGATTATATCCATATCCATCCATTAATACAATTTTTTTTCGAGGGATATAAAAACTTGTGTAACACAACTACACATAATTGGGGACCCCAGATAAATATATCTGTCAGTAGTTAGGAGAGCTTACAAATCCATTAAAGATATAATAAAATATAGAACAGGTAGAGGTGCAATTGTCTTAAAGCGGTTGTATCTCCTAAACCTACGCAGTTTATGAGATATTCACCCTGCATGCAGCCACTGCCGTCAAGCGGTGCATGCGCAGTGAAGGTCCGGCAAAGGTCCGGCGTATCATGCCAGAACTTGCCGTAACGGAGGACTCCTTCAAGCATACGCAGAAGTGATGTCATCAAAAAATGTCAGCTCCCTCTGCGGTGACCGGGATGTGATGCTGACGCTTCGTTCTAAGGTAAGTATTTCATAATGAGCTAGTATGCAATGCATACTAGCTCATTATGCCTTTGCCTAACAGGTTTTTTTTTTTGTTATTTTTTTTCGTTTTCATCTATACAACCGCTTTAAGTGTCCCTCTACTTCTCCAGGTTGGAACCCTATGTTATGTGCATGTGAAAAAAATCAAAAGGTTCTGGAATACAATTTTTGTTTGGTTAACTAGACGGTTAGGGCAGCAAACTAAAGTAGAACTAAAGTCAAATCTTTTATTTTTTTCATTTTGGATAGAGTGAGGAAGGCTCATAACTAGTGATGGGTTTGGGCGTGTTTGGATCGAGTCTGGCAGGAAGCCGTCACTGCACACCACCAATCATTGGCAGTGAGGCATTTCCTGACTGGCAGCTGCACTTACACATTCTGCCTATGATTGGCGGTGTGCAGTGTGGGCTTCCTGACCAGCTCGGGCTCAATACGAACACACCCAACCCCATCAATACACATAACCACTATCAGTGTTTTTCTCTTTTTGCCATTTGTGTTCCATTGGAGAGATTTCCCTTCCTATCCAAAAGTGAAAACAGGAAGTGAGCAGAGATTCTTCCAAAGTGAGGGAATCACTGGTTGTTGTCAGGGTCACCAGAACTAGTGTCCCGTTTGGAATCAAATGGGGACAATAGATCCCCATTGTGTGGGTTTCATTCGGCACGCCATTTTGTTTGCTATTATTTTCATTAGAAGGTCAGTGAAGGCAGGCTACATATTTCTATCAGCAGACGTTTCCTTTAGGAACTTTGGATAAGACATGTTCCTTTTAAGAATCCATGCATCAAAAAAATATATTGGACTTTAACAGATTGATTCAACAAAATGTACAAATGTGTAACAGAAGAGACAACCTTAAAGTCCAAAGCTGAGCTCTGACACCCAATCCCCTACTTCACCCCCCCCCCCCTCCCCCTCTCCCCTCAAAGGGATCCCCCCAGCAATATGTTTTGATTTTTTTCTGTTGATACTTAACTTTTTCAGATTTCTTTAAGTCGGTGTTAGGACATCATGTTTGCATCCCACCTTGCTATTGTGACTAGATATGTGGAGCTGCACAGAGGGTGCATTTATTAAAACTGGTGCACACAAAATCTGTTACAGCTGTGCATAGTGATAAGGACAACTCTCACTTGGCCTTACTAGAAGATTTGTGGAAGAAGACACACTGCTTTTAACATACTGCCATATGTATGGAGGAATTTAGTCTTTAATTAAGACTTGATTTAACTACTTTATCTTCAGGACACTATCTAGCATTCCCTTGACTGACACCTGTCCACTGACTCTTCTAGGTGAAGGGGTGGCCCTCACAGGACCGGCGCAGGGACACAGATATGTACTCACTGTAGGCAGATTCAGATCCTCACTGGTGTCCTCCTTCCAGTCAGCTCTGCAGGACCTCTGGGTTCAGCTCCTCTCTGACTTCCGGCCCTTAGGGCGACTACCCAAGGCCACATGACAACTTCTACAGAGGAGGGGCAGCGGCCCCCTCCCACCAGGACCCTGCTCTCCAGCTGAAAGACCCCGAGCACATGTTCCCTTGGCATTTATACAGTATCCCGGCATGCATTGAGGTACTTTCTTCTGCCAATAGCCAGGGCTGTAAAAACACCTGTGCCCTCGCTTGCCAGGTCCCCTCCCACTGTCCAATATGCCTCCCTAGTGGATCACTGTAGGACATTCAGACAAGCTGAGAGCCACCTGAGCATAATGAGCAGACCTTACCAATAGATCCTACTCCCTGGTAGGCAGAGAGCACTCTAAGTTTGCCTGACAATCCTCCTGGTAAGCAGAAAGACCAACAACTATACTCTCTTCTATCACCTACCAGGAGGGGGCTACACAAGTAAAGCAATATCATTTATTAAGAACATAACACACATGTAACATAAAATATAAAAACAGCAACTATGAACAGAAAAGAAGGGGAAATCAAATTAGGCAGGAACCACAAGGAACAGGTGGAAACAAGTGG
This sequence comes from Lithobates sylvaticus, assembly GCA_028564925.1. Classification (NCBI taxonomy): domain Eukaryota; kingdom Metazoa; phylum Chordata; class Amphibia; order Anura; family Ranidae; genus Lithobates; species Lithobates sylvaticus. The sequence continues at coordinate 67,032,188 of CM053030.1, forward strand.
GAGTATAAGGAACAGAGCAAAGAAAGGTCAAGAATGCAGGCCTGGAGAACATAGCTTGTACAGAGCAACAGGTAAAGGTTTCAAGTTCATGAGCAGTGGATCAGCAAAATAAACCAGGCACAAAGGTAAAACACTGAGGCACTGTAAGAACTTTGAGGAAGGGCTAAATAACCTACCAGCAGTCCACACCAGGTGAAGACTGAGGCCTCATTCACACTGGCACTCATGCATTTATCTTTCTCTGAATGAAGTACTGTGGATGGAGCCCATAGAACGCAATAAACATGCATTCCGTTCTATAAATAAAAAAAAAAATGTGGTTGATAAAAACAAAGCTTTTTTTATGGCTGTGTGCAAGAGGCCTAAGGCCCCTTCCACAAGGGGCGTGCTCCATTGGAGTCCGCCTGCTCAGAGGGGGATCTATCTGCTGATCCCCACTGCACAGACAGACGGCTGGTCCGTGTCCTCTCCACTTATGCAAAGAGGACACATACACAGCCCGCTCTCCTCTATGGGCAGTCAAATGTAAATAGACCATCTGCCATTTGATCCGATCTGCCGGGCGATGGGAATCCCCATCTGTCTGTTTTTAGCGGATAGGATAGGATCAGATGTCAGCGGGTGTCAACAAGCACTGGAGGGTCCGATCGGATCCACCTAAAAAACTGACAGGTGGACCTCATCGGTCCACTAGTGTGAAAGGAACCCAACAGTGACAGCTCATGTTTCCTGACTGTATTTTTGTCCACCTGGGAGTGCTAGTTCCATTCAGCTCCTCAGAAATCCTCCCGCAGAGATTCTACTGAGAAAGCCCCCAAACGATAAAAACTGTGAAGCACTTTGGGTGCCCTAACACTTTAACAAGCCAGCAAAAAAATAATTTCAAAGCAATTTAAAAAAGGGAAATATTTTGGAGTGCCTCTGGGTGCGCTGGAATATCCTCTCCAATGCCTGGATTCCTGGGCCCATAACCTATTAGCAGGTCATTGAATCATGCGCTTGGAAGCTTGTTGTATGCAGAGCATACTTTACTTTTTAGAGAAATATAATACATGACTTTAATCATGGAACGGACAGGAAGAGAACACAAATGAGTGCATTGAGCATAGATAGACAATACATCCTCTTATATCAGAGAATATAAGAACTATACACTATAATGCCACAGCGCCACCTGCTGCATAGATAGATATAATGCATACAGTATTGTCAGTTTATTAACAACTTTACATTACATGCTGTTGTTCTTTTCCAACAATTTTCAGTAGGTCTGTAGTCAACGCATTTTGCCTACATACAACATACAACTACCATCTGGGAGTTATGGAACCTTGAAAACTCCAGGTTCAAATTGTGTATGGTGTGCAATGGGAATATTTTGATAATATTCTGTTACAAGAGGGGTGCATTGCAAGGGGGCTTCTAAAACTGCACATTAAATGGCTGCACATGGAGTCAAAAATTTGAGCTACAGACCCTGGACAAGCATGCTGAAAATGAATCCCTGACATTTTCTGACTGTATTTCTGTCCACCTGGGAGCTCTGGGTGTTCCCACCCCGGTGTATTCCAGAATCTTCCATACCATTTTCCATAATATCAAACAGAAACAAATCTAACAGGGAATATGGAAACCCCTCATAATGGCTACAGCAGATGTGCAACAATGTGAGTGCAGAAATCTTACCAAGAAAGTCCCCAAGAGTTAAGAAACTGTGAAGCGCTTTGGGTGGCCTAAGCCTTTAACAAGTTAGCAAAAAAAAAGAGGGGAAGCTGAAGTGGGCATATTATAATTCTTTGTCTACATGCCAAGGATGCTTGGATAGATCATTATACGGCCAGACCGTACTAAGCCTCCTGTTCTGGTGGGCTTCATGACAGTCACATAGTCAGCTACTGCATTAATTACAGCCTTTATTTGTAGTCTGTAGATATTTCTGATGTCATGTTCCAGAGGACCTGATACGTTGTAAATCCCCAGCTTCATGGGTGATAGGGCTTATTAATCCTAGCAGAGAAAAGTTACAATATAACATATTTTTGGCAAGAATTTAAAACAAAAACTGATGCACTCGTCCCATGTACAACTTTTCTTATATATATATATATATATATATATATATATATATATATATATATATATATACTACTAACTATTTATATATTTTAGTCTTAATGCAAGTCAGCTGCTAGGTGCTGAACATTTGTGAAGCATTTCACACCCTTTAGAAAGGTTTGGCCTGTCTGGAATCATTCAGTCATCTGTGAATTGATGAGTGAAAGACATTGAGAAATGGTTGTTTTCTCTTTGTAATGGCACATCTTGATGAATTCATGGGTGGAAAAAGGCTGAATATGTATTTAATTACTAGGATTTACAGCTAAGTAATCATGAAAGCTAAATAATATGATGATTTAGTATTAGAATGCAATCTGTAAATTTGAAAGAGATATCTAAATAAACAGCATGATATTAAACATTCTGATATAACAGTGAAGTCAAACGTGACAGCATTCTCGTGATATTTCGGGTCAAATTAGTCAAATTAGGCTCCTGTCTGATTCAACAAAATGTGCTCCGTGCCAATAACATCTATCTTTGTGGCACTTATTCAAAGTAAGAGATGCTGAAGAGATGAATAAGAATAATGGTAGAATAAAGAGTAGTGGGACTTTAAATATGCCAAAAATAGTAAATACATGCACTTGTGACTGGTCTACACATTACGCAGGATCCCATGCTTCTTCAGGACCATGCATGTATTATATATAAGGTTCTTACTAAATTTTAAGAATGTTTCCCCCAACATTCTTAAAATTTTGTAAGAACCTTATATATAATACTTTTACAATACATGCATGGTCCTGAAGAAGCGTGGGATCCTGCGTAATGTGTAGACCAGTCACAAGTGCATGTATTTACTTTGTTTATATAATTTTAAATTTACCATAAGTTTCTTCTATGTATAAAAGTGTTTTTCAACTCTAATTTTGTAAAATTTCTTATCTTCATGCAGGGGCGTTGCTAGGTCTGCAAAAGATCTGGGTCTAGAGTCCATAGCAGCGGTCACCAAACTTTTTGCATGCCCGCGGGGGAGGGGACGCGCGGTAAGCAATTTGTCACAGGCGATGGCTGGTGTTGGCGCTTCAATCATCATGGCATACTGGTTGATATGGTGTCAGGGTGATTGAAGTGCATTATTTCTATTGTTATATTCTAATATATAATGAAGTGGTTCAACTCACCATACTGCAGAATCAGTGGGAGCCCTGGGCGTGTCACTTGCCACATCTCCTGCCACCAGATGCAGCATGTTACTTGCCACCATCACCTGTCACTAGATGTGGATTGTCACTTGCCATGTCGCCTGCCACCCAATGGCGTCCCTAGGGGGGGGGGCAGAGGGGGCCCTGACCCCCCCAAAATGATTCTGTGCCCCACCATGTGCCCCCCCTTTACAAAAAGGCAATGTCTTTTTGTTTGCATCCGTAGTGGATGCGCCACATCTTACTCAGGCTGCCGCTGGAGTAACACAGTCTCTATTGAGAGGGGGAGTATTCTTCTAGCCTGGACGCATGGGTAAGTGTGTGTACTGCAGTACACTGTAATCACTGAACTGCATTATCTCCATCCCTTCTCTCCCCCATCTGTCCCTCCCCCTCTCCTGTTCTTTCAAGACCTTCACAACTTACTTTCACTTTCAGTTAGGCAGGTAATAGACTATGCAAATTTCTTTCCTGCATCCACAGAGTGCAGGAAAGAAACTTGCATGATTCCCCCATTAACACAGACAGTGGTGACAGGGGAATATCCTTCCTGCCCAGCAATTGTATTCTCCCAACAAACAGTCATTATCACTAGTGGCTATAGCAACCACTAGTGATAATCATAAGAGTATCTGTCAGGCTGGTTGTTCCCAATTTGATCGATCAACTTGGTACATTCAGCCTGCTCATTAATGGTTCAAACCTCAACCAGCTGAGATTTAAACTGCCTATGGCTGGTCTTAGCACTTAGACAGCCCATACATTGATCACTTTTTTCATTTAACTAGTAGGTTGCATGAAAAAAAAGAAATGATCCAATTCTCCCATCTACACATTATAGGTGGATGGGGGAATCCTTGCAGTGTGGACCAGTGGTGGAACTACCAGGGTTGCTGTCCTGGCTATTCACAGCGCTGGTCTCTGTCTCCATGGCAGCAGTGGCACATTGGAACCCAGTGCTGGTTACTTTATGGGGCTAATGTACAGGAGAGGCAGCACAATTTGTTGTTAGAGATGGGCAGGGCATGTTCAAAATCCCACATGCCCGAGCCCATCAGGAAGCCCACACTGCACGGCGCTAAGCACAAGCAGTGAGACATTTCCTGGTCCGCAGCTGCACAGATCAGGAATGTCTCACTGCCTGTGATTAGCTGTGTGCAGTGTCGGTTTCCTGGCGGGATCGGGCAAGTGGGATTTCAAACACACCCGAGCCCATGTCTAATGGTTGTAGAGTAGACAGTTGACCTCCCTGCAGGTTGCTTAGCAGCAGTGCAGCCTTCTCTGACATGCTGATCGTGATGCAATCCAAGTGATGCTCCTAGTCAAATCCTAGTGTTAAATATCATAGTGATTTTATTGATCAAAGCCCACACCTTACAGGCATAGAGCCCACATGGCTGCTGAACATACGGTGGATGTGGTTGTACTCTTGATGCTAATAAATACTGTGCTTATTAGATCTGACTGGGAGCATCACCTGGATCACATCCTGATCAGCATGTCAACAGAGAAGGTTATACAGCATTACTGCTGCTAGGTGACCAGCTGGGGGCTCAGCTCTCCACAACCAATAGTGCCAGCCTTCCCCTGCATGCACCCATAATGTCACCAGCACTAGGTCCTAATAGACTGCTGCCACTGCCAAGGACACAGATGCCAGACCAGCACTGTCAATAGCAGGGGCAGGACAGCAAGAGGAGGCTGGGGAACACCACAGTGGCAGAACACCAAGGCCCGGTGGCAAGACAACCTTTGCAACCCTGATAGTTCTCCCACTGCTTTGGACCCTTATATTTTCTTGGTATGCTGGTGACATATGTCTCTTGTTTTCTGCCACCCTGGGGATCGTAGTAAAATTGCATTTTATAGTTGCCCCCCTACTTTTGTCCCTGTCCCCCCATGTGCCCCCCCTAAATATGAAAGCTGGAGACGCCACTGCTGCCACCAGATGTGGATTGTCACTTGCCACTTTCACCTGGCAGCAGATGTGGTTTGTCACTTGCCACGTCACCTGCCACCATTTGCAGATTGTCACTTGCCACGTCTGCTTCCACCATTTGCAGATTGTCACTTGCCACATCTCTTGCCACCATTTGCAGATTGTCACTTGCCACGTCACCGGCCACCAGATATGGGTTTTCACTTGCCAACTGATGTGGATTGTCATTTGCCATGCCAGCCAGTGCCACCAAATGTGCATTGACACTGCATTGGTGGCAGGCTGACAGCACTGGTCCATTTAGTGAGAGCAGGAGAGTGGTGATGCGGGGCGGGCAGTGAGAGATGATGTCATCTCACTGCTCCCTGCCGCACCTCCGACATTGAAGCAAGGGGGTCTGGCTCCATGATGACAGGAAGCACGTGACATTCACTCCACCGTCCTGTGAGGGCGGAATAGCGCTGATGTGTGGCGGGCAGTGAAAGATGATGTCATCTATCTGCTGCTCACCGCACTTCGCTCCCAAATTGAAGAGGCTTGGCTGTAAAGACCGCTGATGTGGAGCGGGCGGAGAGAGATGTCATCTCTGCTCGTCTGCCCGCTCGTTTCTCTCCTCTCCTCCGCCTCTCTCGTGCAGCCAGCCCATCTGCCGCAGCAGCCGCAACCTGCTGGTTAAGCAGGGACCCTGTGGGCACAGACTTGGGGCTATGGGCCCCAGATTCGGGGCTATAACCCCAATAGCCACCCCCTAGCAATGCCCATGTCTTCATGTGAACAACAATAAAATGTATATGTATTTTTACTCTGCTTTTGTTTTCATTTGACATGTAGCCAGCCCGGCGGTATGATTATGTCAGTTTTTTGTGACTCAAAGTGGTACAATTGTTTTGCATAGAAATTTGGCATTTTATATTATAGGCCTGTAATTCTTAGTAATAACACACTTAAATATGTCCAAACAAGAGTCTAGTAGATATCTCGGGTATGATAAAGGTTGAAACATGAAATCATAAATACTATAAATAATTATAAAAAATAATAATATAATAATAACAAAATTAATTTCCCCACAATTCACTATTGCTCAATTCTGCAAGTGTTCTAATTTACTATTGTTGTTTTCTAGCTGGTCTAAAACCACTTTTGACGTAAAGGGATACTTTTTGGTTGCCATGGACAAACTAGAGTTTTCAGGCAGAAAGAACAGTATATATAATATAAAACTGCATGCAGGGCATTGGAATAAGCACTAGGGACAAAAGGGATGTTAAATGATTTCATACAGTAATGTAATCTGTAAGATTACTGTGTACTGTGTTATGAATTTAGTACTTTTTGAATTTGGCGCCAGGCTCCGCCCCGTGCATCGCGACGCTCACAGGGAATGGAGCCTGGCACACAGAGGCATCGGGCAGAGGACACATCCCGCAGACACAGTGTGGGGGACATTGCAGGATCCTGAGGACAGGCTAAGTAACCTGGACCAGGATCCGGAGATGCAATCCCGAGTGTGGCTCGGGTATACCGCTAATGGTACTGCAATGTAACCCCGAGCCACACTCGGGAAAACCGCCAGGGAGGTTAAAGTCACACTACTTTTTATTTTGCCATTATTCTTATTTACCATGTCACTTGCTGTACAATATGCTGAAGAGATGCTTGAAAGGAGATATGATAGTTATATACAAATCTCTCAATGGTGATTTTAGCATATGGAGGAAACTATTCAGTTTCAGGGAGCCACTCAAACACCTTTATGAGACAAGGTTTAGCTGGCACTGAGACAAAGTTTTGTTTTTTGTTTTATACCTGAAGGTGATGGGCTGTTTTGTTTGTTTCATTGTTTCACCTAAAAGAGCAGTTCCCCACTAGCTTCAACAGTTTCAGTAAAATGGTGGAAAACCATTCCTGCTGTCTTTATCTGTTCATACATTTGCTACAGAGAATTTCAGGCTGACATTAAAAATCCAGCTGAACTACTTCGAGCAGTCTCTGTATAATAAAACATTATCCAAATAATTCCAAAACATATGCATGCTCAACATCTGCTTATCTGCTTACATACAAACTAAATTATTGATAACAATTATAAGTCAATGTCCAAGGATGGCTTCCTTGATGTTTACATTAATTGTTACAAGAGATTTAAATGTTTCCTCAATGTGAGATGGCTAAATTAAACCAAAAGTTCCAAAAAGAATTGTGGCTTCCAAAGAAAGTCAACTCAAAGCCAGAAAGTTGTTTGCAATGATAGTTTGGCTCTGTAGGCTTGCCAGAGTTCATGGAATTAATTTATATCAGAGCTTAGAATGTAAGATTGGCGAGAGAAAAGGAAAACAGGATTTGTTACTTTTTTACAGTCTTAACACCTAATGTAGAACATAACAATGGATGTCAGAGTATATCCTGGAAACCAGGTCAAACTCTGAGCCGTATATAATGAAATTGTATATATTCAATGGACTGCTAATTCATAAAAACATTGTCTTGTACATTTAATTATTCAGACTTATCTGGCATGGTACTTACTTTAAAAAATTTTTTTTTTTTTAAAAAGATCTAACATTTGGAAAAGGGTGAACTTCTGCAAGGGGTGATGCTGATACTAGTCACAGATGTTCCATGCCTTCAAAGAAATTGGTATTGTCATTGTAACTGGATTTTGCTTTTCATTGAAAAGTGGCTTTCAATTGATAATTTTCTTCTAGGAGATCTTGGCCAGCATTACTTATGCATGTGCGATGTCAGTGCACACAAGTTTTTAGGTGTGACGTCATGACACACATCGCGTGCGCAGTTGGGATCGGGCAGCCATTTTAAAATTTGGACATGATGCATGCCAAACAATGTAGCCGTACCTCTGAGGCAGCGGGAAGAACTAGCGAAACAGGTCAGGATGGCGTTTCTTCCTACATCAGTCTCAGCTTAGATTACCCTTTGGGTGGATGTACTGGAGCGATAAGTATTAGACATGTGCATGACAAAAAAATCTGTTTTGTTTTGTTTCGTTTAGATTCGTTAATCTAGTTATTTTGTTTCATTAAATTCAGTTGATTAGTTGAATTCGTATTTGGGATTCATATTCGGAATTCAAATTTTCTTCGAATTTACCGATATTTTTTGATTCAAAACGTTTAAATCGATAAATTGTGAATCAGCAGAATCAAAACTTTAGATTTGTTTTTCGATTTGAATATGGTAAAGTGAACAAACAAAAGAAACATCTTCATCAATTGATTACAATGACTCTTTAAATCACATTTGGCTTAACAAAAACAGCATTATTTCAAAATTGTACTCCAATAAGAAACATGTGTACATTTCGAATTTGACTGGAATTCAATGTAAAATTCCTTTTCAGATTTCAATTAAAATTTTGAAAAATCAGAAAAATTTTGTTTTGTTATTCGGAGCATTGGGTAAACTTTGTTTATACTGTAATTCGGGTATTCGGATATAGCCGAATCTCTGAATAATGAAAAATGTGTCCGAATATTGATTCGCAACGAAATGAACCGCACATGTCTAATCCATCTGGCAACTGTGATTTATATGGGAATATTTGCCTAAATAAATGACTGTCATTATCTTTTGATATCTTAATGCACGACTTTCATGGGGACAACTCGTCTGTTGGATTTTATGATTACTTAAGTTCTATGATGTACAACATACATTGTTGGGACATTTTGCACTCTGCATGGGAGATGTTTTCTCAGTCATTTATAGACCTGTGGTGGTCAGTTTTAAGCATATGAGGGAGGTAAAGGGACCATACTGGAATCCTCCTCTGGACCATGCTTTTATCCATGCACTTTAGATCACTGCATGGGACTTGCAATATCTGTGTCAATGTATCCAATTTGTTATCTACTGGGATACATATGAGGACACATGATCCTTATACAGAGTGTGAGGTAGGCAGAATAATACCTGTGTGTCTCTGAGATACCAAGTCCTCCTCTGGACCACACTGTATTACAACAATAACTTTCATCTTAAATATCAGTCAATATATGCCTACCTGGATGGGACACATAGTCCACTACAGACTTCCATGGTGGTACATTGGATCTAAAATAGATACACAGCTTACATGGAAAATGCATGTTGAGTACCAAAGTGGAATCAAACATGTCTAAATGGATATACAATGTTTACAACCAATGGATGTTCCATCATCAAGTGAAGTCATGTTTGTTTTTTCACATTATTTATGATATGATCAATAAGTATTTCATAACCATATGCATATGGAACTGTTCTTGAATTGCCAGAACATACCAGTAGATGGGAAATTATTAAGCATCCATAAAGGCATCTCTAGAAAGTCTGTCTGAGCACAACGGAGGTGGTTTTATCATTTTATGTGTATAAGTTTTGTGTACAATAAAGTGGATTGATTTAATGCTTTGGCTAGATATAGTTTTACATTACATGTGTATGTAGATTTAGAATGCATCCCAGATCTGGTTGAGTCCATAACTACTAATATAATGTTTGGTTTTTCATGTCAGTTTGACTAGAGACTACTAGACTGCTTTTGTGAGATTTTGAGGGGAACCTTGAGGTTATTTAGTGTTGTTTGCATACTCTCTCTCTTGTGTATATATATATATATATATATATATATATATATATATATATATATATATATATATATATACATATATATATATGTAGCGCAGGCTTCTGACGAGCATGCGCTGTGTGTTTTTTCAAAGTTAACATCCCTGAAACCACAGTTGGGTTTTAGGGCTAATTATGCCAAATTATGGTTTCAGTACCAGTCTAGCTGGAACCTTGGCTGTAGGTGTCGCTGTCACCGCCGGTATGAGAACGCAGTTTTGCTGGGCGTATTGGGTACCATTCATTCTCGGAACCAGCCCGGTGGGAGTGTCGTCCTGCTGTGAATTCTGGGAGGTGGTATTTAGGGTACTGAGATCACATGCTTCTGGGTTCCGGTCCAGAAGATATTTTCTGTCTGTTTGGTCCTGTTCCTCCTGACCAGCCCTCATGGCCCTCCTGGCCTGGGGAGCGGAGCCATGCAATTCCGAGTCTCGGGGCTGGATAGCCCATGTGAAGCAACTGCAGGGACAGACCTGAATGGATATCAGGGCCCAATGATCCAAGAGTGGTCCGGTGCCGTCTCGTCTAAGGAGAGGCCCAGCAACCGGAGAAGCATCCAGGGGAGGACTCTTCAGGAGAGGACCATGCACAAGGCTGGCTTCTCTGAAGAAGCCTGGAGGCTCAGTTGAAGGACACTAAATGGATCTACACTCATACGGTATTGCCGGACCGGCTGCGAGATACTGGTACCGTATGATAGCTCTCTAAATTTGTCTAAGTCCCTCAGTTACATTCAAGTCTGTGGCAGAGACCTTGTTCAAGTGTTCTGCATTCAAGTCTGTGGCAGAGACTTTGTTCAAGTGTTCTAGTGGAACCAATTACCTAATTAGTAAATAGAGTCCAACTGTGTGTAATTTAATTTTAATATAAATACAGCTGTTCTGTGAAGCCCTCAGAGGTTTGTTGGAGAACCTTAGTGAACAAACAGCATAATGAAGGCCAAGGAACACACCAGACAGGTCAGGGATAAAGTTGTGGAGACATTTAAAGAAAGATTCAGTTATAAAACAATATCCCAAGCTTTGAACATCTCACAGAGCACTGTTCAATCCATCATCCGAAAATGGAAGGAGTGTGGGCCAACTGTAAACCTACCAAGACATGTCTGTCGACCTAAACTGACAGGCCGGGCAAGGAGAGCAATAATCAGAGAAGCAGCCAAGAGGCCCATGGTAAATATAAAAGAGCTGCAGAGATCCACAGCTTAGGTGAGAGAATCTGTCCACAGGACAACTATTAGTCGTACACGCCACAAATCTGCCCTTTATGGAGGAGTGGCAAGACGAAAGCCATAAGAAGTCCCGTTTTCAGTTTGTGAGAAGTCATGTGGGGGACACAGAAAACATGTGGAAGAAGGTGCTCTGGTCAGCTTAGACCAAAATTTAACTTTTTGGCCTAAAAGCAAAATGCTATGTGTGCCAGAAAACTAACTTGCTACAGACGATCAGAATTTCCGATTGATACATTTTCTGACCGAAAATTGAGAACCTGCTGTCAATCTTTTGCTAGCTGGAATTCCGCCAGCAAAAGTCCCATGGAGCATACACACGGTCGCATTTTCCGACCAAAAGCTCAGACTTTTGCTGGCGGAATTTCCGATCGTGTGTACGCAGCATTAGAGTCTGCAAAAGACTTGAGACTGGGGCGGAGGTTCACCTTCCAGCAAGACAACGACCCTAAACATACAGCCAGAGCTACAATGGAATGGTTTATATCAAAGCATATTCATGTGTTGGCCCAGTCAAAGTCAGCCCTAAATCATATTGAGAATCTGTGGCAAGACTTGAAAATTGCTGTTCACAGACGCTCTCCATCCAATCTGACAGAGCTTGAGCTATTTTGCAGAGAAGAATGGGCAAAAATGTTACTCTAGATGTTCAAAGCTGGTAAAGACATCTCCAAAAAGACTTGCAGCTGTAGATGCAGTGAAAGTATTGAGTATTGAGTCAAGGCACTGTATAAAATATAGAAACATGTGTGTTCAAATCTGCCTGATAAGTGGACATCTCTTTAGGTACTTGATGGAAGATTGCAATTTTTGGTGTGGGGTGGCACATCTAACATAATTTATGAACATTCTGAGTTATTGACCAGGAACAAGCATTTTTTAAAGCCTTCTGTATGACCATAAAGCAACTAGCCTATACCTTAGTATATGTTTCCCTTTAAAATAAACTATGTGTAGTTAAAATCACGTCAGAGCTATTTGATTCTTAATCCTGATGCCATCATTTGATGATCTTATCAACGTGCATCTAAAAGATGTTTACTAGGAGATAATTAAAGTATGTCAAGCATTTAGCTATGAAGCTTCTCATTGATAGTATCTATGGAGATGTAGAATTTGTTTGGGGAAAGGAGAACCTCAGTCCTTTTAGCGAGACATGAAAAAGCTTAAAAGCTCACAAAATGAACTATACGGTCTCATAATTCACAGATAGATGCAATTATTCTGCTAACCTGACTAAAATGACCTGATAAGAATAGTACAGGAGCAGAAGTGTTGTAGGCTGTGGACTGGGCTGTGTATATAATGCCCTTGTGATGTTGTGATCCAGCTGTACCAATCAAGATCTACTTCCCACACTACTGAGCTATGCCCACTTTATATTTGGCAGATATAAGGTTGTAAAGATTTTGGAAGTTAAAATAATTTGTGTGTCAATTTTTTGCAGATAATAGGCTGTTTAAACTGCATTCTTTTTTCAGCAAAACTGTTAAATGTAATCTTTCAAACGTTTGAAAAATTAGCCTTAGAAAAAAAAAAAAAAAACATAAAAATACTATACGTTCCTTTTTTTTCCTGCAGTAAAACAGAGGATTTTTACTGTATGAAAATGTATTTCAAGCAGAAATCCCATTATTTCCCTTGTGGGGTATCATATAGATGCTCTACAGTTTGGTGTGTTTTTAAAAGGAAACCGTAAGGGCTCATTTACACCTACGGGTGTATGTTACTGCGCTTGCTGCAACCTGCTTGCACAGGTGCGAATCGACCCTTACACAATTCAATCACATTTTACTTTTCCAAGCTGTAGCGTGTTATCTACAGAAATTTGCAGTTCAATAACCATCTTTTTTGCCTTTTAAAACAATACTAAATGCTGAACTAAAATATTCACAAACATGCATTGGCTAGACATTTGAACATTTATTATATCACCAGTTACATCTAATGTAATAGAGAAATAAACAACGCACTGTCAAAAACAGGTACACATTACATAAAGACCTCAAAAAGGCTTTAAGTGGTTGTAAACCTCAGACATGAAATATGAACAAAGCATCTAGTGTGCGCTTTTCTCAATTCAGAACACTTTCATTTCTGTCTGCTGCTTCGTTCCTCTGCCATCAGCATGAGTCCCTTCAAAAAGTTTTCCTGACACCAGGAGCTAAAAAAGTGACAGGGGAGGGACTTCCAGATGATTGACAGACTCAGCTCTGTTTCGGTGTACTGCGTGAAGGGGGTGTGTCCCTTTCCTCCAATCAGATTTCTGAGCACTACTCACTAAGCTCTGCAGTGTGTAATTTTAGTTCTCCATCCCCTTTTTTTCTGACAGTTCAGACAAACTTTAAAAAATGATGTACTTTGAACTGCTGTATAGTGAAGACTGCAAATAAACTGGTACAACCTTTGTAGGATGATTTATTTCAGCTCTGTGTATCACCTGAAGCCAGTCATTTCACTGAGTATATATAAGGGGTTACAACCATTTCCTTTAACATGCTGTGAGTATGAGGCCCTGCTACTATGTAAAAGTAGTCAAAAGTAAAACTGTGTGCGGGGCTCCAGAATATTGATTTTGAGTGGAGGAAGCCTTCTCCAGGTTTTGATATACCTAGATTGGATTCCGGAGTTTAGAGACTTTGAAGAGCTTGGGGAGCATAGAAGTCACCAACCCTGTTTTCGGGTCAGACTATAGTGTGTGTACAGGTATGCACAGCCTTTATAATGACAGGATTGGCCATAGTCTGCCCCTCCAAAACAAATGGAAACCTTCATTAAAGAGACTCCTTATTTAGGGGCCATACATATTTTTTTCTGACAATGTACTGAACCAGCTGTATTCAGTTTGGAATAACTGACTCTTTAATATTAAGCTGTATTTGCACTATAAACTAACAGTTCTGGATAAGCCATAGGGGTGTAACACTGGGCACTGTTACTGAGCTGCAGAACTTTGTTTATCCCCAAGATGGCAGTGCCAACTAGTTTTGCCTAACTATAACTGGAATTGGAATGCAGTTGCCAGGGGCAGTCTGGGAGATGTGGTCTGGAAAAAGGGATCCTACACACAGTTGAACTGGGGCCACAACTACAAGTTCCAAAAGCACCAGGAGGGATGATATATAAATAAAAGCCTGGGAAGTAGTCAGACAGTTGGGAGAGACACGCCAGCCAGCAAGGAGTGTGTGAGCTGTGCTGAACTGAGTCAGGCTGGACTGCATCAGACAGAGCTGTGTCAGAGCCAAAGGGTGGACTGGTGTGCTGAGGGCCAAACCGAGGAGCTAGTCAGGAGTGTGAGCCCATTGTTGTGTCACTGTTTAATGGGGTCCCCAACCAAACACTGACTGCCACAGAGGGATCTGGTGAGAGGGTAACTGACCCACAACAACAACAACAACAACTAATTGTTAACCTTTCATCAACCCAAATCTAATGAGAGCCATTACCTTTATTGATACTTTGCCATTAGAGTTAATCAACCCTGCTGTCACGTTCACCTGAGAGCATTCAATACCATAGACAAAGTCATTAGTACCCTAGAAAGCTCTCCACACTGAAAGATACTTTAGTCCATATCTTCTTCTCCTCCAATGCCCTGCTGGAACTAGCCTTATTTTTGCCATTCTGTGCCAAGGGGCCTACCTACATACTGGAACCCAACCCTGCTTTTATCTGCTGTTGAACTTCACCCCTGGAGACAACTTCACTGCTCTTGCACGCCAACATTAAAGGGCACCAACAGCGCCGGCAGAAGTTTACTTTAATAACTGTTCAGAATTGCTACATACTTGAGAACTGGCTTACTGTTAGTGTACTAAACTCACAGGCCCTCTAAGGAACCTAGCCGGTTGTACCTATTAGTAGTCCTCTACAGTCGCTTGGTTTCTCAGTCAGAGAGCTACCATTTATGCTCTTAGTACTTGCACACTGAGTCTAGCTTTAAAGGGAGCGGGGTTTACTGCATTGTATTTGTATTGCACTGTTTTCATATGTTGACAGTGAACTACCAAGTTGCTGTGTTACCTTTTTAAATTTGGTCTACCAATACAATCTGCTTATTTCTAAAAGGTCGATCTTTTTGTGACTGCTGGGAGTTCCCGGCCATGGTATTTTGGTGGTGTCAGCAGGAATGAGTTTTCACCTAGGGCTAAAGAAAGAGCAAAGGGCCCAATGCTATCAGGGGCTCCTACAGAGGCAGCACTACATGGGCATAAAAGAGTGATTTGCATGACTCTGCCAACTTTCCTAAAATGAGGAATAAAAAACCCTTATTTTTGGATTCTTGATGAAAGCTAAACCTGCCAATGGCTTCCTTTTTTTTTTTTTTTTTTTTAATCTCTACTGTGTTTTTTACCAAAATGTTTTTTTCTTTTATGGAAACTATAATATTTTGCATATCATTTTATTTAAATTCTAATTTACATTTTTTTATCTGTTTTTACTATATGTATACAATATTTGTTTTACAAATAAACATAAAATGCACGATAAAGGATTCCCAGAGCAAAATGCTTTTGTAAAATGGAAAACTATATTGGTTTTGCTTTAACATTTGGATTTTTTTTTTTAAAGCTTACTATACATTATGTATACAATATTTATTTTACAAATAAACTTTTATTAAACGACAGAGGATTCCCAGAGCATATTGGCTTATCTAAGAGACAGTAAGGGCTAATTTACATGGTGGTCCATGGCCATACACCACCCAGGTCAATGTAATTCTCTAACCATATGACCAGGGGTTTGCTTTCATCTGCGGTCAATCAGCCTGTACAAATCAATAACAGTTTGTGAACTCCACAGCTGTCCACGTGTAAACTGCACTTGTCCCTGCAGTTAGGGACAGATGGGTGGCCCAGGGTGCAAGCAGACTGCATACAGAGGTGCTCATCTGTCCCTAGCAACATGTAATTGCTCCTCGAGTGATTACATGCAGACAGCCACAGCCCGTGACAGCTAGCGCATGATTTGTACATGCTCCCTGTCTGCAGCTGAGCCCAAAAACCTGGCTGTACCTGCCACAGAAATACGTGTCTGAATGAGCCCTAGAGCAGAAAGTGCCAATTTGAACTGCCAGTTTGGAGGTTCGCTTTGTCTGAAGGAAAATTCCGATAGAGCTGTCCCAAAATAGATGAACTGTGGCTAATTCAGTTGTGTGTATAAATTCCACCTTGAGCTATGGAGCTCTATAATCAACAGGCATTTTTCATCAAAGAGGCTAAAGGGAGATGGTAAACAAGGAAATAGTTGCTGATAAGCCACCTGCTGTCTTATAAGAAGAAAACAAGATATTGATATGCAATATTTCATTTTTTCCTTTTAGAAAATGTAACCCTGACCATAATAAATGAAGTAAAGTAAAGTGATACTAGCTACTTTTCCATAGTTAGTCCTTTGCTCTAGTGATGAATCATAATAGACTAAATGAAATAGTTTAAATGATGAACTTGTATTTGTCCCCATGAGACAGGTGATGACACTTATAAAGAAAATATACAAAATGTAATACTGGGATGGAGTAGCGCAGCTGTTGTGAATGATATCTCCCAGTAATACCTAATACTTCCAGGGGAATATTATATTTTTAAGATTTGTGCAAGAATAACAATAACAGAAGCTTATCTTAAACCTTTAAAAGTGTCCATCACGACATGGTGTGTTTGTAAATTTTACATGTGGTAATTCATTTCCATGCTTTATGGTAAGTATAATGGTTCATAGCTCATTTTCTTAACAATACATAAAAACTGGAGCAAAGAAAAACTAAGCAATAGCAGATATTTTTAACAACCTATTAGGTTTTCTCTTTCATAAAGATGTTGGCAACTTTTTTCTCCACTTTTTTCAGCTTTAATTTGTTTCGATTTTTTTTCCCCCACTTTGAGAATTTATAGCTATTTTATATAAACATTAACATAATTAATTGAAAAAAGGTGCGCTGTCTCCCTAAATGACATTCATTATTATAATCAGCCCATGTGCAATTAAATACTTTGTGTAAAGAAAAAATTCACACCCACAATATAAACAGTAAATCAAATCAACCTGCAATAAAATATACTTCACTATCTCCTAATTGAAAATATAAATCATGTGTGAGCAATAAATATTGAAAAATGAAATTCATAAATCAACATTCAAAATAAAGTCCATAAATATGTAAACCAATATTTTTTTCAAAAAAGTTTGTTATTTCATTAGTGAAGAAAATCCATCCTTGAAAAGTCCATAAATGGTGCTGACAAAAATGCTCAGTGCTCACAGTAAAAAAACAAACGTGCTCAAAGTGCTCGTAAGGTAATGTAGCCTCTTACCGGACCGTTAGGATCTCAAATCATAGAGTGTGTTTTCCAAGGAGCCACAAATTGCCACTCAGACCTATGATTCCGGCAGATAAGACCAACAGCCCAATCTCCAGTGTCTATTTAGCCTGTCCACACTTCCCAGATTAAACTTCGACAGTCGTATATAGTAAACTTAGGAGGAAGATGATCTCATAGCAAAACTCTGCTATTAAAATGGTATTGCACTTACATGAGTTCCAATATATACCATATATATATATATATATATATATATATATATATATTTTTTTTTTTGTTTGTTTACTGTTGCACTCTTTAGCTGATATGCTTTGTAGGCTTGCTGCACAATTTAAAGTGGTTGTAGACCCCTTTTTAGCACTTGTACCTATAGGTAAGCCTAGAATAAGTCTTACCTATAGGTACTGTATAATATCTCCTAAACATGTGCCGTTTAGGAGATATTTACCTTGTAGTGCGCCGATAATGTCATTGACGCATGTGCTGTGAAGAAACGGCCCTCCATGCCATTTCTTCCCGAGCGAGTGCCGTGACTGGTGGCTCCTGCGCTCATGTGCGGGAGCGACATCACGCGGCTCCGGCCAGTCACAGAGCCAAGTCCGCATCCCCAGAAGGAAGAGGGGCAGACATGGATGCGGCCTCGAGGTAAGTGCCACATAATGGGCTAGTATGCTGTGCATACTAGCCCATTTAACTTTTACTTTGCAGGGTTTGCAGGGAACAAAAGAGGAAGTAAAACCCATCAGGGTTTACTTCCTCTTTAAGCAGCAGTATGGCCTGGTAACAATTCTTCTTTGTCTTCTACAGAGGTGGTTGCTGATCATTACCACACTTTGATTCCAAATCAGTATAATTTACATCTACTAAAGTCAAACAAGGCCAGGATCTGTGAACTTTCCCCTTTGGGCTATCATTTGAAAATTGCTAGCAAAGAAAGCTTTGGAGGGATGCAAACATACTGTAGATATTTTTATCACATTTGCCCTCTGTTAAAGAACCACTTTAATAATGATCATCAGATGCCTGTGTCTTGTGCTTTAAGAATTGGCTACAGGCATTTTGTATGTATGCAAGCATATTACATAAGAAATATAAGCAATGTGGCCAGTGTATTCAAAGCTTATCGCAACATTGGTGGTTTACCTTGGTTTACCCAATTATTTGTAAAATATATTATCAGGGCCATCTTTAATATTGATTGGACCCTGGGCAAAACTTTTCTTGCAGCTAGACTCAAAATCAGATCAGGCAGCTATTGCGATTGATTGCCAGAGGTTACAGTGTATCATTACCGCTCACTGACTGGTTGCTAGAGATTACAGCACACGATTTCTGCTTGTTGATTGGTTGTTAGAGATTACTGTCTCTACTGTCTCTACTGTCTCTTTGGGGCGGCACAGTGGTGTAGTGGTTAGCACTCTCACCTAGCAGTAAGAAGGGTCGCTGGTTCAAATCCCAACCACGACACTTCCTGCCTGGAGTTTGCATGTTCTCCCTGTGCCTTCGTGGGTTTCCTCCGGGTACTCCGGTTTCCTCCCACAATCCAAAGACATGCAGGTAGGTTAATTGGCTTCTGTCAAAAAATTGGCCCTAGTATATGAATGGGGACCTTAGATTGTGGGCTCCTTGAGGGTAGGGACTGATGTGAGTGTGCAATGTACAGGGATGGGGACAATTGTAGACACTTGCTCAGGTTGAACTGGATGGACTGATGTCTTTATTCAACCTTACTAACTATGAAACTATGAAACTGTGGATAAGACCTCAGGGGGGCATGATATACGCTGCTATTTACATATGAATGCTGGTAATTTACATGTAAACACAGGGTCTGCAGGGGAATCATCTGTACACAATAGGGCGGAGCTGGGCAGCATTAGTAGCAGCACTTCCCACACAGATATTGGGACACAGCACAGGACTAAAATCTCAAGGGACAAGTAAATTTAAACCAGGATAGTTGTAAAGTATGAGGCAGCTGGTTTGGGCCCCACAACAATGACAGGGCCCAGGGCAGCTGCCCCTTTTGCCCTGCCTTAAAAACGGCCCTGTATATTATACCTTTGCTACCTTTAAACAAGCTGTCTAGACTAGCCTGTTTAACAAAAATAATTGTGTTTCGATTTCCTAGTGGCTACAGAACCATAAGTACAAATATAAGTGTGCATTTTCTTCTAGAGCACACCCAGTCCAGCTGATTTAACAGAAAACTCTCCTTAACCACTGCACCACAAAAAGAGTTTTTTCTCAAAAGTAGTAACACTGGCAAGATAATAGAAATGCTCCTTTGGCTGCGCCTTTAATCTGACAAATGGATGGCACAATTACTAACTGATGGGTTTTCTTACGGTTTTTACCACCTGCATTTGAAATGTGATGGCTGTAATTTCAACAACTTAACACTAGTATTGGGTCTTAAACACATGGTCACGGATATGATTTGCAGATTCTATTCTCTAACCCCCTCTTTTGACAATTTTAGTCTCCCCATTGAGACTAGTTTCCAAAAAATAACCTAAAAGTTTCAGAGTAATACACCATTCGTCATTTAAAGGCACATTTTTAAAGTGATTTTAAAAGCATAAATAAATAAAATAAATAAAAAAATGAAAACAAGTTATACTTACCTGCTCTGTATAATGAGTTTGCACAGAGCAGCCACAATCCTCTCCTTTTTGGGTCCCATGCTGGAGGTCCTGGCTCCTACGCTCTGCCAAGTGCCCTCAATAGCAAGCCTCTTGCTTTGGGGGCTTTCGAGCAGGCTCGCTCCCAAGCGGTGCTCCTGTGACTGGACACTGTCCATTCACACACAGAGTTTGGCTCAGCTCTGCCCCCGCTCTCTCCTCATTAGCTTACTGGCTTTGATTGACAAACAAGAGCCAATGGCTCTCACTGCTGTGTGAGCCAATGAAGAAAGAGAGACCTGGGAGAGCTACTGCTCTCATGTACATCGCTGGATGGAGATGGGGCTCAGGTCAGAATAAATGGAGGGGGGGGGGGGGTGGAGGGCAGAGCTGCACTAGGAAGGTTTTTTACCTTAATGCATGCCAAAGTTGCGCTAAAAATAGTTTGTTTTGGCTCAAACAGTAAAGCTGGACATCAGCTTTATTTAATATTTTTTTTGTTACAGTTTAATAGGTGCTGCATGCATTCCGATAGAAGGGGCATGAAATAAAATGCCATACTACATGAAAATGTGACAGCCTAAGGGTGTTATATGCTATGTACGTGGCGTGATGTAGATGGTTTGTGTTGTAAATCCTTTCCCTCCATCCTTTTTGTGTTCAGCTCACTTGTCAGCTGTAACAATTGTCCTCGTGTGAATCCACATGTAGCCCTCCCAACAGCCTCCAAACCTATAAGAGAAGAAAAGCCCATAAACCAGGCAGTCAGAGTGTCTTCATGAGACCACTAGCCCTTTTCTCCCTTTGTTATGGTTAGTAAATGAGGGGGGCTAGTTGCTGTTCCAGCTATAGTTGTTTATATCAGCTCAAGCCTATCTTTAGACCTAAATATTAAGTCTTTAAATAGTACTTACGTGTCCCCAATCAGCTACCAGACTTCACAATAACCCCCCTGGTGAATTTCAGTATGTAAGTTCAAAAAGTCCAGTGCTTAAATATATGCAGCTTTTTCTTCAATCCAGTGGATTCAATCTCAAAGATTCTTACCAGATTTTCCGACCCATACACCAATCAATTGGTCTAATAAAGCTTTTTTTCACTCTACTCTGTGTCTTCCTTAAAGTGGAGTTCTGACGAAATTTTTTTTTAAAAGTCAGCAGCTACAAAAAGTGTAGCTGCTGACTTATAACAATCAAACACTCACCCATCCTACGGTCCAGTGATGCGGACGTACGAAGCCCCGCTTCTATCCCCCTCCTCTCCAAGGGAGAGGAGGGCGCATGTGCGAGCCGCGCTGCGTGCTGTGATTGGCTGGGCAATCTTCTGGTACCTGTGACGTGTCCCAGAAGATTGCAGGGAGGGAGGGGGAGAGGTGAACTTCCTTCCGATACCGAGGAGCCCCGGCAGAAAGTGGGAGTTGGATGCCTCTAAAAAGAGGGTATCCGCTCCCACACAAAAAAATTACATGCCAAATGTGGCATGTCTGGGGGTCACTGTCACTTAAACTCCGCTTTAAACCTCTTCACAATCTCTCTAATGTATCCCCAAAAAAGAAAAAACTCATAGTGCCGTATTTTACAAACTATATTACACTTTTCTCTTATGTGCTCTTGTGTGCATACCATCATGGTATGATGAACCACCAGTGATGAGTGACTTTATTATTCCCCTTTTGCCTAGATCCTTACCAAACAAATATCAACCAAAATAGTACCCAGTTTTAGGGTGTAGCATGTTGATAATCACCATCCCCTTCAGCCCCAGAGCCCCTTCTTCTGTGACCGTGGGTAGGGGGTTCTTCTCTCAGCAGCCAGTCTCACATTTTAAATCGGGGCGGCTGTGCGGTGCTCCATCCACACACCCCTGTCATTCATTCACATTCATTCATATGCAAATTAATACATTTAAAGCCCTGTCTACCACCATGGCAGATGGACCCTCGTAGTCCATTGACACCTCTGCCCACATGCCGATAAGCGTAGAGAGATTGTGGGCAGTGTCTGCAGGAGCTTCACATTGAAACCGCAGCCCACTGATCGTGGTTGCAATTCTTTGCATGCTCCTGTGTAAAAAAATAATAAATGCACTTTTTTTTTACATGTGGATTAATTATTATTATAATACATTTTTTTACCAAATGTACCAAATGTATTATTTTTTTTTTTTTTTTTTACAAAAGGTGAACTTTTAATGGCTGAGTTAATAATATGTGTGTATATTAATTTCTTCATACCAATAATAAATGGCTATGGCCAACTGCTCATGTACCTGTTACAATTGCTTTGCAAAAAGTGCAAATACCATTAACAGGAGGCACTGGGGTTGCTTTACTAAAGGTAAATAGTCTGCTCACTCTTCAAGAGAAGTTGCACTTTGCAAGGAAATTTTCCACAGAGCTTAGTAAATGTAATGCATTTTTTGCTTTTTAAAGAATACCCAATCATGAACAGGTACACAAACCCCCCCCCTTTGTGCCATTCACTAAGCTCTTGGGATAATTCCCTTGTGAAGTACAGCTTTTCTTGCAAAGTGAACAGTCTATTTGCATTTATTGAATCAACCCCACTCCATTTTTGTCTGCTGAAGCTAGTTATCTTCCAGACAGTACACCACTTATAACCTTTGCTACACATTCAAGTAGCATGCACTCATAAGGGATTATGTGGTTCTTCTATTGTCCTCATGATATAACTTGTTATGCTTCGTGTCTGAATTCTCATTAAAGTACAACTATAGGCAAAACTTTTTTTTCAGTTTTGGATAGAGTAAGGGAGGGTTGTCATCACTTCCTGTCCCATATCCAAAACATGAAGTGAGAGGAAATCCCTGCAAATTAAGAGAATCCCTTGGGCCCCCCAGGTCACCAAATCTAGTGTTCCCATTGGACGATTTTCCCGCTATTACTTTTCTAGGGATAACCCAACATTTGGGATTTTCAATAACAATGGTAAACAGGACAATTAGAGAGGGTGAATCTCCATCTTCACTCTGTCTAAAATTAAAAAAAGGTTTTGCCTTTAGCTATACTTTAAGTTTCTTGGGATTATTGACCCAAATCTTTTTTAGGTTTGTTCTGTCACAGCCTGCCTTAAGCTTTGGCCTTTTTTGATAATAAGAGATTTGGATCTAGTGTTCTAGCTCCTTTATTTATCTTCAAGTTTTGTGGCTCTGGTTCATCCAACATTCCTGTGACCCATGGTTGTTTAGTGTGCCGCTCAGGCTCGATCACTATGGGGAGTAGTGTAGGCAGGGGCGGACTGACCATTCGGCCACTCGGCACTTCCCGAGGGCCCCGGGCCACTAGGGGGCCCCATCAGGGTTGCCAGCCTCAGTAAAACCAGGGACAGTATGTAAAAATCTGTGTTTTTTTTACATCTGTTTCTGAAATGTCCCTTACCTTTTGGTCTAAAAATCCCGAGATTATAGCTGCCCCACCTCTCCAGTACCTTCTCAGCCAATAGAAACATGTCTATGTATACTGTGTGTACATGTATGTGTATACTGTGTGATTGTATACTGTGTGTGTGTATACTGTGTGGCCCCATAATCTTTGATTGCCTGGAGGCCCCATAATCTCCTATTGCCCGGGGGCCCCATGAGTTGTCAGTCCGCCCCTGAGTGTAGGTGATGCTGCATCCACTGCAGGAGTGCCAGCAATAGATGGAGCTCATCCCAGCTCCTTTAGTCACTGGAAGGAAGAGAGGAAAGTAGGGTTGCCACCTCATCCCTTTAAACCCAAACACATATTAATTACACAGGTTCTGAGGCTAATTTAATGCAGGCAAGGCATTAAGTGAGTTTAATTACTAGACATGTGCACACTGAAATATTTCGTTTCGGAAATTTGTTTTCGTCCGAAAAATTAATTTATTTAGTTACTCCCGAAATTCGTTTTTATTTATTTTTTTTTTTCGTTTAAAAATTGCATTCGTCTGAAAATCCAAATGAATTAAGGTCGAATCTGTCATTGAAGGCTTATGGTGTCTGTCGAAAGTTCAAAGAAGATTCGACGGAGCAGCTAAACTGTATGACTCTGTATAGTTTAGCTGCAATTCCACCCAATTCCAGCAGCAATCTTTCCTTTCTACGTCGAATCTTTCCTTTCTACGTCAAATCTTTCCTCTCTACGTCAAATCTTTCCTTTCTACATCGAATCTTTCCTCTCTACGTCGAATCTTTCCTTTCTACGTCGAATCTTTTCTCTCTATGTAGAATAATCTTGGACTAATAGAGTTAAGGTTAGGCACATTCGACCACAGGTTCAATGGACACAGATTGTTATTGTCAGCGTCGAATCTCCTATCTATATCGAACTGTTGTCACAACGAAAATAAAGCATTTGTTTATGTCGGATCTTTCGTTTTTCGGATTCTGCACTTTCGTTATCGTTTGTTAAAACGAATGCACGTGTCTATTAATTACCCCCTTAAAGTGGTTGTAAACCCTTACAGACCACTTTTTGCTACAGGTAAGCCTAGAATAAGGCTTACCTATAGCTACCCAGGATATCTCCTAAACCTGCACGGCTTAGGACTGAGATATCCCCTGTATTTGCATGTGCCGACGTCATCGGCACATGCGTACGGAAACAATGGCACGTACGTGCCTTTTGCTTCAATGAGTGTGCCATTACCGGCGCCTCCCACGTGCATGCTTCATCACGGCTTCCGGGCAATCCCAGCGCCGGAGCCACGATACCCGGAAGTAACCCGATAGGTGCTGTGTACGGGCCCCGCAGCGAGGGCTTCGATCTCAGGGGAGTATTACATAATGAGCTAGTATATTATGCATACTAGCTCATTATGCCTTTGTCTTGCTGGTGTTAGTTTTTTTTTTTTCAAAGTGGGTTTACAACCACTTTAATCAGCCACAGAACCTGTGTAATTAATACGTGTTTGGGTTTAAAGGATGAGATGGCAACCATAGAGGAAATATCCCTGGTGATGCACATCCACGGAGTCCTATGATGGTAAGAGATAGACACCCTCGGCCTGGGCTCACACAAGGCCATATTCAACATTCCTCTAGCTCTATGTTCTGCATTGTTACTTGACTCGGTCTTATCCTTCAAATTCTTTTGGTTAATCCCCTGGTAACTTATCCTTGGTTCATGGACACCAAATTCAATACTACAGTCACATGCAGAGGTGCTGGGTCACCTTAGTATGGATGATACCAAAAAACTTCCATGAAAAGTCACTGTTAAAGGTGAAGTACAAAGCTGAAGAATCAGTGACCTGACAGTTTTAAGCCACGTCATCCAACTGTGAGACAGCATTGCATACCTACGTATTATCTATTTATATTTATTTTTAATATGCACTTACTGTGAGTCAGTGTGTCAGGTTCTCCTTAAATATACATTACTAGTTGAGTGGAGTAAAGCAGGACCCCCAGCACGCTCCGTGTGTACACAAACAGTAGTTACGATATGTCAACACCCTCCACTAACAATGTAAAATGGAATGGAATCCTGCACCTTTTGGGAAGGATCTTTCTTTCAGCAGCTGTAATAAATGTTGGGGGTGCAGCTACTTATCTAAGTATGAAATTCCAATTGTCTATTTTGTGGCTGAATTCCACTGTGCATAAATAGACATTTACTTTGACACAGACATGAATGTATTAGGCATTAAGACATTTAGAAAATATTTTAATGACTTCTATATGCTCTGTCAGCTCTTCTGTTTCTATATTTGTTTGGAAAGTGTGGAAGATTGGACACAGATTCCTCCTCTGCCATGATTAGATGAAACACAGGGGGCAATAATTTATCTCATATGAGTATTGCTTTTCAGCAGGTCTGGATAAAAGACGTAGGGAGTGATTTATTGAAACAGTCATATTCACTTCAAATACCCAATGAGGTTCAGGTAAAAAGTTTTTTTATTTTTTATTCCCCTGAACCTGATTGGTGAACACATTCCTTCTATGGGACCCAATGCCTACAATATTTATGTATTAGCCATGCAAAGAAAAAGGCAACAATTACAGTTTTTAATACTTTTAAAGGCAGATTATTATAAAATGTATAAAAATGCTCTGAATGGCCCTCCTTATTGTCTTGATTTTGCATGTTTTTAACCACTTGCCTACCAGGCACGAACACCTCCTTCCTGACCAAGCCATTTTTCAGCTTTCAGCGCTGTCGCATTTTGAATGACAATTGCGCGGTCATGCAACGCTGTACCCAAATAAAATTGTTATCATGTTTTCCCCACAGATAGAGCTTTATTTTTGGTGGTATTTGATCACCTCTGTGGTTTTTATTTCTTGCGCTATAAACAAAAGAAGAGCGACAAGTTTGAAAAAACATAATATTTTTTACTTTTTATTATAATAAATATCCATTTTTTTTTTTTTAAACAAATTTTTTCCTCAGTTTAGGCCGATACGTATTCTTCTACATATTTTTGGTAAAAAAATCGCAATAAGCGTTTATTGATTGGTTTGCGCAAAAGTTATAGCGTCTACAAAATAGGGGATAGATTTATAGCATTTTTATTATTATTTTTTTTTTACTAGTAATGGCGGCGATCTGCGATTTTTATCATGACTGCGACATTGCGGCGGACATATCGGACACTTTTGACACATTTTTGGGACCATTCACATTTATACAGCGATCCGTGCTATAAAAATGCATTGATTACTGTATAAATGTGACTGGCAGGGAAAGGGTTAACACTAGGGGGCGCTGCAGGGGTTAATATGTTCCCTATGTTAGTGATTCTAACTGTGGGGGGAGGGTACTGACTGGGGGAGGGGACTGATCGGTGTCCCTATGTACAAAGGACACACCATCGGTCTCCTCTCCAGTGACAGGACGTGGATCTGTGTGTTTACATACACAGATCCACGTCCTGCTCAGTTACTGGGCAATCGCGGGTGCCCGGCGGACATCGAGGCCGCCGGGCATGCGCATCGGGTCCCCAGCGACGCGGCGGGCACGCGCGTGCGCCCCCTAGTGGCCAAAATGTAGACGCCGTCATATGACGACTTCCCGCCACAAGAGCCACACCGCTCCGCCGTCAACAGACAGTGGGCGGTCGGCTACAGGTTAAGGAAGGTTACACCTCACTTTCCTCCCCTTCTTTATTCTGTACCCACAATTATTTTTCTATATGCTGAAAATGAACAATAAAAATCTATTCAACCTAAAATGAATATGTAATGTAAATAAAGGTTAAATTACAAATGAATAAAAATTGTATTATAGTTTTAGACAGGCACCAATATGGTAAAGTATTATCAAAACAGGAAGAAGATCTGGACAGCCGGACTTCAGAGACTTGAGCTAACGCATTTCACACTTCGATGGAGTGCTTAGTCATAGCTAGTCATGAGCTATGACTAAGCACTCCATCGAAGTGTGAAACGTGTTAGCTCTTGTCTGTTCCTGCTGTGGCTTGTATTTTTTGTTTATGATTTTTGAATAAAAGGCAAAAAAAATCCTGTATTTTGCAATCTGAATACTGTTTGAACATTCCAGTTCTTCTTTTTATCTCTATATATTTTTATGTATGTCAATACTTTATATACTCATTTTTTGTAATAAAAGTTTTTCAATATATATTATCTAGTTTTCAATCTGGGGTTAAAAGATTTCATGCCTTTAAAGTCCAACCCATAGGGGATTCCCCTCTTATTTTCTCTAATATAGGATGTGGCATATATTATAAATTCCCCTCTTCATATATGTGTAATCCATGCTAAGCCTACAATTTATTCCAAAGGCAAAAAAAATAGTTTTTTTTGAAGTGCGGCTGTCAAGATCTTCTTCCTGTTTTGGTTGCTACATGCATTGCCGGAACCTGGGCTTCCAAGCTAGATGAGAGGTTTTTCCACTTCTATTTAACCTACCTGGAGCGGTGATATTTCTCTCCCTATGGTAAAGTATTATAAAATGTATATAATGAATATGTAATGTAATGTAAATAAAGGTTAAATTGCAAAAAAATTAAATTTGTATTATAGTTTTAGCCAGGCACCATTGTGTTAAAGTTAATTAAATTCATGTGCTAATGGAAAAACAAGACCCGCTACTTCAATACAATTTGTTGTGCACTGATGAGAACAGCTGCCATGCACTACACCGTGATAACCTCTTCTTTTGGGGTAACCTGTCATCTAGAAAACAATATATACACTATATTGTCAAAAGCATTGTAACCCCTGGCTTTACACGCACATGAAATTTAATGGTATCCCAGTCTTAGTCCTTAGAGTTTAATATTGAGTTGGCCCACTCTTTGCAGCTACAACAGCTTCAACTCTTCGGGGAAGGCTGTCCACAAGGTTTAGGACTTTGCTTTGAGCACTGGTGTGCAGTCATGATGGAAAAGGAAGGGGCCATCCCCACCTGTTTCCACAAAGTTGGGAGCATGAAATTGTCCAAAATGTCTTGGTATGCTGACGCCTTGAAAGTTCCCTTCGCTAGAACTAAGGAGCCAAGCCCAATCCCTGAAAAACAACCCCACACCTTAATCCCCCCTCCACCACTTGATTTGGACCAGTACACAAAGACATAGATGAGCGAGTTTGGGGTGGAGGAACTTGCATAAAGTCCTCACCTCAAACCGATAGAACACCTTTGGGATGAATTAGCGTGCTTCTGGAAGAATGGTCAAACATTCCTATAGACACACTCTTAAACATTGTGGACAGCCTTCCCAGAAGAGTTGAAGCTGTTATTGCTGCAAAGGGTGGGCCAACTCAATATTGAACCCTACGGACTAAGATTGGGATGCCATTAAAGTTCATGTGCGTGTAAAGGCAGGTGTCCCAATACTTTTGACAATATAGTGTAAATATTGTGCTGCACTTATATACCTTACCAACATATCAATGAACAATCATATCACCATAAAATCTCCCATATTGAAAAATGCAATAAATCAAATCAAATAAAATATGAACGCGGCACAATGTTTATATATGTATATATTGTTTATCAATGTGTTAAAATACAAGCAGGCTTCATAATATTTCAGGGATTCTGGTACGGGGATACTTTCACTAAAGCAGCCACCAATGCCAAAGTCAAGTGCAGACACCATGAGGCCCATTTATTAATCATTACTGGTATTTACCAAACATTCTCTGCAGGTTATTCTTCTAGTAAAAAAGAAATTCTAACAATAACCTGCTCCTTTTAGTTCCCTTTCAGTCTGTTAAATATACATATATATTGAAGGTGTTTTTATATATGTCCAATAGGTGCAAAAAAGATTTTCCAAGTACACTGCCTACTGCTTTACAGAGCATGTTCTGGTCCATATCAGATTTTACTGGCCGCTCCTTGCAGGTCCTAAGGTTCGCCTTTGCAAGTCACTCTGGCAAATAAACCGCCTTACAATTGCACTTGCTCTCATTCCCATGAGTGTGAGGCTGCATTCACACCTGAGCGTATCGTTTTCAGGCAGAAAATCGCACGAATTGCAGCGTTTTTTTACCGCGACTTGCCGCGATTTTGTGCAGAGCAAAAGGTTACCAATGTAAAAAGAAGAAAAACGCCCAAATCTGCCCGATTCGAGCGACAAAAAAGGGTCCGGAACTTTTTTGAGCTTCAGGTGTAGGGCTTCAGGCGTTTTGGAGTGGAGATGTGAACCATCTCCATAGAGAATAATGTATTTTTTCCCCTCTAGCGTTTTGTAGCTTCAGGCTTCAGGCGACAAAACGCTCAGGTGTGAATGCAGCCTGAATCTGTAGAGCTGAGCAATGGCTACCCTGACTTTCCTCCACCTGACCCTGCTATCTCTGGTGTGCGGTGACAACAAATCATGTTGGGTTATGGGCCAGGTTTCAGTTCCTGAGAAGGTGCTGAGTAGTGTCATTGCAGTACTGCCACCCAAGGTCCGGTCCCCTAAATATGAGGCTTGGGAAAGAAAGGACCGGGCCTTGTGTGATTAAAAGAGACCCAACGTATCAAAGGTTTATACTTACCTTTCTAACTAGGGGTGTGTTAAATCTCTTAAATAATGCTAATATATGATCTTCCATGAGCGCTGCATAGTGAATCCCCTCATTCCTCCCCCCAACCACTATGTCACTACTGTGTCCTGCAGTGATGGGTCAGCAGGATGAACCATAGTGTAGGAGTTCCAGTCAGTATAAGAGAACACTTAGACCTGACCACTATGCTGTGCAATTTTTACTTGTGTATGACTGCTAGACATTATATGCTATGCAGTATGTTACATAGTCCTGACTGCTACACTCCATACGCTACGTTGTACATTACATAGTCCTGACTGCTACACTCCATACGCTACATTGTACATTACATAGTCCTGACTTCTGCACTCTATAAACTATGGTGTACATTGCATAGTCCCATCTCCTGCACTTTATACATTATGGTGTAGTTTATATAGTCTTTACCCCTGCACTTTAGACACTATTATATGCATTTCATAGTCCCGACCCCTGAACATATGTTGTACATTACAAATATGCAAGAAAAAACAGATCCACACTCCTCCTCTTCTCTTGAACTGTTCAAGAGACAGAAAGTCAGACATGTTCATTGTCTCAACAGTTGTAATTTTCTCAGTAGCCGTTTGAATGAAATTCATTAAGCTAGGTTTAGATGAAGTGTTTGCTCTCTGTGTATATTTTTTGTGGAGAAAGGTTTCCTTTTTTCAAAGTATTTAACCACTTGACCACTGGGCACTTAAACACCCTTAATAACCAGACCAATTTTCAGCTTTCGGTGCTCTCACATTTTGAATGACAATTACTCAGTCATACAACACTGTACCCAAATGAAATTTTTGTCCTTTTTTTCACACAAATAGAGCTTTCTTTTGGTGGTATTTAATCACCGTTGAGTTTTTTATTTTTTGCGCTATAAAAGAAAAAAGACTGAAAATTCTGTAAAAAAATGAATTTTTCTTCGTTTCTGTTATAAAATTTAGCAAATTTTGTCATTTTTCTTGATAAATTTTGGCCAAAATTTATACTGCTACATATCCTTGGTAAAAATAAGTACAAATTGGGATATATTATTTGGTCGTTGTGAAAGTTTTAGAGTCCACAAGCTATGGTGCCAATATCTGAAAATTGATCACACCTAAAGTACTGACGGCCTATCTCATTTCTTGAGTCCATAACATGCCAGAAAAGTACAAATACCCCCCAAATGACCTCTTTTTGGAAAGAAGACATTCCAAGGTATTTGGAAAGAGGCATGGTGAGTTTTTTGAAGTTGTAATTTTTTCCCAAAATTCTTTGCAAAATCAAGATTTTTTTTCTTATTTTTATTTTTTTCACAAAATTGTCATATTAGCAGGTTATTTCTCACACACAGCATATGCATACCACAAATTACACCCCAAAACACATTCTGCTATTACTCCTGAGTACGGCGATACCACATGTGTGAGACTTTTACACAGCGTGGCCACATACAGAGGCCCAACATGCAGGGAGCGCCATCAGGTGTTCTGGAGCACCCGGGACAATTCTGACATTTCTCTCCTACATGTAAAAATCATCATTTATTTGCTAGAAAATTACATAGAACCCCAAAACATTATATATGTTTTTTTAGAAAAGACCCTAGAGAATACAATGGCGGTCGTTGCAACTTTTTATCTAGCACGGTACTTGCGCAGCAATTTTTCGAACGCGTTTTTTTGGGAGAAAAAAGTTTTGTGCTTTACAAAAAACAAAACTGTAAATTTAGCCCAATGTTTTTGCATAATGTGAAAGATGAAGTTACGCCGAGTAAATAGATACCTAACATGTCACCCTTCAAAATTGCACACGCTCGTGGAATGGCACCAAACTTCGCTACTTAAAAATCCCCATAGGCGGCGCTTTAAAACTTTTTACTGGTTACATGTTTTGAGTTACAGAGGAGGTCTAAGGCCAAAATTATTGTTCTCACTCCAACGTTCACAGCGATACCTCACATGTGTGGTTTGAACACCGTTTTCATATGTGGGCGGGACTTACGTATGCGTTCGCTTCTGCATGCGAGTGCACGGGGACAGGGGCGCTTTACATTTTTTTTATTGTTCATTTTACTTTATTTATTTTAGTTTGACACTTTTTTCCCCAAAAATTTTTTTTTTATCACTTTTATTCCTATTACAAGGAATGTAAACATCCCTTGTAATAGGAATATGGCATGACAGGTCCTCTTTACAGTGAGATATGGGGTCAATAAGACCCCAAATCTCACCTCTAGGCTGGAAAGCCTGAAATAAAATAAAAAACGATCCTGGCTTTGATCGTAGCGAGCATTGCAGGGTATCGCAGGGTATCGCAGAATATCGCAGGATATGGCTGGGTATGGCATGGCAGGGTATGGCAGGGTATGGCAGGTAATGGCAGAGTATGGCAGGGTATGGCATGGCAGGGTATGGCAGAGTATCGCAGGGTATGGCAGAGTATCACAGGGTATGGCAGAGTATCGCAGGGTATGGCAGAGTATCGCAGGGTATGGCAGAGTATGGCAGGGTATGGCAGAGTATCGCTGGGTATGGCAGGGTATCGCTGGGTATTATTGCAGGGTATGGCAGGGTATCGCAGGTAATGGCAGAGTATGGCAGGGTATGGCATGGCAGGGTATGGCAGAGTATCGCAGGGTATGGCAGGGTATCGCAGGGTATCGCAGGGTATGGCAGAGTATCGCAGGTAATGGCAGAGTATCGCAGGTAATGGCAGAGTATCGCAGGTAATGGTAGAGTATCGCAGGGTATGGCAGAGTATCGCAGGTAATGGCAGAGTATCGCAGGTAATGGCAGAGTATCGCAGGTAATGGCAGAGTATCGCAGGTAATGGCAGGGTATCGCAGGGTATCGCAGGGTATGGCAGAGTATCGCAGGGTATGGCAGAGTATCGCAGGTAATGGCAGAGTATCGCAGGGAATGGCAGAGTATCGCAGGGTATGGCAGAGTATCGCAGGGTATGGCAGAGTATCGCAGGGAATGGCAGAGTATCGCAGGGAATGGCAGCGTATCGCAGAGTATCGCAGGTAATGGCAGAGTATCGCAGGGTATGGCAGAGTATCGCAGGGTATGGCAGAGTATCGCAGGGTATGGCAGAGTATCGCAGGGTATGGCAGAGTATCGCAGGGAATGGCAGAGTATCGCAGGGAATGGCAGAGTATCGCAGGGAATGGCAGAGTATCGCAGGGAATGGCAGAGTATCGCAGGGAATGGCAGAATATAGCAGGGTAAGGCACAGTATAGGAGGGTATGGCAGATTTGGTATCCATCCATCCATGCTCAGCCATCCCTCCATACCCTGCAATACCCAGCAATACACTGCAGGCTATTGCTGTGTATTGCAGGGTATGGAGGGATGGCTGAGCATGGATGGATGGATGGATGGATCGGTGGCATGCAGAGCAGGCTGTGGGCACTACAGATCCCGCCCACAGCACTGCTGCCACCGATCCCTCCCCCTCTCCTCTCACACTGTACCGATCGGTACAGAGAGAGGAGGGGATAGGAACCGGCGTCATCAAATGACGCCGGTTTGCTTACATGTGATCGCTCCGTCATTTGACGGAGCGATCACGTGGTAAACGGCCGCGATGAGCGGCCGTTTACCGTGATCCGTGATCCGCCGGGTCCTCTGGACCCGGCGATCACGGATGTACTCGAGTGCGCGCCCCAGGGGGCGCGCAAGAGGGGAATTCCGGGAGGACGTCATATGACGCCCTCCCAGAGTTAAGCAACCGGCCTGTAGCCGTCATTCGGCTATGGGCCGGTTGTAAAGTGGTTAAAGTGATTGTAAAGGCTGTTGTTATACAACATGTTATATTTACCAGCTGCCACGGAAATCCCCTTCTGGGGTTCCCTGTCAGTGCTCTTGACTCCTCCTCTTCTGTGTTTGCCCCATAGCAAGCACTTGCTATGGAGGCAGACATGTTGGCTTGATCCCGAGCCGGGCTGTGTGTGTCCAGTGACATACACAGTGTGGCTTGGGCCCCCCCATGCTCCCTTCCCACAGGACTTGATTGACAGCAGCAAGGCAATGACTCCCATTGCTTTCACTGTGTCCTGTGGGGAGAGAGAGCAGAACTGCTGCTCTTGGGCACAATTTTGGGTCAAGATCGTGTTTAGGTAAGTATTTGGTGGGAGAAGCTGAACATAAAAAAGTTTTTTACCTTAATGCAGGGAATGCATTTACGTAAAAACTTTTAAGCTCCATGCACACTGGCTTAAAAAAATTTGCTTCTACAGGAGTTTTGTGTTTTGCCTGTAGAAGCACCTCAATGTTATCCTATGTGTCCATGCGCATTAGGACGATTACAGACATTTTTTGAGTTTAACGTTTAGGCAGGAAAACAAATCCTTCTGGTTCACGTTTCTGATTGGAGCTTACTGGCAGAAAACATTTAAAACTCTTCTAAACTTGTCTAAACTTTGTACAAAAAATGCTCTATATAAGAGTTTTTTGCTCACAAGAGAACAGACGTTTTTTTAAGCACAATGTGCATGGAGCCTAAGCCTTTCCACCCATTTTAATTTTATAAAAATGTATCCTTTGTGTTGAGGTTTATGTGTGTCTGTAAAACTATTACTTGCGTTACTGTAATTAAAGTGTACCTAAACACAAAAATGCAAATGTTATTTATTGTGTCTTACTAGTCCTCAGAAGTGGTGGCAGTATTACTTCTCTTTTTCCCATTTATTTTTCACCTGGTGATCCCGATAATGACATACATGTCCCTGGGTGGCCATTCTTCCACTGCATTTTTGGAGTCAGCCATGGTTGCCACCCAGGCTGAACTTCAAACATATCTGCCTTTGTTCATATCCATTACATAGGAGATGATAGGATTAGTAGGGCAAGAAATATAAGATTGTTTTTTCTTCCAGTTTATTTCTAAGGAAATTACATGAATGTGGCATTTCTGACAAGATCAGCTGGTGTTATCTGTACTTGTTGAAAATATTCTTAGACTAAAAAATAAAAACAAATGCAGCCACCAAATCTAAGGACTAGTATGTTGCAATATATGACATATATTTCTTTGGTTTAGTTATGCTTTAATGTGTAAGTTTAACTTTTCAGAAAAATTCTTTCTGCAGCCTTTCCGGGATGTATCAGAGCGATCCTGATTGGTCAGCGCCAGCACAGGGCAGTGCTTATATCCATCCTGAATGTGCTGAAGCTAAATAGTTGTTTTTTTTGACTGACAAGCAGCAGTGGAAGTCATTGGCTCCTGCTGCTGTCAGTCAAGTTCAGTGAGGAGGGATCAAGGGTGGAGTCGAGATGCGCTATGTGTCAATAAACACACATAGCCCGGCTTGGGAGCAAGCCCACAATGTCTACCCCCATAGCAAGCCCTTGCTATGGGGACAAACAGAAGTGGAGGCAGGAGAGCTGGCAGGGGACCCCACAAGAGGGTTTGGGGCCGCTCTGTGTAACACCATTGCACAGAACAGGTAAGTATAACATGTTTGTTATTTTAGGAAAAAATACTTTAGAACCACTTTAAATTCCTCAGTGTGCCCCAGATGAATGAATGAATGATTTGTATAGCGCTGCAAATGCAAACTGAATCGCCTCAAGGCGTTTGATCCGTCCTGTGTTGTCCTGCTTCTTAGAAGAGGTTGGTCTTGAGTTTTTTCCTGAAGACCCGATGGTTTTCTTACATGCGGATGTTAGTGGGTAGAGCGTATATAAAACAGTAGTTTAACCACCTCCAGCCCGCCGTATAGTAAAACTAGTAAAATGGGTAATCGGGGCACTGATCATCAGTGCAGCCCCAACAGTTCCCTATCAGTGATGCCAGTCAGTGCCCATCTGTGATGCCAACCTGTACCCATCAGTGACACCAGTCAGTGCCCATCAGTGATGCCAATTTGTGCCTATCAGTGACGCCAATCAGTGCTCGCGCTTCAGTGCCCCTATCATTGCCCATAAGTGCCACCTATCAGTGCCCAACAGTGCTGCCTATCAGTGCTCATCAGTGCTGCATATCAGTGCCACCTATCAGTGCCCATAAGTACTGAATATTAGTGCCTCCTCATCAGTGCCGCCTCATCAGTGCTCATCAGTGCTGCCCAATTAGTGCAGCCTATCAGTGCCCATCAGTGAAGCCTCATCAGCGCCCATCAGTGAACAAGAAAAATGACTTATTTACAAAATTTTCTGACAGAAACAAATCTTCTTTTGTTAATTTTTTTTAGCAAAAATTGGTGATTAAATACCACCAAAAGAAAGGTTTATTTGTGGGAAGAACATGATAAAAAAATTATTTTGGTACAGCATTGCATGTCTGCGCAATTGTCATTCAAAGTGTGACAGCGCTGAAAGCTGAAAATAGGCCTGTGCAGGATAGGGGTTAAAGGGCCCAGTATTGAGGTGGTTAAAAATGTATTAACATAAAAAATCTTAGCAACCATTTTATGTATATGCACATACTATATATATTTGTTGTGGAAAGATTAGCTGAAGGCAGCACTTT